>JARYHS010013631.1:82635485-82760134 GCA_031002005.1 Vandiemenella viatica
GATTTTATGAAAAAAAAAATGTGTATGAAGAATGAGTTATATTCTAAATACAAACGGCAATCTATTGGCCTATTAGGAGATAATTTGGCATAAGTATTGCCCTTGATGTACTACGTAATTTATAGAAAGCTATGTCATCATATCTAATTTATCACAACAATAACTGATGGCTATGTAGCAAATCACAAATAAGCTAAATTTCCCCAGCTGAAAGATTTCAATAATATGCGCAGGGCATAAAATGAGGATCTACAGCAACATGTTCCAGTTATCACCATAAACATTATTGAAAAAGTTGCATTCAATTTATTCAGCAGGGTCAATTCTTTTTGAGTTCGTTATACAGCAAATTATGGTTGTCTATTCCAATTTTTCTTCCTTCCCGGATGTCATCAACTGTCATGATCATTCTGTCAAAGCTGCAAATTACATGACCAAAACAAAGAGCAATAGATCTACTGGAATTCATTTACGAGTAAATCACATAATAAATATTCATCTTAATATGACTGTTACGAATTTTTTTTAACAGAATTGCAACACCATCTGCAGAAAGCAATACGCCAGTTTGAACTAACTACTAAAGGAAATACTCTTAAGTTTTCTAAAAATTGTATCATTTCAAGGCAAGTATTCCAGACGTAAAATTATAGTCTGTGAGAATACGATAAAACGGGCGTTTTGTTTCGGCTATTTAGACTGCGCATGAAAAAGTTTCCTTCAGGACCAATAGATTATATTTAAAAAAAAAAAAAAATATAGCGCTTTAAAAAGTTGAATAATAGAACCAGAAGAAGAATAAAACTTGATTCTAAGAGCTCATATCTGAAACCAATGGAAGGTCACTCGGGTGCTTATAGATAAACTTTAAAGCTCATCAATTGTAGCCTAAATGACCTTTTCAAAGCTAATTAAGGATCAAGTTTGAACGTTTCACATAAAGATGTATATGAAGGACTTGGTGCTATGTATATTACAGATATATGTGCAAGATATTACATCAATGAGAATGAACACGTCTTTAGGAAGGACGAATGTAGACTTTACAGAAAAGCTTTTAATTACCAACCGAAAGGCAATAAGATCACATTACATTATACGAAAAGATGGCGTTGGGAGGTTCGAACAAATCCTCGTTCTAATAATTGAAGCTTGATGATAATGATAGCATTACATGCTTAAAGCTCATTAAATTTATCCATAATTACTGGATGGACAACTGCACGCTCATTTGTTTTCGGATCAAATGTTCCTGTACGATAGTGAACAATCGTGAGCAATAGAAATTGAATGAGACCTATGGATCAACGAAGAAAGACCTAGAGATAAAGGAAGTTGAGTGGAAGGGGATGTGTTATACAACCCGCGAAAACTGAAACATCAAATGATGGTGATAACGGTAGTGAAAAAGGAGTGAAATTTCATAGTATTGAGTTTCCCTCCATCCTGGGCGTGGAGCAATGTGATTTTACCGGATTACGGATGAACAAAGATGGTGCCCACTATTGCTCAAAGGGCGATTCTGCGTTATGTAAAAGATATAAACTCATCTCTATAACATAATTGATGGACTGTGTGTTGTAATAGTTATTTTGACTCATTACGTGGTCGTTATATTAAGGACAAAATGCGACGGCGGTATGTAGTTGAATATTTAACACTGGTATTATTTTAATGAAAAATATTCGTAAGAACGAAGTCATACGACAGTAAAAGGATTTTTTTTGACGTGTGTGATGTAGTAAATAACGCATTTTACAAAAGGACAACAGGAGTGGTTGCCCATTATGGGGGAGAAGCCAGCACAACGACAGGAACTTGTTACTATGACTCGCTTTCTCGATTGAGGGTGAAAGCGATCATGAAATGAGATAAATTTAGGAGTTTAGAATGGCAATGCGCGCTTGTTATGTCGACATGACGACCCTAAACAGACAAATAGAGAGGACCAGTGTTAACTCTAACAGAACCAGCGGATCAAACAGAACAGACTTCCAACACTTCTGGAAGCACTTGCGTTCACTACAAGACAAGCCGCTGTACATTCAAGACCTACTGTTTATTATGCATTATTTGAACTAAACTTCACCTAACGATGGAACGGCCAAACCGGTCAAATACATTATCCAACAAGGACATCAGATTTTACTAACTTTTTTTCCTTTCTCTCTCGAACTTCGTAGACATTGGCTACATGTTTGCACAGGCAGCTAGTGTCAAGAGTAGGCGGAGAGGGATGAGGGAGTGGATGCCCCACCATATTTTGAATCGAATTTGTTAGATCTGGAGCGTTTATCCTAAGCTCAGAATGTTTGTGCTGCCATCTGTCTGCGAAGTGTGTACCTTGCGTTCTGTATGATAAGTGTAGACCGCCAAAAAGCCACCCGTGCGCCTGGTCCTGGACTGGAACCTAGTCCAATTGTATCTCCCCAATCCAGTACGTGTGCGCCTTAATGAGTGCAGCGACAGTGGCGGGTACAGATTTAATTCATATTATTTTGAAAATTGTATTTAATGTTCGATATAGCTGTAAATTAATACATTAAAAAAAGATATGAACTAGTTTCTCTTTTTCAGTGTAATGTTAGTATTATTTTCGAATCTGTGTTAAACTTCAGCACATTAGGTTAAGATTCTACATCAATGAATACAACAATAAGTCAAATTTTTGTAACATTTATTTATTCTTTCTCCTCAAATGCCCTTTAAATGAACACACCACTGTATATTCTGGCAGCAAAAATCGCTCTTTCCTGTCTTTGTATGATTTTCGATATTCATCTGAGAGAATTTTACTGACAAGGAATTCTTCGATTGCACATGAAGATTCAAGCTTCCACGATATATAACACAAGAAACGCTCGTAGAAAAGTTGAAAATTTGCATATTAAGTTGTCACGAACGACGACACCATATTGATTGCGATCTCGAGTTGTTACGCGTGGGAATAAATTTGAATAGTGTAAGAAGTATCACTTTTAAACATTCATTGCTTTGGATTTCTGAACTGCAGGCGTGACATATTTTGGCCTTGATAGATTTTACCTGGGAAATCGCGAATAACTATGTTTTAAATTTTTTTGTATAAATGTAACATTTTTAACAAATTACAATTAAATTTTAGGACACATAACTACAGTAAAGGCCAGTGTGCGTGGTGATGAAAGAAATCTCTTACAGTGAGGGTGCATTAATGAAATGATAGCTGAAAAAAACACAAAAAAACGCTATCTAGGACATTCATTGGTGAGGAGATGCGGTGGCTGACTTTAAAATGAAAAGATATATTGCAAATCGTGAAGTTGATTTACGAGTTTAGCGGCGGCGTCGCTGATGTGCAAGGCTAGAAAGTCATTTAAAAGCACCCATCTTCAAATTTACGCCATTCATCGAACGGCAAGCAGTGACAAGAAATCGGCAAACTATAAAATCCATAGAACGATTTATGTTTCATGCACAACAAAGGATTAGTGTATTCTGTTTCATGTGACCCAATTAAGATACGAGGTTAGCCATCAAATAAAACGAACGGTTACTCATCCTCCCTCTAGAGCAGGGGTGGCCAACAGGCGGCCCGCATGGCGCCCACCTTGAATATTTTTCCGGCCCGCGAGATTCATCACACTTTTACAAAATATATTAATTTTATAATGGCCAAAGTAGTGAAAACCAATGTATTCATAAATACATTATTTATGTTGATTCTTGGCTGTCCGGCCGCGGAAGCCTACGATTACACATTATTTATGCATCCATATTTTAAACATTTATATCATTTTTAGTGTTATATATTTCTTTAAAATGTGCGTTTAGTATCATTATTATTAAATGTACTATGTTTACATATAAGAATAATAGTAAACATAATAATAATAACTCATTATTTTTAAATTTTTCACTACAAAAAATGTCTATAATGTATCTAAATGCAATATGGGGATATATAATTTTATATGTGGCCCGCGGAGTTATGATGCATTTCCAAAGTGGCCCGCAAGATTATTTGGGTTGGCAACCCCTGCTCTAGAGTATACAGGGGCACACTGGTGGAGTTGTCTGTACAGTGGAACTTTAATTATAACGTCTTCTTCTCGCTCCCGAAAGACAGCTAACAGTGAACTGGGGATGTGTCACCGGCAGCCAAGAAATAACCTGGCCAGGATCGCAAGTCTTCCAACCGAACCCGGTATGTGAGCGGCAACGCTCTGGCTTTGCATTTGGGAGTACGTGGGTTCGATTTCTCGTCCAGACAGAGAAATTCGGATTTCCATGGTTTCTCGAAATCTAGTCGAATGCCGGGATGGTTCCTTCAAAATGCCATGACCGAGTCCATTCCTTTTCCTTGATCTAATACCCCGATGTCGACTAGCCGTAAAACCATAAGCACCTATGCATAAGAGAGAGTCCCGCAATTGTCAACAGTTGACGTCACACTAGGGCTGTTGATAATATATCGATATTATTTTTTTAAAATATCGATATTTACTAGTGATATTTTTAGGGCGATATATTGATACTGAAATCTGGATATCGCCACCGATATTTTTAAAAATTAGTTATCTTTTTCCGTATTCCTCTTAGATAGTATCAAGTTATTTTTGGAGGAATGCAAAACGATTAAATGTGTTGCACGTACAATAAATTTAATCTTAAATACAAGTTTTAGGAAACCCATAAATTATTAAAACCCGGATGAACAAATAAAATCTATAGTAACATATTTTAAACACCCGGTTAGTTCTTCGTTTATCGAAGCGATTCGGCCATTTTTGTACTTAATTTTTTTTAGTTTGGATGAGCTACTTGTCTCTAACGCATAAATATCAGCAAGCTTAGCAAACACATTCAGTTTTGCTTCGTTCCTTTTCTTAGTTTGGAAGTTATTTGCATACAAATTTCACCGATTTTCTCACCTATTCGCGGGAATTGATCATCAAATCTCCAAAGTTCTTCCTGTAGCAAAATAAAATTGATTTTTTTTTTTACACATATATGGTTTCACCACTAAATCATAAGAAAAGTCTAATATTAATGATTTTACATAAATTTATCCAGTGGCAACCCCAAACATGAAACGTTTCGTTGCAAATTTGTACGTTAATTGCTTTGCCGTAGATTACGTCGCTCAAATTTTACTCATAGATATCTGCAAGCTTAAGTAACACTTTAAATCTTACTACGTTTCTATATTTATTTTGGAAGTTATAAATGCGCCGTCAACTCAGATGAAGAAAATAGTGTAGGCACGATATTGCTCGCCCAGCTTAAATCGGAAGCCGTGCGTATTGTCCAGAGAAGATCAATATAAAAAATACAGTGTAAGCAGGAATAGTGGGAAGTGTAGATAACAAATAGTTGTTAATACGCAAAAATTAGAGCTAGAAAAGTAAGACAAATTAGTATAAGCTATCGACCTACAAAAAGAAATGACATATCACAGAAAAATATCTTGTATAAAAAATCAAATGACTTGACAATTATGCATGCGATGGTAGTTAAACTTCTACTTAAATAAATTCCTCAGCTGTGCTACTTATCAGTCTTACAAAAACACAAAATTAAAGATATCCCTTGAGCCCCTTTTTGGCATTTTATAAATCGTAGAGTGAATCTTACATACACGCATTCATTTTTTATAAAAAATTTTGCATGCATAATGGCAAAGAATTAAAAAAAAAATTACCAGTCATCATCACCGAGAGAAATCTTTCATTTTTAGAACATGGAGACTTGGTTCAGAACAATACCTCACATTTTTTAAAATCAGTAAAAAGCGTTATTTTTATATGATTTGTGTGATTGTGTTTATGGAAGTGTCGATATACGTTTTTCCGATATATCGACAGCCAATACTGAAACTTTTTAAAAATATCGATATGTCGAGAATACGATATTTTCAAAAGTATCAACAGCTCTACTTCGTACTATCTTGGCTCTCCGGTATCACGTAATCAGCTCTACTCCGCACTAGCGCTGTTGATAAAATATCGATATATCGATATTTTTTTAAAAAAATATCGATATTTATGAGTGATATTTTTTAGGACGATATATCGATATTGAAATCTGGATATCGGAGTCCGATATTTTTAAAAAATAAGTGGTTATTTTCCGTTTTCCTCGTAGAATATTCCAAGTTATTATTGGAGGGAAAACGATTACCTGTGTTGCACATGCAATACATTTTCATAGATAGAATTTTAAGAAACAATGAACGATACGAGCACATGAAGAAGTATGGCCGCCGTAAGCGGGCATGCAAGGCAGCATATTATGTAGCGGACGACCTTTTTTTTTTAGCTCAACAGCTGCTTCGGGCGGTCGGCGGCGACACTGGGGATGGCAACAATGGGGGCGGCAATCTCAGAGTTTTTTTGACCCGTTTCGGAAATTTCCTAAAGGGGCCCACAGACGATCAACTTGGTTGTCAACCTTGTCGTCAACTTGCCGTGTTGATGACTAAGTTGAACGTCTGTGGGCATGTTGGTGGTTGAGATTCAGGTTGAGGTTTTGGTTGAAGTAAGATCAAACAGTTTTGATATTTGGTGGGCGGAGTCTAATGTTGGAGACCTTGTTGTAGCGTCTGTGGGGAAGTTGACGACAATGTTCTCAACATCAGTTGTAAACTTGGAGCTGTTCTGTCTATGTTATTGTTTTTGGTGACTACGTTTTCATTTGACCAGTTGATATTTATATTATCTTTTTTTGAGCTCAATTAATATTTATTGAATATGGAAATTCTACCGAAATTTGTGTGAATTTTTCAATACTTTAAAAGAACTGCTGAAGCTGTGGAATTGAAATAGGAAATTTTTCAGAATCACAACAAAAAGAAGAATGAGTGACCAAAACTATTTAGTTCTTTGCCAACAAATTGAGCTAAATACCTATATTGACAGTTATAAGAATACAGTCAGAAATTTTAGAACTTGTTACCGGAGGGAATTGAAAAACGTGAAACTGAGCTAAAGAACTAGAGCCGGAGCCGAAGTTAATGGTACTTCAGATCACTGAAATTCCTACGTTACACTACAAGTCTCAATGATAGGGTGTGGCGATATAGAGTTGAGAAATTTTAAAACCTCGACGCTCCACCCACTAGCTAAAAACATCAGGGTTTCGAACAGCTGACCGATCGGGTTGGGTGACCTACAATCCTCTCATAAGAGAAGACGCGGGTTTGAATCCCCTTCCGCCCATCCAAATTAGGGTTTTCCATGGTTTCTGCAAATCACACAAGTGAATGCATGAATGGTTCCTTCAAAAGGCCAAATTCCTTCCCGTTCCTTGCCTTCAGTTCTTTCCTGCCTCATGATCTTGATGTCGGCGTTTATTCACATTAATACAATCCTCATGTTCGTATCATTTTCAATAAATAGTTGCACTTTATCGAATTCATTCAAAATTGTACTTCCCGTTCTTAAAAAGTTTTGGACATCGTCAGTTGCTGTGACATGTTGTTCGCTCATTAAACTGGAATTAGAATTCCGAACGCGGTTTTAAATATCGTGCTTTTATGAGAAGCAGGAGACACATTATCGTCACGCAACTCTCTTAAAACTAAAAACTGGAATGCTGCCTCACTCATTTTTTCAATACTAAAGCTGTACTATAACAAAAATACTTAAAAACAGTAATTCAAAATAATAAAACTCAGCAATAGAAAACACCCAACAAATAAAACCCGATGATGACACATACTCGAATGTGATGTTTACAACTTGGTCGCCAACATTTAGTTTCGTCTGTGGTAAACGCTGACAACCAAGTTGACAACAAGGTTGTCAACCAAGTTGATCGTCTGTGGGCCCCTTAAATCAACCACTGGCAGTAGTTGGACAGGGGGCGGCATAATCGCTATTGCACGCGGGCGCTCAAACAGCTAGCGGCGGGCCTGTGGAGAAGTAAAAAACGAAGGTAAAATAACTCATTCAATATTCATTAGAATTCTTGTCTGGACATTTTGAAAAGTTTTTAAAATTTGTCTTCAATCAATGCAAAAGTATTAGCATTAAGAAACTAATCGTAATGTACCAGGTATGGGTAGGGTTGCCAGATAGCCGGAAAATCCGGGAATGTCCCGGAATTTTGTGTCTGATCTCGTGTTCAGGAATTATGCGTTACTGTCCCGGAATTTCCGTAGTATACTAGTTTTTTTCTCAAACTCAGTTCACCACGGAGGTCATGAGGCCAAGCCAAGTATCCCATGCTTGCAGCGGGAGGATGGAATGTCCCTTAAATCAGCGGAATTGAAACTGACAGGAAAATACTCTTTGAATTTTCTGGGACTTTGAAAATTCTAGATGCAGTTAACATTAACTCCCTTTATACAGAGTTCACATGTCTGAAACGTGTTTTTCAGGTCCTTCCAAAAGACTTTCCAAACGATAAAATCTGGGCCAATTTCTTTAGAACAAGCGTTTTTAATGATTTTGAATATTTTAAAAAAAATAGTTGGTTTTGTTTTGTCAATTCCAACAAGCAATGACTTTTACGAGACAAGTTTTAGCCCGTTGAATAATTTATGAAATAAGAGCGAAACAGAACGTTCATGGATTCGATCAAGGCTGAACTGCAAACTCAATCAATTTTGAAGACTCTTGCTGAGAAATTTTATCAGTTTTGCAAAGCAGTGACGGGGAAATATTTATGAAAATGGCAAAATCTAGTAATAAATATTTTAAAAGTTGATGATTAAGATCTATTTTGATTGATGTTGATGTTGAATTTGATTTAGCAAAAGAATGATAATTTTTTGTTATTAGTTGATTTTCTGCCTAATTTTAATTAATGAGCCTAACAGAAGTGTTCAGTTTTGGTTTAATATTTTTGAGATTTTGATTGATAATACCCGATGTTGATTTTGAACCAAAGTAAAAAATTCCTAACGAGGTGGTTAATTTTTGTTTTAAGTTTATTATTTTTCCTTTTGATTCATAATACCTGATGTTGACTTTCTACCATAGTTTAATTAATAAAGTTAAAAGAGGTGCTATATATACGTTAGATAGCATGTTTACCTAAAATAGATTTTTTTTATTAATTTGCATTTTTGTTCACTCTTTAAACATACCGCAAAAATACTTTTTAGACCCAGAAATTATAAGCCTGTATCTGGCACTCCACAGTTAAATATTTCGCGCGAATTGGATACGCTTCTTGTTCCATACCAACAGAAGAATTGAGCTCCAAAATTATGTCACAGCCAGTTTTGTTATATCACTTACGAATTTATTAAGATAAGAAATTGAAAAAAAATAATCTACCACTCTTGGATTACCTTTACAAAGCGCTATGCTAAAAACTTATTATTATAGATTGGTGCCTTTAAAAAACAATTTGTTAACGCCAAGGGAACTGCCTTGACAGTAGCGGCTCTAGGATTTTTCCAAGCCGGGGAAAAACTGAGATTGCCGCCTCTTCAAACATTGTTGCCAGCCAGACCCCGAGAATCGCCTCCTTGATTGTTGGCCAAACGCATTGATGTCGCCACTTTAACTGTTTGCCAAACGCATTGTTGGACACGATTTTATCGCCCAGAGCAAGTACCCCGGTTTGCTCCCACCCCTCGCCCTAAATCCTGCATTCCACCTACAATCTCAGCTTTAAAAAATTGTAGTATGGTAAAGCGTTACCCATTTGCGAAGCAATATCAAAGAAGGGGAAATTTTCAATTAATGTAGGGAGTTCTCCATTCATAGTAGAAGAAACAACGGGAAAAATATGAGTTCATGCTCTTGAAAAGTATGTCCAATGAAGTTTCTGACATGAGTTTTGGTGCAAAATTCATTCACCACCTTAGTTTGGAATTTTTTTGGATCTGAAACTCTTTTAAATAACTATGACGTTCTCTCATCATAATTCTATGCAACATCCAGTTGTCCTAGAAAATGGTAATTTGGTACACATACTTGGCTTCATCCCCATAGTATAAGAAAAGTTCCTGTGTTTTTTCAATGCCAATCTAAAAGCTGAAACGTCTTAGAGAAAATTTGTAGGTTAATTGCTTTCTTCTTGATGAGGCTATATGGCTGGAATTTCAGTTTTGCACAAAGATCAGGAGCATAAAAAACACAATTAATTTTACTTTGTTACTACATTTAATTTGGAAGTTATTGGTAGTCCTCCACCGATGGTAACAATGCAGACACGGCGAAGCTCGCACAGAACGAATCGGACTCGAGCCCGTTGTTTTACATGAGCGTGCGTTGTCGAGGAAAGTATTTTGACATGAAAATTGGATGTAAGCAGGAATATTGATAAATTCGGATACATAATCTTTGCTAAGGTGCAAACTTTTGGTCCAAAAAAGTAAGAAGACTCAGAACAAGCTATCAACCTACAAAAAGAAATTAAATTCCATATAAAACCATACTTGTAAAAAAATGTGACTTGGTCACTATGCAAACTCTGATAATAGAACATCAACCTAAATAAATGCCTCTACAATGTTGCATTATTGAGCTTTTAAACTCACAAAAGCCAAGATTTCCCTCGATGCTCTTTTTGGATTCACAAGTCTTCGAGTAAATCATAAACATTCTGCCTTTCCTTTTAGTAAAGTAGTAGTATAATGGCTAAATCACAATTTAAAAAAAAGATTTATCCGTAACGTCATGAAAAACTATTTTTTTTTTCAGAAAATCAAAACTTGATTCAGAAATTATCATTAAATAGCCCTTTTTAAAATGATTTGTTTTTGTAATATTGTTTTTATATAATAGGGTCGATATATCGATACTTTTTCTTCGATATATCGAATCCGATATAAATATTTTTTAAAATATCGATATATCGAAAATCCGATATTTTTTAAAATATCAACAGCCCTACTCCGCACTGCCCATCAGGAGTCTGTAGCTGATTTTTTGCTGAAGCACTATGTGACCTATAGTCCCCTACTGTCTGCCTGGTATATAGTAACTCTTAAAGTTTACATGTTATAACACACTTCCCCCTCTGTCTTGTATTTAATATTGAGGTAAGAGTTATATAAATTGTTTCATATATTCCACTTTCTGATATTGGTTATCACTTACTCTCGACGTAATACCAATAGTAGTTTTTTTTGGCAACTCCTAAAAATAATTTATCAGCACTCTAATTGTGCCATTTTCTTTCATACATTATAATATTAATATTCTTGAAAATTTAAAGTTAATTTTCTTAATTACAGTACTTTGGCAACAGTTAATTCCTGAAGTAATAATTACGATCTTCTATTTAATTGTATTTTGAAAATGTAATTTATCAGTAGGGCACGCACAACTGCCTGCGAGAGAAACAATGCATGTTGTGAAGCTATTCATACTGCCACCGATGTAACATTATATCGATTTGCATATGGTATCTATACATGCGCGCATTACGCAAAAACTGAAGTATAGACTTTAACGAAGCTGAGCTTACTAATATACTATGTCACTGGTTAGGTTGTAGGTTACTTTTAGTACAGGAACCAAAAAAGTCTAAAACCGTAAATGCTGAAAATTTTAACTTTCTGTTGCCGCGGACGAAACAGTCTAAAGCAGTAAATTTATGAGCACATTTCAATGAAAATTGAAATAGGGATATCATCAGTTAACATATAAGGTACTTTTTATCTAGATTGGCAACGCAGTTCTCGGATGATACAAATGACAAAACATTAAAATTTTGAATTTTTGTCAATGTACGCTCGCCTCACACAAAAACTAATGATTGGATTTCAGGGTAAATGCAGAAAGTTATGGATTATTAATATATCTTTCGTCCTTGATATAGAGGTCAAAGTGTTAAATTTTGGAGTTTTTGTATATGTGTGCACGGATCAAGCAATAATTTACCATTTCCATGTAACACTGCTTCATCATCATCAAGGCATTCCCTTGTTTGCGAGTATACAATGTCTTTCTGCTTATATTACATGAGCCTTTAAGTGGATGAAGAGTCCAATTCTTGAATAACAGGGTCTTCCACAATGATGGCACACATCAGTACGAGAGCGTGCCGGAACGTCTCTTCTCAACTTCTGCTGTTCCTTCATTCGATTTATTTTGTCGGATTATAATTGTTGTCGTTGCTCTTCATAATGCTGTGACCCCTCGTGAACCATTTGTCACCATGCAGATCGATTACAGGCTTTATCCTCCCAATCATACATTTCTTAAGATTGGCTTTATGTCCAAAGCAGTATCGTTTCATTTGTCCTCCTCGATTTTGCTGGCCGTTCTTTAGTTGTGAATATATTATTTATTTTGGGAGCCGACTGATCAACATTCGGATGATATGTCCAACCAGTCGAAGTTGATGCTTGCGGTATTTGCGTCTTCTAGTTCGACGGTCTTGCCATTTTATCTTAAATATTAATTAAGATTAAGAACAGTGCGTAACGATAGCTTTTTTAATGATCCCTTCGGTTATATTTCTATTTGACAACGACACACTGTGAAATGATAAAAGGGCCGCTAATTCAATCGCTCAGAAATCGAGTCTACGTATGAAAATACATACAAATAAACCAAACTATTCGCACACTCGCAAGGCCTGTGTGCTTGCAGGGAAGTTATGCGAACAATACTGAGGTTTGCCTATTAGTCATCGTCAACCATAAAATCTTCCGAATTGGTTGGAGTTTCAAGGAATGGTAGAAACAAATGATGCGCTGAATGGGTTTAAAACTTTTGTTTACAACCTAAATTTAGAAGGAGAAGAGGAGATCGAATATAGAGGAAAAATAAAGGTCAACACGTCTGCTTTTTTCTAAGCTGGGAATTTCCCTGCTAATTGTCAGCACAAATCTTAAATTCCGCGTGGAAAAAGTCGCGGGCTCAACTAATAATTCATAAAGGGTTCATACTTCGATTCCTACTATCGATACTCAGCTTGTCGTTTAATTTAAATACATAATTTTTTCTTCAATGAACCAATAACTTATACAACAATGCTCTCTTCACTCCAGCCTGTTTGTACAGGGTCCGGCAATAAAACCTCCCTCATTTTAATGTGTTGTCACATAAAAACTAAATACGATAGAGAATAATTACTTTTATTTATGAAAAATATATACTTTGCCATTTTTAATTATTTGGTTTTAAAAGTTATATCTGCTTTCCATTGTTGACACATTGACAAAGTCTATCCAGAAAGTTCTCCATACATTTTCGCGTCATTTCTCTTGGAATGGCTGCCAATTCCTGGGTAATGGCCTCTTTAAGTGCTTGCAGTGTTGTGGGACGACGTCTGTACACTATAGGCTTTAAGTGTCCCCAAAGATTGGTGAATGTTGCATAGACACACTCACACGCGCCAAATTTTCCGGCGTTGTTGCAGTCCGAGGACGGCCTGTAGGTTTTATTTCCAGTGCTGAACCTGTCTTTATAAAGTTTGACACCACAGTTGAATAGTTTTTCTATCCGGGACACGATCATGTAGGCCAAGTTCGAATCGTCTCCGAAAATCTGAGAACAACTGTTACGAATAAATTCCTCCACAACAAACGCACGATGCTCACCAAGCCATGACTTGGCGCACACTGAAAATGGCAGGTACACCTCTTTAAAACAAAACACATTCCACATCAGTATCCTCACTACAACCCGCACGCCGGCTACGTGAAATGTGGGAGGTTTTATTGCCGGACCCTGTAGTTTCAGTACAAATACGGGTTTTCTCCGCTCCACCAAATCCACTGAGTTAGGAGGATGATGAATTCACCCTCCTACCTGGCATTCTGGAGGATGAGGGTTAAATTCTGTCCGGCAATCCTGACTGTGGTTTCCCGCAGTCCCTGCAGACGAATGTCGGGATGGTTACTTTTCTAGGCAACGGCTGACTTGCATCCCCTTCCCTCCCCTCAGCTTAGTTAAGCTGAAAAGTGCCCTCAGACCCTCCGGCAGCACACTCTCCAGGCTTCACTTCAGAGGAATGAAATGTGTAAAATAATAAAGGCGATGGGCTCTCTCCTCTTCTGTTCAATGTCGTTCTAGACAAGGTTATGGAAGAATGGGAGAAAGAACTCAAGAAATGTAAGTGTTGGAAACCAATTCCACTTGGCTTTCCCAAAAATAACCTCTATATACCACACCTCACATTTGCGGATGATTTGGTGATACTAGTAGAAGATGAAGAGACTGCCATCAAACAGCTTGAGGCCGACCCCGGTAGCGCGGGGCTAGCGAGCTGGCTTCACGTCGCAGGGGTCGCCGGTTCGAGTCCGGCCCAGGGCATGGATGGTTTTAATTAAGTATAGTGTCCGACGTGTGTTGTCGTGTTACTTGTGGTAATCAAAAAAACACATGAAGATTCTATGAACACAATTGAGAAATAATAGAAACTCAGTTGCTCGCTAAATGGCTACAAGGCCGAATGCCAACATTACTTTAAAAAAAAAAAAAAAAAAGCTTGAGACACTCAAAGAATGTGCAGAAAAAGTGGGATTACAAATCTCATTCGAGAAAACTGAATTCATATGTTCAAAGACAGAAATAGCAAGTTTGAGAACAAACTACTGTAAAATCAACAGGGTCCCATGCTTTAAATACCTCAGAGAATTCATCGAAACGACAGACCTTGGGAAAATCTCGCATCAAAATCGCCTCAAAAAAGTAAAAAAAGCATTAGAGTTAGTCCAAAACCTCTACAACAAAAAATTCATGTCAAGACAGACCAAAACTCGGCATTACAACACAGTCATAAAAACAACAGTCCTCTATGCAAGTGAAACATTAACACTTAACACTTGAAGAAATTAAAAAAGGAGAGAGAAAAATCATTAGAGAAGTTCTAGGAGCAAGATTCACTAAAGATGGTTACAGACTACAATCAATCAAAACAACAGAAAAGTTTTCAAACATCGAAATTGACATCAAGAAAAGGCGAATGAAATTCTGTGGTCACCTTAAGAGATTACCAGAAAGTCGATTGACGAAAAAGATAATAGATTATGTAAGTTAACTTAAAAATCCAACACCTTGGCTGAATGAAATTCGGAAGGATCTTAAAAGTGCAAGCATAGGACCAACAGACATCTTAGAAAGAGACACCTTCAGACACAGAGTAGACAAATGGGAAGTTATAATTGAGCAACCAAAACAAAAACAATACAGACCAAAGTGGTCGGAAGAACGCAAACAAGCTTTCTCGGAAGGAATGAAAGCCTATTGGAACAATAAGAAGAACTCGAAGAAAACTTGATTCGGTCATTTGCTTGCCGTCTTCTATTTATTGGGAGAATTTGCCAATAATAATATGCAGACATTAGGAACTGCCGACAGAAATGTAAACTTAAAACTATTAATATCATAAGCACAATATGTCATACTTATAGCTACAGATATACTGTACTAAATAATAATTACTCCGTGTGGACGAAATGAACTGGTGACAGGGTTTCTCTTTGCTGCGCTTTCCGCCCCCGTCTTAGCCGCTTTAACCTAACCCGGTTGGGTTACCAGGTACAAGGGATCTACAGTCTTACGTGGAATCCCAATCACAGAAGTTTTCTGAGGTACTTCACTTTACACAGCAGACTGTGCCAGTGATGAAGGTCGGTTTAATGGTCTATGAAAATCCCCGCCAAGACAGGAATTCGAAGCGGGGACCTTCTGTTCGCCAGTTGAACACCCTAACTACTCAGCCACGAGATCGCAACGGATATGCTGTTAACATTAGCATGTCGGCAATGCTCTCATAAGATTTTACCCATTCAAAAATCTCCCAACGCGCGTAAAAAAGTTTTAACTTCAAAAACTAAAAATCGGTCTTAGCTCACAACCCGACAGTTCGCTTTTTTTTTTTTTTAATGAATTTATTATCCGTTCAGCAATATTGCTATACAGGACGAAGTTGAATTTTACAAAATATATAACTTTCATACTGTCATGGTTGAGGTCAACCCACAGGGCCCCTCAGTGACTACAATACAGTGATACAATAATTTTTATAACAATGTTGGCAACATGAACGTCAGTATTAAAGTATTAAAAACAGTTATCAGAATTAGAACAGTAATCAAAACAGTTAAAATGAACTTGGTTTAAAATAATTACACTTTACAGTTCGTTGAAACTTCCCGAAGGAGATGTACCAAGCTATTGTGTCAGAGGCAGGAAGGCCAATGCCTTTCCTCAGGGGCCTGTAGTTTAACGTGGTATCAGAACCATGGAACGTCCCGGCTGAGCTCATATAATCAAATACAACTCCTAAAAGTTCCTGTTCACCACGGGATTTGAGCCCGCGGTCGGAGAGATAACTTTCTGAAGTAAGTGCCTTAACCGCTGAGCTACCAGACCGCCTTGTTTTGAAGTACATGTGTGCTAACTACTATTAAAATCGGATAAAACTGTAGGTTTGTATGAACAACGGTGACAGAAATTAAGGTGAACGGGAAAGGAGGAAAAAGTTTAGGTTTCTGTAAATCAAACGTAAATGGTGTTTTTCTTTTTATTTTAAATTATACTTATGCAAAGTTATATCAAAATCGGATAAAAAACTGTGTGTTTGTATAAAGATTTTTTAAAAGCGTCCATCGCGCATACCATAGGCACAACAGGTGGCGTAATAACGACGCGCACAACTGGTTTTTTTTTGGTAACTGCTTTACGTCTCTTTTTAACATCGGGGTCTTTAGAGACGGGAAAGGATGGGGGGCAAGGATGGGGGCAAGGAATGGGAAGGAATTCGGCCATGGCCTTTTTGAAGGAAGCATCCCGGCATTTGCCTGGAGTGATTTGGGGAAACCATGGAAAACCCAAATCTGGATGCCCGGACGAGGATTCGAACCGCCGTCCTCCCGAATGCGAGGCGAGAACGCTAACCGTTACACCGCCCCGCTCGGTGCACAACTGGTGACAACTTGGTGACGGTGACGTCAAGAACTCACAGATTTACCCCCGTCGTAACATCACGTAGTTGGTTACAGAAGTACCGGATCTGAAACTCTGAATTCTGCAACTCTGAGAGTATGTCTCTCTCCTGGCCTGATGACCTTTGCCCTTTGAACTTAATGTCGCATAGTTAATTTTATATTTATAAACTCTCTACAAACATGATTTTAACTTTAATTTATACAGACAGCAAGGTCATGTACCTCACGAGGTCCGCAACAGATAAACTTACAAGCAACCGATTCAAATAACTTCCAAAAAATTCCAATGTTCTGTAATCCGGTGATTGTGATCTGCTGTACCCAAAGCACCTGATTTGAATAAATAATTTGTTCTTTTATGTTTAAAGAGAGAAATAAATTCCTTAAAATATGTTTAATTTATTCATGCTTTTAGCATTTACTCATTTCCATTCATTTTTAATGTGTATGGTCTGTCAGATAAAAGAACGATAACCACTAATATTAACATAAATTATGAGTCAATTCTGTAAATGATTGCTCCAGCTACTAATATCAATATCGAGGATGAGACTTACTCTCCTCTTTTATTATTGTAACGGGCAGGAAATAAGTGATGGGAATTGCATTGCTTTGATGGTAATGTGTATAATTAAAAGAATTATCCGTAACTTACTCAGCGTTACAGGTAGATAAGTAAAGGCAAAAATGAAGAACCCAAAGACTTACCATTTTCAGTTTCAGTCTCCTTACTCGCACTGAGCTGAAAAATATGAAAAAGCACTATTAATTCATTAACAACCTGAAACAACGTTCTCAAACCATTTAAGAGCTTACAAATTTGCTTAAGCACAGTTATGACCTCTTAAATGTTTACCATTTTGCTGTTGCTTCATTGTAAATCTTCATCATCAAACTTAATAGACCAGAAAATTACACTAAGTAGGCCACGCAGTTGCACATCGTTTCTGAAAAATTCATTTAATACTGTTAAACTTCTTTTGTTATCCTACATGAAACTTTTGTTTTCCAGTTGGAAAGTATTAGTTTTTCAAGTTTTCTTAAATTATTTGCCAGCGAATGATGTTAATTCTGAATTCCAAATAACTAAATCAATGATACTCATTCCCTTATTATTTATTTCCGTCAGTATTTCTAACTCATCGACGTCATTAGAGACGTCTGACATGGTTGGTTATTATTATTATTATTGTTTTGGGCCTCGTCGACGGCTAAGGTCATTAGAGACGGGATGAGAATGGGGATAAGGAACGGGAAGGGATTCGGCCATGGCATTTTTGTAGGAAGCATCCCAGCATTCGCCTGGAGTGATTTGGGGAAACCATGGAAAACCAAAATCTGGATGCCCGGACAAGGATTCGAACCCGCGTCCTCCCGAATGCGAGGCCAGAACGTTAACCGTTCACTCACCACGCTCGGTGACATGGTTGGTGGCAAGGAACGGGAAAAAATTCGGCCGCGGCCTTTTGAAGAAACCAGCCCAGGATTAGGCTGAAGTGATTTCCGGAAAGCAAGCAAAATCTGGTTGGCCGTACGGAGATTTGAACAGGCGTCCTCTTGAATGTCAGCTTGGAGAATTATCCCTCTCCCATCAGGCTAGATGTCCGTTACAAAAGCTGTAAAAAATTTCCCTACGTCAGTAAAGATCGTTTCTGTGGCTGATTCGTTTATAGTCAGAAACGAAATAGGTTATTGGTTAATCAGGGATAAAATTTCCGATGTTACCTTCCACTAACCTCCAGTTACTGTTGTCTGACAGATCTTGTGTCCTTGTTTGATTAAATCATTCGTTCTTTTATGTTTAAAGAGAAAAATAAATTCCCTAAGGTATGTTTAATTAATCCATGCTTTTAACATTTACTAAATAAACATTCATTTTTAATTTGTAATGTCTGTCAGATAAAACAACGATATTAATGTTAATGTAAATCATGAGTCATTAATTCTGTAAATGATTGTCCCGCCACTAATTACAATATCAAAGATGAGTCCCGTTCTCCTCCCTTAATATAACTAGGTCCTTGAATTGATTGTTTGGTTTAGTAAGTGCACCAAGACTAGGTTTGAAGTTGGGGACCTGAGGTTAGCGACGTTAAGAGCACATATTCTGAGTATCTGTCTTCTCACGCCACTTCCTTTTGTAGGTAGAACCTTAAAAATGGACACAGAGACTCTCTAATGTTAGCTATATTTGCGCTATATCAGGGAAATGGAAGCCGAACTGAATTAAGAGATTTTAAAGTAAAATTCAGTAGGAGGTAAAAAAATAACGAGTTTTAACACATCATAATCTTTCATTATAAAGTATCTAGTGCCCTTCCTCAAAAGTAAAACGCAGACAGAAAGTATGCTGAGATTCTGGCTTGTTGGATCATAATGTAATCGCTATTTAGAAATTGTTATGTAAACTTTATTTGGTATCATAGAACAAATAAACTAAGCATTATGTGTAAACGGTAATGTTCTATCCCGCCTTTTGGAAGGACGCTGGTTCGAATTCCTGATCGACTATCTAGATTTCGGTTTTCCAGGATTTCCCGAAATCACTCTATGGGAACTCCGGAATGGTTTTCTTCAAAAGGCCATGGCGAATTCATTTACATTACTTGCGCCCATTCCTTTCTCCCCTCTAATGACCTCGATGTCGACAAGGCGTTAAATCATTAACAAAAAAATACAGTATTCTAAAATACATGATCCTACAAAATTCGTAAAAAAGCTGATTTGTTTGGTATTACAGATCCAACACGTCGGAATTTCTACGCATAAAAGGACAAGTATAAACATATAAAGTGCAGACTTTGGACTAAACTCAATTTGATAATAACAATTTAAAACAAAACACTCCTATAAGTTTTCCGATGCTCTGAAGTTTAGGTATACATTCATTCACATCATTATTAAAACTTCGTGTATGAAAATTCGACTTATCATTATCATATCCTATTCCCTTAAGTGCCTTATATACGTGCCATAATTTGTCTATTATTTTCTTTATTTTTATCCTGTCCAACGTTTTGTAGGAGTTGGATCATTCAGTTGATTATTTATAGAACCGTTTGTTGAATAACATTAAGGTTAGTAGACAATTACGTAAGAGGGCGTCCATAAATTACGTAAGGTAAAATATGGGGGGGGGGGGGCCTCTACGGAAATCTCACGTGAGGTTTTGGAAACATTGTGGAACTGTAGAGCTAAAATAAAAAAAAGTCTACAAATGACGCGAAATTCGATTATAGGGGGGGGGGGGGGGAATTTTGTGTAAAACTGGGGGTGTTATCAAAATGAAATCACGGTATACGAAATCACCGAATACGGAGTCACGGAATTCTTGGCTAGTTGATACGTATTTGAAAAAGATTTTAATGCCATACTGGGTTTATTAAAATACTTTATGTCATAATTTATTTATCTTGAAATCTTAATAGATTAACGCTCTCAAAACGTATTTGGTGCTGAGGATTATTACTAAATTTCAAATCACAGTACATTAGTGTGACGAAAGAGCAGGAGGAGAATTCGGTCTTATTTTCCACCGCTAAAACAAATTATACAGAGAGGAAGATTTTTCCATTACCTAAACCAGTATTCCTATCGAGTCATATGGCCATACAGCATAACATGGAATCAAAATAGTGGAGTGTCCAACCAAACTTCACATGAAAAGTAAAAACTCTGATTGAGTACAAGGCTTTTTACAGACCGGGAAAAATTTGTGCAAAAACCAGAATAAGACTTCGCATCTGAAAACATAGAAAGACTCGCTTTGAACCATTGCTGATTTGGAAGAATATGAGGAAGCTTGAATTATTCATACAAGTTCTGAAGTAGAAACGGTGGTTATACGTTTTAGCAAGTAGGTTATGGGGTAAACAAGAGAATGCGTTCCATCTTACCTGTGTGAGGATTAAGTGGAGCAGGATAAGCCAGTAAAAGAGAAGCGGCCTCATACCTGCTGTATAAAGTTGCTACTGAGCTCCGTAAAACTGCCGTGCTGACCTTTCCCACTATATTGTCTGGCTGACTGCAGCGATATAAAGAGAAAAGTCATTAACTGCAGCCAGCTGCTTTTTTGACAGTTATTACCGACATTAAAGTAGTGCAGGAAATAAGCGCCGTATTGGTGTATAGCTAACGAATTTTGACTACCAGTTAGGAGGAAAAACAATTGTAAAGGCAGCTATTATTTCCTGTAGAGAAAGAGATAAAGATAAGTTTCAAGCAGTGCTTTGGTTTACTCCTGATCCAACGGTTATTGAAACCACTCCACCGTACACTGTAAGTATTCAGCTCAGCTACATTTTTCTGTCGCAAGTTCATTTCTTTACGTCACTACAGAGAACGCAATTTAATCCGCGATAATTTGGTGTTTCTACTTCTGGTAAATTCTTAAAATTACTATTAACGTTTTGTGCCAAAGCGAAATATGCACTGGCCATTTGCAAACACATTTAGGGATGAAGAAGATAGCTCTTTCTTATAAAAATTGTATTTGTTTATTGTTATCACAGTTTGCTTGAAAGCAACCAAATACTCGTAAACTTGTGTACGCGTACATGTGGTCCACAACTCGATGTTGTATAGGATCCTCAAACAGGAAACGTACTAGGCCAGTGTTCATCCGTGTGTCTACAAGTTTTTATTTTTTAATGGCTCTTGGCATCTTATGCCATACAGCCAGCCTGATGAGCTTTTCCAGATGATTAGACACACCACAGGTCGGACATGAGATTCACAGACACAACACTTAAACACCCATGCCCCAGGCCGGACTCGAACTGGCGACTTTCGGCACGCGGAGCTAGCACTCTAGCCCCACGCTACCGAGGCCGGCTGTCTACAAGTTGCTATGATGGTTATTGCAATGTTTCAAAAGTGCACGGACGTTTTGATTCAACAGTCTCTAATTTTCCCGCTAACACCGATAAGAGTGGATCAGAAATGCACAAACTTAACATTTATGTTTGGGTAGAGGGGATTTTTTTCTTAATCCAATAATTACAGAAAAAACTACACTTTGTGAATTTTAATTCTTCAGAGAGTATGCTGACAGTTACAAAAACTTCATGAGTGCCAAAACTAGTACGTTCTGACACAAAGAAACTAAGAAATATATTAATATAACCGGTGCAAGGTCAAGGTGGCGACAGCAATTGTATTAACGTTATTGTTTTCATTCAAATATTATCCACGACTAGCTAACACGAACTGTCGGCAAGAGCATGAGTACTCTCGTAACACGTTAAGGAACAGTATATTGCGGAGGCCGTCTGCAATTTGCCTATCTTAATAGGCACAGGGAGCTTTCTGGACGGGGCACGCGAATCACAGTGGTCGCGATATCACCAAAAGTACATTACCAGCGTGGGCGGCTGTGAGGTCCGGCGTCCTGGGTCGGCCCGTTTCGGAAAGCGCGGCGGGCACGTGAAAATCGAAGTTTCCCCCTCTTCAACACAAGCGGCCGAATATGCGGTGTAAAACTATCACTGTACGAACACACACCGCAGGCTGGGTCGTCCCGTTCCTGATGAGGTCGCCTGTCGTGCGACTTGCGGAGCACCTAGTGGCGACAGCCGCTGGTGGGCCCGCGTCGTCACCCAACGACGGTCAGCCGGCAGGTCCCGTCTTGTGGTCCTGGCTGCGGAGTCCAGGCGAAGTTTCTCGTCGTCACTCACGTGGACCCCCGCATGGAACATCCGAGACACATGCATTAGCGATGTCGGTCGTGAGACGATCACCCATTGGCCCGACATATTGCGCGAAGGGTATATTGCGGGTGGAAGCATGCTTACACACGAGATCTTCCTTGCTGTCGCATCTCTTAAGGGGGGTAGGACGTCAAATGGGCCGACTTAGAGTAGGAGAAGCACCACAGGACATTTTAATCTCCATTGTCTATACTTTTACAAATAAATTCATAAAAATTTGTCAGCATGGCCAGGAAGTATTCAGGATTCACACTAATAGCAGTGGACATTCAAAAACATAACAAAACCATTTTTTTTACATCTGAAATTCCACCATTTTTCACTTACTATTGGTTGCATTAATTGCTATAGGTACACTTTTCTTGATAAGTAAGAGAGAATTTTCAATGAATTTTGCACAGCATACAAACCATGCCTACAGTTGTATGAAACTCTATAATTTATTTAATTTATGAAAAAATGAATGAGCTATTACATTTTAAACTTCATCTTTAGAAAAAGCTCAAATTTTATAGTTAATTATCTAAATTTTTACCACAATTTTTAATGGAATTGGAAAATTCTAGAGTTTTCCATTAAGGAGATTGTGTTTAATAAGCATACAAAGTTTGAAAGTAATAGGATGTTTATTTTTGATGCTACATGTACCTAAGTACAGGAATATGTGTTTTGCGGAAAATGGCCGTTAAAGTTTCTGCTTGTATGACAGAAGAATGCTGTGCAAAGGGGCTGGCGCTGCGCCTTCATACACTTAAGATCAAATTACGTACCTTATAATTCCTCAAATATAAATGTTTTATACATGAAATTATTCAGGAAGATGTGTGCTACAAAATAGGCATATTTTTGAAAAATCGATTTTTTAAGCATGCAACAATAATGGCGCCGCTAGTCGTGGTCCATACAAATGTGTCTTAGGACTACTCAACACACTATGGTGAATAACCGGTAAAAAAGGATGTTGATAGTTGTTGTTAAAGTTCCAAGGTCGAGGAAGATAGGTGTCTTGTTTCTTACTGGAAATCTGTGTACGTAAAAATTTGATTTTACCTTTTTTTTTGCTGCTTATTACATGTTTCTGGTATTATGTGTAAAGTGTTGTGCAGATGAAGTTGAAAGAAGAGAGAGGGTTAAACCCGTTGCCATCTCACATACGATTCGTGTCATCTCTTCCAAAGGACGCAAAGGGGCCACCCAAATTTACGTCCCTAACATTCGTATTGTATGTCATCACCCCATAAATCGTACTTTGGATAGATTTGGAATTTAACGCACAATACAGACGTATGTTACCGTTGCTTTCCTTCTTGAAAATTATTTTTCTCCTGTATCCATTCGAGAACCAGCAAAAAGCTCTATATTTTTAGTAACCTGAAGCTTTTAAGGCGTTAATTGAATTCCCGGTTAATTAATTAGTTAAGATTCGAGCTTTAGGAGTTCAACACACAGATTACGGTACACATTTAACAGAACATAACGAGGAAAGAAATGTTGAGTCACTCTGCTGGGGACGAAAGTTCTGTACTCTCATCTCGTTAAATTAACTAGGCAAGTCCTGAAGAATACTTTGATTGGAATGATTGTGATAATCGCCTACTCAGCAACACCGTGCTGCATATAACTCAGTTTATTGCATTACGCTAATCACCGTATCTTAATCTACTTAGTTAAATGATTGGTGGGACATGAGAATGTTACGCTAATATCATTTTCCTGATTATACGTCTCTTGGAAATGGATGGATTAAAGAAAAGCATCAAACCATCATAACGGCGATCGTAGGTGGAGCGTATCTTCGGTAATACCACGCGGAGTCCACTTTGCATAAAATCACAGTAACAATTTGAACTGTGAAAACTGGATGCGCGAAGGAACTTCATTAATTCAAGATATCAGTTTTATCTAAACAGGCATCTCTGAACTGCTTAAGAAACTTTTTTGTACTAAAAGTATGCAAGCTATCAGTCTAACTGTTGCCTCTGAATGGCGGTTGATTGATTTCTGAAGTCTCTTAACGATGAGATAGTAAGACGGTCTTCAAAAGATCTCCTTTCTTCATTTTTCTCCTCCTAATTTGTATGCTGTTGGATTTTAACAGCCAATAAGACAAATTCAAACCACACGTGTTATTCTTTGCTGACCCACCATGGACTAGGAACTGTCCTACTAATTGAGAGATAACAATAATGATTAGTTTTGTTAAATTTGTATCACTTAATTCTCTTCTCATTACGCCTTAAGTGCTAAGTTCTCAGCGTTTTAAATAATGTTGACTGTATTTAAAAATGTGAAAAGTATAAATCTGATATACTGTTGTCGCATCTGAAATAGGTTTAAGCGTTTGAAGATAGCCGAAATTTTTCTAGAAAAGAAAATGCGTTAGTGTACTAATTTACAATTTAATTGGTCCATGACTATGATATGATATGTTATTTGGAAATTCAAAGGAAAGGTGAGAGCAAGCTGTTGATAACAGCAAGTTTAACAGACGGAACATGACATGAAAACATTTAATAAATGGTTGGTTAAAAGAAAAACTGCATTAATAAAAACTTTTTTTTTGCTTATGGCTTTACACCTCCTCGACGTCGAGATCATTAGAGGAGGGATGGGACTGGGGACAAGAAATGGGAAGGAATTCGGCTATGGCCTTTTGAAGGAAGCATCCCTGCATTCGCCTGGAGTAATTTGGGGAAACCGAGGAAACACCAAATCTGGATGCCTGGACGGGGATTCTAACCGGTATCCTCCCGAATTCGAGACCAGAACGTTAACCGTTCATCCACCACGCTTGGTATTAATAACAAATACAGATAAATTTAAAAAATGGCTGGTTGACTACTTGACAGATGCTGCAAAATCCATTAATGTAACAAGGGCGGAAATAACCGTGTAAGTGAAAAAAAGTTAGTCGAACCATGCAAAGAAGCTCTTGCAGGAATAGAGCACACCAAGAGAGCCTCTGTCCTACTTTCTCTATATAGCTATGTGGGGAGATGGATCGAAAATTTGTAACTTGCCAGTCCTTATCTATAGCAACAACTCTTGCTGCAGACTTATCACAAATTCTCCTCTAGGTGGGAAACTACGTATTAACAACCATTTTGTTCGAACAAACTATGGATCAATGACATAGCATTTCCATCGAGCTTCGAGTTAGCAGCTTTGGTGATCTATGTCAGTAACAGATCGCTCTAATTATCACTGGTAAATATGACTAAAGCTCCAGAAGTCTCAGCTTCAAAATATCATCTCGGACGGTGAATGGGTCGCTGAACTGATCTTCACCTCGCCGTATTATTCCATTGCTCGCATGAAGTACGCTAGGAAAGTAACCATTAGGAACTATAAGCATTGTAAGTTAATCAACGAACGGAAGTATGTCTGCGCTGTAGTTAGTTCCACGCTGTTATGAGGATTCTCACCAATATACACTGGCAAAAATTAAAATCCCAACACCCAGACGGAGATGTCATAAATGAATGAAATTTGGTCCCAAGTATTCCCACATAAAGAGTGTTATATTGTTATAATTGAAAGCTTTACGTGTAATACTTTGAGAATTACGGGGATATTTATGATAAAAAATTGCTATGTTTTTTTAGTTTATAAGTGGTGAACAGTGCGGTGTAACATGACACTTTTTTGACCACAACTTCTTGTTGACCAAGAACACCAAGGCGAAGAGTGGCGACCCTCTACACTCAAATTTCTAACTGTAAGAGAGTTCGGAGGTTTGACGTGTTTGAAATGGGTGCATCATATCGTGAAATCTCCCGAAAGATTGCTCGTAGTACATTGTCAGTGTACAGACTAGTTACACAGAGATGAAAGAATGCTCTAGTACTCCTAGAGCAGGCACAGGTCCAGACAGACAGACAACAGCACGTGAAGACCGCCAAATTGTGTGGGTGACTGTTGCTGGCAGACGGGTGACTGCAGGCCAGATCCAAGCAGTGGTTTCAGAGATGGTCACTCCCCGGACGATTGAAAATCAATTGCTTGAAGCTAGGTTACACTCTCTGACCCCTATGAAATATATTCCATTAACCTAAATTCATTGCCAGCATCGTCTAAACTGGTGTAACACAAAACGCAAATTGACACATGAATGGCGTACATTTGTGTTTAGAGACGAGTCTGGATTCTTTCTGTGACAATGTGATGATTGACAACATTTTCGCAGGTGAAGCCGTTGGTGTCATGGTTTGGTTGGTTGTCGGCGAAAGCGCAATGACAACCCAACATATGTGGACGGGGTACTGTAGCCTATTGTGATACCCTTCATGTCCAGCATCCATATCGCATCTTCCAACAGAATGATGCCCATCCACATACTGCGATCATGCCAACACAAGTCTTGCAAGGGGTTACGATCACAATTTGGACCGCACGTTCTCCGGATTTGTCCTCAATAGACCATGTCTGGGACGCCAAGAGTAGACACATTAGATCACATGGTCACCCAGCACAAACTGTGCAACTACTGACTGCACAAGACATGCAGGTGTAAAGAGATTTACCCGAAGAAGACATGCGAACATTTATTGATTCAATGCCGCCAAGAATCCACGAATGTATTGGTGCTCAAGGTGGGCGCACTTCTTAGTGGCAAATGTATATAAAATAATAAACTTAGCTTGATCCGTTTCAATTTGTTATCATTTATTCTGGATATAACCCTGGATACATCTACAAAGTACCCTAAAGTGCACCATTCCTGTCATAATGCTGGGATTTTAATTTCCGCCAGTGTATTTTTCCGCGATGATTAACTGATATTATATATCCAAGGGAATATATTGTAGTATATTGCCTTGGATATATAAGATCAGTGCTAAGATAAATTAATTTCAAGCAAGTTTGTGTTACTTCTGTACGAAAGTAATTCAGAGCTGAAGTTAGGGTAAATGGCTTTCCATATCATGTCAAAAGGGGACAGTGAAAAAGCCTTAACTCATTATGAGATCGGCTAGATTAATTTCGCTGTTGGACAACATCCGTTATATTTTCCTTGGGATTACGCTGAGATTAAAAGACTGTAATGTGCTGTCTGTTCGACAAGGATTCGTATGTGCTTCAAATGGTTTGCCTTGTGATAGGACCAGTAAATTTGTAATACACTGCTTCCTATTTCATTTTGTCGTTCACTAACTTTGTAATGTTCTGTACAGATATTCTAAGACGAGTCCATAGACCTACTGTTGCTGGGTTTGTCACATACGAGATAAATTTCCCTGTTCTCTTTGTCTGCCAACTATTATATTCTTTTATAACGAATATTAGTGTAATTAATTACCCGCCTTAGTAACATTTCCTCATTTATTTAGGTTCTTCTCCGTAGGCTGTGTGCATTTACTCATTCAGTTCATCTGAAAGACTACTAAAAATATTGAAAGGTTCACACTGCAAATTAAACATTCTTACATCAAATAACACAATCATTTAAAATTACAGTCCTAATATCTAACACAGCTTAACATATATTTTCGTTTCACTTATATCGAGATTCAGTTAAATATACGATTTTTATTCACACAAGTAGTCATCATCATAGTCACAAAAACAAGGTTAGTGGTCAAATTTTGTAGAGATGATTATGAAAATTAATATTCCTGTTCCTAGTATTGCACAGTCCAGAGTACATATCAGACTGAATATCCCCATAATCTCACATTTACTTAGACGCCGGATAATGGTGTTTATGTCGAGTAGACATCTACTGCTTTGCCTGTTAACCTCAAGAGAACCTGCTTGGCTGTTGATCCCATCTCACGTTTTGTTAACTTCCTTGCGTTATGAGCTTTACTACTAGGCAATCAGAGATGGAGTTTAAGAGACTAGCAGAGGCTCCGCTTTCTCGGCTGGCTGGGTGTGAATGAATGGAAAGTGTGCGGTAAGGCGGCCTTATAATAAAGACGCTTAGAGTTGCATATTTTAAGTATCACTTCATACTACATATCTAATTTAAGTTTGTAACTCTAATTTTCCTTATTATTATAGACTTTAATAAAATAATTTATTTCTTTACAATTCAAATACTGCTATTGTAACTCTACAGTTAAAAAGTGTGGAATGCAATGTTATGTTACACGTTTATAAACCCTATTATCTCGTCGTGGAAATTTATGCTAATTGTAAATTCCTGGTGTCTGCCTTCAGTTAATGAAAATTGTCTGATATGTCATTCTAAGAGATCATACATGATTTTAAATGTAATGCTGAAATTTAAGGTCGCTGCTAAATTTATGATATTTCCCTGCAATGTATTGAGTTACTGAAAAACTATAATACAGTGTCTTGGTAGGGGCATGTATGGCATTCTTTGTTTTGGATATACTTATTTTTAGAATAATGCTTTGAGTTATGTTAAGTAAGGTTGTTTTAAGGTTGCTACAATTAAACTATCTAGAACTTTAAATCTAATATCTTAGAAACAGTTAATAATAATTCGAGAAAAGTAAAATTCAGTGATTCTAATTCGTATTTATTTATTATTTTCTTAAATGTTTGGTGTAAATACGCAGCAGAATCCATACATTGTGCAACAAATGGTGTTTTTACCAATGTAGAACACATTACGGTGTTACGTTAGTAAATTTTTTTATCACTGCTCTTTCACGTGTTAGTTTTCTTGGAGTCGCTATGTGATCATTGAAGTAAGAAAAACAATTACACATCTTATTCTGAGGCAACGTTAAGTTATACAAGTACCATCAGACTGTATGGCAGTCCTACCGTCTGAAGCAATAAAGAAGCGTATGTACTGTACGTTATGCAAAAAAGTATATATATATATATATATAGGGTGTTTCAAAAAGAATATACGTATTTCGAATGCATATATTTATTAAACTGTAAGACATACGAATATGAAACTTTACACACATATTTACGAACCTCTTAAGTTCAGATTACAGATGTTCAATATGTCCTCCATCAGCGACACGAACAATATCACATCGATACTCAAATTCCTCCCATACTCGGGCACGCATGTCCTTCGTCACTGAAGTTACGGCAGTATGGATCCGGTTCCTCAAGTCCTCAAGGTTCTGTGGGAGGGGTGGTACATAAACGTTGTCTTTAATGAAACCCCACAGGAAGAAGTCACAGGGTGTCAAATCCGGTGACCGTGGAGCCCAGCTGACGCATGCTAAGTCGACAGCTCCTTGACGACCAATCCAACGGTTCGGTAAAGTTTCATTCAGATATTCACGTACTTGGCGACTCCAGTGAGGGGATGCCCCGTCTTGTTGAAAAATGAAGTTGTCTTCGTGCAGACTCGGAAACAAGCAGTTTTGTAACATAGCGAGATACTGCTGGCCGTTAACCGTGTTTCCATCAAAGAAGAATGGGCCGTAAACAGATGATCGGGATATCGCACAAAACACATTGACTTTAGGCGAATCTCGTACATGTTCAATGACTGCATGTGGGTTCTGTAGACCCCAAATTCGAACATTGTGTTTGTTTACCTGACCACTAACATGGAAAGTCACTTCATCACTGAAAACGATGCGTTGTGCGAAAGTGTTATCATTGTCAATAGCATCATTAATCTCGTTACAAAATGCCACACGTTTCCGTTTGTCATCAGGACGCAGAGCTTGTAACAACTGTAACTTGTACGGCTTCATAACCAACCGACGTCTCAAAACACGCCAAATTGTTGTTGTAAGTAGTTGTAATTCCCGACTGGCACGACGAGTTGATTTTGAAGGACTACGTTGGAAAGTAGTTTGAATTCGTGCAACATGTGCCTCAGAAACACGAGGGCGGCCAGGACTCTTTCCTTTACATACACATCCGGCATCTACAAACTGTCGATACCATCTACGAATGTTCCACCCATTCGGAGGATGCATTTGGTACCTCAACCTGAAACGTCTTTGCACTGTAATCACGGAATTGCACTTCGCAAACTCGATAACACAAAATGATTTCTGCTGTGGTGTAGCCATTTTAAACATATGACGGTTACCAAGAATAACACAAGACGACTGACATCTAGCGGCTATTAAATAAACTAGACTCCAATAGCCGAGCCGTGGCGCAGCGATCGATAGTTTGGACAAAAGAATACTTTGTAATACGTATATTATTTTTGAAACACCCTGTATATATATATATATATATATATATATATATATATATATATATATATAAAAGACAGTATAATCATATTAAGAAATAATTAACGGCATACATTTTTTCTGAATCTATACAGGTACAGTCATCTTATTTTTCTGAGCAGGAATGTATTTGAGTGGTTGGCAAGTGGCGTATGTATAGCGGAAAAAAACCGCAGGAGATGAGTTATATAACCACGAATTAGAGAAAAAATTAAAATTGTGTTGAATTTTCGTCTAGTTGGGACTCTTGGTTTGAATTTTGTTTATTGCCTATACCACCTTTCATTACTATGAAAAATGACGAATCTGAAAATTTTGATGTTTGGGAACCTTGCCCTAATAAAGTCTGAAACACCATTCATAATACCAAAAAAAAAAAAAAAAATTAAACGTGAATATTAATTCATGTGAGTGCCGAAATCTCCACTCAGAGCCTTTTTGATAAGTGTATCTGATTCTCTCTAGGAGACACAACCAGAAACCATGTAAACTTCTTTTATGCCCTGACTGATTGTACCCATCCAAATTCAATATAATAAAAATTTAACATTAATTGCATAGAGATTCAGTTAGGCTAGTCTGTATAGTCATTTTGGGGACGTATCACAAAATTGAGAAACAAAAAATAGGTCTGAGGAACACTTTTCATTGTATTGTACGTATAATGTAATTCCGTTGTAGGAAATTCTTACAAAGGCACAGTAAATATAATGGATGATTTGTATGACTAGTTTAAAAGATACTTCAATTGTAGTTTGTTTAACGATTTTCATTTTATGTTGAACTGTGTAAACTATACAATTTGCTGTACTAAAATTTCTGGGAAAAAAGAACGATTTATGAATTGAATGTAAGCAGGTTATTTTATTTATTTGAATAAAACGTTCCATTAAACTAATAAATTTAATTTTATTAACCAATAATACTTTCCAGTTAAATTTCATATATAAGGCATTGACAATAAATACACAGGTTTTTTGTGTTATCCTCTCCTGCTGCACACATGTAAATCGCAAACACTGCTTTCTGCTATAGCTGGAAGAAAATAGTGCCGAAAATCCTTTAGCTCCCCGACTTGTGGACGAAATATTTTGCTTACGTCTTCTTCTCAGCCAAAGGGAAAGTACCTGAAAAAAACATAGACTTATATCATATATCGAATTGTCACACAAGGTGTCCTGCATGTAACGATTTTTTAACGTGCCGAAAACTTGCAGATTGGATTGAAATTGAAAAAAATATTGTATGTGTGCGTGTGCTGTTGTCAATTACAGTATAGGCCATAAGAAAACCTAACGTTTTCTGCTATAGATATGCAGAAAACAAGTTAGCATCTTCATATAACACAGCACATCGTTCCGAACTAGTGATGTCCAATTATTATTCAGTCAGTTTTTATAATTACAGTTTTACATTTTTGCTCTAGTCGATTTTAAGGTAGGCCTACTTATTATGTCTGAAAGTAATATATATATATTTGCAGCTAAGCAACAATATGGTTCCGGATTTCAAAAAAATCACCTCACGTAATTAATAACTATAAAAACGCCATCCAAATCGGTTCGGTAGTTTTTGCGTTATGTGTGGACCAAAAAAAAAAAAATCCCACGCAACTAACCACATACTAAATTTGTTGTGACTGCTCGTCAGTTTTATTTTTAAATTTTATTGTGATAGGAGAAAGGAAATATTTTTGTCAATTTATTGACTTCATATGTTGGATATTTCATTTCAACATTCAACTGAGAAGTCTCTGTTTTAACGTCGTTACACAAAGTAGGTGTTGTCTCGGACAATACCATGTACAGGCAAATACAGTGATTCTACAAGTACACAGTCTACGTGATCGGCAATTGATGTTTTATACTTGAAGCTGACGTTGATCTGAAGTGTGATGGTTTGAAATCAACAGTAATTATTGGTTTCCAGTGCGTTCTGACGATGTCTATATTATTTTAATTCGCTTTATAATTGTCGCTTACCCGCTATTCCCGAAGGAGTTTGCGCTGGAGCTTGACTGACTGTAGCTAGTAGACTGAGCACCTCCTCGGCCACCCAAACCACCTACGCCTCCGCCTGAGCCGCCGAAGCTCTGGCTGGAAGCCTCGCTGTGGCTGGAGGAACCGCTGCCTCCCCCAGCTTCCAGTCCCCCTGGACGACCGAAGCCGCCCAAATCCAGAGGGTACAGGCTGCGGGGATGCCGCTCCTCTGAAAAACCAACAACACAGCAGAATGATTCTATGCCAACAAGTCACATCCAAGCGCGGAAGTATATTTAAAATATCGCAAATTTTACAGTTCTCTCGCATCAAAACTGTACCTGTATAAACCCTAGCTAGCAGGTCAGAGAGACATATTGCGATGTAATGAAACAGATCCTTGAACTGTTTCCGAAATTTTGGAATACGTGTTGACTGTGGACTTATGAAAGGTGCTGGGCCTACGATGACTCTATTTAATAAACAAATGTGCATAGGGCTCTTCCGAGTCTGCGGTTAATAAATCTCCGTTTGTTTGTAGCATTAAAAAAAAACCACTGTAAGTACTGCACATACCATTAATATTATTCTCCTGCATAAATAGGTCATAAGGATGTTGGATAGCGAAGCATACATATACGAGGCGTATTTTTTAAGTAAGTACCGTCTTGTCACACCGCGGCTGCAGCGCTACTGTCGGCGTTCCGCGCATGCGCACAGGGTACCTGCATCTCTTGCCTACGCACTGACTCCATTACAGTCTAATTCTTCCTTGTTTACGTTGTTTACTGAGTGTTTAAGATGCCTCGTACTTAGAAATGCGAACAACACGTCGATGTATAATCTTCTTTGTCCGAGTGTACGTGGTTACCATGGCAACGACCCAGATAGATGAAACTGTCTCAGCTTCTATGAACACCTTGCCCATTTCTTGGCGTAGGTGGTTACAATTGAGCGGGTGGAAAAGGGGGGGGGAGGGTAGTTTGCTCCCCCATGAGAATTTCTGGGAAGAATAAATGGGATGTTATCTCGGTTGTACGGGTCGAACTGTGTCAATTTATCGAAACCTAACGTTTCGGCCATCATTTTGTAGCCTTCTTCAGAGGACTGTCCTCTGACGATACATTGACGCAGTTCAACCCGGACAACCAACATAACATCGACAACGACCGCGGAAGTCTGCGCACCCAAGAAATGGGATGGCTCCCCGTTTCCTTCCGCAGCGTGACAGTATTTGTAAGTGTTACCGTAAGTGTGTATGACTGTGATGTTGTGTGTGTCCAGTGTTATGGATGAGAGAAGGTGAAACCTGGTGCTGGTCCATCCAGGCCTACTTTTCCGATCGACACCTATGGGTTCGCCAAGCTTAACGTCCCCATCCGATGGATGAATTATCATGAACAGTGTCATGTGCCCTCAATATATACGCAACGCGGAGAGATTTATAGGATTTAACCCAGATTTTGGTGTAGAATCTGGATATTAGGAACTGTGCACCACCACCATTCTTAATTTGCCGGCCAAGTGCTGAGGATGGAAATTTCCTCCAATGCCAGTACTCGAATCAGGTAACGCCGTGTCAGACGGACACCATCATGGTGCCGCAGCCAACTGAGCCAACGAAGAGGGCGATTTAAACATAAATACGTAGAATTATGAACAAATTAAATCGAAAAAGATAACAGACAAAACTAATCCCTTTAGCACGAGTGCAAAGAAAGCTGTACCGAGTGTGGTGGGAGTGTGGTTAACGCTCTGGCCTCGCATTCGGGGAGGACGTCGGTTCGAATCCAGATTTTGGTTTTCCGTTGTTACTCCAAATCACTCCAGGCAAATGCCGGGATGCTTTCTTCAAATGGCCATGGCCGAATTCCTTCCCGTTTCTTGTACCCAGTCCCAACCCGCTTCTAATGACCTCGATTAGCGTAAAGCCATAATTTAAAAAAAATTTACTAACTATTGATGACGTTAATTCCTTTAATTAGTGGAATCAGCACGAGGGTTTGGTGGTAGGTGAACCTAATTCTAGTGTGCGGTTCATGGTTTAATTTTTGAAGAATTTAATAAAAAATATAATAAAATATAAAAAAAGATCTGGTGACTTGGCCACTATGTGCACCATGTTTTAAGTAAACCCACATAAATACCTTAAATGTGTTGCTTTATCGAACTTACAAATACATAAAAGCCAAGATTTTCCTCTCTCTTTTTCAAATTTGCAAGTATGTATTATGACTTCAATTTCAGTAAACATTATGACGTGCATAATGGCCAAGTCACCAGATCTTTTTTGTTATTCTAAATAAACGATCTATAACACCGAGAGTAGCCATTCCGTTTCACAAAGTGAAGTTAATACACACTGTAAAGTGTAGACTTGGTTCAGAAGAAGATCTCATAAGTTTTTGTCAGTACACGAGCATGAGACTTGGCCTATTTTTAGAATTGTTTTTGTGGGATCTCATTTCTTTTTGTAAGTTTATCCCTTATTCTGAATCGCTGCGCAAATGTAATGATTTGCTTTGGAAATAAATCGGTGAATAAGAATATTTTAGAATTGAAGACATCAATATACCATACCAACAATGCCCCACTCTCTGAAAACAATGGGAGTGCGCTGTAGCCGAGCAATGCAGATTGCCGCTGGTTTAACTACCACCATAAGTAAATTTCTAGTAACTTGTAAACTGAGCATAGGAACAAAGTAGAATTTACTTTAACTTGCTGATCTCTATGCATTAAAAAATTCTCAGGCATATAGCTTCATCCGGAGCAAAACAATTAAGCCGCAAATATGTGCCAGAATTTTTCATGTTTGGGACTGAAATTAAATAAATACGGGGAAAACTCTAATATTAGACTTTTCTTCGGATTTAATGATGAAACTTTATATGTGTACCAAATTACTTGTTTCTAAGTTTACTGGAAGTACAGTGGAATTTCGGTGTCGGTGTCGAAATAAAATTTTCAAACTTCCAATTTAAGAAAAGGAAAGAAGTAAAATTTAACACACTAGTTAAAATTAGTAAGCTTACTCTACAATGAAAATCTAAGCATTATAAAGTTATTAGGGTAGAAAGCGATTCCACGTTAGAGGTAGGCAAAGGCTAGATAAATAGAAATTTACGGGTTTTAAAGTTTTCCTATAATATGTGAGTGAAATGTTATCTGCGTACCGAATTTCAGCTCTCTACGGCTACCGGGAATTACCTTAGAGTTTTGATGATCATCAGTGAGTTAATGACAAAATCGCTGAAATTTGCATCCGAATAACATCAGAACTAAGAACAGTAACCAAATAAAATTTAGTATGTTTGCTAAGATTGCTGATATCTATGCATAATCTAAATTTGAGACATGTAGAATGTATATGACCGAAGAAATTGAGATTCAAAAATGGCCCGAATCGCTTCGAGAAAAGGGTAGGCAATGCCGCCGTTGACTCGACTCGGTGGGTGCACTGCAGTGCACCCAAAAATTTCAGATGTGCAAATAGAAAATAATTGAAAGGGACAAATCCAGGAAGTAGAAGTAATGATTTCCCAGGTAAATTTGTTTTCGAGTCGAAATATTTTCTCCAGCGGGAAAAGGAAATCTAACGTTACACCGCGGTGCCATATTTTCCATGCTTGTAGTGGAGCGTTACAAATAATGAAGCATAATTCATTCTACTCATGCAACCATTGTCTGTCCATTGTTCGAAACCCCATTAATACTCTACATCAGTGTTTCCCAACGTGGGGCCCACGCCCCACAGGGGGGCAATTTGTTTTTTTTAGGGGGGCAATTTCGAATTGACTTGATACGACTTTACCGCTTTCTCTTTGGGTTATTTAAACTCAATGCCAGATATGGTTACAAAATATAGCAAAAAAGCAAAGTCTTAAAAGTATGACACTAAATTGCCATAATAAATGTTTATTATAAATCTTTTGAATTTGAATTTTAGTATTTCATTATATGTTTTTTAATTTTACTTACTGTGTTTTATGATAATATTAAAGTGTTTTCTTTCAAAAACCATCCTATATCAGTTTCTTTAATAACAAATAATTTTTTTATTAAAAATTATGTATGGGGGGGGGGGGGGGGGGCAAAAAAATGTTGAAAGTGGGACATGACCCAAAAAAGGTTGGGAAACACTGCTCTACATGTAACTTTTGTGTGAATCACGTTCAAGGAAAAATCGATATTAAATTCCTGACACTTTTATCCTAATTTTTCAGTGTCCCAAAGTGAAATAAAAATAAAACATACCTTATTTTACTCTTGGCACTTTGATGTGTACATTATTCCGAACCCCGTCAAAAATTCACGGATTAAATGAAAACTTGATGTTAACTCTTGGATAGTTTTAATTTTGTATTTCTCAGCTTTTCGATGTCACATCAGAATGAAACTCGCGATGTCAAGGGCTCTAAATTAATCCTAATAAAATCCGACTAGTATTTTCCGCATGAATCCCTTACATCCCAGCCTGTAGACAAACAGACAGATATAAAGACAGACAGACCTATTTAACAGAAGTTGGAATCTATGGACTTTTTCAGTACTGTTTCACTAATACCTACTAGTTACTTGCTATATATTTTTTTCTACAATGTTATATATATATATACTGAGTAAATATGGATGAGTGAGGAACTATTTAAATAGAAATTTTGGCAGGTTCGGTGAGAAAATAATGCCTCCTATTTTTTTGTGGGGATGCATATTGTCCAAGCTGGGTGTTGGTGGTGCTGCAGTATAGTTTGAACCTTCCCGCTAATGATACGATAGTTTTGTTTCCTTCCGACAGAAAGCAGCAGCGGGACAGTCGATTAAAATGGCATTTGACATTGAGGTGCGAACGGAGGCAGAGATGCGTTATTGAATTCAGTTTTACCGAATAAATTCAACTCGTTGACGCCTGTTTAAGTTGTACGGAGATCGTACATTGGATGCGAGTGCAGTGAGGCGCTGGGTGGTGTGTTTCAACAGTGATGAAACTGACATTCACGACAAACCACTACTCTGCACAATGTACAGCATCTCGTTGAGCTCATTCGTGCTGAGCTGAGATTGCGAGAAAAAAACTGTTGACAGATTAAAGTCGGCTTCAGTGCATTACAGACGATGTTAGGAACACTGATATATTGCAAAGAGTGTGCGAGGTGGATCTCAGCGGAATGTTTACACAAGACCAGAAAAAATCATCTATCAGAATCTGCTAGATCAGTTTGAGGATGAAAGTGATAATTTCCTGAATAGCATAGTTGCCGAAGATGAGACGTGGTGTCACCATTAAGAGCCGGAAACCAAAAGACAATCAATAGAGTGGCGTCATTTTAATTCCCGATCCAAAAAAAAAAATTCAAAACACAGTCATCTGCAGGGAAAGAGATGTGCAATGTCTTTTGAGATAGACAGGTAGTGGTTCTTTGATGTCCTGGAGGCTGGGCAAACTGTTAATCTCGATCACTACAAGGAGACATTGACTAAGCTGAAACCCAAGATTTCCAGTCAGACCAGAGAAGAAGACAATCTTTGACTTGCAACTTGATAATACCAAGCCCCATAGCAGTTTCGCTACAAATGCTCACATATACAAAATTGGGCTGAACTGTGCTATCACATCTTACTTACTGTACGTACTTAACGCCTTCAGACGTTCATCTCTTTGGGCCAATGAAAGATGGACTACGGGGAAACAACTTTACAGATAGCGATGCAGTAAGAAATAGACTGTCTTTTGCTACTTCCGAGTTTTACGAGCAAAGCATATAGGCTCTCGTTCATCAGTGGCGAAAGTACATAAGAAACTATGATGGGTCTGTGGAAAAAAATAACTATATGTAGCTGAGATCATGCTCTATATAACTTTGGTTGTGTTCTCTGTATATATTGCTGTTTCCATGAAAATAAATAGGAGGCATTAATTTCGGATCGATCCTCGTAATATTATTAACATATTTCTGCAAGTAGGCTACAATTTTAATAAGAAATCGCTCATCACTGAGTGTGACATCAGAAAATTTTTCTTAACTCTAAACAAACTGTTGACTGTGTAGTAACCCAGATATAATTGGTTTTCTGGTTTCTAGCTCTCGTTTTCTAAGCAAACATTTTAACTATTATGATACACAAAGGACTGGGTCATTCAGTAGACTACAGCGCAAACTTCTGTTGAAACTTTGTACTCGTGAGCAAACGGAGTCTTTTTATTACTTATTTTCATTGCCTTGCACTTTTTGCAGTTGAGTGTAAGCTGCCATTTATGGTACCATTCCGAATTAATATCCAGATGGAGCTGATTTCTAACCAATCTTCAGAGCATCTTACTTCCCTATAGATAAGTGCATCATCAGCAAACAATCGCATCCTGCAATTAACGTTGTCACCGAGATCGTTTATAAAAATTGGGAAAAGAAAAGGTCCTATTACACTTCCTTGAGGAACGCCCGAAGTAACATCTAGCTTAGATGAGGCTTCCCCGTCAACAACGACATACTGTGATCGACCAGTTAGAAAATCGCGGATCCATTCGCAAATATGATCCCATATACCGTACGCTCGAATCTTTACTAAAAGGCGGTTGTGTGGTACAGAGACAAAATTTTCTGAAAATCCAAGAAAATTGCATCAACTTGTGAACCTGCATCGACTAATTTCATTACGTCATGCAAAAAAAGGGCCAGTTGCTTTTTACACGATCTGTTTCTTCCGAAATCCGTGTTGGTTTGCTGAAAGTAACACGTTATCATCTATAAACTTCATAACGTTAGAGCATATGATGTGCTCCAGAATTCTACCGCAAACAGATGTTAGAGATATGGGTCGATAATTCCTAGGATCTCTCCTATCTCCTTTCTTGGAAGCAGTAATCACCTGCGCTATTTTCCAGTCAGAAGGTACTTTTCTTTCTTCTAAAGATTTACGGAATGTATCTGACAGAAATGGTTCTATTTCTTTCACGTATTCCGAAAATTCTCTTACTGGTTTACCATCCAGACCCGGCGCTTTCCTTCCCACTTCAGGAGCTTCAATTACTTTGTTATACCTACACTATCAATTAATACTGGATCCGTCTCAAATTCTACACGCCGTGGAAAAACGGGAATTTTTCCCATTTTTTCGTCAGTGAAAGAATTTTTAAATTCAATGTTAAATACTGTACCCTTGTCGCGGCTGTCATCAACTTCCCGACCGTCTTGTAGTAGAACTGGCATATTCTTATCACTACCGCTAACGTTTTATACATACCCTACGACCAAAATTTCTTTGCGTTTTTATTGAGGCTCTTCGAAAGTGCATTGCAACGAAAGTTATTAAAAGCCTCACTCATCGCATTCTTAACATATCCTCTTGTCTCACCTAACTTTTGCAAATCACTCCTATACATCGTCCTTCTTGAGCGTGCATTTATCTTCCTTTGCGTTTTAAGTAACCTTTTAACTTTACATGTATACCACGGGGGATCTTTCCCACCCCTGATTGTCCTTTTCGGTATATGCATGTCTATTCCTTCCCTGACTATACGCATGAATCGAAACCATATCTCTTCAACCAAGCCCCTTGCTTCTATAAAGGTAAGGTAATCATCCCTCAAATACGTTCTTAAACAATACGATAGTGAAGACTCCGAAGCGTAGATGGCCTATGCAATTGGTAGAATTTCGATCGCTTGTCCAATGCCGTAGACTCATCTAACCTGCTAACTCTAACGGTTAAAGGAGACATAGTTTTACACCTAATCTGGAATTTATCACATATAACACAAAAGGACGCGTTCTGAGACGTGGAAAATAAATTAAGGCCCTCTGAGAATGCCGTTAGAAACTGAATTATGAAATCTGACACTTACGAATCACTAAGTACAAGACAGTTCGTTTTGACTGTTTTTAAATCACTTTCTATAAAACTGCATCCAGTAGTTTGCAGCGAAAAGCGAAACAACACGATTAAACTATTCTAAAATTTTACCTTCAAACGCGTACATCCGATGGCCCACCTGAAGGGGTAAAAGCTTCATCGGGTGTACCTGGAAACTAACTCTCCTGCGTTTTCCATTAACCAACAAAACTCCCTGCGACTAAGAGGCCATTCGAAACTGTATAGAGTACTGTTCTCACCTGCTGGTCTACAGTCCGCCATGGCCAGTACGGTCATCACCACAAGCACGCTGGTAGTGGCGCCGCCCGGCAGCAAGTGGTGCAGAAGAGTCATCGTGATGGGCGGCAGCCGGCTGATCTGGCTGCTGCATTTATAGCCCGCGTTGGCGACACGCCTCAGCGACACCACTGTCTGCTTCGGGAAAACCACCGGCAACGGTTCCACCCACAAAAACGGAATTATCCACGGGCACGAGCTCCAGGTAGCATCTATACAGAGGTGCCAACTACCTAAAAAACGCCTTTTGACGTGGAGGTCACCAAAAACTGTAGGCAATGTCCTCTACTCCACAGCACTAATCAATGAATTATACACAAACATATGAATAAGAGTGTATTATCACTTTTATTGAATGAAAAATAATCGCCAATAGTGTCAATCTGTAATCTCACTGTAATCTGCAAAATCTCATTGTTGTTGTTTTGACGAAATAAAAGGACTGAAATAAACGATTAGTGATTCTGAGATACATTAGCCACTTGGATATCGAAAAAAATTCCCGATATCACCGCAGCGATTCGTCAAACACTGTCCAAAATACGCAGTTAAAAATGAGTAATTTTCCTGATTATCTTAATAGTAACCGTTTGACCTATTCTTCTTCCCCCTCTTCTTCTTATTCGACTTGGTTTTACTGCAGACCACTAAAAGTTTATTCTTTTTCTCCTTAGTATTTTTCTTTTATTTTTAAAAATATTAATTCATTCTTTAATTGAAATGCTTCCTATTTCTTCCGTCATATTTGTTAACCTTTGTTTCTGTAGCTTTGAAGGCTTCAAAATCCGCGATCTTTTCAGACATACGACTCTGTTCAAGATATCTCCTTTCTCATGTACATTTTTATTTCAGTAAACCAACGAATTTGTGTTTTGGGGTTTATAGCTAAATCATCCAAATATTCTTTTTGTCAGTCTTTCTGAGAATGGCCTGGTGGCTCAGTGGTTAAGGTGTCTGACTGAAAATCGAAAAGTCCCAGGTTCAAATCGCTGACTTGGCGGGGATTTTCATAGGCCCTTAATCCACCTTCACCTCTGGCACAGCTTCCAGTGTAACGTGAAGTACGCCAGTAAGTTTCCATGGATGGGATTCATCATTACGCTTTATTCGGTAAGATTACGTAAGGAGGTAAGAATGTTTTTCACTTATGGCTTCACGCCTCATCGACGTCGAGGTCATTAGAGGCGGGATGGGGCTGACTACAAGGGATGGGGAGAAATTCGGCCATGAATTTTTGAAGGAAGCATCCCGGCATTCTCCTGGAGTGATTTCAGGAAACCATGGAAAACCCAAATCTGGATTCCCGGAAGGGGATTCGAATATGCGTCCTCCGAATACGAGGAGAAAAGGATCTGGCCTCCCTACCTCCACCCTACCTTCAGGGAGGGTCTAGTTAAACTTCGGGATAATTAAAAATCTAAGCTTATCATTCTTTCTGATTTAATTCCCACGATGTGTCCACAAACCAATTCTTGTTTTTCTGATTTCAGTTTCCTTGAGTAGTTAATTCTTTCTTCATCTTCGTTACCGTTTTTTCATTACTCCGAAAATATTTCTAAAACATTTTCTCGCCTTTTTTTCTAATATTTTAATTTTTCTTTCTCTATTGTTACGATTTTTTTCCGCGGACTGGGATCGTTCCTCTGTAATGACTCGTTTTATTTAACTGTTGTGTCCGCGATAGTGAAATCAGTGAATTGAGGCCACATGTTAATTTTTAGTCACCAACGTGTGGTATTTATTCTTAACTGCGTTCATTATAAAGTTTGATCCATTTTTGTGTCTGTGACATGATGGTCCTTACGCTGTAACACAACAATTGGAAATCGTTCTTTCTAACAGAACATAGTACTTGTGTCATTTTAACCTGTAAACCTCCATGCCACCTATCTATCTAACATTTGAGGCATTTGAATCGTTCCTTACTCAAGAACCTCCATGTTTCTGAAGCTAAGAATACTGGCTTGAGACCGAGCCATAATTTCGTTGGTAATAATGTCTCAACCTTCAATTACAGCCTGGAGAGGCTGTTCAATGGATTTAATACATAAAACTACATCCTGAACTCAGGCTACAGCTGTGGCACAGTCTTACTTTCTTTTATAGCACTTTTGGGTGTATTATAAACATTATGTTTCAAATGGTTTGCCTTATCTTATTGTTTTATTATATAGGAAAGGTAATTATAAGATATTATTTTCGTCTTTAGCATTCAGTGATTCCATGATCGGAAAAAAGGAACAAATACACTAATAGAAAATTTGATTGACAAAATTTACATTGGGGGGAGGGGACGGGGGGGGGAGGGGTTCTCATAGTTTACCTAAACCTCTTAACACTAATCATTCAGTGCCAGTTTTCTTTTAACAGTTTAAGTTTTAATTTATACCACCCAAAGTGATTTTAGCTGTCGCCTTATGCTACCAGATAATTCTTGTACAGCTAGAAGTCAGTTAGGGTACTACGTTTGTTGTTCACATGTCGAGAACAGTGGGCAAAATGGCGCAGTTTTAATAAAATAGTAAGGTTTAGATATTTCCATGTTGGTCAGTGAAATTAATGCAATAAGTGACAGATATTTATTAAATTGTTTCATAACGGAGGATTTTTCATAATATTTCCGTATATTCTCAAGGATCTGACGAACACTGATTCTTGTTATGACAATTTGAAGGCTGGTGCGTGAGATGCAACATTATAGCGTGGAATTCGATTCCTGGTGCAGCCATCCAGATATCTTCTTCCATGGTTTTCTGGAATAGGGGCTTTGCTGGTTATTTCATAAAAGTCATGACCGATTTCCGCCCTGTTTCTTAGCCACAATCCAGTTTCAGCTCGATTAACTTTAGGCAATTTTCAAAAATAAAAATAAAAATTGACGCTGTAATACTATTTGAAAAGTGGACCCGAAAGAATGGGGTATTATGCTGTACTTGACATATACAACACACTATTTGCCATATTAAATTATCTCAGAAACGTCATTCGAAAGAGAAATTGTAACTAACTGTCAATATAATCCAACATAGTTTTCGCCATTCACGTATAGTAAATACAATGTAGATAAGCATTGGGAAACTGCCGAATGGCATGAATAAAATACTGGGTGAAGAATTTGGACTAAATGTAGAGCAAAGCAAGGCAAAAATCTACGAATGATAGCAATAACAGTGGATTAAATACGAAGATACGATTTGATGTAATAGGAGTAACAAGGGAATTCTGTTGTTTGGAGACTAAAATTACAACTGAAGCAAGGAAGATGTCAAAAGCATGATGGAATTTAAGATGAGAGCCTTCTTTGAGAGTAGGAAAGTTTTATTTTCAAATTCAGTACTCAAAAAGGTGTTTTGAAAACTGCATATACGGTGCACAGCACTTAATGAAAGTAAAGATGGCAATTGAAGGACGCCAGAATGAACGAAAATTTAAACACTTGGAACGTAGTTCTATAGAAAAGTATTAAAAACTGGTGCAAGCCCGTGACCGTTTCCTGAGTATCGTTACGGGTCTACAATAGTTCTAGTTTTTAGGTTCAAAGATTATGACAGTTTAACCTGATCTGATCAACTAAGTACTGGATCAGTGTTTGATTCTGAAGGTGAATAAAATCTCTCGAGCTTGATGAACTTTGAAGTATTAATAAACCTGGGTATTAAACATTGATAGGGACGATGGCGCTATCGTATAATTGTTTCAAAGTTCGTAGACTCGAACTAGCTGAAATACAAACTTGTTCTGTATTTGACCCTTAACGTTAACTCTGCAAAATTTGAAAAATTTCTGTTTGCTTCGAAAGCATCATGTTGTATTTTATTGAAGCTCTTTGGGAATAGTGTCTGTAACGGCCAGAAAACTTAATACAGACTATTAAGCAGTTGAGCAACTCCGAAGAGATGAATTGCTAGAATAGTCGATTCGGTAAGATATTTGGTCTGATGTCTACTTTAAATAAACTAATAACGCATATGCAGTGTACATGAACAAAGACCGTGGTCAGCAAAATACGTAAAAAGCAAATAAACCGTAATGTAAAAATTTTGGTCACGCAGCAACATTAGCAAACATTATAATTAAATTGAAATTTAGCCTAGGCCGGAATGACAATTGGGATTTGTGCTTATAGCGGAGACCATTAGTAATTTATTATTTTTTTTAAATAATTTATGTTGCTTTCATTATGAACATGTTCCTGGAAAGCAGTTCCTCATTTTTCAGCCGTAAAGTTTAGCGATAGTTTTTTTTTTTTTTTTTAACAATAATTGCTACGAAAAGCAAACTTAATGAATGTAAAACAGTTGAACTCGTATCAGTTGCTTAGCTATTAAATTGAATTTCTTCTAATGATAATGTTAATTTGCGAGCGATGGCTGACACATGACACCATTCTCCAGCCAATAGCTATCGAGGTAAGTGAGCGAGTGAGCTTATGAAATTATATAGTGGATTAAATGGACAATTATAAAGTATAAAATTAACAAGTTTTGAAATTGACGGGCGAGGAAAGAAGTTTGAAGAAGACTCAGGAGGCGGGTTACATATTTAGACATGGTAGTCTGAGTAATGTATTATTAGAGAGAAATTGCACATGAGGAAAAAAATTGGATTATATGAAACAGATATTTGAGGACGTGGGTTGCTGTAATGGGAATGTTGAGATTAAGTGTTTAGTTCAAGGGAGGAACATGATACGGAAATGGGGTTACAGTTTATTTTTTTAACCATTCAGTTTCTTTGAATATTTCTGTGGCTTATCTCTACATTATCATTGTAAGCTCTAAATCGAGAAAACACCTAGTTCTTCAGCAGCATTCAAAGAAATTATTTTTCGTTTATAATTTTTCCACATCGTAATGTACTGGATAGAATTGATGATTTCTCGTGATACCTATGAGGTCCAATTAAATCTAAGAAGGCAGGAAGTGATTCCAAAAACAAAGCTACGTCAGTGTGTTTCCAGGTACTGTCGCCAATTGTGCCGTGACTGACCCATGAACAATCCACCAGCGTTCCATGACAGAGCAGTCAAAGTTCCAGTCGACTGCGTAGATTCGCTCGATTCGGCGGCCAAGGTCCTTCGAAGAAAAATCCCATTTCCTATGAGGCCATCGTACTACAGCCTTTATGATTTGGACTGTAGATTTTTTGTCACCCATCATCGTCTTTGAAACGATGTCTCTTGTTTGGTTTTGTCTGCTTCATTCAATGATTGATAGTACCCTTCATTGTTTCTATGTTTCCTAGCAAGACCTGAAGTCACATTACCTCATTATATTTTATATTTGAAACAAAAAACTAACTGTTAACGATTTAAGATAGTCTTGATACTGGACTTAATAAACTTTCTTGTGACTGTGTGTAAGCTGACCTAGGATTGTTTCGGGTGGTCAGAATAACGCTAACACGGACTGTCTGATTTAGACAAACTTTGACAGATTGTAGTTACAGCATTTTAACAACTTTATATTTCTTTATATATGTGTAAGTGTTATTTCAATCATTTTCATTTATAAAAGTTATTTACAATAACAATAAATACGTTACAAGTTGACAAAATTGCTTGAAATTTCACATTAATTAATATTTGGAGAATGTGAAACAAAAGTTAAGTTGACTATTATGACTCAATTTTATATAACGATAATTTATTGACGATCCGTCATTTTAAAAAGCAAGATGTATTGACGTAATCACTGCTTTAATTTCTGGTTATTAAAAACTTTGGTACTATGAGAGTTGGTTTTTACTGACTAAACTGAAACACTAAATCGACAAATGGAAAGCCAAAAGCGAAGGTAGGCCATATTAAGAAAATACAGTTTTTAGAGGAGATACTATCGCTTTTGCTCCCTATCCCCTGATTAGGTAGTGGTGATATCATCAGTACTAATAAAAGTCTAAGTTTGGTCATTTTCCGTAACGCCGACGTCACGCTCCCGGCCTTCGTTGCTGGATTAACAACGGCTAGAGATGTTACTGTATAGTCGAGGTTATAAGCATTATTTAATAATGGTTATACATCTACACCTGTACGCTGCAATTCACAAATATTGTGGTTGGCAGAGGGTGCTAAGCAGCAATCCTAATTCTGTGCATTCCAATCCCGAACAGCCCGAAGAAAGAAATAATACAAAAAAATCATCAGTACGGTAATCTTATTTCTCTAATTTTACCCCTCCTGTCATTGCAACTAAATAGATTGGCGGAAGAAGTATTTCATTGCACTCGTAATTTAAAGATTTTCACATATTCTCCAACAAATTTAAACGAAAACGACGTCGCCTGTCCGCAAAACAATCCCAGCCTTACCCACGTATCAACTCCGTGACCCTTTCGTAAGGATTGTAAGTAGCAGTCACGAACCTAGCGGCTCTCTTCTGTACTTTCTCTAACGTGTGAATCAATCCCTTGCGATATGGATCTCAAACTCTACAAGAGTAATCCAAATGCGGACGCACTAGTGTTTTGTACGCTATTCCTTTGTATGAGAATTACCTCTTCTCAAAATACGACCTATGAATCGTACTTTAGAATCATCTTTGCCTACGACGGAAGCTGTGTGCAAGTCCCATTTCATGTTGCTATGTACTGTTACGCTTAGATACTTCAGGGAATCCACCGTGTCAACAACTGAATTGTTAACTTTGTACTTGTGAGCAAATGGGTCTTTTTATTACTTATTTGCATTGCCTTGCCTTGCACTTTTTGCAGTAAAGTGTAAGCTGCCATTTATGGCACCATTCCAAAATAACATCCATTTCGCGCTGAATTTCTAAGCAATCGTCAGAGCACCTTACTTCCCTATAGATATATGTATCATCAGCACCCAACCGCATTCTGCAATTAACGTTGTCACCGAGATCGTTTATAAAAATTAGGAAAAGAAGTGGTCTTATTACACTTCCTTGAGGAATGCCCGAAGTAACATCTAGCTTAGAAGAGACTTCTCCGTCAACAACGATATACTGTGACCTACCAGTTAGAAAATCGCGTATCCATTCGCAAATCTGATCCGGTATAGCCTATCGTCGAATCTTCGCTAAAATTCGGTTGTGTGGTACAGAATCAAAAGCTTTCTGAAAATCCAAGAAAATTGCATCAACTTGTGAACCTGCATCGATAACTTTCATTACGTCATGCGAAAATATGGCCAGTCGCATTTCACACGATCTGTTCCTCCGAAATCCGCGTTGGTTTGCTGTAAGTAACTCGTTTTCATATAGAAACTTCATAACGTTAGAGCATATGATATGTTCCAAAATTCTACTGCAAACAGATGTTAGAGATATTGGTCGATAATTCCTAGGATGTCTCTGATCTCTTTTCTTGAAAAGGAATCACCTGCGCTATGTTCTAGTCAGACGATACTTTTCTTTCTTCTAAAGATTTATGGAATATATCTGACAGAAATGGTTCTGTTTCTTATTGGTATACATTAATCATACGTCTTTGAGCCTTACCGTTGTCATCAAGTCTATTGAAGATACATAAGTTCATACTTTCCAGAAAAATCAGTTGTTTGGGAAACGTCTTTCACTGTAGACAGAATACAAACTTAGATTATAATACATACCTGTCGCATACCGGTCACTACGTCTACTGTTTGGTAGTTGCTCAAACTCTCCCTAAAACTCTTCTAGCATGGTAACCAATTTTGAACTTTGCTGGAGTGGAAATTTTAATTCGAAAGTATATAGTTAAAATAGTTGTATTTAACGCTATATGGTTTAATCATGCCATTTTGTATTGTAATTGCAAATTAGCCACGGAAAAAATTCAACCCAATTATGTAACCCCTCCCATGTGTTGGGTTATTTATAGTTCAGTGTAATTATATGTACGGAAGAAATTTGTTTCCATTACAGTATTTTTTTTTGTCGTGGATACAATATTCCATTAGTGGAATACATTCAAATGCGAGTCTGACATCACATTGCGCTTGTTTAGTTAAGTATATTCGAACGCGTAATATAGTCAGCTGGCCTCGCATTCGGGAGGACATGGGTTCCAATCCCGGTCCGGGCATCCAGATTTGGGTTTTCCATGGTTTCCCCAAAATCACTCCAGGCGAATTCCGGGATGCTTCCTTCAAAAAATCCATGGCCAAATTCCTTCCCGTTCCTTGTACCCATTCCCATCCTGCCTCTAATGACCTTGGCCGTTGACAAGGCGTAAAGCAATAAGTAAAAAAAAAAAGTCAGAACACAATTCGTAATTTAGATATTAGGGGAAGAAGTACGAGAAAGGGGTGAGATGACAAGAACAAGCTTAGGCTATTGAAACAACCTACAAAAGCAATACTTCTCAAGTCAATCACTTTATTTATTTATATATCTGAAGAAATTTTATTGCTTTAACTATTAAAAAAAAAGTGAAAACTGAGGAAAATTTTTATTGTTTTTAAACATTTCTAAGGAAAGCGCTGTTTCAAAACGAATAACTATTAATTATTTGCTTATTTCATTTTTACATACTATTATCATCAGGAAATATATAAAAATTATTCAAATAATTATTGCTATATTTCGTGATATTTATTGATGTACAGTATTTAACGACACGTATAAATTTTCTCTTATTGTTTAATAACTTGCTTGTTTCTCATTTTCTATCGATGTCTTTTTTTTAGTTAAGACCTGTAAGTGAGTGGCAATTGAAGAATGTTGTTGAATGTCTGTTTGTGGCATATGCGTATGTGAGTTTGCAAGTGTTGTTGGCTGTCTGAGTGTGAGGTTCGGTCTGGTGAGTTAGTGAGTGCGTTTGTATGCTGGCGTATGGTGGTGGAAGTCTGTTCATGTGTGAGGACGTGTGGTGTATGTGTCTTTGTATCCGTGGGGATGTATTACGTCTACATGGTGTGAATGGTGGGGAGGTGTCTTTGTGTGGGTACATTAGTGTCAGAATGAGTATATCAGTAGTAATTTGTGGTTGTCTGTGTGATGATGTTTAAATTTCCGTGTATGTGGAGTGTTTTTTAGAATAAATGTTAATTGTATTTGGACACAAGTATGGGTAACCCTTAAATGACGTGAGCAGAATAATCAGTGAAAGATTTGGTACACGAAATCCAGCAATGTAATGTAATTTCGTAAGGTCTATCTTTCCTGTGACAGGCTCAGCAATTTGCCTCTATAGCAACTGCCTATCTAAAGGCAGTAATCATGCCGGGTATAGGAGAACTAAAGTTTAACATGGAATCCGTTCCACGGAAGCGTTCTAGCGTACTTAACTTACGAAAACAATGTATGTCAGAGGAAAATTATGGGTTGTAAGTTTTTGAACATCCCAGCTAATGCCGGAATTTAAATAGTTGCCTTGTTATAAATTTGATGAGTTAGACATTAAATTCAGAAGAATTTCGTTGCTGTGGGTTCTAGGTTTGACTACCACAGTTGTTGGATTTGCTTACCTATTACGAAACTGGAGATTGCCTCTACAACCGCGACGATTTCTCAAATCCGCGTTGCTAAAACGAGGCTTAGCAGGTGAATTATCAACTGTTACATCATATAAATCCCTGCCTTCTGCTTAATAAGTCTTCAAGATTGTAGCTATTCTTTTATTAATCGCCAACTCCCTTTTGGTTCGACAGACCTGCTGCCGTCAAATTATTATTCTCTTTGTGGTTAAAGAGTCAAGACTCAATGTGACTGCCGATTAAAAAAATAAACACACTTTTATAATCGGCAGACACTGACGCAGTTGAATTAAACTATTCTTCAGCTTATCTGTATTAATATAAAGGGGAGCAGCAACTGAAATATTTCTTTTCGATCACAGTAATAATCGTTAAAAATTAATGTTGTTATGAACGCGAAAAACAACATAGTGTCGCTGTGTCAACAACCAGAGAACTAGAGCCGCGTTTCTCAACCTTTTTTAACCCGAAGACCAATAAAATATCAAAAATAATGCTATTGTCCACTAACTTACATGAGCATAACTTCTTATCACTGTGTACATTTTTAACATCTGAGACATGTTGTTTTGTACCACTATAACATAAAAAAATTTAAGAGCATGTTTTGAATTCCTACGAAAACGCAGTTATGAAAATGGATGAAAATCATTAAATAGTGATTGTACTTTGACGAGACTCCTAATATTTACTAACAAAATGAATAACGATGTTACTGTGGGCTGACCTACATGAAATCCAGCAATGTAATGCTTTTTCCTGTATAAAAACTGCATACCCTTAGCCAGTAATCATGCCAAAGCAAGATCCTCAAAAAATGGGCATTAACTTAACTCGTAAAAAAGAGGAAACTCTTTGATGCACGACTGAAAATATATTTAGTGATTAGACCAATGTAGTAACATTTTAGCCATATCCTTATATCCTGGAAATACCAGATTTTACTTTTGGTTATTCCTATGCAGTTCGAGTACGGTATTTTTTTTTTATATGAACAATTTAACTAATTCATTTATTGTTGTGACATGTTTAATTTAATTCGGATTTTTAATATTCTGCTTGCGGACCAGCTGTTCCGTCTTCGGGGACCACGGGTGGTTCGTGGACCACTGTTTGAGAAATACTGATCTGGAGAATGATGTCAGGGGATGACTTATCTAATTGGCGCATTCTTCTCGGAATAACAATCCAAAGTGTTTACAGTTTACTGTGCTACGGTAAACTTGGTATGTAATAAGTAATTTTCTGTACTGTTTATTTTAATTGTGAATCCTTTTTACATCACAGCTACATCAGATGCAATATGAGAAATGATTGCAGTTAGTTGTACAAGAAACCGAAATGCATACCGTATACGAAAACAGAGTTGACGCAAGATTCCACATTCCTGAAGCATGTACTTTGTATTTGTGAATGGTAGAATGCGTTGGATAGAGTTGCTTCTGTGACGTCACAAAATCTCGTTAAAGGTTGACAGTTCAGAGGAGCGAGTCTCAAGAGCACTGAAATGGAATGGGGAATACTTATAAAAATTTTAAATGCAAGGAAGAAAATAGTTGAATATATCATACCACGAACACATGTGAAGTGTGTACCACAAATGTTTAAAAAACAATTGCAAAAGGAATAATATTTCGTAATAACATTTATTTTACAATTATTAACAATGTTTATAACAATTATTGATACTCATTTTCAATTACGTAGTTGGTAATATTCGAACCGCGCGATCTACGTGAATGAGGCAATTATACGGAATAAATTTCACTTTTGATAGTTGGCACGCATTCGCTAATTTTCCCGCTATCAGAATACTCGCCAACTGAAGTGCCATCATTTTTTATGATGTCATATTTCTCTGGAATGTCCGAATGACAGTGTTTAACGGTACTTTCCCAATTGATAGCTAACGAACTGGAGTGGCGAGCACCAGGCAGCATGACGTCATATAACGGTACTTTGTAAAAATTAAACAGACTGAGTTAGCTTCCCAGTGCTACATCTACACGGTCAGTGCCACTGATTTTTGTATCTGTATGTTTATTGCTCAGTGATTTGTTTGGAAACAGTATAAATATCGGGGACGGCCAAAACAAAAAAAATGAAAACGCCTACATTGTAGATGGTACAGTATAAAAAATATATTCGAACGAAACTTTACCATCTAAATCTCTGAAACAGAATATTGTTTAGCTGTTGGGTCGAAGTCATCTTACGTTCACGTCTGTGATTCATGTTACTGAGCTTAGTCAGTTTCGATATGCCGTATTCAGCTAGCTGTCATATTTTTAATCATCTGATCTATTATATTAATTATTTTTAGCCAACGCTGTAATTAATTTCAAGATTGTGATTTTTCCATCTCAACAGGCATCTGGACTGAATAAATGCACAGTTTAGCCTAATTTTAATTATTCGAAAGATTACCAACAAAGGATTATAGAATTACAATCTTCATTTTAATGGAAACTGATTACTTACATCAATCAGCAACTTAATTATTCCTGCTAGGACTTTCAGTCAACGGATGAAGAGACGCGTAACGTCCAACCTCTCTGTCTTTGTAAATATCTTCGTAGCTGAAGAGTGACTCTATTCACTTTATCCTTATATTTAGACCACTGGAAAAATTGCATGTAGTATATTACGATGATAAGAAATTATGATTCTACCTGCTTTAATTAATTCGGCATTCACACCTACCAATCTATACATTACAATGTTCCTTGATAATTATTCAAAGTAGAGTCTTACAAACGCCGTTTACACTCGCTCATTTTATCGCTTCTAGCGCCACCTCTGGTAGCCAAATGTCGGGAATACTGTACAGATCACCGAGCCTGGATATAAGCTCGAGCCTGACAGTAGGCTCAATCTGTTATTCACGTAATGCATGGAAACACAGCGACGCACGTACTCGCTCGGTACAAGTAACTGAAAAATTTAACAGTATGGTGTATATATCTTCTTCTTATTGTTATTTTTTACGTGCTAGTGTATTATTTCACAAGACTGTATACGTCTACTTCAAGAAAATTCGGATGCTTAAGGATTGGGCGCTGTACTACGTTAATGAAAAAGTAGAAATCGGCAGTTGCACCACATTTCAACACATCTGCGGCGTTTGTTCAGTAATCCAAATATGCTCGCTGCAAAAAATATAACAGCTGTAATGACCACGTTAGAACAATGTGTACTGATATGGGAGGTGAATATTATACTTCTTACGCATGTTTAACTATGTATTTTATGTTGTTATAGATTGGGGTGTGGCCTCAAATTCAAATCGAGCCTGAAGTACAGGCCTCTTGTCCTCCAAATATAAAACGGAAACTTTAATTTCTTAAATACAGGAGAGCGAATGTTAACAGAAAAAAGAAGGACTAAGTTCAACGCTACATAGAATATTTATCGTCTAACGATGATGATGGAGTAACACAACCTACTTACCAGGTGGAAATTTAGAGCGAAAACATACCCTTTGGTGTTAAACTAGTATACTACAAGCGCTGTAAGCGAGAGGATTTTCAGCAGAGCTGGTTTCCTCATTTCAGGAAAGCGGAACAATATTTCTCCTGATCATATGGTTGATTTTTTCGTCAGTTACAGTCACGTTTGAAGGTGATATCAGTTATGCGATTAAAGTGTGTTCAGTGACCTACATGGATATAAATCATTACAAGAAGTCACATATATTTGAAGCATCCGTATAAAAAATAATGCACTAAATGCGGATTCGAGGTATACTTTAAGTATGTCAGTAACCGTAGATAATTTGTTTTTATTATGATTTCGATTACATTGCATTCTTATTTCACCGTTTGTAGATAATATTTTTGTTATATATGTTTATCAAAAACATTATATCTACTGGGACTCAGTTGATACAACATACCCGAAATATAGTTAGAAATCACTGATATTCTGTAGTTTTGAGAGTGCTCCTGCCATACAATCTTGTCCCATTTTCTCTGATTTCCACCTATGTTGTACGGCACGTGCAAGGAAGACACTATGGGCTATTCCTGCATTGCCGAGCCTTCGTTATCCACCGAGCCTTCGTTTGTCCACCGAGCCTTCGTTTGACCACCGAGCCTGGGGTAGCTCCAACGGTCACAGTTCACCCGAATAGAGATAACCGGTCATATGAATAACCGAGTGAGCTCCCGTGATTTAACGGCAATTTGCACGACACTAATTCACATACTTCGGAATTAAACACCGACAAGTTATCTTAGCATTATCAGATTCTTCGTAACAACCATACTCATGTAATATTGAAGCGAAAGTGAGCGTGCTTTCACAGAGACATAGAGACGCATAGAGAGATATAATGAGTTACGACGTTTTATGCAAATGTGGCTTATTTTCACGATAATTGTCTCGACACAGGCAGTAATGACGATAAACCAACACTGCTTCCTCCTCCTATGTGCTTAATCGGGCTTAAATAACCTTTCGCATGGTGGGATCTGTGTTCTGTCTTCGTATGGGGCAGCTGCCAACCCTAACTTCTTGACTTTATACCGCTATTTTCAAAATCTCTGGCTTATGGAGAAATTTACAGATTCCCAGAGATATTACAAGTCTTATGCCTCCCACAGGTTAACTTTTTGTTCTGTTCCCTGGGGTTGGTTGGAAGATCACTGGCCTTTAAGCATCCCTTATTAGCATTCAATTGCTGTCATTTTACAGCGCCCTTAAATTCAGAATAAAATATTTCTGACTTTTCTTGTTGCTAAAATTATACCTTCCCTCACTCCCGACACAGCAAAAAGTCGATTCCTCATTTAAATTGCAACTTAATTCTTAATTATTCGCACTTTTTACTGCTTTCCTTTATTTCGTCGCACCACAGTGACAATCATGATTACTTAATTCAGTAGCATAATAATAATCTTTAGCTGATTAAAGCAGAGGAAGAAATAAATCGAAAACGGTTGGAATGTCGTGATGTTACTGCGCAAATTTAAGACGTAATTAAGAAAGTGCTGATTTGTTTTAAAAAGAAAATACGATCAAGGTTAAAAAATACTCAATGTACAAAAAGATTTATTTACGGAATCAGAATCCGTTGGTTTCGTTCAGAAAAGAATTGTGAGAAACCAGCCGTCATTGCCACGTGACGACCAAGCGCTTAGAGCAAACTGAAGCAAGCGATGACGCTGCAAATATCTGCACGTGAGGGCATTTTTGCAATGCGCTGCGACGCTTGTCGTGTTTACACAGACTGTCACTCGACGCTCTGAAAGCAGATTACTCCCGCTGATAAACCTCATCCGCCAGTCAGACTCCAAGAACATCAGTGCACAGCATATGCGGTGCTAATTACGGAATACGTGCTACTTGAGTTTAACAGTGTAATCAACATCAAATGCAGATCATAGATTAGCTTTGCAGTTTTAGACAGACTCTGATGGGTGAGAGGTAACGCTGGAGCCTGGCATGCTGAAGGAATCGTGTTCAAATTGCCGTCCAGCCAACCAGATAGGGCTCCGAAATTACTCCAGGCGAATACTGGGATGACGTCACTTTTATGCATACTGAACTCTTTTTATTCGACGATCAGTATAAAAGTGACGTGGTTTATTCGATAGTCTCCAAAGCCATGACCACACTGGAAATTAACTACTATAAATAGCCTGAAGAATTTTCTGCTTAGTTCCAGAGTCAGATGTGTTGGCAGTTTAAACCGTAGTGGCAGAAACGCATCAAATTTTCGGGAATTAAAAATCATTGTTTTATTAAATTACAAATGGGCATAAATATATACAGGCTTGAGATAGCAAAAACTCCTAACATCCTTTGAGTACCATTTTCTGTCACTCCAGGCAAATGCCGGGATGCTTCCTTAAAAAGGCCATGGCCGAATTCCTTCCCATTCCTTGCCCCCATCCTTTCCCTTCTTTAAAGACCTCGCTGTTGAGAGACGTAAAGCAGTTAAAAAATAAATAAAAAAACCAGTCTGTGTGGATTCGGCATGTGAAACAACGTCTTCTCTGTGAAATGTAAAGCGCTTTTCATGCAACGGCTGCTTCTGTTTTGGGATGAGATCAGATCGGATTAAAATAGAGACTGTTGGTCATTTTTGCTTCGGATTATACTCCTTGTCAACGTCGAAGTAATTAGAAATGGGACAAGATGGGATGGAAAGAAACGGGAAGGAGTTCAGCCACCGTCTTTTGAGCGATTTCTGAAACTCAGATGGCCGAACGGGGATTTGAACACCCTGAATGATGTTGGTCAAGAACCATATGGTGTAAATCTCTTTCGCCATCGCGAGACTGTAACCAACTAGTCCCCTGTGGAGAGTCAGACACAGTTATTACGCAGTAAAGACTTCTATACGATGGGGGATAAATATAACAATTAGAAACCCAAAGGAACGCAAAGCTTAATTAAGATCACCCATCTCCAAACCGATCAACAGTGAAACTCGTGTTTGCCGCTTGTGTCGGCAGCAATATCAGTTTGAATGGAATGATGTACATTCGTCGGTCTCCAAACATAACTTTTAATGAAATTCCCTGCTATTTTATGTGAACGGGTGATCAACAGGCGTGTCAATGTAGCCTTTTCGGGTTTGCCAAGTGATAGTGTTACAAAATTATGACGCTCTGACAGTACTCTGTGTCTTCTTCAGCAGATTCTGATTAGGTTCTTTCTGCTAACATGCCAAAAACACTGTGTATATAGTATTATCAAAAAAAAAACAAAAAAAAACAACACTATCCAGTGGCAAATCTGAGAATATATCTAAGCTGTCTTGCTTGATAACTAAGTCTATTAAATCCTTAATCAAGGCACATAATTGGCGACGCGTGTGCGAGTTCTAGGTTTCCCCGTCGACCTTGCGTCTTGTGCGGGATGTCCCCGAGGCCACTGCGACTTGCATCTGATAGAGCTGTCTGTCCCTGTCGAAGCGGGCATCCGATTAGCAACGGCGGTCTCTTTCAGCAGTGAGAATGGTCCTCACATAGACGAGAGTTCAGGGCTGGCGCAACGATTCTCGAGCCCTAGTTAAGCGTTCGTAGCAGTGACGTAACCGATTGGGGTCCGTGGTAAGTTCATCGGATGGGGTCCTCCATCAGTCCAGATGTGCGTCCATTTTTTTCCTTTTTGCCCTACCACTGCCCGCGACAATGATAGGATTCTTGGTACGGGGTGCCCCTCCGGTTGGTCATCTAGCCCCCCTTTCCTCGGCCGGCGGGCCCGGTGTACATTTGCCCTACAACCCCCCCTCCTCCCAGAACGCAGGCCTTGACGGAGTACCACAGGTTTGGCCTTTAACATTCTTCGCTAAATAATCGCACAGTGCTGTTGGGTCACATAACTCAGTTGACAGAACAGTAGAGTACAAATGGGATGACAGCCAGCTTCAGTTCCGTTTTGTGTTTGTGTCCCATGTGAATGTATCATTATTCCACTAGTGACTCGTCGTACGTAATTAATTATGAATTAAAATCAACCGTTCCTGCGGGAAAACTTGAAACCACGGCTCTTATAATGTGAATCTAGGGCGCTTTCAGATGGAGATTTGTTAGAAATATTCTGCCCTTGATGGTAATACAAAGGTGTATCTCCTCTAGTAATATGAAGAGAGTAAATATACGTATTATAAAGGCTACTCAGAGTGGTTCTACTTTACTAGGCCTAACTGTACGAGTACATAAACTTTATTGCAATCTTCAGTTTTAAACACCATCACATAAGGCGATATTTAAATTTGGTATCAAGAATATAGCCATGGAAAAAAAAACAGAAATTCAGCACTGTGCAAATTAAATTCCTTTTGGGATGTAGTATGAAACATACATCAGATAGTTTAGAAATGTCAAGCAACTGAATAGACATACTGGAAATTATAAACACTGAACATACGACTTATTTAGTCATGTGTAATTGTGAAGAAATTACAGAAGTCAAATGGAAGGATATGAGAGAGAGGGAGATTGTGTTCAGACATATGTACGTTTTGGGAAAAGGAGAATAGAAAACCTTACTAATAATTAAAACCATGCTACCAAATAAATTTTTGTCATACCTTCGTTGGTTAGAGGACATTGCTATAAATCTCTTATTTTCTGATCAACTTGATTCTATTGGCTTTTGAAGGTGTGGTGTTTATTGACAATGTTATCCCAAAGCCTCTAATTTCTTAGTTTTCATTGGTTACTACTTATTTCGTCATTTTGGTTATTCCTTGAATTGTTGGCGTCATGGACAGATGATTTTGAAGTCTTAATGACCATTCTATGAACTTTTAAAATCTGTCTGTCTATTGATAAACTTAATTTGTTTTAGGAGTCTTGGTTAATTTTGTGATCAACGCCGAACTGTCATTCGAACCAATTCCCTGAATTTTTAATGCTGATAGTTTTATTATTGAACTATAAGATCACTTTCCTAACTTATTGATGACAGTTTCTTATCGTCATTTTGTTTTTTCCTTGAATTATTTACGTTTTGGAAAGATGATTTTGATGTCATAATGACTATTCTCTGAACTTTTGAAATCTGTCTGTCTGTCGATCAACTTAAATTGTGTTTGGAGTTTGTTCAGTCTGCCAGTAAAGGCTCCTGCCAGGCAGACCTCACACACAACGCGCCTGCACGCCGGGATACATATACGACTCCAAACAGGCGCAGAGACATCAAAACAAACCAGGAAAACAAATAGAATCATCTAGAAGCTAAGTGGGACTATTTCTTACAGAGGTCGCCGTACTACCACACAACGGAATTCCTGCGCCAGGCCGCCTATATAAGCGTAGCCGGCCGCTCCACCGCCAGTTCCGGCCTGACCGCGGAACCAGCTTCAACTACAGAAGACCACCGGAAGTTCGCGAGAAGTAGAAGCCGTCTCTCTACCCCGGATCAGGACCAGGCTAAATTTCTCGACGGTCATCCGCTAACTGTACCACATTTGTTATTGTTTACCAGTGTTTTGTGTACATAGTAATAAACCTCAAGGAACCATTAAGTGTAGTTCACTTCAGTGGCGACGAGGATGGGATGCCTTTTCCCACTTCCCATATGTCGTCCGTTGCTCCACAATCACCACAGAGGTCACCATTTCAGCCCTCACGAAGATCTTTTCCATCGAAGGATTACCATACGCTATCGTCACAGATAACGGACCGCAATTTCGAAGTCGGGAATTCCTATCCTTCTGTACCGCCAACAATATCCAACACCTCCTCACCCCGCCCTTCCACCCCCAATCTAACGGGGAGGCGGAACGGCTAGTTAGAACATTCAAAACCCAAATGACCAAATACACCACAAGTCACAAACTCGAAGAGGCATTGACACTCTTCCTCAGTTCCTATCGAACCACTCCAGTGGGGGCCAAAAGCCCGGCGGAATTGCTACATGGCCGCCAACCTCGCACTCTCCTCCATCTCCTCTTACCCCCGCCCAAAGTACAGGTACCTTCGGGCCCATTCCGTTTCACCCCGGGCTCCCTAGTCTGGGCCCGCGGGTTTGGCTCCCGGGCCGGTTGGCTTCCGGGGGTCATCCAGCGGCCCCGGGGCCGCCAACTGTTCGACGTCAGCCTGGATGGCCGGATAGTGCGACGCCATCGAAACCAACTACGTCCCCGCTACCCCACGGCACCGTCCTCTTCCACCACGGCACGGCCATCCACTTCTTCCTCTCCTTCCCTGCCACCTCCACCACTCCTGCCGTCTAACCGTTGCTCAGGGACAGTTACAGCGCCACCAACGACGCCACAACCTGTCGGTCGCTCCGACACCCTTCAGCCGCAGCCTCTCGACCACCTGCGGGGACCATCTTCAGCGCCCCCCGTACAGCCCCCGGCCATCGACGCCGACGAACCGATGCCGTTAGCTCCACAAGTACCTCCACCACAACCTGCACCACAACGCAGGTCGGCTCGCATCGCCAGGGGAACAGCTCCGTACTCCCCTGGAGGTAGCTTCATAGTCGCTCCAGGGCGCCGCGGCAGACGACCTCGCAGACGTCGCAGACATCGCTTCCCCCCCTCCCCCCCCGGGAGGGAGGTATGTTCAGTCTGCCAGTAAAGGCCCCTGCCAGGCAGACCTCACACACAACGCGCCTGCACGCCGGGATACATATACGACTCCAAACAGGCGCAGAGACATCAAAACAAACCAGGAAAACAAATAGAATCATCTAGAAGCTAAGTGGGACTATTTCTTACAGAGGTCGCCGTACTACCACACAACGGAATTCCTGCGCCAGGCCGCCTATATAAGCGTAGCCGGCCGCTCCACCGCCAGTTCCGGCCTGACCGCGGAACCAGCTTCAACTACAGAAGACCACCGGAAGTTCGCGAGAAGTAGAAGCCGTCTCTCTCTACCCCGGATCAGGACCAGGCTAAATTTCTCGACGGTCATCCGCTAACTGTACCACATTTGTTATTGTTTACCAGTGTTTTGTGTACATAGTAATAAACCTCAAGGAACCATTAAGTGTAGTTCACTTCAGAGTTTTTGTCAATTTTTTGCTCAACCCGAAACTATCATTCAGACCAATAACCCTGAATTTTCAGTGCTGGTACCTTTACTACTGAACTATAAGACCACTTTCTTAACTTATTGATGACACTTTCTTATCGTCATTTTGTTTTTTCCTTGAATTGTTAGCATCATGGACAATTGATTTTGACGTCATAATGACCATTCTCTGAACTTTTTAAATCTGTCTGTCTGTTGAGCAACTTAAATTGTTTTGGGAGTTGTTGTCAATTTTGTGCTCAACACGGAACTGTCATTCAGACCGAAGACCCAGAATTTTCTCTGCTGGTGCCTTTACTACTGAGCTGCAAGACCACTTTCCTAATTTAGTGATGAAAGTTATATACAAGAAAAATGAAGTAATTTAGTTTCAGAAACTCTAAGACTTTTTCTAGAACACTTTCTATGGAATTTTCTATTAATATTGGGGAAGACATTGCTTCAGAAAGTATAGATTCTGAACTCCAATATGCAATATTACAAGTGAGATTGCTTGAAGGCCTCTAAGATCTAAGGCAACATGTAACCTCATTTCATGACTTCTTTAATATAGGTTATGAAGCATATTTGCAATAAAACAGTGTCGTATAGTTAAAAATTAGTCACTTTATTTAGTATATTAGGTACATAAAGAACACTTTAATACATAAAATTGCACACTAATGTGAGTGTTTAAATAAAGAGGAAGTTTTGGCCGGCGTCTGCGACTGGTGGAAGGCAGGTAGTTGAGTTCCAGACGCCACGCTGACCAACCAATAGGAGAGAGAGCTAGGAACGCGCCGTCAGGCGTGCCCTGGACCTGAAACACGCATTAAAACCTTAGAATTCCATCATAACATGAGTCATTTTCAGGACCCAACTACACAATAAGACGTTAACTGGTAGAATCGCCTTATATATCAGATTGTAAAATCATAAAAATCTATTTTCTTTTACGTAAATATGAAAAATTTTCTGTGAGGAAGTTGTACAGAACTGAGAAGAATGTTACAGTTAACTCTATGTGGATAGCGGATGTAAAGTTTTAGCTTAGACTGGCAATGCTGTTGAACAAAAATGGCCTTTGGTTCATGGATGATGGTAGAAATATCCCATAGGTCAGTTCATAATAATTATTTTTTTACGTTGTCTACTTTGTGTAAGTAACCAACATGAAAGACGTCAAACTAGTTGCAACAATTTACAGCTGCAAAGGCCTAAATCAACAGAGTTTCATGAGAAACTTTAAATATAGCATTTCAGTGTAGGTTTTACTATCTCACATATGAAACTAATAATATTAAAGGTAAAAATTATATCTGATGTTGTACAATGTACATGTAGATAGATTAGGTTGGTGGGTGAAAACAAATGTATTTTCGTCCCTAAGATATAAAGTGAATTGTTCGTTAAAGCAGGGAAGCAAAATTATATTTTTATATTTGGATCTTTTGTGGTGAAGTCCTCCAAGAAGATTACAAAGAGTCTGTTTTCGCAAAGTTGGCTGTGAATTTAATAATATAATACCACAATATTATCAATAAAGCATTGACCTCCGTCGGGATCGAACCTGCAAAATTGGGCCGAAGAAGGCAGCATTGTTGCGACATTGCCACAGAGATAGGTAAACTGGTGAGCCACAGGGTCTTAGGAATCGTATCTCAGTCTTAAATCTCAGAGTAGTAACTCCCAAACTCTTCAGCTTCTCGGAATGCTTGATTGTATGTTTTAGTCGTTTAGCCACATCTCAACCAGCGCATATGTCATCAATCAGAGCTTACTTTCCGTTGAATCGCAAAAACGAACAATACAGAGCGAAAACAACATTAAATAAAAAACACCCATTCCCATGATCGGACTCTAAGTGATGACCGCTATGCTGCCGCAGTCGAAGTATTTTTGTTTTACCTACTAGGGAACCACTAGTAACTAAATGTAGTATCACTGTTGGAAGAGTAATTAAACTACTGTTTATACGCAGATATTTGTTAAAAATATTAACTTTACTACATATGAGAAGGTGAATAAACGAAATTCTCTGTCATGTTATCGCGTACAGCGTTCCTAGGTACGTTTGAGGCTGCTCAACTGTGGCACCCGAGTTTGCACCACGCATCCCCCTCCAGACCCCGCTCAAACTACCCATTACGCAACAGCAGACCCCGCCGCGGAATCAGACCATCTGAAGAATTAGTCACCATTACAGCAGGGAGGTTGAGGCTAGGCGCGCTTCGCCACCCATTAATGAAGTCCACGGGGAGCAACGGGGACGCGGCACCCAACACGAATCAGACCGAAGATCCTCCAAAACATGCGTTGCTTCACCCCCTTAAACTTTTAAGTTTATTCGCTCGTTCTTTTAATAATATGTTACTAGATGTAACACCAGTTTGAATCAGCCACCAAAGATAGTCCCCAATGTTAACGGTCTGCGTACTCGATGGAGACAACGAACCATTACTAGACACCGCCTGTTAATCGTGCCAGCGGCAGCAGACATCCCTTTCGTGGTTGGCGCTGCGACCAGGTGGTGGGAGCCCTGTAAGCGAAGAATCGTCTGATAGAGCTCTACCGCTGAGTGGTTATGACAACAAAAACGAGCCAAGTCGCGGGTAGTTGTGAAATACCGTGTTCCTCGTGAGAGCCTCACCCGTTCTTGCGGTAGCCGTTGCTGCCGTTGCCCAGCAGGTGCGGCCCGCCGTAGGCTGTAGCGTGGCTGGTGGCCACGGCGCCCTTGCCTGTGCTGAAGCTGTTGGCGATGGCAGTGGCGACGCCGGGAGGAGCTTCACCGCCGCTGCGGCTGCCAGGGTACGATCCGAACACCATGGGGAAGAAGGAGTTGTACGAGTTGCCAGTGCCCTTGCGCCTCTTGCCAGGCAGGCCGGGGATGGGAAGCACGTCGTCGTCGTCGTCGTCATCATCGTCGTCCTGGATGGGCCTCCTGCGCGGAGGGCGACCCTCGGGCTTCTTGTCGTTCTTGGGAGTGATGTCACGGCCAGTCTCCTGCACAAAAACAACGTCCATCAGCGACACTGGTGTTATAAAAACATTAAAAAAATTCACAATCCGAGGAGTGGTTGATTCTTGAGCACAAAGCAAACAATATAAAGCTACAGAGGCCCGTCCGTTTTACCACACCCCCCGTATCATAACAAAGAAATTTTATATACGGATGATGCTTAGGTGGGTGACCAAAACTATCCACCACTGCACTGGAACTAAAGCGAAAATCACGCGATACTGAACAGTATAAGTTACGAAGCTACTAGAAGTTTCAAGTTAGTCTCCATGTTACTCTCAAAACCGAGATCTAATTGTAGAAAATTTGTTTATATTGTAACCAGATGAACGTCCTCGCATTCAAAATTCACTTTGACAGCCAGCCATCATCAGGATAAAACGAAATCAAAGGTGGGGAACGATTTGGCAATGCAAGTCGTTGCTGCCAATTTCATTATAGGAACTAAGTTTATGTTAGTTATTCCGCTTCTCCGAAAATGAATTCAGTAGTGACATATATCCTTGGATTAACGCGGTGTTATATTGCAACTAAACCCTTTTTGTAGCATCAGCGTACAGAGTCATGCTATTATGTCCGTATCGTTTACAGAAAAGGCTATCAATCGTCTAAAACAATTTTATGACATAAAATCGATGCCTTCAGCTAATACGGTGAAAATTAGAGAATATCAGATTCTAAACCTGAATTCTGACAAAAAATACTAACTTTTTCGTCTAGATAGTCTACTATTTGCGGTAGTTAAAAAGTTTTAATTTTATATACTTCGTAGCAGTAAGAGTTGGGATCACCTTGATCACCACTTTCAGAATTATTGCTGTTAAAACTTTGTATTGGCATCTATAACGTTCGGTGGAGAGACGGGGTGGATGTAGTCAACGCAACGCTTTAGCTACCTCACCCAGCTCGTTCGATATATGCTGAATGGAAACGGTAAAACGTTCCAGACGTTTAGTTTCTAAGAAATATTCTCGGTCGTCCAGTTCATGTCAATCGCTTTACCTGGTGAACCAAGCAATCACTACTTGTGAATGAGAACTAGGGATATGTGTGTATGGATGGAAGATAAAGTTATACATTCGGTAGTGAGATGAGGGTGATGTAGTCAACGCAACGCTTCAGACGCTTCAGCCGACATCTGGTTGAAAGGAAATGGGAAAACGTTCCGGACGTTAGACTCTAAGAAATATCCTCGGCTTTATCAAGATTTAAGCCTAGTCGTCAATAATTCTACCTGCTGAATCAGGAAATCATTCTTTACGAACTGAGGATACATGTGTATGGATGGAAGACGAAGTTATTTAGTACAGCAAGTGGTTTGCAAAGTAGTTTACCTCCTGTGGTGCCTCTCCGGATGCGGGTGGAGCCTGAGGCTGCGGCTGTGGCGGAGGAGCGGGTTCATCCTTGGGCAGCTCGCTCTCGTCGTCGTCGGCCTCAACAGGTGGCGGCTGCTGGGGCTCTTCCTCCTGGGAAGATTCGGGGTGTTCGTCAGGACGAGGTATTGGCTCGGGCTCAGGGTAAGCCTCTGGCTGCTCGGCACTGGCAGGTGGCACAGCGCCGTTACATTGGCTGCAGTCGGGCTGTGCCGCCGGCAGTTCTCCGTTGCCGTCGTTGGTTCCGCCGCCGTAGAACCCAGAACCGGCTGCCACAGTGTTTCCGGCTGCGAATGCAGTCATGGCGCCCTGAGGCTCGTACCCGCGGGTCACGAAGCCCGGCCGGTTGTAGGTGTAGCCGCGAGGGTAGTATTGCGCTGGCACCGGCCTTCCGAAGTACCCGCTGAACATCATGGCCCGTTGCGGATACGCAGCCCGCCGACTCCTTCCTGCATAACAGATAATAACTCTACACTTGCTTGGTGAACGCGACGTTTATGAACACTGCCACGGAGTAGATTTTAACAATATAGTTCCTCTACTATCTTTACAAATAGCTTTAATCATCAGTTACAACAAGGAAACTCCTGGAAATGAACAAACCTACGTCTATTTCCGGGTGAAAGTAGCTGTCCCAGGCAGCATGGGGGTTAGCGAGTTAACCTTGGCTTGGAAGGGTCATCTCTTTGATTCCAACTTAGGCCATCAACGTTTTTAATTGAATGTTTCGTTCACACTGCGTTATACTTCATCTTGTTGATGAAAAAAGTGATCAAGTATAAAATATTCATTTGAAGAAAAAATATTTAACGGATATATCCTTCAAGAGCTGGATGAAATACAATATATCTAGTGGGAATTCCTAGCAAATCGGAATCGATTTCGCTGCTAATAACAAAAAGAGGTAAATCTAATTTCCTCGTCAATTACCGTGCATAAATTTCAGGTATGGCACAAGTTACAGCAACAAAATTTTATTCTGTCCTATTTGGGATAGACAACATCTAGTTAAACCTATATAGCCAATTAATTTATTATAAGAAGAAAATTTATTCTTTTCAGTCGGTAATGCCTTTAGCCACTGACAGCCCATTATAGAACGAAGAGGACGTTTTCGGTCTGCGTAAACATTTCACACTTTCGGTTTCAATTTGGATTGTACCAAACAGACAATTAATTCAAGAATAGAAAAGGACTCTTTATCTTATGAATACCAGTTTACACAATTATTACAGCTGATTTCTAATTTAATACAGTTTAATATTTTGTATTAGGATTGATTCAACGTTTCGTTTTTATTTAAAAAATATTCATTATACATGCTTAAAAACCGCAGTCTTATCATCACAGAATTTGGAAATTTGCATAAAATAAATTTGTAACAATGTTTTGAATTAATCCTAAATTCAATTCAAAGGATCTATTTCCTTTAACAGATCGATCTGATTTTACTGTATGTTGTATTTAAACGAGTAAGTCAAAAATGAAATCACAAAGTTGATTAATGTCACTTACGGACGCAGTTACTATGGAAATCTATATAACCTTTCGTGGATGATCCTCAACATCGTATATCTGGTTAGAGCTCTATTTCTTTCGGTTCCATTAAAATAAATACATTCCAAAGGCAAAATACAAAGTTTGGTTGCTTACACCAGAATCAAAGATGCTTTAACATAGAAGTATTTAATTTTCTCGTAATGACCTTCAAACTTCTGGAAATGTACTAGTGGTTTTCTGTTTTAACTCCAGAAATTATTCAACAATTACTGCTGACGTAGAACTGTGGCTACGTTTTTACTGAAACTCTGGTGGATGAGCGAATAAGATCGGACTCGACATTCTGAGAAACGCGTGTTTGATCTCCTGGTCTAGAAACTATACCTCGATTTACCATGATTTCACGAAATCTGTCGAATACCGAGATGAGACCTATGACAGATTTCGGGTGGGGTGGGACTTTCTCCACCAGCGAAATACTGTTACTGACTTGTTGAAATTTTGATTAACTGCTTCCTTATAGTGTCCTCTTCACGTTGTACACTCTCCTTTTCTGGAAAAGTCGCCACGAATTAAATTAAAAATGCCGAAATATGGGATGCTCCACAACCGCGAAATGTTAGCAGCACTGAAAAAATGACACAAAAATTATCGGTACAGGGATCATATCAACCTAAATAGGTTCGTTTTGTCATAGTGATCATGGTTAGGGTGAAATTCGGCCTGGACCAAGAGTAAAAAATTTACGGGTAATTCGTTCTGCGGCAGGCCATGTTGCAAACCAGAGACAAACTGTGCATTTGTTTACAACGGAAGCAATCGATTATCTCTGATTGCTTATATCGATTCCAAGATGTTGAGCCTTATAGTACTGCAATTCGAATAAAAATTTTGTTTCTGTTAATTTTATGCGACCTTTTGCAACGGAGTGAAGCTAAAACGGCAAGAAAATATTACAACAATGAATTAAACCAACATTTCAAGAGATTATCATTGATTTCGCAGCGCCGGCGGCAACTAATAGCAGCGCTGCAGTGTCATATTTAGGCATTTTTAATTTAATTCGTGGTGACTTTTCCGGAAAAGGAGAGTTTACAACGTGAAGAGGACATTATAAGGAAGTAGTTAATCCAAATTTCAAAAGGTCAGTACCAGTATTTCGCTGGTGGAGAAAGTCCCACCCCACCCCAGATTTCCTTCTCATTCGTTGCTTATAGTTCTCTGCAGGCTCTAATAATTTCTTGTAGTAATGCCCCCTCCCCCCCCCCCTTCTCAACGGCTACTATGGAAGGCAGAATAAAATTACCAATATGGTGCCTTAACCCCTGGAAAGGTTTGCAAGATTTCTTTGTAAATCTAACCTGGTATCTGGATAAGAGTAAGTCAGTTATGCACTGAAGGGAGAGTGGTGGTTTATATGCAAGAACCAGCGAAACTGTTTCGCAAAACAAGCCGAGACTTTTAGCAATGCCTTCCAGGGAGGAGTGGGTCCGCTGGCCGGAACGGAGTGGCGGCTCAAAATTTGCGCGGCGTCCGCGTGTTGCAAGGCGCGCTCCATTACTGCCAAGTCTCGCCGTGTCCCCCGTATATCCCCACCTGGACGACCGCCAGACAGTGTCTGCATGAAGCAGCGAGGATCCTGGCTGGGGCAACAACGAGCGGTCTGCCGCGCGGGTCCTCTACTGCGCGCCTACAGCCGCGGCCAAATCTACATCTCTACTACCTTCAGGGTGAACTTGCATTTTTCTCAATATCTGAAAACAAACGCTCATACTTCGTAGTTAGCAAAGCTACCTTTAACTTGTGCTGGTAAAGTCCTTTAAAGTTTCCTTCTTGTGGCTCCGGCAATATTGTCGAAGAGAAACACGCTGCCATAAGTCGCATAAAATCTACTTTGCAAGTGATTAGTTAAATCAGTATTCTACAGTCCAGAGTTAGCCGGTTTGTGGATGGCTACAACGACTATCCCTTTTTCACCGAAACGAGCCTAATGCAGCTGACTATAGAGTCATAGTATGTGGACACACTGTTATACTCCTAAGCTGGTTTGGTAACGGGTTGATTTCGTTTGACAATTGGCTGTAAATCATTATCTAGAAAACTAAAGCTATTCTGTGGGAGAGGCAATGATAAGTCCTTAATATCCCTGTAAGTGCTTTTTCTAAGAATTCCTAGATCTCGAAAATAGATGACGATAAGAAACATGGGGCAGTGATAAATTTCAATTTTTCATGGAACTGATGTTTAACAAACTGTCGTGAAATTTTATGTTTCGTGGTTTTCCGAGGATGAGAGCCCTTGGATAGCTATTTTCTTGTGAAAGAGTCGAAAATATAAGCGAGCTGGTATGCACCAAAGTAATCAGTAAAGATAAAGTTCCTTCAGTTTGTACCTGCATTCCGATAATTTAGTGCTTATTGTATCTTTTGAAATACATAATTTGTGTCCAAATTGCACTGATCACATTTATGCATATATGAAAGAATCTACATCCCAGGGATCCCAAAGATGTTAACATAAATCCAACAGCTTGAGTGAGCGAATAATGATTGGATCTAAGAAAACGTAGGTATTTCTTGAACCTGCATCCAGTCTAAGGCAAAAATTCTGACTCTCGAAAAACTAAATGCGTTGACAGACTGGAATAGCGAGCACAGAGACTACTCGTAGTCAAACTAATATTGCAGGATGAATTCTATTTAGGTGAGCAGTAAGCTTGTGACAAAATGTCCCATTTTTTCTCTTCCGACGCTACATATCTAACTTCTAGCTTTTCGATGCAAAAGAGAAATTTTGGTTAGCTGGAAGTCAGTTTTATTGTCGCCTAGAACGGTTCATAGTTTTTATTTTATCATCTATTCCTACTTGATCATTACAAATTTCTCAGTCTCTCCAAGCGATTTTTATATAGAAACTTTCAGGGATCCGACAGCTGGGCAGACAACTCACCTGAGCAACTGGCGGGAACCGCAAACACAGCCACCAGGCAGAACAACAACACCGCTGTCCTCATAGTGGTGGCAGTCCTGCAATGATGGAAAACAAAAAGGTGACTGTTAAAATGCTTCAAGAGTTCTGTATCTGCATTGGGCTCAATCATTTTTGTTTTATAATTGAACATTTTTATGAGCCTGTTGCAATTTAAAAGGCAAACTACAAAAATTATAGCTACATGAAGGTGATCAACTTCTCCAGGTCAACAAAAATAGGTTACTACTTAATAAGTTAAACCAATATGACACTCCACCATTGTACTACCTCAGCATGTTATATTGCAGATAAACGGTGAAATTTAAAAGAAGAGAAAGACGTAGAACTGTACTGGAATTGATTGGTAAATGAAGGAATTTTTTGGAAGAATCCCAACAAGCAGAAGATGGGGGTAGTGGTCACATGTTTTAGGACTGCGATATTGTAAGTAGAACGAACAATCTCTGGTAGAAACTGCAGAGGAGGACAAAGAAAATAATGGACGACTTGGCTGTTAATAGGCATGAGGAAATATAAAGACGAGCTCAAAATGGAAAGAAAGGGACGACTGGAACCATAGAGAGTTATACGGTATCGTACTGGGATTAACCCTCATGCATTTAGCTTATTTCACTGTTCCAATCATTCTTAGCAAAATTGTATTGTGACTATTTCAGAAATCGTTCCAATAGTGAAAAACTATGTTAATCTTTTGAAAAAATTTCAGATTTTTTCCTCGGTTCACCCAATGAGAATAGATGGAAAAATGGTTTCAAATGTGGAAAATATCTGGTTTCCGTTCTCATAATAAATCTGTGAACTGAGAGACACATATGGGTCCATGAAAAATATCGCGATCGTCGATTATTACATATGCTCAAACACAAATGTTTAGTAACAGACGAAAGGTACATAAAAGCAGTATGGATAGCAACTGAATCAATCACCCCGTGAAATTATTTATGATTGTGTCAAATATTATTACACGTGTTCCAGTATCCAACTGGTGCGTTTTACAATGATATTACCTGTGATTTTAACCCTCATATAGCTTGTACGGAAACAAGTTTAAATAATTCCGCAGGTAGTGTTACAAATAAGTCACAGAGACTGAACAGAAGTACCCTCATTCCATATCTAAAATTCTGAAACTACTATGCAGTACATGTAAATATGAAATTGATCCTTAATTTTACTTTACTGATACAATTTTAAATATTTTAGCAAGAAGTGGCACAATTATTTAGAGACCCACACACGATAGAAGCAGTCTTGACAGAATTTCTGACGTGATACAGATTTTGTATCGATAACAGCGGAACTGTAATACAATGAACTCATCTCGGTTTACCTGCACTGACACAATTTTAAATGCATTCGAAAGGAGTAGCGCAAATTAGAGTCCAACGATAGATAGGAAAGTGCCGTGTTAAGAGAATTAACATTGTGATACAGACGTTCTACCAACAAATACTGAAGGCGTGTCAAGATAGAGGTATCTGTAAAATTTCATCTTCGGTGTGCTGGTACCGGCTTGACTTTAATCCTTGTAATGCGCAAAGTAACTACAGGTACTGGAGATAAGAGCATTCCGCCATGGTATGATTCGCTTAGGCTGAGCTTACCTGTTAGAAGAGATTAGTGTAGTTATCAGCAGGCGACACTTGACCGTCCCCGGTGAAGTCTTCGTCTGCACTGTTGAAGACGAGTAGAGCTGAGCTGGTAGCTGTGTGTGCCTCTGTGGGGGACCTGGCGATCTTATATACCGGGGTCTCCCACCCCACCACGGGGTAGCGCCATGGACCCTTGGCACTCTTCCAGAAGGACGACATGCAGATCCAGCGTCCGCACGCGGTTTTTTATCAATCAGCCATTCAGAGTAAGTTGTCAGCCCTTACTCACATAACGTTCATGACAAACACCGAGAGGCCGTGCGTGTGTGTGCGTGCGGCGGAGTGCGTTATTTTCTTTACGTGACGTGGGTAACTTCCATTGGTACAGCCACGTCCTCTCTCAAATAGAGTCTCTGCGTGCACAGGGATGTCGCTGTTAGTTGTTACGGACGCCCCAAAATGCATTATTCAGCGCCTGGGCCGGACGTTGAGAAACGTTGACAGGTGTGTGATTTAATCTGGCAGTATGGCACATATTCAAGCACGGAGTCCCAAAGTCCGCCGAGTTTGGACCTCGCCGCTTGAGAGGGCAACAGCCATAAGTTTACTCGTGGTTGTAATATCTGTAATTAAGCAGACCAAACGTGATTTTCAAAGAAATACAATGAATAGTCTTCCGGTGTGTCAAAAGACTACCGCACATGCCAAACTTCGCCGAGCGTTATTTTCAACTATTTTTCAACTCAGTTGTAGCTGTCTGATGGCCCAGTAATTAAGGCTTCTTACTGGAGATAGAAGGGTCCCCGGTTCGTATCCCGGGCCTATAACAGATCTGGCATATCGTGTTGTGTAATGTGAAGTAAGTCAGAAGGCTTCCGTGGTTCGGATTCCATGTTAAGTTATAGCTCCCCTAGATTAATCAGCAATGGCATTAGCTGCATTGAGCGGTGAATCGATAACTCTGTCGCAATGCATAGGGATCTCCCGGCCAAAAATACCATACGATGATTTGGTTTGATCTCATTAGTACAGTTATAACCACCCACGCTTTGAACAAAAATGTCAACACTCACATTTTTTTTCTCGTGTACGGCTCATAGGTTATTAGAGTCGAGAGAGAACTATATACAAGGAAAAGGTAGGATTTTGATTATATGATAAACCCTTACCGTAATTCATTTGGAATGAAATCTGTATGGCCTAAGTGGACATCGAGCCAGCCTCGTTTGAAATCAGGTCCGAACGTTAGCCATTCTACCATCAAGCTCATTTGTTCTTAAACATACTGCGAATTTCTAAAGGAGAGAAAAGGGCTTCTCTACCAAAGAATATAAACACTTTCTAAAAAATTTTTATAGGATGGAGCTCATTTTGTGTACTGATCAGAAAGATTACAGCACCACTATAGTTATTTCAGCTTAGTTATTTCCGCTTAGTTATTTCTGTTTACTTCTTAGAATCGATTATTTTTCAGATGAAAATAATTTTTTATGATTAAGCTCCTCTTGGGATCAATTACTCGTTCATTTTCACTAGGAACGAAAACGAGAATGAACAGAAGATCGTTTTTCTGGCACATTAGATGAGACGTGTTTAAAAGCTGCGAGTAATAGCTACCTGAAGAGAATGATCTCAGTCGTTGAAGATATTTGTGGCTGAAGAATCACACCACCTTTGTGCAGACTGTAATATGCACCTCTACACGCTGGTCATAGAAACAGCTACGCTATAAGCGATTAGCACCAATTTATGGTTTTCTTAAGACATACTATTAAGCAATGTAGGAAAAGATTACCCACATTGTTTTGAACGAATGTGATTACAACATAAGGATATCTGACAAAACAAACCTCATCACAAATTTTCTGTTATAGTATAACACGAAAAAAAAATATATTAATGACTTGAGTGCATCCCTGAGAATCACTTGCACTCGTCTGATGATTAAATCAAATACATTTTCAGTGGTGGGGTTTTATGAACATCAAAGACTTATTCATCAAACAATTACTAAACGAGTATGAAGTTAATGTTTACTGGAAAATGTTTACAGTTTGTTGAAACTTTAATCTGTCCTACAACAGTGAAATTGAATGTGCATTAGTAATGATAATGCTACAGATGATTTTCTATAATTCGCGACAGTAATACCCGAATCCACTAAGGTATTTTGCCATATTTGTGACATCTTTTACGAACCCTTCATATGACATAGCAATATCGTCTAAGCAGAGAAATAATTTATCTGAAAACAATATTATTTCGTATATTTTTCCGTGTGATTCCCTTCTATTACAGTTTCAATGTCGTCTTCTGTCGTTATGAACTTAAAGATTGGTTTGTAGCAGCTTTGCTTTCTACTCTCCACCAATCCTTTTAGTTCACTGTATAGAGCGTATACTATAGCTAACATGATATTATCATCTTTCATATTTACTAGACGACCCATGCAAAAATTTCGCGAAAAAAAAAATTCTGTGAAAAGTGAGGTTGAATATGATGTCACCAAAGCTGAGTCATTACTCTTCATACTCCTACTTCATTTATCGATTTTGGTTGTATATCCAGGGAGATAAATGGCTAGAGACACAAAAAACACATTTTAGAAAAATTGACATTTTTGCCCTTTTGGGGACGAATTACGAAAAATTCCTATCTTAAATTATAATGTTACCACGGCGGAGACTTTAATCTTTAGTATGATACCTCATTTATCTATATCGGTTGGATATCAAGTGAGATAAATGGCACGTGACACAAAAATGCGTTATAGAAGCATTGATACTTTTTCCATTTAAGGGTTGAATTCCAAAAACATTCTTTCTTAAAATATAATGTCACCAAATCTGAGACATTACTCCTCATAATCTTATTTTATTTTTCGATTTTGGTTATATATCCAATGAGATAAATTGCTTAAGACACAAAAAATGATTTTTAGGAAAATTAACATTTTTGCCCTTTAAGGGTCGAATTACGAAAAACTCCTTTCTTAAAATATAATGTTACCATGGCGGAGCCCTTATTGTTTAATATGATACCTCATTTATCTATTTCGGTTAGATAACAAGGGAGATAAATCGCTCGTGACACAAAAATGCGTTTTAGAAAAATTTATACTTTTTCCCTTTAAGGGCTGAATTCCAAATACATTCTTTCTTAAAATATGATTTCACAAAGCTGAGACATTATTCCTTATAATCCTACTTCATTTATCGATTTTGGTTAGATATCCAGGGAGATAAATGGCTCGACATACAAAAAACGCACTTTAGAAAAATTATCATTTTTGCCTTTTAAGGGTCAAATTACGAAAAATTCCTTTCTTAAAATATAATGTTACCACGGCGGAGACCTTAGTCTTTAATATGATTCCTCATTTATCTATATCGGTTAGATATTAAGGGAGATAAATCGCTCGTGACACAATAACGAATTGCAAAAATTTTGATCCTTTTGCCCTTTAAGGGTCGAATTCCGAAAAATTTCTGTTATAATTTATGACGTTACTAAAGCGGAAATCTTAATCTTTAAAATGATACTTCATTAAACGATTTCAGATCGATATCCAGGGAGATAAATGACTTGTAACACAAAAAACAGCATTTTAGAAATATTGACATTTTTGCCCTTTAAGGGTCGAATTCCGAAAATTCCTTTCTTATAATGTGATGTGCCTAAGGTGGGGACCTTAAGCTTTAAAATGACACCTCATTCATTGATTTCGGTTAAGTGTGAAGGAACATACAGGCATGTGACAAAAAAATACTGCATTGTGCCGATGTCGCGACACATTACATTGATTTTATATGATTTAAATATTTTTTTTTTCATATACACAATTTGTAGGTTCAAGATTACTCAGAAAGTTATTTTATATTTCTAACTTCTGTACGCTGTTAACAGATAACCAAACAGCAGTGAGATAAAATTAACCATTACATATTCCTATTTACATGGGTGTAAATAAGGACAAATATCAAAAGAAGGATTCAGTAATCCGAAAAACACCCAAAGAAGATTATTAATGTATTACTACATACAAATAAATACATATAACTAGAAATAGGTAGTTATCAACGGTATAACCTCTGGAAAAAGAAGAAGAGGACGACAAAAAAAGGTCACGGAGAGACGTGTGAGATGGAATTAGGACAAAATTATGGAAGGAACTAGATTCTATACTAATGTATCTATAAGTAACTAAATTTCTTGTTGTGAGCTCTCGTTATTTGGAAATATGGGCTTAAGTGTTGTGGGTAACTTTAATTTGGGAAATGTTTGTCTTACAGATTATTTCTGTTAAGTTCCGTCTTTAAAGCAGCAATCGCTGAGGCTTAATGCACGTTACGTTTACCACCATTTAGAAGTATGTGTCAGTGGCTGCTTACCTACCAGACTTCATACGCAAACTCTAGCACTAACAACATGGAAAACGGAGAAAGAAGTTAGTTGTTTTGCAGCAGCATTTGTTTTCTACTCACACGATGATGACCTACCTCAAGGATTTCGGTTTATGTAGAGTATCAAAACATGCGATTGAGGTCGTACGCTCTGATTTATTATGAAGCACAGAAGTTTCCAGTTGGCGGGTAGGAAGAATTTCCTTAGCAATTCTGAGCGAGCCAGTCGTAAAAATAATAACGGACAATGCGAGTTGGAAGTTTTGCGTAAGCAATGTCAGGACCAACAACGTCAATTGCTAATTTGTAGGACGTTCGTGTACGCACGCAGAAGCGTTGCGTGATCTACCTGAAGAACGTACTCCTGTCTTTACTTTGTTCAAGGATAATAATGGAAATTTCCTGTTTACTTAACTCACAAAGCACATTAACTACTCTGTCTCGATCAAGCTTTCACAATTCTGAACACATTTTGGAATAAAATCAGGCTATAATATCTGACCTAATAAAATTCACTGCAATGGTTTCACGAACTGTTATGAAAGCTTTTGTGAACTTAATACTTCAACAAATGGTGAGTGAAATGTCGTTTTGATGAGTGAAACATTCCAGTATTTTGAATTATAAAAACTGAAGGGCATTACAAGTATCGGTACGTATTAAGTGATATTTTCCGCAAATTAGGGCTTATTAAACATTTATCTGTTCTTGTATTTTAGCGAATATAATTAACACTGAAACGATTGCCATTTTACACGGCCGGAGCAATAATAGAAAAACTTAACCCGCACATTTGAAATACAATATTCTGTAAAATTAATATGACGTGATATGTATAGAGAACGTTGAATTTAAGCCGTTTTGAAGGGAACAATGTCTTTTACATTTACTTCAAATTGTATTTCAAAATCTCAAGCATTAATAACAGATCATCAGAGTGGTATTAATACATTCTACTATATTTTCTGTCTTATAAACTTTGATCAATTTCATATTCTCACCAAACAATTTCTTTTGATGTTTATAGTCATTTCAGTATTATGTCAGTCAATTGTCAAAGTTGTTAGAGAGTCACGATGTTTATCAACAAAGCTGAATCGTTTAATTTAAGCTACAGTAATTGTTAAGTTTCTCGAGGTTTCGGCGTAAAGCCGTATTCTTATAGACTAGCTATCCCCATGCTTTTCGAGAACTTCCGTTTGACAGCGACTACTGATAAATTGTATGATACAAAGTTTGCCTGATAGCTTCATTTAAAAATCTAACATTATAACAGGCTTATTTTCAGTATATAATAACCATTCAAAATTCACTTCACATAAAGTTATACAGATACAATCAAATCTTGTATTAATCTGTTAAAATATTGTTTCTGTGTCTTCTCATATCTTCAGAAAAAAATAGTCTGACATGTAGAAATTAGGTACAGCTAATAGAGAGAACTAAGTGAATTCGTCTTGATGTAATTCATTTGAGCAAGAGCGAGAGCATAATTTACTGCGAACAATAATTAATTTAATAGACAATAGCTACTCTATATAGGTTGTCGCAGAAATTAGTTCTTATCAGCGAAAGCAAGGATTTTATAAATTTCTCTGCAGAAAATGCTCCGGACTGCACAAAAGTTCTGTAGTTGTTCGTTGGATATGAGTGTATATGGAAACATCGTGAAATATCGACCAACCACTCCTTATGAGTCAGTAAGTAAAGGGGCGGAGACGCGCCAATTCATAACCAACTGGCTTTCATCGACGAACTCCATCAATGCTTGATGTAACGATATTATTATTTTGCATATCTACTATATAATTTCCTAACCTCACTCACTCACTCACCTTGGTAGCTATTGGCTGGAGAATGGTGTCACATGTCAGCTTTCGCTCGCAAATTAACAGCGACCAGAGATATCATTAGAAGAAATTCAAGGCTATGTCCACAATTTAATAGCTAAGCAACTGCTACCAAATTAATTGACATCATAAATTAATTAAGTCTGCTTTTCGTAGCATTTCATAGTAAAAAAAATGTCGTTAAAATTTGAATTGGAACTTCTTTTCAGGAACATGTTGCTAATGAAAGCAAAGTAAAAAATAAAAAAAAATTACTCATGGTTTCTGCTATTATCACGAATATCAATTGTCATTCCAGACTAGGCTAAATTTCAATTTTAATTAAAACTCTCACTAATGTTGCTGCTTAACCAAAGTTTGTATATTACCTCTATTGCTTCTTAAGTATTTTACTGACCACTTTGGTTAATGGTCTTTGATCAAGTTCGCTGTACATGAGTTATTAGGTTATTTAAAGTGGACATCAGACTAAATATGTTACCGAATTGCGTATTCTGGCAAAGTCATTTCTTCGGAGTTGTTCAACTAATTGATAATATGGAAAGTGTATTAAGTTCTTTGGCCGTTACATACTCTATGACCATAGATTAACTTATGAGTTTTTGCCCAGCCTCAATGAAAAACAACGTGATAGTTTCGAAGTAAATAGAATTTTTATAAATTTTGCAGAGTAAACTTTAAGGGTCAAATACAAGTCAAGTATAAAGAAGTTCGAGTCTACGACCTTTGAAACAATTATACGATAGCGCGATCGTCCCTGTCAATGTTTAATACATCTATTAATTCTTCTGAGTTTTTCTAGCTCATGAGATTTTATTCACCCCAAGGCTAAAACACAGGTCAAGTTCATATTTGGTCAGATCAGATCAACCTGTAATAATCTTTGAACCTAAAAATTGGACGCAAGAAATGGTCATGGGCTTACGCTAGTAGTATATAATTGTCATTTCATAAGTTTAGCTTCATATGCCAAAAAATTATATTGGAAAACAAGAAGGGCAGACATATTAGCTGATTACCAGTTTAAGGTCACTAAAGATAGAGTTACACGGGAAGCATTAATAGCGTTACAATTAATGTTAGGACGAAAAAATGGCCCTTTAATATCCTTTGTGGAAATGCTAAATCTGACAAAATGTTTTACGTTAGGAGTAAGAAATATCATAATAAGGTAGAAAATAGTTTATAATACATTCAGGACTCAATTAGTTGTAATAAAATTGTTAAATTAACATAGACAACACAAAAGACTGCGAGGTGTGGTTTTACAAAATTACCATGACATTGAATTTATAGTTAGAGGAAATAATAAATAATATAAACCTAATAAAGAGTGAACTTGCGATTGAAAAACTAAGCAAAGAATGGAGAGACGTGAAGTTAATGATACCAAACGTCTACTCTCCAAAATGAGAAACATTTTATGTACAAATATTAGTCTGGTATTCAGAAAGAATTTTCTTAAGGTGTGGGAGGAGAGAAGTTTACTCAAAATAAACTTCTACAGTTGAAAGATCAAAACCCCTTCAATGTAGAAGTGTATACGCAACGGACATGTTGGAAGAATAGTAGTTACGGAAGAATGGAACAAAATTAATTAACAGGTAAGCGTATCACAAAGAGGCCTCGTGTTTTTTGTTATTGGTGCGATAGAACTATTATTCGCAAAATATTCTGAATGAATAATGTAAGCAAATTTTTGTACGAAATTTATTTATTAATATCAGAAATTAAATTATTTTCACTGTGGGACTTTGGATTTGGACGGTAAGTAGCTCACAGTTTATTGCTGTTAATATTAACAGTTCTGAGAATTATATTATTTACGGTTTCCAATATCTGGACAGCTCTAACATTAACATGATGTATTTATAGAAAGAAAATTCGCTAATTAATATGTTTTCACATTTTATTACAATTTTGCTGATTTGTTTATCTTCAAACATTGGTTCTTTCTGTTTTCATCTTTTTTATTCTGACTGATTTGATTAAAACACTAGTTTATTATTTTTTGTGCCTTCTTTGCTACCTAAACTGTGTTTTATTTATATGTCAGATAAGAATAGATTTTGTTTAATTTTTTTGTTCCTTCTATTACAGAGACATATATATTTTCTAATTAGAAACAGGCTTATTTTTCTTTCACTTCTTTTTGAGTTCCGTTAGAACTAATATGTTTAATTAAGGGCGTATGAAAATATTTCTGTTTTCATTTACATTGAATTATTTATTTCCGTGCTAAATTAGCAGGTAAGAGTTTAGATGCACGAGAGCAGACAGCGGAAGCGATTGGGTCAGTGGGCTGCCTTGCAGATTGGTGCTGATCAAGATGGCACCGTCGCGGGCCTGTTTTTTGCGCAAGGCCGGGTGGGCTCCGCTTTGTCGGCCACGGAGTGTAACTCCACACGCGGCCTATCCGTGCGTGACATCGGCCATCTCTGGAATCGGAATGACCGCAGCCAGAGGCCATTGAGTCAGCACCAGGCGTTCACACCTTGGATGCTGGCGGCAAAGACTTCCCAGGCAGACGCTGCAACTCCTTCCACGAATCGATTAGCGCAGAAAGCAGATTCTGGGAGCATCTTACGAAGATGAGGAATAAGGTGGTGGATCACATCTTAAGAGTAGAGAAACTGGCAATAATTTATTGATAGAGAGAACAGCTGATCGGAAGAATTGTGGAGAAAACGAATATCAGACTGTATGAAGCAGATAATTTAGAATGTAACTGGTACAGGAAGATGATGAGCTCTGCTTGGGAATTGGAGGAGGATTATATGACTCGGTAGACAGGCAGATGGAGATTAAACAATACACCTGGGGTATGGAGGAGGGGTAGTGCTTCTTGAAATATTTTATTTGTGCTCGGTCAAGTAATACTGTCAAATATCATTTTCTTCCGGCTGTTTTTTTTTTTTCTGACGTGATAGTATGCAGAAGTTATGTTGATATTTGCCGTTTGTTTGGCCGTGCGACGCCATATTGGTCTCCAGAAGGTACAACGAACTTAGCGCCTGACTGTTCTGATGCGAATTTCAGGCGGTTTTCCGTAACCGTCTAGACAAATGGAGGGGCAGTACCTCAACTTACGCTTCATAAATTATGTATTGCACTTAAAATAATTGGCACTTGTAATATAGAGCATAACTTACAGGGTTCATAGGCAGATGACGAATCTGATGTTTATGTGTTATGTTTGATCAGATCCATAGCAGAGGTGAAAGACTTTCGGCCACTATACCAGAAGGCATTCAGAGTATCCTTAGATCTTACGGAAAAACAAAACTTAAAATCTAATAAAATAGCACATCAGTTGAACTGTAGTTTGAATTTTGTGAACCCAATAACGTGAATAGCTATTCACGCTATGGAATTCACAAAATTCAGTTTACGCGCATAGCCACCCTGTGCGCTGTGGTACACACTTTGACAATAAATTTTTGCCGCCTCTGAAAAATTCTATCACTCTTATTTTGCACAATCTGACATCAATGTCATACTAAGAAACAGTAACGCAATACTGCCTTCCTGGGATGACATTGATGTCAGATTGTGCAAAATAAGAACGATAGAATTTTTCAGCGCCGGCCAAATTTATTGTCAAAGTGTGTACAGTAGCTGTACTTACCGCTCGATACTGGGTTAGCTGGTTCCGTCCCTCGTGTGAGAGGGTATGTCATGTTATTTCAGTGATTACGAGTCTAATTTACAAAGAACTTGGCAGTATGGCACACTTATCGGTATGACGTTACATCGGTTGAGAAGGATATGGGACCAACTCGAAGTCAGCTCAGTCCAGTGCAAGTATCCAGGGTATCAAGGACCAGTTACAACAGTTGTGGGCAAGCTTTTTCCATAGTCCAAGATGCTGCTGCATGATTTATAAGTCCAACTCATTTCATTTAAATGCAATTTTTATGTGTAATTATTAGTAGCATAACATGATTCTGCCGGGGTTACAATCAAAATATGGCAGCAAGTACGTTTAATTAAATTAAAAAAAATTTCGTTTATTTGTTTTTTTATTTAATAAATTATAATTTATTTCAAAGAGATATATGTAAAGAACATTAAAAATTTTGGGTTGCCTATGTCAAGGTGGCCGCAAGTAGGGATTATCAGCGGTTAAAGATATGTAACAGCGAAAGAGAGGGAGAGTGCACATCGTCTGTCAGATGGTGTGGTGCGTAAACTTTCCTATCAGCTGGCAATCCCTACTTGCGACCACTTTTATATAGGCAATCCAAAAATTTTATGTTCTCTAAGTGGCTCTCTTTGAAATGAATTATAATTTATTTAAAAAAAAAAAAAAGCGAACGATCACTTTTGAATTTTTTGAAAATTCAATTAAAATTACTTGCGGCAATATTTTGATAGGCAACCTGATAGAATCGTATTCTGCTACATGAAAACTGCATTTCAATCAAATAACGAACAGGTGGACGTAGAAATCATGCAGCCGGTTCTAAGGCTATCAGGAGAAGATACAATGGCTTCATGGCACCCTTCCAATACTGCCACGTTTTTTTGTAAATATGACTCGATTTTGTAAAGACTGAAATAACATCACACACCCTTTAAACCCGTGAAGTTAAATTTCGGTTCCTCTTCCTCTTCTGGGTGCTTTTTAGGCAATGAAGACTGCAACCATCTCTGGACGTCTTGTGTTGAAGGCGAAAGGCTCGACGACACATCCTTCATTTGTGCTAAAATTTTCATGTAATTTCAAAAAATCTGTAGGTTGCCTTGCTATAGGCCCAAAAATTCCTGTACAGTTACCGCCATGTGAACTGTTAGTGTCACAATGATCTTTCTATCTGTCACCGTGCTTCCCATCATCCTCAGGGTAAAGCGTTGCAGTGTCGCGGAATAATAGACAAAAACGGTCCTAATGCATGCCTAGGTTGCTTAAGATGAGATGATGATATACGTAATTTTCTGATTAGCTCTTATTATTTTATGCTACTAGTGAAAATCAGAAGTTGGTTTCAGATACCCTAGTCCTCTCGATAGAGGTCAGTAAACAGCTACGGCCAGCCACCGAAGTGCGATAGCGATCACCGACCGCGCCAGACGCTGCGTGACAAAGCTCTCCTAATGTCCAACTGGACCAGCAGATAGTCATCAGTCGCTGGCACGAGACAGCTCAGAGCTGAGAGATTCCCACAGCCTCAGCCGTGACAGCTACTCGTCACAGATTGCAAATCAAGCCGCCCACTACTGTTACGAAAGTTGGCACAACCGTCTTCATTCGCAACGATTTCTTCGTTAGACTCGCCCCGTAGGACTCACCAAATTTCTTTTCCTAGGTTTACCGCTTGCTGATATACGTAAGTTTACAAAACAGGTGGCTTAACAGTCGGTTCGCATTAACAAATGTTCAAAATATTGACGGAAAAGAAAGCAACTGTATTCATTAAAGCGTTGAGGTGCCGCCTACTGCTTAGGCTGACGTACCAGCAGTTCTGGTTTCCGTTTTTAGGCGGTTGTTAGTAATGATCTATGTGATTCATGAAGCAGTAAACAATTTTCTCCTAAAGCATTACACAAACAAAATAAACACTGCTTGCATTGTTCATAGAGCGATGGTTACGCACTTTACTTTTTCGTGTCCGGAAAATGCTAAACCAAGTTATCAATATCTCTCCCTATCCAAAGGTCGTCAAGTATTTTGAAAATCGGTAATATGTGCAAGCATAGAGATGATGCATGGACATTCATATCTACATACGTTAGCTTTTATTGGAGACACTTACTGTTCCTATCCGGTTGAGCATTGTCCATTTTACCCGGTCCAATCTCACGCTAGAGGGTTCTTCCTCAGAGACTGGGTACCAGTTTGGACTATTGACATGTGTGCAATTTAGAATAGGAGTCCTAGAAATTAGTCTATTAGGTAGAGGGCTTGGTATCCCAAATATTACTTGCCTCTCATCGAACATTTGTTTGAATTGCTTTGTGCACGACGGACCTCCCGTTAATGAAACATAATGGCGATGAGAAATATAAGTGCTACGACGCAGCATAGCTTTTATTTTGTTTATAAACTCCTTATTTTTTTTTTTTGAATTTCTAATTTAACTTAATGTTGGATAATATTGTGGACTCTTGAAATAATAAAATGGGTCATATTAAGGCCTGTTTTGTTCAGATATGTTTGTTTGACGCCTATGAATCTATACTACGAGTTACACTTGTAGGATGGAAAGGCGAGCCGGCCCTGGCAGTGTAGGGGCTAGCGCGCATGATTCGCATTGCAAGGGCCACCGGTTCGAGTCCGGCCTCGGGCGTAGGGTTTTAATTAAGTGTTGTGTTCGTATTGTGCTGTCATCATTGTTTGCTATATCATAATTAAAGCCTGATACAACAGTTGGTACAAAAACAAATTGGATCTGGCTACATGATCGCAAAGACCGAAGGCCATAATATACATATATATATATATTTGTGCCCAAACGTTTGGTGTCGGATGAAATTGCTGTGCGGTATTGTGCGTTTCGAAACTATCTGCGAAGGGTAATCTGCACCAGAAACTATAGTAAGAATTCAAGGATCCAGAGAGCATGTGATAGGTATCTTTCTATTACCATGGAACAAGTCCACACATAAATGAATGTAACACCTTCGGTATGGTGGTTACTCTCTTCCTATTGTCACGTTTGATTTACATTGAGATCGTCTTGTATTATATTTTGAGTCAGGTCACTTCAAGAACTTTGAAAAAAATACTGTGTATATCAAAATACGTAAAAACCATGTGATATTGGCATTATGATATCCATGGCTAGCGCGAAGATAATAAGTTGAGGCCCGAGCTTCGAGTTCGTTCGCCACTTTGTGCCGTCTTCGCGAACTGTAGTTCGTGGGAGCGAGCTCAGATGTGTCCTGTGATTTTTAAATGTCTGTTGAATAATTCAAGCAGGGCAGTCTCGGGAGAGGACGTTAATCTAGCGGTCCTGTGTGTTCTGTATCGTCGGAAGATGTTCCCTTTCTAGAAGAGTCATCCCAGGTGACATGGTGGAAAACGTAAGCAGTTACATTGCTCTGAAAAATGTTCTAGTGGCAAAAAAAAAGCGTGATTGATTTCGGGACAATATTATACCCCAAAATATTTCCACCAGAAGGAAAGGGTATGTGTGTTAGTGTGTGTGTGAGGGTGGGGGGGGGGGGAGGTGTTTGTAAGATATAAATTTATGCTACAATACTACAAGTCTTTCTAACACAGACACAAAAATTACTAGGCTGAACGACTGCGGAAATATCCAGCAGATCCTTGGTTCTAACTGTTGTCTTCTTTATTATTAGTTCCATTAGAAATCTCCGAAATTCTGAGGACGCAGATAAAATCCGCACTATCATAAATCTTCAACATATATGCATTGAAGATGTTTTTGTAGAAAAATGATTGGGGTCGGCTATTTGCATGCCTATGAAGTCAAAACAATTGTTTTCGAAATCTTGTCTTTTTGCGTTTTTGTTTATTTTTTCGTCTGCTTGTACCGGCAAAAACCTTTTAACGCCTGACGCTATATTCACAGCCATTGAGTCTGACATAAATGTGAATTACACTAATAGTACTCTACGTCAATAGGAGCGGAGCAGGAAATTAAATTCTGTTATGAACGCTGAACTTATATACGACTACCATAAACATGTTGCTTTACATCTTCTAGAGAGAAACAAATTCTAGTAACTTCACGATGTTCGTTTAAAACTCGAGGAGAATACTTTTCTAGAATATTCTTTTTTTCACGTGTGCGAAGTGGCCAGCAAATCCCACTGAAGTGTAAACGCTATGTCTTGCATGGATTTTTATATCTAAATTCTCCTGAACTCTTACTCCTATGAAGTATTCATTATGTTGGTTCTATTGAGCATTAAAGGAGTTTCGAAAACTGTTAGAGTTTGAGGGTTCATTTATGTTTTAGGGCTTTATTGCTAGTCGATGCCGAGTTTCTTGTAGCCGGGGGAGTAATGAGGGAAGGATGTTGGCAATGATCTTAGTAAAGGAACCATTTGCCTGTTGTAATCGCGTTTTCGTAAATGAATGTCCCGAAAATTACTGCTCATCGTCCAGGCCCAGGTTTTATTTTCAAACAGAAGAACTAGTTACTAACATTAGTTCATATCGCATATGGTATGCAACTCAGATAGAATCAATTAGCAGACTCTACTTTCCATTCTTGATGACTAACAAATCTGAAAAAAGTTATCAAAGATTAAAATATTTCTATTTTAATGGTTTTTCTTATATCTTAATCACAGATTTGTTTTTATTAAAGCTGTCAGATAATACAACATATTTCCTTAAACGTCATGATTTAGATTATTGTTAATATAAATGGAGTGTCCTGACTTAATGAGACTTGTATTTCATAAAATATCAGTTAATTTGATAATGAATGGAACACAAAAATAAATTCACTTGTATTTCAAGTTTTCTTTATTTAAAACGCTGACATTCAATCAGGTTTAAATTGTTCGCATTATAGATTTACGCAGTAAACATAAATTTATGTATTTTTGTATCTCATATTATATTTCAGGCAAATAACAATACTAAAAAAACAGAAACTGAACAGTGTGAACAGAGCAGTAGCAGTTGCAACAAGATTTTAGAACCCACTAAAGTTTCAATCGTGTGTTGCATATTATAACTGGACAAAGTTTCTTGAAAATTATACCAACACGAATTTACTTAATGACTTAATTTCTTATTATAATTTTTATTAGTTTTATCTAAAAAGAGTCAGATTAATTAATAAGCGTCGATAGAATTTTGCTCTACTGTTTGTAAAGATGATTATTTTCGGTGGTATTGTGGAATTGGGCAAATTGTAATTTAAATAAAATCACACAGAGAAAATAGCTACGAAAAGTACGCACGCTATTATAAGGGTCTGCCATTTTGTTATTATGGGATGCTTCGTGCTGCGTGTTCTAAGTTTAAGAATAGGTCCCCATTGCCCGATAGAATACAAAGTTAGGTTAAGCTGGAACGACAACGACCGATTGAGCAGCAAATACAGACTTGAACTACCATTTGGAACGCCAGACGAATTTACTCTACCTCATTATTCTACGAATACAAAAATGAAATGGAAATACTTTTATAACAATTTCGTGATTCAGATAATGTTTGTGAAAACCGAGGTGCCAATAGGTCTTTTTTTTCTTTTTTTGCAAAATTGTAAAAACGGAACCCTTGTACCTTTTATCGTACCTTCCATATAGGAAACAGAAGATTAAATGTTCTTGCCGTATCTCATTGGGAGTGGTATGTATGAATAGAGGTACAAAAATGTTATTAAAGTTGTTTTGGAAATTTTTATTTGGTTGCGTATTTCACAAGAAATTTTCTTCCATATTCGTTAACAACCCTCCTTTAATTTTCCAACCGTATGATGGAAAAATTTGATAAAAGAAAGTCAAGATGGTAGAACTTAATAAGAACTTTCAACTTTAATTGTTTTGAGTGGAAGTGTGGTGCCATGTTCGTTGGAGGAAAAACGAAAGAAGGTCAAAAGAAATGTTAGAGTGGAGCTAAAGAGATCATCGCACCGAGAAGAAGACCACCAGACCGATGAGACAAAGACATACGCATGGTTGTCGGAGTTAAGTGGCAGAGTATCACCCGAGATCGTTGGTCCTGGAGAAGACTGCTCAAACTCCACCTGAACACATCACTCTAAGAGACCACATCATTTAATAATTGAACTGGCTGATGATAATGATGACGAATTTTTCACAAGTTTTCTTCCATTAAACCATGAACAATCTACTCTCTACAAAATATTTCTCATCTAAGGAATAAAGACTACGAAATAAATTTATTTAACTAAGGTGATTGAAGATAACGCATATTAAACTTTGTAAAATTTTATAATTATAGAAAACCAACACAGATGAATATCAAATGTTTTATGTGTGCTATGTTATCAGAATATTAGGTCTACTTCTAAATATGTAACAAGGATGGCAAAAAATATAAACGTTCTGTGATATTTTGGTTAGAGCATTCCATTAATTCTGTTAATTCGAGTTGTAATTGAAAGTGACAGTGGTACTGTTCGTCTTTCTCGCATTGACGAACATATTCGTTGAATTCATTGGTCGATAAGCTGTCACAATTCTGTCGCGCTAAACAGGTCTCCCAAATAAGATTGTAGAAGAGTTTCTTTGAAATTTATTAGATTTTAATAATATGTCTATATCAATATTTGCAGATTTGATTTCGTTCGCGAGGACAGTAAATTTGATAGAGAACCCTAGCCTGCATTGCAGCTACTAGATGATATATTTGGGAATTTTAATTGAGAATTTGGAATAAATGATAGCTTTTCCATTTACCACCATCCATTATGGCAAATATATTACGTATAATTACATACGAGCAACGAAGTGCCTGACATAAAAAAATGAATAAGTATCGTACAAGTGAAACTGAAATAATTTGATATGAAACATATGCTTTTCCGTACAAACCGACATTTGATCTCGGTTTTTATAAGATGTAAGCAAGCATGCTGATTTAGATAAGTATCTTGTTTATACGAATCCTCCTCACGTTTCATAACAAATGTTACTCAAATATTAAATTATTATTTAATAAATTCGCCAATGCAACTGTTGTTGGATTTTATTTATTCTAGTTTCGCCTTTCGTCGAGGAACCTTCAGCGTTCAATATTATATTTACATGTCCGTCTTGAGATATAGAATTGGTCACCTGTGTCATCAACCAGCATGTTGTTCAGTATAATTCAGGTATTATCACCTTATCATATATTTTGTGACTCGAATGTAGTGCTGAAAATTGATATGAAAGCTATGGAACAATCGGTTATGTGGGTCTGATATGCACTTAGCCATTTTTAAAAATTAAGCTTAGGTCATTTGCCATTACAGACAGAAAAAAATGATATGGAGTTTGGGTTATGATAACAATGCGGATAAACTGGTCTGTGTTAGCGACCTGGGTATTCACTGACCATCCTCACTGTCCAGCTGGCCGCTGGAGATATGGAACACCCGGAGAATGCATAACGTCCTCTTTGCATGACAACCCGCATGCACTCAGCATTACGACTGCGCCTGCCTCTCCTGGCAGCACAAACGTGGCAGCCAGCATACGGACAGCCACGTTCGCACTGTGATTGTCCTGTGCGCAACGTCAACGTCGTTGATTCGTTAACATTCGATTCCTCCGCCTGATTTCATTTTCTGCCTCAACATTATATACATATTTAAATAATATATAAGTATTTAAACATTATATACATATTTAAATATCGGGCATGCGCAGCATAGGTTCTGCTGCTATTATACTCGTATAATGATTATATATTGCTCAGACTTTGAAAAATAAACATATACATTTCAATTACCTAACACATATGCTATGCGTTGTACTCAACCCAAAGATTGTTTGGATTCTCCCGAAGGAGCCATACTGAACCTGGAACCAGAGGTAGGACGGTCAGTTGTTTTCTTGCTTACCTAATCTAACCTAACCCGGTAATCCTACTGGTTAAAGGGGGCCTACAATTTAACGTGGAATCCAAACCATCGAAGCGTTCTGGCATGCTTCACATGGCACAGCGAGCTGTTCCACAAATGAAGATCGCGTTCAGGGCCTTTGAAAATCCTCGCCGAGACAGGGATTCGAACCGGGGACCCTTCAATCTTCAGTCGAACGCCTCGACCACGGAGCCACCAGAGCAGTCATTTTATTAGTTACGATTCTCTGATAAATGCTAATAAACGTTTGGTGGTGATAAGACTTGAATGATATGGAGGAACATTTGATAGGAAAAACGAACAAATAGGTAAGTAAATACATTCACAAACATTAATAGCCAAGGTGAAATGTTTTTCAGTTTCTTGATCACCCATCTATCCATCTTTTTTCATCAAGAACTTTTACTGCGCAAGTGTTATTGTATTATAATCTTCACCATGTGGACCGCAAAATTACGTTTGTTGGTATTATAGTCAAGTGAAAATATACAAATCTTTTCAACGAATCTTATCCAAGATAAGTCTCGCTGAAATTCCTTGTTAAGTATTAACGATGCATCTTTTTTTAGATTTTTTTTCTTTCATATGATGTAAAATTGGAGGGAGTGGAGTGGAGTGGAGACTGATGATTACTTTTTTGGAGCCGACATTTGGCGAAATAAAAAAATGAAAGTCTGAAGACAAAATAAACTGCATTCCAAAAACGTATTTAAAGGTACCATACTATGTAGCGTAGGTGAAACTTTTTTTTCACGGTTCTGTTTTTTTTTTTCAGAAGTAGTAAAAATTTTAATATTTGTCTACAGATCTGTTTCACGATCAGGAGAACGCATTTTTTCATAAAATTTCATCACAGACGATACAAAGGGAGTTGCGAATAGAGACCTGATATTCAGATTTTAAATTCGAACCGTAATTAACATAAAAGTTCCCGTAGACTGTCAATCCGATTGTCAATATTCTCAATATCGTCATATTGACTGAGTCTCATTGAAGCAAGTACTTATCATTTTGGAGAATATTGATGAGGGTTAGCGATGATTGAAGGTGTTTGATTTTGACTGATGCTTACTGACCGGCGCGATTGTCGAAATGTATTGAACCTCTGGAAGCGTGAGTGTTAACATTTTCGTCATTTATTAATCAGACAGCATGGTGGATGCACCAGTTCATCATCCTCTTGACAGGGAACACGATTCAATTGGTTACAATGCTGATTACTTTGTATCGTAATTACACTGAACTGTGGCAGGATAAATTAAAGGATTATTTAAATAATAACAACCCGTAAAATTCACAGCAAGTAACCTCAAATCTGCCTTAGAGACTATTTCACTGAAAAATTTGAAATAAACACATAGCATTACACTTCGAACACAGTAGGCATGTTCCGAAATCCAGGCCCAATTGAGCATTGCGACTGTGTTTGAAGGGTTTATTGAAACCCATTGACTCGCCCTTTAACCTAGACTGTGTAAGCGCTTGTTTTTATACGTACGTCGATTATCGCCATACCGGGAGAGAAACCGGCGCTCTAATCTCGTCCGGGGACTAAAGGAGAAGACATCTGAAAATCACCGAGCAAGGCGCACTTACTGTTCTCATGCACGATACCTCCATTTTATGGTTAACTTGTATACTGATTAAATAATAAATTTTTAAAAAAGCCTTATTGAAGTCCAGTGAGTCTCGCTTAACTAGACCGTGTAAGCGTTTGTTTTTATTCGTATATCGAATATCGCCACCAGCTTGCGTAAAAAGAACCTGGGACGGCACGAAAAGTTGACGAAGAAGAAAAAAGAGAAGCAATGTCGAAGTCTTGGTGTGTAGGCTATTGAGAATTCCGTTCAGTGTCTTACAGTTTGTCCATCCGATTCAGACGTAATGACACGAGGGCCGACAGATGATAACGTGGATTGGCGTGTCGGGATGTAGCGTCATAAGAGGTAACCCTACAGAATACCAAGAGCTGGCTCAAAGCGGAGGCCGGCTGGGTAGCGGAGAGGTAGCGAGAATACAGGATGAGCGCCAACACATTCCTCACCGTCTCGACACCAGACATGGGAACCCGCTCTCCTCTTTGCGAATTAGTACCGTCAACTACTGCAGGTCTAACCACTGCATGCAGTGGGATTGAGGGGCTATCGCGCCAAGTTTTATACGTTAGACGTGGTTAAACAAGTAATTCACGGTCACTAGTGACGTTCGAAACACTCAAAACAAGCCCAAATTAACCTGTCATCAGTAAATTTAATGAAAAACGCCTAACATTCAAGTAAAGTCTTCTATAATTCTGTTGGAATTCTAAACGTTATGGGCCAAATAAATTAATCAATTCTGCCACCAACGATTGTAGAGCATAGATTTCAATATTTCGTAGAACTGGCACGAATCTGAGTACAGATGTTAATTCTCATTGTTAGAACTTTGTCTTTGTATTCCATTATATTCCCATTTATATACAACCAATTAAATTTATACAGCATGATACACTATCACTCGACCGCAATAGATGTGCATGCATGTGCCAGTTTCAATATCAGACCAACTGCTGACTCATTACTCCGTAGATGCAAATCCCCTCTCCCTCTCGAGCGGAGGCTGGACACCGACCCAGCTGACCAGAAATCACACCTATACAGGGTGTTACAAAAAGGTACGTCCAAACTTTCAGGAAACATTCCTCACACACAAACAAAGAAAATATGTTATGTGGACATGTGTCCGGAAACGCTTACTTTCCATGTTAGAGCTCATTTTATTACTTCTCTTCAAATCACATTAAACATGGAATGGAAACACACAGCAACAGAACGTACCAGCGTGACTTCAAACACTTTGTTACAGGAAATGTTCAAAATGTCTTCCGTTAGCGAGGATACATGCATCCACCCTCCGTCGCATGGAATCACAGCCGTCCACAATACGAGCACGAAGAGTCTCTACATTTGGTACCGGGGTTGCGTAGACAAGGGCTTTCAAATGCCCCCATAAATGGAAGTCAAGAGGGTTGAGGTCAGGAGAGCGTGGGGGCCATGGAAGTACAGTACATACTAACGAAACTGAAATGAGCTCTAACATGGAAAGTAAGCGTTTCCGGACACATGTCTATATAACATATTTTCTTTGTTTGTGTGTGAGGAATGTTTCCTGAAAGTTTGGTCATACCTTTTTGTAACACCCTGTATAAGTGACCTCCTGCTGCCTTCCCATACAGCTCAGTGCCTCTGGCACTTATAATATTTATTCTTGTGTCAACTAAACAAAATACACACGTAAATCTTATATATACGTCTATCTCACAGGCCACGTAGTCCATTTGTACAACAACCATGAAAATATCTCGTCCATCTACTTTATCCACTTCCTAAAAGCGAAAGTTCACCACGAAACGATTCCATGTTCCCATTTGACTTCAGGCCATCACCGTTATCGAATGAATTATCGATCTTCGAGTAGCTACTGGCAGTCGATAATCTAGATTCTGTAGTTTCATTCCAAAGAAAGATCAAGAGGAATAATAAACTTATAAAATAACTTTGTGGTTATTTAGTGGAAAGAATTTCTTACAATTTCAATATGTAGCGTCATAACGACAAAAAATACAAATCGAAATCGATGAAACTAACATCAATCGACACAGCAACTCTATTAATTCCATAGTTACCCCACAGATCCCTGAGGAGAGAAAGTTCACAAAAGTGGTGATAAACAGCCCGTTGAGAGAGAATTCAAAAATTAAAGAGGAAAAATAAATAAAAATGAATGATTATAGATGGCAAAGAAGAAACGCATAACACAAAAGTTGAAGAAGAAAAGATGGAAAGTGATACGTAATCTTCATGAGTTCTCTGCCGAACGATGCGAGTATGGTAATTCCCTCAGCAAACCCGCTTATTATTCTCGAATCACAAACATCAAAATACCAGTTAAAACATTGTGCAAATCAACAACCTTAAACACTCTTAGCTCAGTACTTCGCAACCTCAATTGCATTCTGTGTTGCTCGAAACAGATCATCTTTGTTGCAGGATGATGGGCACATAGGGCACTAGAGCATATGATTCATAGTTTGGTCCTCACCACATTAGTAAACCTGCTATGATTAAATATAAATGACAAGCGGGAAAGCCTTCATTCATTCAAGAGGAAAGTGACTCATATATTTGTGTGTTACTATTACAGAGGTGATGATTAGGGCAACAGAAATAAAAATAAGGGCGACTACGACTAGGGAGACATTCAGTCGGAAGATGAAGAAGTAATGTAAAACATAATACAAAGATATACTAAAGATAACTGATAAATGTTTCGTATGTTGTGCACAATATATGGTGATGAAACAAGGACTTTTGAATATTATAGAAGAAATAGTAACGTGAATATGAGGGAAATGTCGTCGAGACCAAGCAGAGAAATGTAGCTACGTTTTTTAAGTAACATTTGGCTATTAGGCCGTACAACCATGTCCATTGACAGCCTGCGTTTAATCTGAAATTCAGCGTTTTACGATAAATATTCCACCTCTGTATCTTGGGATGTTACAATAGACAATTCACACTAAAACAATTCACGGTAAGTCACCATGCTGATCGGGAAGTGCAAGACATTTACAGACAGTATACTCAGCTTCTTCATTTATCTGAACGTTGTACAGAAGTTTCTGATCAAGGATCTATGAGATATAATAAAATGAAACAGACTTTCGACCGAGGTAGGTTATTTTCCTAACAAATAACAGGAACGTCACATTTTAGAAACTATCGTTGAAAGCCATGAATTTTTGCGCCTTATGTATTATATTTCCATGTTGATGTAAATATCTGAAATGTGAAAATGTATATGGTTTGTGACATAATTTTGTTGATATTTCACTGATCAAAACCAACAGCATAGTAGGAAGATAAGCCTTTACTGAAACGCCTTTTACAGATATAAATATGTTCTTATTATGCTATGTTGACTGCAGAAATTCTTAAAAATTAACTCTTTTATTGATTCAATAGTTGTAGATTGTCATTTCAACCTCAGAATCTTTGGCACTTTCGTGTGTTAACATACCACATTGCTGAGGACATGTCATGACAAGCACAATGTTGTGAACAAGCGGACTTGCGTCATTGCGGCTCAGCGAGATTATTCTGGCCGGCCATCACCTTATCGAGATTGCTCTTGATCTCACCGCCTGGTTCTACAATATGAGCCGTTTGCGTACAGCTAAGAGAGGTTGCCACACCATACTGAGTGCAGTCGTCAGTCAATCTTGACTCTGTGTCCCGCTGGGTAAGTTACGATGGTCAACGCAAGATTAACACAAACAGCTTACTGATTATATTTTCCGGCCAACGCAAGATCAACATGCACAGCTGACCGATTACCGTTTCTGGACAACGCAAGATCAACACGAACAGCTTACCGACTTCCTTTTCCGGTCAACGTAAGATCAAAATGCACATCTGACCGATTACCTTTTCCCGACATCGCAAGGTCAACACGAACAGCTGAGCGATTACCTTTTCCAGACAACGCAATATCAACACGAACAGCTTACCGATTTCCTTTTCTGGACAACGTAAGCTCAAGATGTACAGTTGACCGATTACCTTTTCCGGACAAAACAAGAGCAACACACACATCTGACTCATTACCTTTTTCGGACAACGCAAGATCAATGCACAGCTGATTGATTATCTTTTTAGAAGTAGCAACGCATCTTGTTCATTACCTTCTACGGTACCTTAATCAACTCCAAAATATCCCTACCTATATATGAAATCTTTCCAATTTCATATTCCTGAAATCTATTGCTCATTTATTCACTCCCACATACTAATATTCGTTATTTGCCCATCATATATATTACTTGTAACAGCTGTTGTTTTGTGACGAGCCATCTTTCTCCCTTCATACCTAACCAAAATCGATGAATTATGTTTCATTTTAAATATTTAATTAATTATGAAAGGGACTTTTCAAAATTCAGCCCACAAATGGCAAAATTATGAACAATGAAGTTACAGGTGTGCGATAGTTCAGAGTAAATATGCTAGGCTTCGCTGGTCGATAAGGAATGATCGCATTATCGCTAGCAATACCAAATTTCACAGAGATGTTGATAAACTGTAGTGTTTTGTAGAGTATCGAGTTTTTCGGGTATTTTTGTTTCTGTTAGAGAAAGATTTCATGATTTGTAATAGTTTCTTAAAACGTTGTGTTTTGTTATGTACCTGTTTTAGTTGGAAAATAATCAACTACAAAATATCCAGCTCTTATTTCATCATACTACAAACCACTAGCCTCACTGTTCATCATATATTACTAAAAAAAATCGCAGGTGTCCGCTAATCTTCATCATTGTATTTGCCTTATACACTCTTAGTACACTATTCAGCCATTTACTGTCTTGTATTGAGTCAGAATCCAACTTCTTAATCGAACAATGGTATACTGGCGTCTGTACAATACAGTGAATTTCTCAAACATGTCTAGCTACCCTCCTACGCATATTGTCCTGCAATCATTCGTTGCCCTGTGAGCGACTGTAGAAAACAATATATTAAGCTGAACGAAGCGAAAAACAGATTTATCATTCACCAGACATACGAACCGAAGTATTTCACTGATCAATATTGATATATTTACTTAAGTTTTGTCTAAGAGTTTTTCTCCAATAATCCAAACGAATCGTCCGCCAGAATTAGACTTGGTTCCTCTTGACACATCCAGCTTGAATCAAAAGATATTTGTTTTGCTGGTAACATAATTTATTGGAAAGCAGTGTTGGTCAGTAGGACAGTCGACTGTTGGGATAAGATTAAGTTGGGAAAGCCCAGCGATTCCGCGTGCCACGCCCTCGTTGGTCTGCCGGGCCACGTCCCTCGGCAGACCCGCGCGAGACCAGGGTGTCACTGACCTTGGCGCAATCACTTCACTCCTCTAGACACGGCGTCAGTACCGACAGCACTCTCTGACCGGAATATTCAAAGCCTCGTTACCGGAGTACGGGCTGACTGCTCTTTTTGTAGAATGCCGTCTGTTTTGTATGGTCCAGGGCCCAGAGCAGGTGCCCAATTGCTCGTGGAACGTTCCAGTTGCGTGGTTCTGGTATGTCCCACTAGAATGTCAAGGCTGAAGCCGAAGTCGATGGTACTTGAATTTTTTGATTCCGTGGAAGGATTTTTTTTTTGACAGTGGTGCGCTGTGTGTTATACGTTCGCTTTAGGAAAACCTGTAAATAAACAGTTACAAACATTCAGTAGCCATATTCTTTAGGTAATTTTGGACCAGGACGAGAATACGATTAGCGCACTCTGGGTCACTTAATGCAAATTGCCTTATGTGCACGGGGATGGACTTTGCAAACATTGGAGTATTTTCTTTATGGTTTCATATTCTTCACATTTAAACTTAAACGTGTAAGTATATCATGATATTAACTTTGCATCTACACATCCAGAATTCAGCTGATTCGGATACTGCCGTGTAACCAAATTCTTCTTACGATAGATATTAAGCGCGATGAAATACTTAAGAATTTATGTTTGTTATTATGGATTATCTGTGTTGGAGGATGCTGTGTATTGCGCTGAATAAATATTTTTTAGATCCGAAATTCAGAAGTGGCAATTTGACCGAGAGGAAAGACTTCAGATGAGTATTGGAACTACATGGTCTCCTAAGTGAAAATAAGCAGGTAGCAGGCGTATGAATGAAATATGAGCACGATGGAAAGCAAACGCTTCTAAGTAATTTATGTAGGTCTGATGGGCGTATCCGTAAATAGTCTACTAATAATAACTATTGACAAATCTGTTGGCTGCTCTTCAAATTTAAGTAAGATTATGCTAAAAACCCTCAGAACTCTTCGTTTCATGGAAAATAGTGGAGTAAACCGAATAACAACTTGAAAGAGGAAATAAGTACAGTGGATTTAAATAAAAGGAGATCAGAACGAAGAGTAATAATATTCTCTGTTGACTTTCCAGAAGGCACGAAAGAACTGCAAAGATAAGTATTAGAAAAGAGTATATAATACCAGAGGTATTTCAGTTCAGCTTTTAATTTTTGTTTGAGATTAATCAAATACTTCGTTTTCACTATTTTTGGGAAATATTCAATATTTTAAAATTTTTCTTCCATTGATAATATTTAAATTTAAAACTAACAAACGAAGTGAATGATGTCATTGAAAGTGTGAATGCTACATAAAAAGCAGAAACGTTAACGATAGTAAGCATTAAAATATTATTCGTAAAATAACTTTTGAAGAATTACTTTGTATATTGCGCGGGGTGAGGATTGTGAATCGTTTCTGAGTAGTTATTACAACCACAGCTGTATTATATTTCTGAACGAAGTTGTTGTAACCATGGAAAGATAGTACAGTACCATATCATTCCGTGATCCAATCATTAAATTCAAAACATTATTTTTTATGCTCGGAACAATCTCTCTTTGATAGAAGACAAGTTGTTAGCCAAGACGCTGTAGTGAAAGTTAAACTAGTCAACACTGAAATATGCAATCTTATCCTAGGTTCACGTGTTTATTCTCCGCACGATCCTCTTAATATTGCCGGAAAATTCCGATTAAAATCAAATGTTTCTGACACCTCTTTCATTCCACCATTTAATTTGATTAAATTGAGTAACGCTGAAACTCCTCAATCCTGAAATAGTTTTTAAAATAAAAAATAAAAAGAATGATTGAAATGTTGGGAACAAAAGCCACCACTGCAGGTGGAAACAATTTTTCAAAACTATCTCAATTACGATCATCAGTAAATTCATCAGTTTCTGCATTCACTTATATGAGTAAAAAATGAAAGATTAACCAAATATAGAATGCAGTTATATTTCTGATGTATTAAAAAAAAACTTCACTGTCCTCATGTTGCGTGACTAACATTCGTTGTTAGTATCATCTTGCAACGAAATCATTCTACCTGGACTGTATAGCAAGCATTCATAGGATCCATATCAACATTTAAGGTCCTCTTGGCTTTTTTTCTTTCGTTTAAACGCGTCTCGACAGTATGAAACTTATAAGAATATGAGGAGATACGTTTGTCGAATGTTTGATAAGTTGAACGTTGCTGTTGGCAATTTTAAATTCACAAATCATATGTTTTGCTTGATACCCCTGTTGAAGACGTCCCCCGCAGAACCGTTTGAGTGTCCACGTTCATAGTTTGAAACATCGTCGACGAATATGGCGACTACCATGAGAGATGTTTTATTCTTTCAATGTTTGACTGGTTCTTGCGGTTTCTTGCATTGAAGGTACAGAGATACCACTGTAAATTTTGTTTTTTGGTCGTAGTCTGTCATATAGAAGTGAAGATTAAGCGTAACGAGTTCTCAAGAAGCACTTGAACTCTAGAGGGTGTGGTATGTAGCTACAATGACCGTGGCTCATTCCCCTTGTCATAAATTGTTTGTCAGAAGTCACTTGAGATTCCTAATATGTGATTTTAAATGTTTTCTAAACTAAATATTATTGCTCACTATTCGATACTACGACTAATTTTTACATATATATATATTTTATTACTTCTCTTCAAATCACATTAAACATCTTTGTTACAGGAAATGTTCAAAATGTCCTCCGTTAGCGAGGATACATGCATCCACCCTCCGTCGCATGGAATCCCTGATGCGCTGATGCAGCCCTGGAGAATGGCGTATTGTACCACAGCCGTCCACAATATGAGCTCTAACATGCAAAGTAAGCGTTTCCGGACACATGTCCACATAACATATTTTCTTTGTTTGTGTGTGAGGAATGTTTAACACCCTGTATATATATATATATATATATATATATATATATATATATATATATATATTAGGAGATATTTTGCGTGGTGTGACTCACAGATTAACAATCGGACCTTGCAAATAACAACAATTGTCAATCGAAATTGAATACCTTCTCGATTTCGTCCTAGGGAAGGAAGTTAGGTTAGTAGCGTCACAGTTCACCAGTTCGGGTAAGACGACGAAGGCCTGAAAATTTTTGCGAAACAAATTAGTGTTGGTTTCGTGACTCTTGAACTTAAAGCCGTATTCACGTAGAAACGAATGGGGAGTTGAATAATTAACTAACTCACCGTTACACCGGTGAAAGAAATTTCGTTTAATTGTTTGACAAGTAAGCTGCTGTTAGTATTTTATTGGTTTAAATTTCTACTTCCTTTTCACCTGTTTTACACGTTGCAAATAAATATTTCTGGTAACCAAGGATGCAGCGGGTAGACAAAGATGAGAAATGACGAGTGAACCTGTCTTTAAGAAGCCATATTGACGTGTAGCTGGTTGGACCTATGATTCTTATTTCCAGCAATATGCTTCTTATACACTTGCCGACAAAAAGCTGAAGTATCCAAAAGAAATGGTTAAATGTCAATGAAACTTCGTACAAAGACACATCAATGGCGGGAATTTGCAATTTTGTGTGACAGGTAGAACGTCACTGGTGTTCGTGTTTAGTTGCGTTGTCGTGATTTGTATGGCATATAGGAGGCTCGAACAGCGTCAGATGTTAAGAAATATCTGTGAAGGATACGGATATGACGCGTACTCGTGTGAGACAGCGTTATCAGCACCTGACAGAATGTGAAAGGGACCTCATTGTGGTTCTTTTTTGTCCGGTTGGTCGAATCGTGCAACATTCAGATTTGTAGGGCATTTGGATGCGACAGTGGCCTGATAATGGACTGGTGGGTGCAGGTTTACTCGTCATCAAGGTTCCGGTATCTCACGCACGACCACCAAAAATAAAGATAGAGGTATTGTGTACAAAGAGCATCGTAACCTCATCGTAACGCCTCAGCCTGTCATCCGAGAACAAGTAATGAACTCGCAGTAACATTCTTTGTCATCCCACACAATCGGTCAGAGACTAGCAGCAGCCGGACTATGGACTTACAGTTTCAAAGAAAGACATGCGTTAACGCGACAACGCCAACGGCTGCATTTTGAGTGTTGCCATAACCGGGAAGGGTGTACTGCTGATGAATGGAGTCGCATTGTGATCAGTTATGAATCACAGTTCTGCAATACCTCGGATGACCATCGTAGACAAGAATGGCGGCGACCTGGGGAGAGGTTTCATTATTCCAATGTTTTAAAGAAGCACACCAGTGTTACTCCTGGCGTCGTGCTGTGTTAAGCCATCGGATGTAACTTCAGGTCACGGCTGGTAGAGATTGGGGAACTCTGACCACAGAACGGTACGTAACGGACATACTGGGTCCTAGTGTGTTACCTCTCATACCACGGTTTCGTGGTACCAGTTTTCTACAGGACAATGTTCTTCCTCAAATGGCACGTGTCTGTAGGAACTGTCTGCGTGATGGTGAGGTATTCCCTTGGCCAGCAAGATCCCCAGACCTGTACCCGATAAAACATATGTGGGAACAGTTTGGATGTCCACTCTGTCTTAGTATCCAGGCTATCAAGGATCAGTTACAACAGTTTTTGTTTATTTTTTAGTATTCGGCATCTGAGGCCATTCATCCAACACAACAGTGACTATGTGTGATTCAGTGCCTTAAAATTCTTCCCGTACGCATTTTTCCAACTAGTTATATACACCACGGGTCGGGGGACATGACATTCACAGACATAATACTTAAACACTCATGCCCGCGGCAGAACTCGAACCGGTGATCGTTGGCACGCGGAGACATACTCTAGCTACTACGCTGCCGAGGCTGGCAGTTACAACAGTTGTGGGCCAGCTTGCCTCGGGAGGGGATACAACGGCTTTGACAACCTTTCCACCTGAATGAGTGCATGCATTCAGGCCAGAGGGGATGCAACGTCATTGTAATAAGTGGACCCATATTGCTAAGTTCTTTGTAAATTTGACTGTTTTGTAATAATTAGAATAACGTTACAAACCCATACAAACCGTGAAGTTTCATTTGGTTTCATCCTTCCTTCAGGGCCCTTCCCCTTTTGTTTGGTCAAGTAATGAAAATTAAAAAAAAATCACTTTTCCATAAAAACCCAATATTCTGGAGAGAATTACTTCAGTTTTCAATAAGATAGAAATGAGTAAACACAGATTATTAATTATTGACTTCTAATTGTATTGTTTCCACATATCCTAAGGTTCAAAAAGCATTAAAAACTCTGGAATGTCAGGTTCGTAATGGACATATAGATTTATTAAAAGGGAATTAGAATATTTTATTGGAAGTTAATAAGTCATTCCAGTAGCGAGCAGGCTAGTCTTCGCACGCGCCGAGCTGAGTGCAGTGTTGTTTGTCAGGAATGTGCTGAGACTGAGTCGATCGATATAACTGACTCTCTGACGTCAATAAAATTCACCTTCGAGGTAACAACGAATTATTAGCTTTCTGCGGGCAGTCATCGACAAGTAGTAGCTCATTTTCGCGAGTAGCTTCCATCAGCTAGTATGGGTTTCTAACAGAAAACCGACTCTCTTCGCTCAAGTCTGTTCACCATGTAGGCCCTGCAAGAATATGGTCAGCCACTTAGCTTACTACCCAGTCATACAGCAATCCATTAGTCTACGAATTATTAGTCAGATGCATAATGAATCTCATATAGGCTCTGTCGGGAGGATCCTCGCAGTCATGCTGTCGGCTGTATAATCACGGCTTTCAATGACTATTAAATGGGACCTCATAACCGTTAGACGCGTATTATCATTCACTATAGGACAGAATCTCAGCTGGTCATCTAATACGTACCACCCTTCCTTTATCTTGGTTGCCGAACCTACAAATCGGCAGGTGTCAGATTCCTGACGAAATACATCTTATCAATTAGCCCACAAGACACAAGAGCTCCGGATCAAGACCATCAAGACAGAAGAGACTTCTACAACCACAAGAACGCCACAAGGTTAGTCAAACTCTCCTCTAGATTCCCATCGCAGTTTAAGTCCACAACGAACCCAAGTCTACTCCTCGGCTACCCTGTAAGTCCAGCCAGTCAGATAGAATTCTTACAGTAAATATAGTATATGGAAGTGTTATGGCAATCACTCTGTGTTTTTTATTGTATCTGCAACCATTTAAAGTTTTATGTTAATGGCGTTAACACCAGTATTAATACTGTTTTCAATGTGGCAATTTTACAAATCAATGTGGCCAAACAAAGTTAAAACACTTGACGAAAGCCTTCGCTGTTTCCAGCCATACCCTAGACGCAACTCGTAGAGGCGACCTTTGCCACGCCAGCTACTTGTTACAGGAAGTATTCTGCCGTGTCCGAGCCAGAGGAAGTACTCTTGACCAGTTGTGCCGAAAGAATTTGCTGCCAGATGGGAGCGTTCTGTAGATGGAGTGGCGCCCTCGTTGGTATTCCGTGTCTCAGAAAGGTGCTGCCGCGCAGGAAGCTATAAAATTGTTTCTCGTGCCACCAAGACAACTGCACGTGGAATACGAGGCAAGCCAGGCAAACCAGTGCCGACAAAGTTGCTTCAGACCACCCTGGCCGTGACTACTATTTCACATTCTTCGAATAAAATGATTTTAATTTAATTTAATTGCGATGGTGTGCTTGCTCCGATGGCAATTTACATACACCCATTTCTTCCCCTTTCCTTTTCCTGCCTACTTTTGCTCACTTAGCGTTTTCTGTAACTTACTGATCATTTTTTAGGGAGATTAGTCCAATCCATAACCCCGTTTCCTACAAAAGAAAATCTTTCCACAACTTTATGTCTGAAACTGAAAGCCGGTCTGTGGTAATGGTCATCTCTTCCCTTCCAAGCATCTCTCCTAATTCTTCCACCAATATCTTTCCATACCTCATCACCCATATAATTATGTACACAATGTTTCAGATAAAATGAACAAGAAGACTATGTTGTTAGTGTGGCACACCAATGCATGTCTCTAAGGCATCTGGTGTGGTGAATAATGTTATGATATTTGGTGTGTGTCAGGATATGAAGGAGTTCTTAAGAGTTTAAGATTCAGCAGAGGATATGTGATTTACGGAGAGATAGAAACGGATAGCCAGATGTTGAGGCGAATCCTATTCGTTATTATAAAGAATGATTCTATTTGAAATTATATTATGGTGCATAATATATTTACATCCTAAGAGAATTGTGAGGAGCTTGTAGCGTCCAGGGACCAAACATGTGATTTAAATAATGTTGCCGGTTATAGAGCAGTAAAATTGTTCAAAAGGATCGGTCTTATGAAGAATATAATGTACCTAGGGCAGGTAATAGAATTTTTTTAACTATTTGAATGGTATGCTTGGTAAACAGGCGGAGGCCATGACAGCTAAAGATGATGTTATTAAATAACAATTCTGTAGTATAATATACTTATTGTAGTTTTTTAAGTGATAAGGACAGTAACTCTGTGTCACAATGTGTGATACAGACAATATGCCGTTCCAACAGTCGCGGCTTATGGAAACCCACCTAGGAAAGTTACATCAAGGCATCGTCCTCGTTATATGTAAAAAGAAAAAAAAATGTGTTGTTAGTCAAATGTACAATGTAAGCTCTCCTTACTTAAAAAATAGGTAACATTTACCGGAAAGTTTACCATGACCATTTATACTGGTATTAATGGAAAATGGTATGGTAAACTTGGGGGGGCTGTAGCATAACAGATAGTATAATAACATCCTTGAAGTAGGAGTTCCATGTCACGGGCCGGTTAATACTCTTTTAAGAAAGGGTTTCTGTAGCAACGATATACAGAGATAAACTAGGAGATTGCCTAGAGCAGAGCTAAGGAGAACTTGCATATTGAAGAAGTCCGATAATGTATTTAAGAAAGATGTATTTAAAATAATAAAAGAGTGATTTAAATTGTGCAGAATAACAGTTAACAGATTAATTATTTGCTATAGCTGCATAAAAGAGCATATTACGATAAATCAATATAAAGAAAAAACATAAAATATAATCACATCGTAAATGCAACACGGCACATTTCTTATTGAGTAAACAGACACTTTTTTAAGAAATGCGACAAGCTCTAGAGTAAAATGGGGCTGATATATTGTTAGGTAGTTTGGCACAAAAAGAACAATTTTTTTTTTACATCCTACAAGGTAAATAGAAAAAGGTTTTATTATATTCTGTGGTGCAGTGGGAGTTGCTGGAAGTCGTGAAATATAAGTAGCTTGAAATATCATCTGATCATAAATTAATTTGGGCAGGAAACATTAGACCGGTAGCAGTGGATGTATATCAAGTGCTGCATCTATTAGAAAGAAAAATCAACATATGTGCCAGGGATAGAAAACTTGGATAAGTTCTTTTTTGATTGTGTGAACAGTATGGAAATCAAATTACAAGTAACAAATGTAGGAATTAGGCTGCCAAGATAGGCAGCTACATTTTTCTGTGTAAACTACTTTAGATCACATTTGGTAATTGATTTAATACTTACTGTTGATATTAGTCAAGATTTAATATTTAAATCCAGGTGGTTCACATTCAGTTTTAAGAGACGTGTGGAGATATAATTGGGCTTACCTGTCAAAATTCTGTTAGTGGCTTAACAGTCAGAAGCTAGGATGTTTGGACATGATATAATGTTATATAATAGGGTGAACACATGAGAAGGCTGGAACAACTGCACTGAACAGGATATCAAGTTGGAAAGGTCAACATGGGATGAAGATAATTTCAAAAGAAGGGTCAGCTTATTAGGTGTACAGATAAAAACTAAAGGTTGATTATAATTACAGGGTGGGAAAGGAATTGATGTTTGAAGATTTTAAATGTAAATATCTTGACTTATCATTTTATGTAAAAAAATCAACTAGGAAGAAACTATTGGGCAAGTGGTAGGATGAGGTTTCGAAATTTTTCATTTACTGGAGAGAGTGATGAAGAGTTGCATCAGAGAAGTGAGGGAATTCAGTTACAAAACTGTGGTCAGACCATTGCATTGTAGCATTTTTGGCATCAACTACAGCAGTTCGAAGGGATGCAAAGAAGGGCTAATATATTTGTCTCTAGAAATTACTGTAGAACACAATCAGTAGGGAAAAGATTACCATGGCCACAAGTTGGCACTCAATTTCATATATAAGAATGTGGGATATATTTTTTTCGTGGGTATGGAATTATTGAATTGGAATAAACTGCCAAAGGAAGTAATGAATAGTTTACAAATAAACGCTGAAAGAATTTAAAATTACATTTGATTTTAAACGTGCTGTTAGTAGTATCATTTATGATCATTTGTAGGCCACAATGTTGTCAGAAAGATATGAATAAACAAATGAAAAAATTGGACAATTTTAGATTAGTAGGTATGTGTAAGCCTCAAACAAAACATTTATTATTATTATTAATATTTTTGCATTATTCCTGAAAATGTGTTTTGAGTTTAAAGAGAGTATTTTATTTATATAAAGGGACAACAATCATCCGAAAGAGCTTTTTTGTGATGTCACCAGTATGGAATAACTTTATGCATTTTGATATAAAAAGTCCTAAGGTATTTATTAACTACAAAATGACATAAAAAGAAATACTTAATTAAAGGCCGAAGAGTTATTCGAAACGGCTAGCTAAATATCGCATAGTTATAACATGACAGATATTTTCGCTCTGAATTATATCTTAAGTTCAAACTATTGAGATATTTTTGTGTATGAAGTTTAGTAACAGTATCACTTCCAAACAGATTAAAGGGATAATTTAACTATTATTCGATATATTGATTGTTTATTGATAGTAAAGATATCAAACATTTCACTTCGATCGATTATCATATGTATTTTCTTGTGGCAATAGAGGTTGTACATTCTAGACCCAACAAAACACAGTGCCACTAAAATACATCATTTCTGCAAACACGAGGTATCAATGCCAGTCGTCGACAAATAACTCTATTAGCAGTTCCTAACAGGTATCTGTCTCCGTCTAAACGATTTTACAACCCTGTGGGCAAGCCTTCCCACAAAAAGTCTCATGATAATACCAAGTAAAGGCCACTACGCCAAAGAATGCAACAATGGAATGTTCCCTTTTATTGACATAGTTTCATTCTGTGCTAATCTAATCTCCAGTCGTCAAGGCATCCTAGTAGTATTGTTTCCTTGTACAGGAATTCAAAACCTGGATCATAAACATCGTAAAGACAATGCAAACTCAGTAATAAACTAGAAACTGAAAATTACGATACAAATGAAAAACATTATGTCAGCTTCGTTTCTACATAAAACATCAAAATTATTGTGAGGATGTTGTCTCTGCACCAGTTCTCTAACCTTCATGGAAAGATGTTGTAAAAATGAAAATAACTCAAGATTGCTGGAATACCGCGATAGCGTCTGAGACGCGCTTGACACGTGTATATACAGGGTGTTTCAAAAATGACCGGTATATTTGAAAAATCAATAAAAACTAAACGGGCAGCGATAGAAATACACCGTTTGTTGCAATATGCTTGGGACAACAGTAAATTTTCAGCTAGACAAACTTTCGAAATTGGTTATAATTTTCAACAACAGATGGCGCTGCAGTCTGGAAGAATCTAAAGTACGATATTTTCCACATATCCACGATTTTTTTACAGCAAACTTGCAATTTGTGAACAGCACACGCTTACATCAGAAAGACGACTTGCAGAATGGCGAACTCATAGACTGAGTTTACTTCTATATCTATCAAATCGCCTGCAGCGCCATCTGTTGTTGAAAATTCAAACTAATTTCGAAAGTTTGTCTGCCTGAAAATTTACTGTTGTCCCAAGCATATTGCAACAAACGCACACAGGGGTATTTGACACAAAAAGCCGATCAAAAGTCAAAAAAAATTTTAAGCAAATTCCAAGAACCCGTATCTACCCGACTCGAGGCAAATGTCTATAGAATAACAATCAGCAATGTTTTTTATATAAGCTTCATTTCCTACCCCGTGAACAGTCATCTTCTGAGCACATTGCAAGACGCACATACTGTTACCAAGCAAATACAAGAAAATTTTAAGTTGTACCAATTTAATTTGTGAGTGATGTTAAGTGAGTCGTGGTGATTTTAATCATGGATATTGTTCAGCCAGGCACCTAGAATTTAAATAATAGTAATATATATCCAAAGATATCGCACAACTTTATTTCTGTACATTTTTGTAAGATGACTCATTTTGTACTAATTTTTTTATTACGAAAAGTATTAAACAGCGATTTTGTTATATTTCCGGACCTTTCCCGAGTCTGATTTCTTGTATGGTATTAATTTAGTGTACTATCTTGGGGTTTCATTGAAAATTAGGTGCCAAAAAGTGCCAAACGTCTATTTATTCGAAAAAATTCTAGATTATTTGCAATGAAACAAACTTACTTTTTTCCTTCATATTAATTCATATAAGATTTTCTATGTTATGGGCTCTTCTGGTATCATGCTCATGACCCGAAAAGTTATTTATAATAAGAGTAAAAACCAGAAATGAAATGATTTCGTGCAAAAGTTGGAATTAGTCTAGGAAAATATTTTAAATCAACCGATATTCACGGTCGAACAAACGCAACAGTTCTAACAAAAGTTTTCAAGGCTTAAATTAGAAATTAAAAGAAAATGGCAGGCTGCTAAGAGAACTGAGAGTGTGTTTTTAAAGAAATACCACGATTTGTTCAAAAGATGTATCGAAATCCCCATAAAATCCAATCCGACCAAAGTAGGTCGGCCTAGAAAATCTTTTGAGGATTTGACCGATTTTAGCAAATGATGTCAGCAGAGATAATAGGTATTAACAAAACAATGATTGACAGGTTTTATACTATTATGTGAATGATATATAGTGGACACAAGATAGATGTATATATAAAAAAATTATTCTCCACTGCCACGAAAAATTTAAGATGTACTGTACATTGAACTGTACTCGTGGCATCCAATATCACCTATACAAGAAGTATTGATTGAGGGCCCACTTATAATAGAGTATGCACTTTTGCCTATAGGCACTCTGTCAGAAGCAGCACCAGAAGCTAGAAACAAATATTTTCGACGATTTGGGGAGAGACTCTCCAGAAAATTTAGTTGGGTTTAGTGCAACACAGATGTCATTAATAGGCTCTCATTAACTTAGGATCCGTATTTGAGCTTCATCAGGCACAAAACCCCCAAAACATCTAAATCATTCAATTCAGAAACTATTAAAATATTACTGTAATGGGATCCGAGTACTCAAGAAGAGAACGAGCCATAAGGTGAAGATTCCGACGACGAAGGATGGAACGGTTCGTCAGAATGATATTTTAGTGTACATGTATGATTATTGTTTAGGTATTTTGTAAATATTCGCTTAATATTTTATAAAGTGTATGAACACAGTACATGTTCTTTATAATTACTCCTACTACACAGTTATAAGTTCTAATGCACAAAAGAAGCGAAACAAAACTCCAAAATACGTAGAAATAATTTTGATCGACTTTTGGTGTCAAATACCCCTGTGTGAAACGGTGTATTTCTATCGCTGCCCTTTTAGTTTTTACTGATTTTTCAAATATACCGGTCATTTTTGAAACACCCGGTATATATCATTACAGCCGTGAAGGGAGAATAAAGTTTCATCATTCTGGTCTTGTCAACAGGGTAGAAGAGGTGATGGAGCACAATTCCTAACCAGAACTGGCGTGCAAAACGTCTGGGTTAAATGCGGAACCTATCCGCAGTTCGTATGAAGTGGAACGTACAACATATGTCCACTCCAAACTCATTACGATCTTAACTCGTATGGTAATAGTACAGCTCAATGTGTTCGCACGGGATTTCAACTTCTCAATTCTTTCGCCTTATAATGAAATCAGTGGAGCTTTCGGTGTTTTCTGAACATTTAGTGTTAATGCGAATATTGTAAACGCCACAAATTACAATAATACGTCAAATTGCATAGAAGGGATGAATTTTGGTAGTAATGCAACAAATAAATCACTTTCAAAGCAAATACAACTTAATGTAAGGATTTATTAACAAGTGTTCCCTTTTATTTCAAATTAAATTCTTGATAAAATACATGTTTTATATGAAAAACTAAAAGAGTTAGAGACAAATCAAGGTCATTTACTGTGCGCAGAAAGTATTCATGCAATGTACAATATTCCTGTCGATTTTCATTGCTGATCAGGTTGCAAACTTCTGCAGGAGATGCGGTGTCTGGTACAAATGAGCAGTGACATTTCTAGGCAGACTATGATCATGGTCTCCTCTGCGCGAATCAGCTGATAGTGTAGTTGGAAAGCCTTGGGATCAATAGTTACAGTGATACAATCCTCACCATTAACAACAGAGACCAGCATAGATTCCGAAACTTTGTCTCGAATCGTCCGACACTGAAATCAAAAAACATAAACCATCGTCTCGTCATCGCTCACCAGTTCAGTTCGAAATCCCGACGTTTCCTTCTCGGGGAATGATAATAACCAATAGCGTTGTACCGCATTGTGCTCATCTCTTGCCATTGGAAACGTTGAAACAAAATGTATAAAATTTTAGTTTGTTAAACAACCATCACGTTACGCTATTAGCTATTGAGTCACTTGGCGGCTCTGACCTTTCGATTGTTTGGCCGAGAGCCCGAGTTTCTTCTTCGAAGAACAGTGTCTGATTTCTTACGTGTTATTGACTGCTCCTGTAAAACAATCGACTCGCCAACCTCTCACTAACTTCAGATGCTGGCATATTTCTTATGCAAATCCACTCGTCCTTAGCTGCTAATCTGTAGTAATTGCTTATAAATTACTAGCTAGGGAATCGTTGGGCAATCCACACCCGTGTCCACCGGATGTAAAAGATTATAGTTGCCACATCTCATCGATATACAATTGAGTACGGCGTTTATGTCTTTGACACAGCATATTTCCATACATTACAACCTTCGTATACGAAATGTAAAAAGAATACGCTACACATAACAGTTCACGTCACCGTCGTCTATACATTTTACGAGGTCTGTCCCAAAAGTATCCGACCTTCCTTCATATTTCCCCGCTGGTGTTATTCTGCGTCATTTTAAAAGAAAAATTCTATTAGCTGAAGTATAGCTTATTAAAAATTAATTCGTTTGAAAAAATACTTTAAAAATGTTAAATCAACCGAAGACTTGACTTGTAATGAATTAACATTGGTATTACCGTGTTAGACTGAATTTAACACTTTTACGAATCATAAGAGAATCAACCAGTTATGAAATTGACGAGAGAAGGCAGCAATTTATCACAAAAAGTACTTCAAATAAACAAACAAAAATTTGACTTTGAAATGAAGAGTTAAGCATAGAAGAACCAGTATGTTAATATTCACTGGTGATATTACACTGAAGTGCTAAAAGTCGTGAGAAAATTCCCAATATCGCGTGGAACCCACTTTTATCAGGCGAAGTCAGCATCCCTTCGTAGCATTGACTCAACAAGTCGTTGGAAGTCATTCACCAACGCTTCATCTACAGCCGATGCAGGAGTTTGTGCATAAACTGACCTCACGATCGTGTCCCAGCTATCTTTTATTGTTTTCATGTCTGACAACAAATGTGGCCTAATCTTTCGCTGGAACTGTCCAGAATGTTCCTGAAACATCGTCAATGATTTTGACCTGGTGAAACGGTGCTTTGTCATCCTGGAATAGTCCACCATTGTTTGGGAATACGAAGACCGTGAATGGCAGCAAATGGTCTCTAAGCATCTGAAGATAACCATTTCCAGTCAACTGTCAACTGAATCGAGAATAATCTGACCATGCAACCTTTTTCCAGCCATCTAGGGTCCAACCGATATGTTCACTAGCCCACGAGCTGCTCTGCAGCCTTTTTTTTATGTGCTTAACGTCTCTCTAACAGCGAGGTCTTTAGAGAGGGGAAAGGATGGGGGGCAAGGAATAGGAAGGGATTCGGCCATGGCCTTTTGAAGGAAGCATCCCGGCATTTGCCTGGAGTGATTTGGGAAACCATGGAAAACCCAAATCTGGATGCCCGGACGGGGATTCGAACCGCCGTCCTCCCGAATGCGAGGCAAGAACGATAGCTGTTACACCACCACGCTCGGTCGTTGCAGCCAATGGGGTTTTGTTAACAGAAGCACTCCCGTCGGTATTCTGCTGTCATATCCCATAAACACTAAATTTCACTCACTCTCCGCACGGACACATCTGTCGTACGTCTCGCGTCAATTATTGCTGTTCTTTGACGCAGTGTTACCTATATGTCAACACTTCTTGGTGATTAGATGGACGCAGTCGGTCACTGCATTGTCCATGACGTAAGTTAATTCCTAAAAATACATGTTGTTGACACTGGGTCGCGGAGTGTTAAAACCACGAACAACTCCCGAGAAGGAATGCCCCATGTGTCTGGCGTCAAGTACCATTCCGCGATCAAAATGTGGTGTGATGATAATCACATCAGAAAACCTTTCACATGTCTCGCTAGAGTGCGAATGAAAACTCCGACACTGCACGGCTTATATATAAGTTTCTTCCACGATGGTAACACCATCTGGTTATTTGTATCTTACTATCCCATGAGTATTGGCACTTCAGTGTATTCTGAAGGGTGTCTAGAATGACTGGATGATGCAAACAAATTATAAGACAGAGTGACTGAAAACAAGTATTAATGTACGGATTATCCTCAAATGGTCGCAAGAAATAAGACAATCACAACGGCTTATATTTTAAAACCGAAAAAATAGGTTGATTTCTTTTTTCTTAAAGAAAATTTAATACAGTTAAGTGAAGCAAAGACAGTATCAAAAGATTAACAGCACTGACAGAAAGAAACTCTTTCGAAACTAGAATCCTGTCAAAAGTCAGATACTTGACTGGTAGACTCACACTTTTCACTTAATGAAGCTTTGTCACTGGAAAATCAAGAGGGAAGAAGAATAGATGGATTTGAAATATGGTAGTATACTTGTTATAAGGTGCCTTAAAGCACTTTGTCGTTTTGACACGTGAAGGAAAGAGTATCCAGAAAAAAAACTTTGTAAAATGAGGAGAGAAGACGAAACACAGTTTGAGATGTCCATCATTGTTGAGTTCGCTAATGAACTTTTCCTAGAAACGAGGAACTGAATTCTCAGAAAAACATTATATATGGAGTCCAATACGTATAGGCCCTGTGAAGACAAACAGTGTGACAAAGAACAGGAAGAAGTGCAGAACTGCAACCAACAAGAAAAGAGACTAATGACGTGAGACAGCAGGAAATTTCAAGCTTTGTTAAAACATTTAGTGATTCCACCAACGTCCAAGGTGACAAGCATTCCGTGTTTCTGGGTTTGTGAAATCTCTCATCTAAAACCAAGTTTCCCTCTCAGCAAAACTTCGACACTGCTGAGCTGTGAGAAGCATATTCAGTAGGCTGTGTATTTCATCGTTGACGGGTGCTACTCACAGAGAATAGTCGATTTCTGGATACTTGTGTGTCCTAGTGTATAACAAAGTTACTTCCAAAATGTCAGAGTAATGTTTTTAAACTATTGTACATCAAATACTCGAAAACCAGTTTCTGTTATATTATTTTGGGTACTATATAGTTGAGGATTTTTCAATATTCGTGGAGAAATCAAGAAAGGATTAGATGGTTTGGTATTATAGTCTTAGATGAAGTTCAACAAAGAATTCTACTAAAAATTCGGTTAGCGGTATACGAGATGGTGTCAAAAACCGCACTCACTTAAATAGAAACAAACTGGTAACCACCACTGTTGTGTTTTATGTAAGCTGACACTAATAGGGTAAGTTCATCATCATCATCATTAGCGTTCTGCACTAAGGCAGGTTTTCACACGGCTGCTCTCCATACTCTCATTTCTTTTATACTCTCCTTCATGAAGTTTCCGTTTCCTTTGATGATATTTGTGATCTTGTACTTCCTTCTTCCTCTCACTCTCCTTCAACAAACTAGTCGTTCCAAGGCGTCTGTAGCCGGCCTCGGTAGCGTAGGGGCTAGAGTGTTAGCTCAGCGTGCTGAAGGTCGCCGGTTCGAGTCCGGCCACGGGCATGGGTGTTTAAGTGTTGTGTCTGTGAATGTCATGTCCGTCCTGTGGTGTGTCTAATTATCTGGAAAAATTCATCAGGCTGGCTGTGTGGCCTAAGATGCCAAAAGCCATATATAAAAAGGCGTCTGTTAACAAGAACTCCCCTCTCAGCAAGTGACCCATCCAGTTCTTCTTTCATTGTGTTATGACTTGTAGTAGTTTCCTCTTCTTACCAACCCTTTCCATCACCTCAACATTACTCATTTTTTTCCGTCCAGCTTATCCTCTCCATCCTCCTCCACATCCACAACTCAAACGCTTCTAGTCGTTTTTCATCTTCTCGTTTCAGTGTCCACGTCTCTGCCCCATAAAGTGCAACACTCCATACGAAACATTTTCTCAGTGCTTTATCTACTTTCCCACTTAATAATCTCTTTTCCTATTAAGGTAGGGTAACTTTTACAATATTTACTTTTAGTTTTCTTCAAGTAAATAAATGAATATGTGATAGTTGACAAAATCGATACCAAAAGCACCATCATGGTCCTGCTTTTGGAGGCAAAATCATCGAAACAATATAAGATGAAAGCAGTGTTTGGGGAGGAAATCCCATCATACGAAATTCTATTCAAGTGAGAACGGCCATTGCAAGCAGTTTCAGATGTTGCTGGGAAAGGGGACCTTACTTCACAGCTGATGCCACTGACACAAGGAAAGTGGAGAAAAGCAGATGAGCAGATAGTGATAACATATCAGTAATTATCACTAGTTTCAGGTTCACTTGGAACATCGAACAATTTAAACTGACAACGTGATAAGTCGTGAGATTATTAACTACTTTCCTGTCATGTATACAAGAGGGAGCAACAATGGAGGTGTCACTTTGCTGTGACAAGGATGAAGATGATTTTTCAGCCACTTGGTTACAGCGTCTGTAACTAGCGTTTTCTCAGGAGACAGAAAAAAAAGGATGAGCAAATATTGTTTTGAAGTTCCTTATTTTTGTATCGAATTTTAATAGAAATGCTTGTATACCAAATTGTGTTTTTAATTGTGAAATCTCTCATCCAGAGAGAAGCAAGCAATAAAACGAGTCATGAAAACAAAGTACAATAATAGAATTCGGTCGTACCAGTTTGAGGGAGTTCCATTCTCGTGCGTTTGCTTTTTTTAAAAAAAAGAATTTCAGTTAATTTAATTTAATTTATTTAATTGCAATGGAGCACACGTTTCGGTGGCAATTTCCCTACACACCCAACTTCCCTTATCCCGCACCCACCTACATTTGCCCTCTACAAATTTTAACTTTAAATTCTTTTAACCTTTTCGGTAAGTTATTCATCATTTCCCTTGATAACTCATTCCAATCCCTGACACCCTTACCTAAAAAAGAAAATCTTACCGCACCCTTGTGCCTGAAATCGAGTGCCAGCTTGTGATCATGGTCATCTTTTCCCTTCCATGAACTACTTTTCATACCTACTGCAATATCTTTCCATGCCTCATCGCCAGTATACGCCCTGTACACTCCCATTACACTCCTCATCCTCGTCCTGTCTTGCAATGAATCACATTCCAGCTCCTTTATCATATCTGTCACTGATTGCATTCTGCGATAATTTCCAGAAACAAATCTAGCAGCCCTTTTTTGCACCCTCTCCAACTCTTGTATTTGATACGCAAAATGTGGGTCCATACTACACTACCATATTCAAGCAATGGTCAAACCAAAGTTTTGTAACCCAATTCCTTTACTTCTCTCGTGCATCCCCTCATCATTCTCTCCAACAAATGCAGAATTTTAAAACTTTTCCCTACCACCTGTCCAATGTGTCCTGCCCAGTTAAGCTTGTTATCAAATGTAATGCCAAGATAACATAATAATTCATCGAATGAAGAATATTTGAACCTGTACACAAATTTTTAGTAGCTTAATCTCTTAATGCTATGGATTCAGGAATGTTCAACGAACGGAGGCAAATGACGGATCTATTTACATACTAATCTTGTTTAATTTTTTTACCACAAAAGTTCAAATTAAAAGCATACAGCTATCCTTATACACACTCTACACTGTTGGAAAAATTTCAGATTCGTCATTAAATCATTTTAATTTTTCATTTCGAACAATGGTCACCGACGAAATGCCGTTAATTATGTTTGGTATGATTTTCAAGTAAATGTTGCCTTGTTAGTGCTATGATTTTTTAAAAAATACCATTAGGTTATCTATAGAACAATTCCCTCTACTCCAAAATAGATAATGCTGTTCATTTGCTTGGTATTGCTGCAATTTAACGCAAAGAAAGTTAGAAGCCAACAAGAAACCTCTGAATTGCGTATCTGACTGAATTTCAAGGTGTTTCCAATGCACATACGCAAAGCCGTAAACGTGTGCGAAGAGCTTGCAGAATTTGTAAAGCAGCAATAAATTTCCCACACGTGGCTCCGTCAGTGAATGTACTCTGAACCCGGCTTTCATTCTTCGCTCGCCACTGAAAAGCAGCCAAAATCTTTAACAGCTCACTGGAATTCATTTTCGCAACTAAGCTATTAGTTTTATCGGTGAAAAATTGATTATGTGTCAGTCTTCTGCACTGACATAATACCATTGAGTGGAAGATACGTAATATGAATTGATTTTAGTTGTTGGGTATGTGGTTCTGAATTATTTACTGCAAGAGGTCGGCTAGCAAAAAAGAGGCAATTATTCATTTGTTTGGAAATTCTTTGCTGGAACCATTCACGTTTCAGTATGGCTCTAAATGCCGAAAAGATGTTAACTTCTGTACGCAAAACCAGATTCTCGTTATAAATGCAAACAACTGATGATAAGTGTCGCTTTTAATCGTATTTTCGTAACCTTTCATTTAATCAAAATACAATATATATCTGATTACATTGAAACCTGATATACAGTCTCAAACAACTTGATTTTCCGGATTAGAGTTTAATCACACTATTGTGCATGTGTCATTTTTTCTTTGCTGTTCAAAATGTCTATAAAGGAGGTTTCTTATTAATTATGGGATGAAGTTCGTACATTTATGCTTTATACTAGATCTTCACGAATATAGTTCAAGTGAAAATACCTGTAAACTATAGAGAAAGTTTAGGCTAACTCTCTCAAAAGGTTTAGTATAGAGAAAAGAAGAATGCAATAAATAACGTTATGAGAGGCAACGGCCTGTCCGATTCAAACAACAGAACGTGTAAGTAAGGAAAATTCGTTATGTTCTTGTAAATCTTGTTAGAACACCTTCCTGCATTGCAAGAAACTCATACGCGATACGAACAAGCCTTCCACTGTAAAGACAAGAATGTTGGTTACACACTATCTTAGTTGTAACATTCAAACACGTCTCGTTCTGATCTGGGAGTTGTAGAGAACGAAGAATTAAAAAACGATAATAATGGATGAAACCAAATCAGCTAACACTGCGATGCAAAAAGAAAAGGGCGCATTCAGAGTAGTAGTCTGTGGCGCCGTTTCCATTGCTTAATTATGTCTGTTGTCCAATCAAGCGTCATTATTCTTCTTGGACACAATGTAAGAGTATAGGTTCTTTTTTTTTACGATTGGTTAACATTGAGGTTATTAGAGGAGGAACAGAGCAAGGGGCATGGAACGAGAAATTCAGTTATGACCTTTTGAAGGAACCACTTGTATGGAGTAATTTCGGGGAAAATGAAAATCAAAATCTTGATGGCCGGAAGGGGATTTGAAACCGCGTCCTACTAAATACCAGGTTCGAGCGTGAACACTGCGAATACGGTTGCATAACACTATTTTCCACACAACCAACCCAGCGGTCCTTGTTTTCAGTGGACTGTTTCTTCCCGCTATTAAATCGGCAACTGTGCCACAATGGAATACTAGGAAAAGAATAGGTGGTTGACAGTTGGTTACGGCGCCATGGTGGCTTCGTGTCCTGGAGGTAGAAGAAATTTTCATCAGGGTAGGGTAGGAAACGTGGAGGTGCACAATTTCTAATAACCAGATTGTGCACCAGAGTCCTATTTTATTTCAACAACAGTCACTGTCATACTACAGCAAGGTTTATGACACTTTTCGACAGAACATTATAACTAATTTATGATAGGATGAACGCCCGAATTTTCTCTACATTGGGTGTTGTATAAGAATTTTATATAGAAACATGTATCCCTGTGCAATAAGGAGTACAAATCAGCTTTTCCACTGTGCGTCATATATAGCTATAATTTCGCTATCCGTTTCTAATTCTTTAACTCCCTCAAAACTCAATCAAAATTTGGAGAGCAAACCTTTAGGGTCAAATAGAACTTCAGCCATATAAGCTCACGCGTTCATGATCTTGGACTCTAAAAATCACTTTTAGACTTGCATTTTTTGTTTAAATCGAACTTAAAAGGTCCAAAAATATCAGGAGTCGTGACCATAATCCTAAAAAATTATTTTATTTCCCCAAAAATTAATTATTTTGGTAATTTTCATACTTTGGGAAATGCATTTTTTAATTAAATCGACGACTAACAAGTCCCAGGTGCAGGCCGTGGACAAAGTAAGCATTTTTACGTGAACCTGTTTGCCAATTGAGGTCTATTTTAGATCCATAATTGTACCGAACACACAGGAAAGCGTATAAACCTAGTTGTATAAAAGGGGGGAGGGGATTCAGACCCAAGGTGCGAAACTATCAATTCATTTTATTCGTCACAGCTAAAATCAGGTATAGCATACACAACAGCATGTGGATATTTATTTCCGTTATTCATTCAAAACACAGGCAAGAGTCTGAACCTAGTTGTATGAGCGAGGTAAGTAAACTACCATTAAAGCAACTAGTTTGTAGGAATATTGTACTAAACCGTGCTTGTGATTGACAAAGAAGACAATGGTGCATCAGAGATCCGTTAGCGCAATGAGAGGCGTGACCGGGAAGTGTGTTGGAGGAAGCCTTGATGGCCGGTGACCTGGCAGCAGATCTCGGCGGGAGCGTCGAAGCGAGAAGAGACATCAGCGACGGCCAAACTGGTCGCCCATTAGCATGCTCAGCTCGGCAATTGGCGGATAATGTTGCCGAAGGTTTCCACTCGCCGCGCATGTATCTTGCACGACTGAATGAACACGCGCCCCTCACTGCATCCGCCACGGATTTCATCATATGGATCTTGCCTCTTGCTCTTGGCCCTGTTCGGTTTTGGAAACTTGGCCAAGGCTGCGGCTACCTTTATCGACATATGCAAATAAAAAAAAGAAATCCACTGCATGTAAATTTTAGTTACGACCGGAAAAAATGATCATTGTCCGTTAATGAAGTGAAATATGATAAACCTTTTCATCTGCTGCTACATGTACTTTTTATTTTAAAAAATAAAAAGAAAGAAGGAGACAAAGTACCAAGAATAGATATCACAACACTTTGTCCATTTTTACCTTTCTACCAGTAACCATGCAGTGAATTTGGGCTGAGATAGAGTCATACATAAATGACTCTTGGATTGAAATGAAGTCATGACGGGTGTCCGCCGGATAGTGTTTTGAAAACACGATATTTCGACGACTAGCTTCGTCGTCTTCATAAAGTGTCGAGACGTCTGCACATTTCAAGCATACGCCGGGAAAGTCTCAGTTCTGACTCTTGGATTGTCAAACCCCTTGGTCTTTCAGGAAGAACTTAGATACTGAGTGCATCATAATTTTCTTGTTAGTGTTTTTATTCACTGATTTGGCGTGGATGTTTCTGTTGTATGTCTGAAAAAACTGTGCATTTCTCACCCATTTTATAGACCACTTAGCATGTTTGAAGGCAATAATCTAAAATCGCTAATGGCGAAGGTGCTCTGGTCTGTAACACCCAGGATGGTGTTGTGCAGCAATTATTATCTGTCTGGAACAAGCAAAAAGAATGAGAAATTGAAACCCCCCCCCCCCAAAAAAAATTCAAAACAAGTTCCATATGGCTACTTGAAAGTAGTTGAAAAGAAACATTTAAGTGGGCTTGTATGAAACATGGGCCAAGCCAACAGACTGGGCGGTTTTGCCTAGTCACCAAGGCACATGGTAAATTACACATTATATTTAACATAAAATCGCATTTGCTCACACGTTACACCGACCGCTTACAGACAGCAGAGCTCATTTTCCACTCCTGCGTTAGGTCGTCCTTAATGCCCCTCTCGGTCGTAATAACGTAAGGACCACAACGGTTGTAAAGATGGAGATGAGATGCGTCGGTACTACAGAGCAGACAACCCTGCTTTTATGGCTGACATAAAAGCACGCATATCAAATGACGGATGGTGGTAGAACGGCTCAATTATTTCATTTCCAGCTGTTGCGGAAGCGTGATAGGTGATGACAGACGGACTGGATATAAAAGCTCGGCTCCAGGACAATTCCACATGACCCTACAGAAGTGGTCGCCTCGATACCGCTCCTACAGTATATTGCAGCAAACAGGACCCATCCTGCAAAGTTATGATTTACTTCAATACAGTGGTTCTCAGTTAGTTTTCCCCGAGTACCACTTCAAGAAAGAGCTCAATCTCGCATACCGCTTATAGCTGAAATGATAAATAAATAAATGCGTTCATCCCAGCCAAGTGCTTCGTACAACCACAACATTATAGTAGTATAAATCTTAAGATGTATTTTGGCAATAATAATATTTGTTTAATTTTTATCAGTTACATTAGAGAAAACCTTAGCCAAGAAATTACTGTGCAAACCACTTGAAATAACCTGTCGTAACCCTGGGGGTACGCGTACCACTGCTTTAAGCAATTCACATTATATTGTGTTCAGTTAACAGAGTCGGCTCAAGGTCACTCTGCTCTATACCCACTCCGCTGCCATTCCGCCTACAAGTGAAGGGGAAAGGGTGCCCACTGACAAATTTTTCATACGCCTATCTGTATACAGCGATCTGGTCAGAAGGGTAGGCGACAGGGTTGGGTGGTTAGGTGAGGAATGGGGCAGAGGGAAAATCACCTTGAGTCGCCAGTTGAGAGTGAACCGACTATAGTGATATTTTCATTTATTTTTTTCTCCATCTCATTTCAAAAGTGGATTTTAAGCCGAAACGAGTAACAGCTCCGACCACCTTAGCATCATCTCGGAATTAAATTATTCTGCGTTGACAGGAAACAGCATGCTTTGAATCGTTGAACAAATACCAAGGTAACACTGTGATATGAGAATTCAAGCCACCGATATTGTCTGTCACCGCCACACATTCAGACCGAGTGAGTAACGTCTCTGTGTATGACTGCGAATGAGTAAGCTACACGTCTAATGCGTGGCCTTCTACTGCTTGCGGTAGTGGGCTATGATTTCCGCTTGACCAGAATGCTAACTGCTCATGGAGATGTATTAATTTACGCCATGGAGCATGGATACCTTTCGGATGCGGAATTGTTTTCACTTACAGTCCAAGTAGTGTTAACCGAATGAAATAATTGATTTTATTTATAAACCTATACATATATTGCTTAAGAGTAACTCATAATTAAATAATAATTTACCAATCATTCAAAATGTGAGATAAATCGCAGAATTTATATTTCGCAATTACTCTGATAGACTCAGATCTAATCAATATACTGTCGCAATATTTGCGGTATTTATTAGACCCATGAGGAAACATAGTTCTTTCTGCTGACACTTTTTTCCGTCATTAATAGCACGGTTCATTGACGACGTCTTTTTAAGCTTTGTCTCATTGATAGAATGTCGTGTCTGATAACACTTCTTCATCAGACCTTGTTGAAATCTTTCACAAATTTCTAATAGTTTGCATTTTATTTTTAAATAAATTTTCTAACTGTACATTATTATTTGTTGGATGCTATTCTGTGATACATATACTAATGAAACAGCTAACACCTGGAAGTGGTATCAACTGCGGCATCTTTATAAAGAAGCTCCAATATTAATACCCTGCTGGAGTATCCAAATATGGAACAATTCAGTGACAAATATGATACACGTTTTATGAAATTTGTTTGATCTTCTCACTCTGAGATTAAACAATTTATGCACAAAAATATCGTGGATATACTCCTATCATGTGTTTCTTACACCGTAGTAAAAATTAATTTTCCTGAAATGTGCTCTAGTTTAGTTCTATTTTAGTGCAGATATAAGGTAAGTTTTACAAACAATTAATTATATACACTAAGTGTTAAATCGTGATCTTCAGAATGTCCGTTTTGAGTTTTTGTGAAAAGCTGATGTAACCTTAGCTTTTTCGAACGAACAGAGGGAGAGTGATACCATAATCGAAAGATATAAAACAGTCGACAGTTTCGCACTTTACACGATAATTTGTCAGAACATGTAAGAAAGTATTTTTCTGTATCCCTTCTACGATTGTGTCTCATCAATACGTACTTTATCTTGAACGACGTAATTTGGGAAAGCAAGGAATACAAAGGTAACACTGTATTTGTATTTTAAATATTGTTTCAATTATTAATTAGTTGAAGAATCTTCTTCTTCTAATTCTATGCCTGGTTTCGGGCGTAGGCGGTTGCCATGGAGTGTGTGCTCCCCCATGGAAACTTTCTTAGGAGGATGAGTGTTGTCTTCCCAAGGGTTGTTTGATGTGTTATTGTAGATGTAAATGACTGTGACAGAGAGTGTGTTTAGTGTAGAGTGGTGTTTGTGTTGTATGAAATGACAGACGAAGAAGGGAGAGGGTAGAATCCGGTGCCGGAACAACCATGTTTACCTCTCCGAAAGACACCAAACAACAGACAGGCTTATTGTCCCCATCCGATGTCCGAATTATCATTAACAGTACCGTTTAAGCCCACTCCATTCGCACTACGGAGACTCTGGGGACTTATCGCAGCAGTTTGGTGCACAATCTGTGTGATTACGAATTGTGAACCACCACCTTTCCTACCCTGCCGAGAAAGTCTAGACGATGATTTTTTTTTTTATTCCCCAAGACTCGATCCAACTAACCCCATGTAAGCGCTGGACATCATGGCGCCACAACCAACTGAGCCTTCCGGGCTGTAATAACTATGTAAGTGTAATATATAACAAGGATAAATTTTCTTAAATATAATGTACCCACCCTTTTCGCTCAGTTGGCTTCGGCGCCGAGATGATGTCCAGCGTTGACTCAGCGTTAGCTAATTCGACTGTTGGTGGTGAAAGAAGTTTTTACTATCAGAATTTGACAGGCAGTGCAGGAAAGGTGGTGGTGCACTCAGTAGTGTTAGATACTTAGGACAGAAGCCGATCGGCAGCCAATTGGAACGTTGTCATAAGATAATTATGAGTATCCGAAATTATAAATTTGATTGCGCGCATAGCTATATTAGTACTTCACGGCGACAACAGAAGCGTTTGGCGATTCTCCATCTACGTCTACATCTACATCTATACTCTGTAAATCACAAACGTTGTGGCTGGCAGAGGGTGCTAAGCACCAATCCTAATTCAGTGCATTCCAGTCCAGAACAGTAAGAGGAAAATAGGAATACATAAACGTATCAGTACGGCATCTTATTTCTCGAGTCTTATCCCTCCTGTCATTGCGACCTAAATAGGTTGGTAGAAGAAGTATTTCGTTGCACTCGTAAATTAAAGATTTTCATATATTCTCCAACAAATTCAAACGGAAACGACGTCGTCTGTCCGCCAAACAATCCTAGCCCAACCCGCGTATCAGCTCTGTGACACTTACGTAAAGACTGTAACTAGCAGTCACGAATCGAGCGGCTCTCCTCTGTACTTTCTCTAACGTGTCAATCAATCCCTTGCGATACGGATCCCAAATTCCAAAAAAGTATTACAAATGCGGACGCACTAGTGTTTTGTACGCTATTTCCTTTTTATGAGCATTACAACTTCTCAAAATACGACCTATAAATCGTAGTTTAGAATTAGCTTTACCTAGGACGGAAGTTATGTGCAAGTCCCCATTCATGTTGCTTTGTACTGTAATGTAATGTAAATAATATAGCACGGCAATTTCCGGACCATACAATAATACTAGGAGGTGACTTTAACTTGCCTGATATCGACTGGACTAATTACGTTCACGTTACTGGGGGTAGGGATAAAGCAGCTTGCGAAATCATTCTAGACCTCTTCTCAGATCTTGAACAGCTCGTAACTGAACCAACGCGATGCCTCAACGGTAACGAGAATATTTTAGATATAGTTGTTACCAATAGGCCCGAACTATTCACGGATATTTCTACCACCGCAGGAATAAGTGATCACAAAGCTGTAATTGCTACAGTAAAACTAACATCCACGCGCAGAAAGAGAAAAGAGAGGATCGTTTACAGATTCGAAAAGGCTTCAAAAGAGTGTTTTAGAGCGTATTTGAGGCATAATTACCAAACCTTCTTAGTAGCAGGAGGCACCGTTGAAGAGAGGTGGCATCGATTCCTACATATAGTTGGGGAAGGTATGAACTTGCATATACCGAAACGGACAATCAGGGAAGAGAACGATCCCCCATGGTACACACGGGAGGTTAAAAGGTTACTCAAGAAGCAAAGGAAGATACATGCACGATAAAAAAGGACGATGCATCTGACTGATTTAGATAAGTTAGAGGAGATAAGGGGACGTGTTAAGAATGCAATGCGTGAGGCATTTAATAACTTTCGTGAAAATTCTCTCTCTGAGAGCCTCACTGAAAACCCTAAGAAATTTTGGTCGTATGTAAAAAAAGTTAGTTGTAGTGGGAACAATAAGCCAGTTCTAATAAAAGATAAACGGGAGGTTGAAGACAGCCGCGACAAGGCTACCTTATTTAAAACCGAATTCAAAAATTCATTCACGCAAGAAAACTTGGAAAACATCCCCACTTTACCACATCGTGTGGAATTAGAGATGGATCCGATAGAAATTGATAGCGTAGGAATTGTAAAGCAGTTAAAACTCCTGAAGTGGGGTAAAGCGCCGGGTCCCGATGGTATACCGGTAAGAGTATTTTCTGAATACGCGGAGGATATTGAACCATTTCTGTCAGATATATTCCGTAAATCACTAGAAGAGAGAAAAGTACCTTCTAGCTGGAAAATAGCCCAGGTAATTCCCGTTTTTAAGAAAGGAGATCGGAGTGATCCTAGGAATTATCGACCCATATCTCTAACATCGGTCTGCAGCAGAATTCTGGAACATGTCATATGCTCGAACATAATGAAGTTTCTAGATGAGAACGAGTTACTTACACCATGTCAACACGGATTTCGGAAGAAGCGATCGTGTGAAACACAATTGGCCCTATTTTCCCACGACATAATGAAAGTTATCGATGCAGGTTCGCAAGTTGATGCGGTTTTTTTGGATTTTCAGAAAGCTTTTGATTCTGTGCCACACAACCGACTTTTAGCGAAGATTCGAGCTTACGGTATTTCGGCTCAGATTTGCGAGTGGATACGTGATTTTCTAACTGGTCGATCACAATATGTCGTTGTTGACGGGGAAGCCTCTTCTAAGATAAATGTTACTTCGGGCGTTCCTCAGGGAAGTGTAATATGTCTACTTCTTTTCTTAATATTTATAAACGATCTAGGTGACAACGTCAAATGCTGGTTGCGATTGTTTGCCGACGATGCGGTTATCTATAAGGAAATAAGGTGCTCCGACGACTGCTCAGAAATTCAGCGTGATTTGGATGCTATTTTCGATTGGTGCCGTAAATGGCAGCTTACACTTAATTGCAAAAAGTGCAAGGCAATGCGGATAAGTAACAAGAAGAATCAGGTTGTTCACGAGTACAAA
>JARYHS010013631.1:82761134-82929735 GCA_031002005.1 Vandiemenella viatica
TCCAAATCGGTTCGGTAGTTTTGCGTTATGTGTGGACCAAAAAAAAAAATCCCACGCAACTAACCACATACTAAATTTGTTGTGACTGCTCGTCAGTTTTATTTTTAAATTTTATTGTGATAGGAGAAAGGAAATATTTTTGTCAATTTATTGACTTCATATGTTGGATATTTCATTTCAACATTCAACTGAGAAGTCTCTGTTTTAACGTCGTTACACAAAGTAGGTGTTGTCTCGGACAATACCATGTACAGGCAAATACAGTGATTCTACAAGTACACAGTCTACGTGATCGGCAATTGATGTTTTATACTTGAAGCTGACGTTGATCTGAAGTGTGATGGTTTGAAATCAACAGTAATTATTGGTTTCCAGTGCGTTCTGACGATGTCTATATTATTTTAATTCGCTTTATAATTGTCGCTTACCCGCTATTCCCGAAGGAGTTTGCGCTGGAGCTTGACTGACTGTAGCTAGTAGACTGAGCACCTCCTCGGCCACCCAACCACCTACGCCTCCGCCTGAGCCGCCGAAGCTCTGGCTGGAAGCCTCGCTGTGGCTGGAGGAACCGCTGCCTCCCCAGCTTCCAGTCCCCCTGGACGACCGAAGCCGCCCAAATCCAGAGGGTACAGGCTGCGGGGATGCCGCTCCTCTGAAAAACCAACAACACAGCAGAATGATTCTATGCCAACAAGTCACATCCAAGCGCGGAAGTATATTTAAAATATCGCAAATTTTACAGTTCTCTCGCATCAAAACTGTACCTGTATAAACCCTAGCTAGCAGGTCAGAGAGACATATTGCGATGTAATGAAACAGATCCTTGAACTGTTTCCGAAATTTTGGAATACGTGTTGACTGTGGACTTATGAAAGGTGCTGGGCCTACGATGACTCTATTTAATAAACAAATGTGCATAGGGCTCTTCCGAGTCTGCGGTTAATAAATCTCCGTTTGTTTGTAGCATTAAAAAAAAACACTGTAAGTACTGCACATACCATTAATATTATTCTCCTGCATAAATAGGTCATAAGGATGTTGGATAGCGAAGCATACATATACGAGGCGTATTTTTTAAGTAAGTACCGTCTTGTCACACCGCGGCTGCAGCGCTACTGTCGGCGTTCCGCGCATGCGCACAGGGTACCTGATCTCTTGCCTACGCACTGACTCCATTACAGTCTAATTCTTCCTTGTTTACGTTGTTTACTGAGTGTTTAAGATGCCTCGTACTTAGAAATGCGAACAACACGTCGATGTATAATCTTCTTTGTCGAGTGTACGTGGTTACCATGGCAACGACCCAGATAGATGAAACTGTCTCAGCTTCTATGAACACCTTGCCCATTTCTTGGCGTAGGTGGTTACAATTGAGCGGGTGGAAAAGGGGGGGGGAGGGTAGTTTGCTCCCCCATGAGAATTTCTGGGAAGAATAAATGGGATGTTATCTCGGTTGTACGGGTCGAACTGTGTCAATTTATCGAAACCTAACGTTTCGGCCATCATTTTGTAGCCTTCTTCAGAGGACTGTCCTCTGACGATACATTGACGCAGTTCAACCCGGACAACCAACATAACATCGACAACGACCGCGGAAGTCTGCGCACCCAAGAAATGGGATGGCTCCCCGTTTCCTTCCGCAGCGTGACAGTATTTGTAAGTGTTACCGTAAGTGTGTATGACTGTGATGTTGTGTGTGTCCAGTGTTATGGATGAGAGAAGGTGAAACCTGGTGCTGGTCCATCCAGGCCTACTTTTCCGATCGACACCTATGGGTTCGCCAAGCTTAACGTCCCCATCCGATGGATGAATTATCATGAACAGTGTCATGTGCCCTCAATATATACGCAACGCGGAGAGATTTATAGGATTTAACCCAGATTTTGGTGTAGAATCTGGATATTAGGAACTGTGCACCACCACCATTCTTAATTTGCCGGCCAAGTGCTGAGGATGGAAATTTCCTCCAATGCCAGTACTCGAATCAGGTAACGCCGTGTCAGACGGACACCATCATGGTGCCGCAGCCAACTGAGCCAACGAAGAGGGCGATTTAAACATAAATACGTAGAATTATGAACAAATTAAATCGAAAAAGATAACAGACAAAACTAATCCCTTTAGCACGAGTGCAAAGAAAGCTGTACCGAGTGTGGTGGGAGTGTGGTTAACGCTCTGGCCTCGCATTCGGGGAGGACGTCGGTTCGAATCCAGATTTTGGTTTTTCCGTTGTTACTCCAAATCACTCCAGGCAAATGCCGGGATGCTTTCTTCAAATGGCCATGGCCGAATTCCTTCCCGTTTCTTGTACCCAGTCCCAACCCGCTTCTAATGACCTCGATTAGCGTAAAGCCATAATTTAAAAAAATTTACTAACTATTGATGACGTTAATTCCTTTAATTAGTGGAATCAGCACGAGGGTTTGGTGGTAGGTGAACCTAATTCTAGTGTGCGGTTCATGGTTTAATTTTTGAAGAATTTAATAAAAAATATAATAAAATATAAAAAAAGATCTGGTGACTTGGCCACTATGTGCACCATGTTTTAAGTAAACCCACATAAATACCTTAAATGTGTTGCTTTATCGAACTTACAAATACATAAAAGCCAAGATTTTCCTCTCTCTTTTTCAAATTTGCAAGTATGTATTATGACTTCAATTTCAGTAAACATTATGACGTGCATAATGGCCAAGTCACCAGATTTTTGTTATTCTAATAAACGATCTATAACACCGAGAGTAGCCATTCCGTTTCACAAAGTGAAGTTAATACACACTGTAAAGTGTAGACTTGGTTCAGAAGAAGATCTCATAAGTTTTTGTCAGTACACGAGCATGAGACTTGGCCTATTTTTAGAATTGTTTTTGTGGGATCTCATTTCTTTTTGTAAGTTTATCCCTTATTCTGAATCGCTGCGCAAATGTAATGATTTGCTTTGGAAATAAATCGGTGAATAAGAATATTTTAGAATTGAAGACATCAATATACCTACCAACAATGCCCCACTCTCTGAAAACAATGGGAGTGCGCTGTAGCCGAGCAATGCAGATTGCCGCTGGTTTAACTACCACCATAAGTAAATTTCTAGTAACTTGTAAACTGAGCATAGGAACAAAGTAGAATTTACTTTAACTTGCTGATCTCTATGCATTAAAAAATTCTCAGGCATATAGCTTCATCCGGAGCAAAACAATTAAGCCGCAAATATGTGCCAGAATTTTTCATGTTTGGGACTGAAATTAAATAAATACGGGGAAAACTCTAATATTAGACTTTTCTTCGGATTTAATGATGAAACTTTATATGTGTACCAAATTACTTGTTTCTAAGTTTACTGGAAGTACAGTGGAATTTCGGTGTCGGTGTCGAAATAAAATTTTCAAACTTCCAATTTAAGAAAAGGAAAGAAGTAAAATTTAACACACTAGTTAAAATTAGTAAGCTTACTCTACAATGAAAATCTAAGCATTATAAAGTTATTAGGGTAGAAAGCGATTCCACGTTAGAGGTAGGCAAAGGCTAGATAAATAGAAATTTACGGGTTTTAAAGTTTTCCTATAATATGTGAGTGAAATGTTATCTGCGTACCGAATTTCAGCTCTCTACGGCTACGGGAATTACCTTAGAGTTTTGATGATCATCAGTGAGTTAATGACAAAATCGCTGAAATTGCATCCGAATAACATCAGAACTAAGAACAGTAACCAAATAAAATTTAGTATGTTTGCTAAGATTGCTGATATCTATGCATAATCTAAATTTGAGACATGTAGAATGTATATGACCGAAGAAATTGAGATTCAAAAATGGCCCGAATCGCTTCGAGAAAAGGGTAGGCAATGCCGCCGTTGACTCGACTCGGTGGGTGCACTGCAGTGCACCCAAAAATTTCAGATGTGCAAATAGAAAATAATTGAAAGGGACAAATCCAGGAAGTAGAAGTAATGATTTCCCAGGTAAATTTGTTTTCGAGTCGAAATATTTTCTCCAGCGGGAAAAGGAAATCTAACGTTACACCGCGGTGCCATATTTTCCATGCTTGTAGTGGAGCGTTACAAATAATGAAGCATAATTCATTCTACTCATGCAACCATTGTCTGTCCATTGTTCGAAACCCCATTAATACTCTACATCAGTGTTTCCCAACGTGGGGCCCACGCCCCACAGGGGGGCAATTTGTTTTTTTTAGGGGGGCAATTTCGAAATTGACTTGATACGACTTTACCGCTTTCTCTTTGGGTTATTTAAACTCAATGCCAGATATGGTTACAAAATATAGCAAAAAAGCAAAGTCTTAAAAGTATGACACTAAATTGCCATAATAAATGTTTATTATAAATCTTTTGAATTTGAATTTTAGTATTTCATTATATGTTTTTTTAATTTTACTTACTGTGTTTTATGATAATATTAAAGTGTTTTCTTTCAAAAACCATCCTATATCAGTTTCTTTAATAACAAATAATTTTTTTATTAAAAATTATGTATGGGGGGGGGGGGGGGGCAAAAAAATGTTGAAAGTGGGACATGACCCAAAAAAGGTTGGGAAACACTGCTCTACATGTAACTTTTGTGTGAATCACGTTCAAGGAAAAATCGATATTAAATTCCTGACACTTTTATCCTAATTTTTCAGTGTCCCAAAGTGAAATAAAAATAAAACATACCTTATTTTACTCTTGGCACTTTGATGTGTACATTATTCCGAACCCCGTCAAAATTCACGGATTAAATGAAAACTTGATGTTAACTCTTGGATAGTTTTAATTTTGTATTTCTCAGCTTTTCGATGTCACATCAGAATGAAACTCGCGATGTCAAGGGCTCTAAATTAATCCTAATAAAATCCGACTAGTATTTTCCGCATGAATCCCTTACATCCCAGCCTGTAGACAAACAGACAGATATAAAGACAGACAGACCTATTTAACAGAAGTTGGAATCTATGGACTTTTTCAGTACTGTTTCACTAATACCTACTAGTTACTTGCTATATATTTTTTTCTACAATGTTATATATATATATACTGAGTAAATATGGATGAGTGAGGAACTATTTAAATAGAAATTTTGGCAGGTTCGGTGAGAAAATAATGCCTCCTATTTTTTTTGTGGGGATGCATATTGTCCAAGCTGGGTGTTGGTGGTGCTGCAGTATAGTTTGAACCTTCCCGCTAATGATACGATAGTTTTGTTTCCTTCCGACAGAAAGCAGCAGCGGGACAGTCGATTAAAATGGCATTTGACATTGAGGTGCGAACGGAGGCAGAGATGCGTTATTGAATTCAGTTTTACCGAATAAATTCAACTCGTTGACGCCTGTTTAAGTTGTACGGAGATCGTACATTGGATGCGAGTGCAGTGAGGCGCTGGGTGGTGTGTTTCAACAGTGGTGAAACTGACATTCACGACAAACCACTACTCTGCACAATGTACAGCATCTCGATGAGCTCATTCGTGCTGAGCTGAAGATTACGAGAAAGAAACTGTTGACAGATTAAAGTCGGCTTCAGTGCATTACAGACGATGTTAGGAACACTGATATATTGCAAAGAGTGTGCGAGGTGGATCTCGCGGAATGTTTACACAAGACCAGAAAAAATCATCTATCAGAATCTGCTGGATCAGTTTGAGGCTGAAAGTGATAATTTCCTGAATAGCATAGTTGCCGAAGATGAGACGTGGTGTCACCATTAAGAGCCGGAAACCAAAAGAAAATCAATGGAGTGGCGTCATTTTAATTCCCGATCAAAAAAAAAAAAAATTCAAAACACAGTCATCTGCAGGGAAAGTGATGTGCAATGTCTTTTGAGATAGACAGGTAGTGGTTCTTTGACCTCCTGGAGGCTGGGCAAACTGTTAATCTCGATCACTACAAGGAGACATTGACTAAGCTGAAACCCAAGATTTCCAGTCAGACCAGAGAAGAAGACAATCTTTGACTTGCAACTTGATAATACCAAGCCCCATACCAGTTTCGCTACAAATGCTCACATATACAAAATTGGGCTGAACTGTGCTATCACATCTTACTTACTGTACGTACTTAACGCCTTCAGACGTTCATCTCTTTGGGCCAATGAAAGATGGACTACGGGGAAACCACTTTACAGATAGCGATGCAGTAAGAAATAGACTGTCTTTTGCTACTTCCGAGTTTTACGAGCAAAGCGTATAGGCTCTCGTTCATCAGTGGCGAAAGTGCATAAGAAACTATGATGGGTCTGTGGAAAAAATAACTATATGTAGCTGAGATCATGCTCTATATAACTTTGGTTGTGTTCTCTGTATATATTGCAGTTTCCATGAAAATAAATAGGAGGCATTAATTTCGGATCGATCCTCGTAATATTCTTAACATATTTCTGCAAGTAGGCTACAATTTTAATAAAAAATCGCTCATCACTGAGTGTGACGTCAGAAAGTTTTTCTTAACTCTAAACAAATTGTTGACTGTGTAGTAACCCAGATATAATTGGTTTTCTGGATCTAGCTCTCGTTTTCTAAGCAAACATTTTAACTATTATGATACACAAAGGACTGGGTCATTCAGTAGACTACAGCGCAAACTTCTGTTGAAACTTTGTACTCGTGAGCAAACGGAGTCTTTTTATTACTTATTTTCATTGCCTTGCACTTTTTGCAGTTGAGTGTAAGCTGCCATTTATGGTACCATTCCGAATTAACATCCAGATCGCGCTGATTTCTAAGCAATCTTCAGAGCATCTTACTTCCCTATAGATAAGTGCATCATCAGCAAACAATCGCATCCTGCAATTAACGTTGTCACCGAGATCGTTTATAAAAATTAGGAAAAGAAGAGGTCCTATTATACTTCCTTGAGGAACGCCCGAAGTAACATCTAGCTTAGATGAGGCTTCCCCGTCAACAACGACATACTGTGACCGACCAGTTAGAAAATCGCGTATCCATTCGCAAATATGATCCCATATATCGTACGCTCGAATCTTTGCTAAAAGTCGGTTGTGTGGTACAGAGACAAAATTTTCTGTAAATCCAAGAAAATTGCATCAACTTGTGAACCTGCATCGACTAATTTCATTACGTCATGCAAAAAAGGGCCAGTTGCTTTTTACACGATCTGTTCTTCCGAAATCCGTGTTGGTTTGCTGAAAGTAACACTTTATCATCTATAAACTTCATAACGTTAGAGCATATGATGTGCTCCAGAATTCTACTGCAAACAGATGTTAGAGATATGGGTCGATAATTCCTAGGATCTCTCCTATCTCCTTTCTTGAAAGCAGTAATCACCTGCGCTATTTTCCAGTCAGAAGGTACTTTTCTTTCTTCTAAAGATTTACGGAATGTATCTGACAGAAATGGTTCTATTTCGTTCACGTATTCCGAAAATTCTCTTACTGGTTTACCATCCGGACCCGGCGCTTTCCTCCACTTCAGGAGCTTCAATTACTTTGTTATACCTACACTATCAATTTATACTGGATCCGTCTCAAATTCTACACGCCATGGAAAAACGGGAATTTTTCCCATTTTTTCGTCAGTGAAAGAATTTTTAAATTCAATGTTAAATACTGTACCCTTGTCGCGGCTGTCATCAACTTCCCTACCGTCTTGTAGTAGAACTGGCATATTCTTATCACTACCGCTAACGTTTTATACATACCCTACGACCAAAATTTCTTTGCGGTTTCATTGAGGCTCTTCGAAAGTGAATTGCAACGAAAGTTATTAAAAGCCTCACTCATCGCATTCTTAACATATCCTCTTGTCTCACCTAACTTTTGCAAACCACTCCTATACATCGTCCTTCTTGAGCGTGCATTTATTTTCCTTTGCGTTTTAAGTAACCTTTTAACTTTACGTGTATACCACGGGGGATCTTTCCCACCCCTGATTGTCCTTTTCGGTATATGCAAATCTATACCTTCCCTGACTATACGCATGAATCGAAACCATATCTCTTCAACAAAGCCCCTTGCTTCTATAAAGGTAAGGTAATTATCCCTCAAATACGTTCTTAAACAATACGATAGTGAAGACTCGGAAGCGTAGATGGCCTATGCAATTGGTAGAATTTCGATCGCTTGTCCAATGTCGTAGACTCATCTAACCTGCTAACTCTAACGGTTAAAGGAGAAATAGTTTTACACCTAATCTGGAATTTATCACATATAACACAAAGGACGCGTTCTGAGACGTGGAAAATAAATTAAGGCCCTCTGAGAATGCCGTTAGAAACTGAATTATGAAATCTGACACTTACGAATCACTAAGTACAAGACAGTTCGTTTTGACTGTTTTTAAATCACTTATAACCACAACTCTTTCTATAAAACTGCATCCAGTAGTTTGCAGCGAAAAGCGAAACAACACGATTAAACTATTCTAAAATTTTACCTTCAAACGCGTACTCCCGATGGTCCACCTGAAGGGGCAAAAGCTTCATCGGGTGTACCTGGAAACTAACTCTCCCGCGTTTTCCATTAACCAACAAAACTCCCTGCGGCTAAGAGGCCATTCGAAACTGTATAGATGAATGTTCTCACCTGCTGGTCTACAGTCCGCCATGGCCAGCACGGTCATCACCAGAAGCACGCTGGTAGTGGCGCCGCCCGGCAGCAAGTGGTGCAGAAGAGTCATCGTGATGGGCGGCAGCCGGCTGATCTGGCGGCAGCATTTATAGCCCGCGGTGGCGACACGCCTCAGCGACACCACTGTCTGCTTCGGGAAAACCACCGGCAACGGTTCCACCCACAAAAACGGAATTATCCACGGGCACGAGTTCCAGGTAGCATCTATACAGAGGTGCCAACTACCTAAAAAACGCCTTTTGACGTCGAGGTCACCAAAAACTGTAGGCAATGTCCTCTACTCCACAGCACTAATCAATGAATTATACACAAACATATGAATAAGAGTGTGTTATCACTTTTATTGAATGAAAAATAATCGCCAATAGTGTCAATCTGTAATCTCACTGTAATCTGCAAAATCTCATTGTTGTTGTTCTGACTGAAATAAAAGGACTGAAATAAACGGTTAGTGATTCTGAGATACATTAGCCACTTGGATATCGAAAAAAATTCCCGATATCACCGCAGCGATTCGTCAAACACTGTCCAAAATACGCAGTTAAAAATGAGTAATTTTCCTGATAATCTTAATACTAACCGTTAGACCTATTCTTCTTCCCCCTCTTCTTCTTATTCGACTTTGTTTTACTGTAGACCACTAAAAGTTTATTCTTTTTCTCCTTAGTATTTTTCTTTTATTTTAAAAAATATTAATTCATTCTTTAATTGAAATGCTTCCTATTTCTTCCTTCATATTTGTTAACCTTTGTCTCTGTAGCTTTGAAGGCTTCAAAATCCGCGATCTTTTCAGACATACGACTCTGTTCAAGATATCTCCTTTCTCATGTACATTTTTATTTCAGTAAACCAATGAATTTATATTTTGGGATTTATAGCTAAATAATCCAAATATTCTTTTTGTCAGTCTTTCTGAGAATGGCCTGGTGGCTCAGTGGTTAAGGTGTCTGACTGAAAATCGAAAAGTCCCAGGTTCAAATCGCTGACTTGGCGGGGATTTTCATAGGCCCTTAACCCACCTTCACCTCTGGCACAGCTTCCAGTGTAACGTGAAGTACGCCAGTAAGTTTCCATGGATGAGATTCATCATTACGCCGTAGGTCTCCTTTATTCGGTAAGATTAGGTAAGGAGGTAAGAATGTTTTTTACTTATGGCTTCACGCTTCATCGACGTCGAGGTCATTAGAGGCGGGATGGGGCTGACTACAAGGGATGGGGAGAAATTCGGCCATGAATTTTTGAAGGAAGCATCCCGGCATTCTCCTGGAGTGATTTCAGGAAACCATGGAAAACCCAAATCTGGATTCCCGGACGGGGATTCGAATATGCGTCCTCCGAATACGAGGAGAAAAGGATCTGGCCTCCCTACCTCCACCCTACCTTCAGGGAGGGTCTAGTTAAACTTCGGGATAATTAAAAATCTAAGCTTATCATTCTTTCTGATTTCATTCCCACGATGTGTGCACAAACCAATTCTTGTTTTTCTGATTTCAGTTTCCTTGAGTAGTTAATTCTTTCCTCATCTTCATTACCGTTTTTTCATTACTCCGAAAATATTTCTAAAACATTTTCTCGCCTTTTTTTCTAATAGTTTAATTTTTCTTTCTCTATTGTTACGGTTTTTTTCCGCGGACTGGGATCGTTCCTCTGTAATGACTCGTTTTATTTAACTGTTGTGTCCGCGATAGTGAAATCAGTGAATTGAGGCCACATGTTAATTTTTGGTCACCAACGTGTGGTATTTATTCTTAACTGCGTTCATTATAAAGTTTGATCCATTTTTGTGTCTGTGACATGATGGTCCTTACGCTGTAACACAACAATTTGAAATGTCTAGGCTCGTTATGCCGAGAAAACATTTTCGTGCATGAGATGCAAAATTTTAATTATTAAAAAAATGTTCTTCTAATATTTATTTTTTATTGCAAAAAAGCAGGATTAAATTTAAATTACACCCTCTAATTACAAAAGGACAAACGAGTGCGGAATTAAAAGAAAAGAGTACATTTATGAATAAAACACTGAAAGAAATACATGTTTGTTTAACATTACACAAAAATTTGAAACTCTGGACTCAGCCGGCAAAAGAAAAAGAAAATAAGCTATCAGACGATGAACAAAATTGTTCCCGGCTAGGGAGAGCAAGAAACTCCTTCAGTTTGGGCGTATACTGGGTGGAAATTGTTTATATGTAATTGTTACTTATCGTAACTACAGGAGGCTGTCGGCGACCTTGATGTTTCTTTCACTATGAAGAAACACTTTTAACTCCATCTGGCAACTGAGGTGGGTTCACTTGTGGAAACACATAAAAGAAAACAGCACGACAAATATTGTCGTGACGAAAATGCGTCCTCCACGTTTCTTTGAAAAATCCACGTACACACACACACACATGCGGACTACACGGGGTCCAGCCCCCAAGTGCCCGCGACAGCTTGACCACACTCACCCCCGGCCTCCGGGAGTGGCATCTCTACCTGCGAGAAACAAAGACACACACACGCGCCAGGAACCTGTCGCCAGACAGGAATGCGCCACCTTCCGCTGTCTCACAAAACGGCTGGATGAAATGTCTCACAAATGGAGAGGTGACGCAAAATCAATGACAGCAGAGGCTGGACATTACAAATTGGAAATCGTTCTTTCTAACAGAACATAGTACTTGTGTCATTTTAACCTGTAAACCTCCATGCCACCAATCTATCTAACATTTGAGGCATTTGAATCGTTCCTTACTCAAGAACCTCCATGTTTCTGAAGCTAAGAATACTGGCTTGAGACCGAGCCATAATTTCGTTGGTAATAATGTCTCAACCTTTTTTAGCGTAATATTTCAATTACAGCCTGGAGAGGCTGTTCAATGGATTTAATACATAAAACTACATCCTGAACTCAGGCTACAGCTGTGGCACAGTCTTACTTTCTTTTATAGCACTTTTGGGTGTCTTATAAACATTAGCTGTGTCCACACCTGTTCAACTTTCGGTCGTCAAAGGCATGCGTCATGTTGAATGGGGGAGAGGCTCGGAAGGCATGCGTCAGGGGCATGCTCGAGATCCTCATTCCGTTCAACAAACCGGGAGGCACGGCGTATTGCAAGCGTTTCCAGCTGAAGTGGATTCTCGTGCGTCTCCGCTTGCAATATGTCGCTCTCCAACGACGAAACGCTTTCATTTTTCGAAGATTAACGTTCGTTTTCATTGTTATGGGACGCCAAAAATAAAGATTATATTCATTTAAGTGACAGTACTTATAATAAATATTTATTAGTTTTCCACATCATTTATAATTAATTCATGCTCATTTTAATTAACATTTTGCACTGGTTGATTTTTGTGAAGAGTTTTGACAATGTAGGATTGTGTGTTTTGCGAAATTATTGTACAAACATTCGGTGCAGTATGCGTAAAATTCAGAGTGCAGTATACAGTACTTTCACGTAGGAAATATTTAATCTCGTTTAACGAATGGTGGGAAGGCTCAAGCTTCATCATGTACGTAGTATATCAATAGGCAGATTTAAAGAGCATTATATGTCGTATTATTCAGTAAACAACATTTGTTGTAATAAGCAGTCAGATGCATTTACGTGAATTTGTGAAAGTATCAACGAATGTTGTGAATAAACAAAAATCATTTTTACAGTTGCATAATGTCTTCTAGTTAAAAGTTTCAGATTATTCTTTGGGGAATGCTTTCTATGTTAGTCGATGTCAGTCAGCTTATATGTTGTAAATAACTTCGCGACATTTACGCTCGCGTAGTTATTTACATCATAACTACGGCAAAAGCCGCAACTTTTTTATGATGTCAAATGCAGAGTTCGGCATAGCGCTGTAACATCAAGAGGCTTACGCAATGGACAACTATTTAACTTAATCAACACCTTTTAATCTTAACTTACGTATTGCTATGCTATTTTTCTCGGATCAAGAGCAATTCGTTCTAATATATTAGATAAAAGGCGGGTAGGTAACGTGCATGTTTCTTTCTTACAGAAACTAAATTTATTGAAAGTATGTTACTCAGGTACATTTTCCAGATACATCTCCAGTTGAAAATGTTTGTTATATTATTAGAATTGAAGATGAAACTTCCTTACAAGTAGTTATCTTGACATGGTATGCTGTCTATCGGTGACATAAAATATTCTACGAATTCATCCCACAATTCGGAAGCTTTCAGAGAGTCTTAGAGGAATTCTCCGAAGTGGGGCGAAGCCAGTGCCTTTTGCGGTAGTTCCGCGCCAAGTTCCGGGAGTAGTAGTTCCTTTGCTGGCAACTTCAATGTCCAAAGATCCCACTGTAAAACCTTGTACAATCTGGCTTTATACGAAGGAAATTGTGCAGATATACGCATCATAAGACTATGTCCACAATCGTACTTTTAACTTTGAACTTAATTGGCCTTAGGAAAATTCGGAACACGGAAGCAAGCAGGCCGAAGGCATTTTCAACGGTACGTCTTCGGCAGGTATTGCGTCTCTGAATTTGGTGTCTCGTTTGAATGGCGGGTTTCACCATTGTTAGAAGAGTATAAAAATTTTGCTTCGATATTCGCGTTAAGTTTTTAAACAGCGCATTGTAATTGAACTGCAGTTCTTGGAGAATTTGCACATTTCGAGTTTTCAAATAATTCTTTACCCACAGTTTCCTCCGCGATTTTTTACCCCAGGATTTCGCTAATATAAGAATGGCAGCTGTAATTCCCGCCAGACAAATTGAATCATCAATCTCGCTGCGGCTACACCGGAACACTGAGGGCATGCCTCAAGAGGCGTGAATGTGGACACTAAAGGGCATGCCTTCTGATGCGTGCCTCTAACGCATACCTCAAGATGAACATATTGCAAGAGGAACGGGCAAGAGGAAAAGGCAAGTTGAAAGGGAAGAGGCACAAGTGTGGACATAGCTATTATGTTTCAAATGGTTTGCCTTATCTTATTGTTTTATTACATAGAAAAGGTAATTATAAGATATTATTTTCGTCTTTAGCATTCAGTGATTCCATGATCGGAAAAAAGGAACAAATACACTAATCGAAAATTTGATAGACAAAATTTACATTGGGGGGAGGGGACGCGGGAGGAGAGGGGACGGGGGAGGAGAGGGGACGGGGGAGGAGGGGACGGGGGAGGAGAGGGGACGGGGAGAGGAGGGGACGGGGGGGGGGAGGGGTTCTCATAGTTTACCTAAACCTCTTAACACTAATCATTCAGTGTCAGTTTTCTTTTAACAGTTTAAGTTTAAATTTATATCACCCAAAGTGATTTTAGCTGTCGCCTTATGCTACCAGATAATTCTTGTACAGCTAGAAGTCAGTTATGGTACTACGTTTGTTGTCCACATGTCGAGAACAGGGGGCAAAATGGCGCAGTTTTCATAAAATAGTAAGGTTTAGATATTTCCATGTTGGTCAGTGAAATTAATGCAATAAGTGACAGATATTTATTAAATTGTTTCACAACGGAGGATTTTTCATAATATTTCCGTATATTCTCAAGGATCTGACGAACACTGATTCTTGTTATGACAATTTGAAGGTTGGTGCGCGAGATGCAACATTATAGCGTGGAATTCGATTCCTGGTCCAGCCATCCAGATATCTTCTTCCATGGTTTTCTGGAATAGGGGCTTTGCTGGTTATTTCATAAAAGTCATGACCGATTTCCGCCCTGTTTCTTAGCTACAATCCAGTTTCAGCTCGATAAACTTTAGGCAATTTTCAAAAATAAAAATAAAAATTGACGCTGTAATACTATTTGAAAAGTGGACCCTAAAGAATGGGGTATTATGCTGTACTTTACATATACAACACACGATTTGCCATATTAAATTCTCTCAGAAACGTCATTCGAAAGAGAAATTGTAACTAACTGTCAATATAATCCAACATATTTTTCGCCATTGTCGTATAGTAAATACAATGTAGATAAGCATTGGGAAACTGCCGAATGGCAAGAATAAAATACTGGGTGAAGAATTTGGACTAAATGTAGAGCAAAGCAGGGAAAAAATCTACGAATGATAGCAATAACAGTGGATTAAATACGAAGATACGATTTGATGTAATAGGAGTAACAAGTGAATTCTGTTGTTTGGGGACTAAAATTACAACTGAAGCATGGAAGATGTCAAAAGCATGATGGAATTTAAGATGAGAGCCTTCTTTGAGAGTAGAAAAGTTTTATTTTCAAATTCAGTACTCGAAAAGGTGTTTTAAAAACTGCATATATGGTGCACAGCACTTAATGAAAGTAAAGATGGCACTTAAAGGACGCCAGAATGAACGAAAATTTAAACACTTGGAACGTAGTGCTATAGAAAAGTATTAAAAACTGGTGCAAGCCCGTGACCGTTTTCTGAGTATCGTTGTATCGTTACGGGTCTACAATAGTTCTAGTTTTTAGGTTCAAAGATTATGACAGGCTAACCTGATCTGATCAAATACGTACTGGATCAGTGTTTCACCCTTAAGGTGAATAAAATCTCTCTAGCTTGATGAACTCTGAAGTATTAATAGACGTATTAAACACTGACAGGGACGATCGCGTTATCGTATAATTGTTTCAAAGGTCGTAGACTCGAACTTGCTGAAATACAAACTTGACTTGTATTTGAACCTTAAAGTTAACTCTGCAAAATTTTGAAAAATTTCTGTTTGCTTCGAAAGCATCACGTTGTTTATTATTGAGGCTCTTTGGTAATAGTGTCTGTAACGGCCAGAAAACTCAATACAGATTCCAGATTATTAAGCAGCTGAGCAACTCCGAAGAAATGAATTGCTAAAATTCTCGATTCGGTAATATATTTCGTCTGATGTCCACTTTAAATAATCTAATAACTCATATACAGCGAACATGACAAAGACTGTTAACGGCAGTTATAAGTGGTCAGTAAAATACGTAAAAAGCAAATAAACTGTAATATATAAACTTTGGTCAAGCAGCAACACTAGCAAAAGTTTTAATTAAATTGTAATTTAGCCAGAATAACAATTGGCATTCGTGGTTATAGCGGAGACCATGATTAATTTTTTTAAGTTTTTTATGTTGCTTTCATTAGCAACATGTTCCTGAAAAGTAGTTCCACGTTTTTTTAGCAGTAAAGTTTATCGATATTTTTTTAACTATAGTCTAATTGCTACGAAAAGCAAACTTAATGAATGTATTACGGCAGCTAATTTCGTATCAGTTGCTTAGCTATTAAATTGTGGACATAACCTTGAATTTCTTCTAATGATAATGTTAATTTGCGAGTGATGGCTGACACATGTCACCATTCTCCAGCCAAAAGCTATCGAGGTGAGTGAGTGAGCTTAGGAAATTATATAGTGGATTAAATGGACAGTTATAAAGTACAAAATTAACAAGTTTTGAAACTGACAGGCGAGGAAAGAAGTTTGAAGAAGAGTCGGGAGGCGGGTTAAATCTTAAGACATGATAGACTGAATAATGTATTATTAGAGAGAAATTGCACTTGAGGAAAAGAATTGGATTATATGAAACATATTTGAGGACGTGGGTTGCTGTAATGGGTATGTTGAGATTAAGAGTTTAGTTCAAGGCAGGAACAAATGATACGGAAATGGGGTTACAGTTTATTATTTTAAACAATCAGTTTCTTTGAAAATTTCTGTGGCTTAGCTCTACATTATCATTGTAAGCTCTAAATCAGGGGTCCCCAAACTTTTTATCACGTCGACCCCCTCACAGAACATTTGTCTTCTCATCGACCCCCAGATTAAACGTTTAATAAAAACCAATGCTGGATCTGGGGGGGGGGGGGTGTACCCGTGGTGCCAACTTCGAGGAGGAGGCAAAATCATGTTTGAAGGGCGGCGATTTAAGTCACGGATTTTTTTTTTTTTTTTTTAGCTCTACTAGTACACTGGGCGCCGGGCGGCGACAACAATGTGTTTGGCCGACAATCGAGGTGGCGACACTTGGGGCCAGACGGCAAAAATGGGAGCTGCAATAATGTTGCAAGGGGTGGCATTCCTACAGTTTTTGCCCCGGCTCGAAAAATTCCTGGATGCACCACTGATGAAAATTTTAAATCATATTTAGCATTTTTGGTGCTAAGCGATAAGGAGACTTGCATAACAACCCAAAGAAAGTATTTATAGTTCCCACACTTTAAAATATCCACCCAACAACACTAACAGAAAAAAGGGATATTTTACACTGTTATTATAATCGTAAAAATAATTAAAAAATTATAGATAGATGGAAACTAGCCTATAACCATAAGTGTCATAAAATGTAAAACACAAAATAATCATTGAAAATTTAAATAAATTATATTCGATGAAAAAACATCTGCCATTTTACGACTACTGTTGAATACATTAAAAACATGTTAACATACCTTTTTATTAAAGTAGCTGATATTAGTGAGATGGATGGGTCTGAAGGGCAGCATCAAGATTACTGATGTTCGGTTGAAAATTGGTAAGTTTTAGTCGCAAATCACCACGGTTTTCCAAGTTCAATCTGTTTCTCTGTTTTGTTAAAATAGCGTTCGCGTGGCTAAAGCCAGATTCAACGGAATTGGGAATGCAAGTAAGAAAGATTCGTCTTCTGCTCTGAGCTTGGGGTATTATGTAGCAATATTGTTACTGCTCCAAAATTCGCTGAGGTTTTTATTTTTAAACAACGCTTTAGCTTCCAGATCTACGCATATTTCAATCAGTTCATCTTCTAAGCCACGTTCATTACCTTCAATATGTTAACATCAAATGGAGAAGCAAACCATTCAGGAACATGCATGTTCTCCAAGTCTTCGAAACGTGCTTTGAAGTCGTCTCTTAATTTATCGAGATGTTTAATATATATCTCCAAATCACGGTCGGGTATCTCTTCATTTTCTTTTAGTAGTCGAAAGTTTGAAAAATATTTAAAATTTTTACGTGCCAGTGAAGATTTTAACAGGTTTACTTTTAGTTGAAAGGCCATTATAATTGTTCGAGCTTGAACAATTGTAACATTTTTTCCTTGCAAACGCTTCTGTACTTCGTTTAATTTCGAATAAAGATCTGCCAAATAGAACAAGATGGTTCTTGTACTGTTTTAACTCGTCACATAGTAATGGATCCACATTCTTAAGAAACTCTGCAGACGAGTCGTACAAGTCAACAAACCTCTGCAAACTATCACCTCTTGTCAACCACCTTACCTCAGTGTGCAAAAGTAATTGATTGAAAGATTATCATTTTCTTCACATAACTTCGCAAACAATCGGGAATTGAGAGGATGAGCTTTAATTTTATTAATTGACGTAATGCACACTTTTAGAGTATCATGCAGGTCGCCACTCAATTTTTTGGCTACAAGATGCTGCCTGTGTAGGGACACAGTGAACATTAGGAACCTTTTCCTTCAGAAAGACGAAAAATCCTCTATAACGGCCTACCATAGCAGGTGCACCGTCAGTAGCTACTGCAGTAATATTCCCGAAATAATCTTGCAAACATAAAAAAAAGTCTCACCTTTTGAAACAGTTTGAAGATATTTAGCAAACAGAAATTCATCAACCGTGTCATTCAGGGATGGACTATGGAACCTAACATAAACCCATGAGAAGATTTGAACTTCCGAAAGTTGATTCGTCAAGTTGAATAGCAACTTAAAATGCTGGAGCTCAGAGGTCAAAGTTCTTTCCACATCATCGGCCATTTCCTCTATACGTCGCTGCATAGTATTTGCTCTCAATGGTATGCACTTCAAAAATAGTTGAGAGGCTTTCTTCATAAAATTTTCAATTATATCTTTTATAGGTGGTACTATAATCTCTTCACCAATTGTGTACGGTTTGCCTTTCTTGCTATGTTAAGAGAGATGCTGTTGGTTGTCCTCAGTCCTCCTTCACTGTCAGCGCTAGCAGATGACTTCAAATATGTACTTAAATTTGGCCGAACTCTCAATTTCTCTTTAGCATTTTGAAATACTCAAAATCTCTGTTTTTCTTATCAGAATGGATCCTTTCCAAGTGGTCTTTTATTTTCGCCGGTCTTCTTAGCATCATTGCTGAAAGTTTTTCACATAACAAGCACATTGGAATAGTTTCATTAGCAGAATATGGCACAAAACCATATTTCAAATACTCGTGTGAATATTGTCTGCATTTCTTCTTAGCACTGGTAGACGACATCGTAGGTATTAAACTCAGATTTATAATATGAACAACACGATACGATCGCAGCACAACAAAACAGCAGCAGTAAGATACGCAACTTATTACTGCACGAGCTGATAAAGAACTGCCAGTTCTTGCTCAGAGTGCATTGTTGCTACTTTTTGCTAACAATAGATATCTAGACTTGAAGGAATAATAATTACATCTAAAAGTAACCTATTCAATAGAATTAGATAGGAAAAAGATAAAAAAGAAGTATCTAAATTTAATGGTTTCGGTATATTACGATATGTTCTATGTAAAGGACAAAATCTACATTTAGATATACAATACATAGAGTGGAAACCATACTAGAATTTAACAGTGCAACTTGTGTATAATGAACCAGCAGCGTTCTCTCTCTCTTTCTCTCCCCCCCCCCTTTTGGCTTTACGTCTCGTCGACAGCGCGGTGACTAGAGGCGGGATGGAACTGCGGAGAAGGAACTGGAAGGAATTCGACCATGGCTTTTTGGAGGAAGCATCCCGGCATTAGCCTTGAGTGATTTGGGGAAACCATGGAAAACCCAAATCCGGATGCCTGGACGGTGATTCGAACCAGCGTCCTCCCGAATATAAAATTCTTAATACCCGAAGCAAATAAAGAATAAAGTTTTAATACTTGTTGAGTTCATCACGTAGCTTAGCTAAAATAAAATAATTGTGATGTTGAACTTCTTTCTTACCCCAAAGACGGACCTTAGAAGAGAGACAATTCGTAAATTGGTCTACATTCGTTTCTCACAGGAACAACCACTAACAAACCAGCAATGCGAGTGAAGAATAAAGCGGCGAAATCAAACAGTTTGAACGATAAGCTTTGCTCCATTATTACCTCACCGCTTTGCGCCCCAGTAAGAGTCACCGCAACAATCCAATTGGTTTGTTTGTTTTCACTGCTTTGTACTTCACTCTCGTCGTTGCTATGCTCTCCGCTCCAGTATGTTTTCTCCTTAACACATACCTAAAGCGACGCAGGCTTCCGTAAAACTCAAGTTATAACGGGGCTAGTCAGTTATTTTGGATTTTTGTTGGAATATTCCCATTTTTTTCCTAGACCATTTAACTGATCCTCTTTTTTATCAATCGACCCCCTTTCGACCCCCGGGTATTAATCGACCCCCGGAGAACTCTTATCGACCCCCAGGGGTCGATACCGACCACTTTGGGGACCCCTGCTCTAAATCGAGAAAACTTCCAGTGTTTCGGCAGCATTCAAAGAAATTATTTTCGTTTATGATTTTTCCAGATCGTAATGTACTGGACATAATTGATGATTTCTCATGATACCTATGAGGTCTAAATAAATCTAAGAAGGCAGGAAGTGATTCGAAAAACAAAGCTACGTCAGTGTGTTTCCAGGTACTGTCGCCAATTGTGCCGTGACTGACCCATGAACAATCCACCAGCGTTCCATGACAGAGCAGTCAAAGTTCCAGTCGACTGCGTAGATTCGCTCGATTCGGCGGCCAAGGTCCTTCGAAGAAAAATCCCATTTCCTATGAGGCCATCGTACCACAGCCTTTATGATTTGGACTGTAGATTTTTTGTCATCGTCTTTGAAACGATGTCTCTTGTTTGGTTTTGTCTGCTTCATTCAATGATTGATAGTACCCTTCATTGTTTCTATGTTTCCTAGCAAGACCTGAAGTCACATTACCTCATTATATTTTATATTTGAAACAAAAAACTAACTGTTAACGATTTAAAATAGTCTTGATACTGGACTTAATAAACTTTCTTGTGACTGTGTGTAAGCTGACCTAGGATTGTTTCTGGTGGTCAGAATAACGCTAACACCGACTGTCTGATTTAGACAAACTTTGACAGATTCTAGTTACAGCATTTTAACAACTTTAGATTTCTTTATATATGTGTAAGTGCTATTTCAATCATTTTCATCTAGAAAAGTTATTTACAATTACAATAAATACGCTACAAGTTGACAAAATTGCTTGAAATTTCACATTAATTAATATTTGGAGAATGTGAAACAAAAGTTAAGTTGACTATTATGACTCAATTTTAAATAACGATAATTTATTGACGATCCGTCAATTTTAAAAAGCGAGATGTCTTGACGTAATCACTGCTTTAATTTCTGGTTATTAAAAACTTTGGTACTATGAGAGTTGGTTTTTACTGACTAAACTGAAACACTAAATCGACAAATGGAAAGCCAAAAGCGAAGGTAGGCCATATTAAGGAAATACAGTTTTTAGAGGAGATACTATCGCTTTTACTCCCTATCCCCTGATTAGGTAGTGGTGATATCATCAGTACTAATAAAATTCTAAGTTTGGTCATTTTCCGTAACGCCGACGTCACGCTCCCGGCCTTCGTTGCTTGATTAACAACGGCCAGAGATGTTACTGTATAGTCGAGGTTATAAGCATTATTTAATAACTAGCCACAAATCCCGTCCAAAATGACGGGTTTAACGGATTAACTGATTTCTTCTTAGTTGCTTACCTAAATAGAATTGTAATGAAATAAAGCTCAATGTTCTGTAATTTCTCATCCCTTGTGACGTAGCAAAAAGTTTCATTGTCTATTTGGTCCAGGTTACGTTTCAGCCTAACAACAATCTTCGCCAATACAGCCGGTAGAAAAACAAAACTTAATTCACACGCGAATTAATATTTTCCCTGTATCGCATGTCAATGTCATCATGCATCGATACCAATCATGCATCATGCGATACAAACTTGATCCAAAATCTTCACAGTTTCATACAACTTTCTTATTTTCTATGACGAAGGTCCATGTTTTAATGCCTGAAATAATGACCCCAGTGAAAAAGAAGGATGCTAAAAATAAATCAAGAAAACCTAAGCTACGTCACGTAATATTATTTTTAATTGTGGTTTAAGTAGCATAAATCGCGAACAATTTGGAACTTCTTTCTTTCAGACCAAAGAAATGAGTTAATTTAAAAAGCTAATGTTAATTAATATGCCATTCTAGCATTACATTTCTTAGCAATTACTAAAATAAATATAATTGTTATAAAATATAGTTCAGTGCAATTCATAGTGCTTTGCTCTGTAAGAAAAGGTTTTCGTTGCTATTCTGGTCCAGGCTGTATTTCAACCTAACCTCGTACTGAACTTGCGATAAATGAAACAATACTTTAATCACACGCATGGTGATACATTACTTTATCGCTTTCTAGTGGTAATAATGCATCACGATATTAACTAAAACAAAAATCTTTACGGGTTACGAATACTTTGACATAAAACGAATCTATTATTAAATAAATCAAATCTACTAATACTTATTATGTCGATTTAAACTCAATACATACTTTTATTTCAGTGTTCTGACAATTCACGGCTTAGTGTAATTCCTCGTGCCTTACGTTGTAGCAAAAGGTTTCAGTTTCCATTAGGGTCCAGGTTGTATTTCAACCTAACCACGTTAACTTCTCGCCAGAAAAATAGTACTTCAATCTCACGCTTATTAATGCATGAACTGTTTCGCGTTTTAGTGGCAATAATGCATCCCGATATAATTTTGATCAAAAATCTTCAAGGGATTTTGCACATTTATTTTTTGTGATTCAGACTGGTAGTAAAACGTTTGAATGGTTGACACAATTGCTGAACTCATAGGCTCAGTAATATTAGGCAGTGAAAGCAAAGGAAATTAAAATCAACCTTATGAACTTACATTATGCCACGTATTATTGTTCTAAGTGTAGTGTAGGATTGCACAGTTCCCGGATCAATGTGCAACTATTTCCATTCAAACGAATTAATAATTTCAATAATAGGACACAGTTTAAAATATTTTGATAGAAACTAAATTATTCATGCCCTCTGCGTTAACGTCAAATGAAACTTGTAATTCTAATCCATGCTAGTTATACTCTAACCAAACATTTAGCAGCACTGATGCTCGAAATACAAAGCTTTTATGTTACAATATCTATGGACAAAGAATTTAAGAAAACTTGAATATATCAAAAGAATATTACGTAAATATAAGCATCTAATGATTGAAATATCGATTTTAACGCAATACATACTTTTATTTCAGTGTTCTGTGAGTTAATTTATTCACTGTTGCTTGGAAATGATATTAAATAACGCGCACTCCCACAAATAATATCGTAAAGCGTGACGTCGTATCGCAACGTCATAGCTTGACGTCACCGCGTGACATGACGTAGGTGCTACACGCTACATCTTGTCTATTATACTAATAATGGTTATACATCTACATCTACATCTGTACGCTGCAATTCACAAATATTGTGGTTGGCAGAGGGTGCTAAGCAGCAATTCTAATTCTGTGCATTCCTATCCCGAAGAGCCCGAAGAAAGAAATAATACAAAAAAAATCATCAGTACGGCAATCTTATTTCTCTAATTTTACCCCTCCTGTCATTGCGATCTAAATAGATTGGCGGAAGAAGTATTTCATTGCACTCGTAAATTAAAGATTTTCACATATTTTCCAACAAATTTAAACGAAAACGACGTCGTCTGTCCGCAAAATAATCCCAGCCATACCCACGTATCAACTCCGTGACACTTTCGTAAGGATTGTAAGTAGCAGTCACGAACCTAGCGGCTCTCTTCTGTACTTTCTCTAACGTGTGAATCAATCCCTTGCGATATGGATCTCAAACTCTACAAGAGTAATCCAAATGCGGACGCACTAGTGTTTTGTACGCTATTTCCTTTGTATGAGAATTACCTCTTCTCAAAATACGACCTATGAATCGTAATTTAGAATCATCTTTGCCTACGACGGAAGCTATGTGCAAGTCCCATTTCATGTTGCTATGTACTGTTACGCCTAGATACTTCAGGGAATCCACCGTGTCAACAACTAAATTGTTAACTTTGTACTTGTGAGCAAATGGGTCTTTTTATTACTTATATGCATTGCCTTGCCTTGCACTTTTTGCAGTAAAGTGTAAGCTGCCATTTATGGCACCATTCCGAAATAACATCCATTTCGCGCTGAATTTCTAAGCAATCGTCAGAGCATCTTACTTCCCTATAGATAAATGTATCATCAGCAACCAACCGCATTCTGCAATTAACGTTGTCACCGAGATCGTTTATAAAAATTAGGAAAAGAAGTGGTCTTATTACACTTCCTTGAGGAACGCCCGAAGTAACATCTAGCTTAGAAAAGACTTCCCCGTCAACAACGATATACTGTGACCAACCAGTTACAAAATCGCGTATCCATTCGCAAATCTGATCCGATATAGCCTATCCTCGAATCTTCGCTAAAATTCGGTTGTGTGGTACAGAATCAAAAGCTTTCTGAAAATCCAAGAAAATTGCATCAACTTGTGAACCTGCATCGATAACTTTCATTACGTCATGCGAAAATATGGCCAGTCGCATTTCACACGATCTGTTCCTCCGAAATCCGCGTTGGTTTGGTGTAAGTAACTCGTTTTCATATAGAAACTTCATAACGTTAGAGCATATAATATTTTCCAAAATTCTACTGCAAACAGATGTTAGAGATGTGGGTAGATAATTCCTAGGATGTGTCTGATCTCTTTTCTTGAAAAGGAATCACCTGCGCTATGTTCTAGTCAGACGGTACTTTTCTTTCTTCTAAAGATTTATGGAATATATCTGACAGAAATGGTTTTGTTTCTTATTGGTATACATTAATCATACATCTTTGAGCCTTACCGTTGTCATCAAGTCTATTGAAGATACATAAGTTCATACTTTCCAGACAAATCAGTTGTTTGGGAAACGTCTTTCACTGTAGACAGAATACACACTTAGATTATGATACATACCTGCCGCATATCGGTCACTACGTCTACCGTTTGGTAGTTCCTCAAACTCTCCCTAAAACTCTTCTAATATGGTAACCAATTTTGAACTTTGCTGGATTGGAAGTTTTAATTCGAAAGTATATAGTTAAAATAGTTGTATTTAACGCTATATGGTTTAATCATGCCATTTTGTATTGTAATTGCAAATTAGCCACGGAAAAAATTCAACCCAATTATGTAACCCAGTATTTCCCAACGTGGGGCTCACGCCCCACAGGGGGGCAATTTGGTTTTTTTAGGGGGCAATTTAGAAATTGACTTGAAACGATTTTACCGCTTTCTCTTCGCGTTATTTAAATGCAATGCTAGATATAGGTACAACATATAGCAAAAAAGCAAATTCTTAAAAGGATCTCATTAAATTGCCATAATAAATCTTTATTAAAAATCTTTTGAATTTTAGTATTTCATTATATGTTTTTTTAATTTTACTTACTGTGTTTTATGACAATATTAAAGTGTTTTCTTTAAAAAACCATCCTATATGAGTTTCTATAATTTTTTTTACTAAAAATTATGTATGGGGGGCAAAAAAAAAAAAAAGTTAAAAGTGGGACATGACCCAAAAAAGGTTGGGAAACACTGATGTAACCCCTCCCATGTGTTGGGTTATTTATAGTTCAGTGTAATTATATGTACAGAAGAAATTTGTTTACATTACAGTATTATTATTATTATTATTTTTTTTTTTTGTCGTGGATACAATATTCCATTAGTGAAATACTTTCAAATGCGAGTCTGACATCACATTGCGCTTGTTTAGTTACGTATATTCGAACGCGTAATATTGTCAGCTGTCCTCGCATTCGGGAGGACACGGGTTCCAATCCCGGTCCGGGCATCCAGATTTGGGTTTTCCATGGTTTCCCCAAAATCACTCCAGGCGAATTCCGGGTTGCTTCCTTCAAAAAAGCCATGGCCGAATTCCTTCCAGTTCCTTGTACCCATTCCCATCCTGCCTCTTGACAAGGCATAAAGCAATAAGTAAAAAAAAAAGTCAGAACACAATTCGTAATTTAGATATTAGGGGAAGAAGTACGAGAAAGGGGTGAGATGACAAGAACAAGCTTAGGCTATTGAAACAACCTTCAAAAGCAATACTTCTCAAGTCAATCACTTTATTTATTTTTATATCTGAAGAAATTTTATTGCTTTAACTATTAAAAAAAGTGAAAACTGAGGAACATTTTTATTGTTTTTAAACATTTCTAAGGAAAGCGCTGTTTCAAAACGAATAACTATTAATTATTTGCTTATTTCATTTTTACATACTATTATCATCAGGAAATATATAAAAAATTTTCAAATAATTATTGCTATATTTCATGATATTTATTGATGTACAGTATTTAACGTAACGTATACATTTTCTCTTATTGTTTAATAACTTGCTTGTTTCTCATTTCCTACCGATGTCTTTTTTTTAGTTAAGGCCTGTAAGTGAGTGGCAATTGAAGAATGTTGTTGAATGTCTGTTTGTGGCATATGCGTATGTGAGTTTGCAAGTGTTGTTGGCTGTCTGAGTGTGAGGTTCGGTCTGGTGAGTTAGTGAGTGCGTTTGTATGCTGGCGTATGGTGGTGGAAGTCTGTCCACGTGTGAGTTGGTTGGTGAGGACGTGTGGTGTATGTGTCTTTGTATCCGTGGGGATGTATTACGCCTACATGGTGTGAGTGGTGGGGAGGTGTCTTTGTGTGGGTACATTAGTGTCAGAATGAGTATATCAGTAGTAGTTTGTGGTTGTCTGTGTGATGATGTTTAAATTTCCGTGTATGTTGAGTGTTTTTTAGGATAAATGTTAATTGTATTTGGACACAAGTATGGGTAACCCTTAAATGACGTGAGCAGAATAATCAGTGAAAGATTTGGTACACGAATCCAGCAATGTAATGTAATTTTGTAAGGTCTATCTTTCCTGTGACAGGCTCAGCAATTTGCCTCTATAGCAACCGCCTACCCAAAGGCAGTAATCATGCCGGGTATAGGAGAACTAAAGTTTAACATGGAATCCGTTCCACGGAAGCGTTCTAGCGTACTTAACTTACGAAAACAATGTATGTCAGAGGAAAATTATGGGTTGTAAGTTTTTGAACATCCCAGCTAATGCCTGAATTTAAATAGTTGCCTTGTTATAAATTTGATGAGTTAGTCATTAAATTCAGAAGAATTTCGTTGCTGTGGGTTCTAGGTTTGACTACCACAGTTCTTGGATTTGCTTACCTATTACGAAAATGGAGTTTGCCTCTACAACCGCGACGATTTCTCAAATCCGCGTTGATGAAACGATGCTTAGCAGGTGAATTATCAACTGTTACATCATACATATAAATCCCTGCCTTCTTCTTAGTAAGTCTTCAAGATTGTAGCTATTCTTTTATTAATCGCCAACTCCCTTTTGGTTTGCCGTCAAATTATTATTCTCTTTGTGTTTAAAGAGTCAAGACTCAATGTGACTGCCGATTAAAAAAATAAACACACTTTTATAATCGGCAGATACTGACGCAGTTGAATTAAACTATTCTTCAGCTTATCTGTATTAATATAAAGGGGAGCAGCAACTGAAATATTTCTTTTCGATCACAGTAATAATCGTTAAAAATTAATGTTGTTATGAACACGAAAAACAACATAGCGTCACTGTGTCAACAACGAGAGAACTAGAGCAGACCAATAAAACTTAAAAAATAATGCTATGGTCCACTAACTTACATGAGCATTACTTCTTATCACTGTGTACATTTTTAACATCTGAGACATGTTGTTTTGTACCACTACAACATAAAAAAATTTAAGAGCATGTTTTGAATTCCTACGAAAACGCAGTTATGAAAATGGATGAAAATCATTAAATAGTGATTGTACGTTGACGAGACTCCTAATATTTACTAACAAAATGAATAACGATGGTACTGTGGGCTGACCTACATGAAATCCAGCAATGTAATGTAATTTCGTACGGTCTCTCTTTCCTGTGACACGCTCAGCAATCTGCCTGTATAAAAACTGCATACCCTAAGCCAGTAATCATGCCAAAGCAAGATCCTCAAAAAATGGTCATTAACTTAACTCGTAAAAAAGAGGAAGCTCTAAAATGCACGACTGAAAATATATTTAGTGATTAGACCAATGTAGTAACAATTTAGCCATACCCTTATATCCTGGAAATACCAGATTTTACTTCTGGTTATTCCTATGCAGTTCGAGTACGGTATATATATTTTTTATATGAACAATTTAACTAATTCATTTATTGTTGTGGTATGTTTAATTTAATTCGGATTTTTAATATTCTGCTTGCGGACCACCTGTCCCGTCTTCGGGGACCACGGGTGGTTCGTGGACCACTGTTTGAGAAATACTGATCTGGAGAATGTTGCCAGGGGATGACTTATCCAATTGGCGCATTCTTCTCGGAATAACAATCCAAAGTGTTTACAGTTTACTGTGCTACGGTAAACTTGGTATGTAATAAGTAATTTTCTGTACTGTTTATTTTAATTGTGAATCCTTTTTACATCACAGCTACATCAGATGCAATATGAGAAATGATTGTAGTTAGTTGTACAAGAAACCGAAATGCGTACCGAATACGAAAACAGAGTTGACGCAAGATTTCACATTCCTGAAGCATGTATTTTGTATTTGTGAATGGTAGAATGCGTTGGATAGCGTTGCTTCTGTGACGTCACAAAATCTCGTTAAAGGTTGACAGTTCAGAGGAGCGAGTCTCAAGAGCACTGAAATGGAATGGGGAATACTTATAAAAATTTTAAATGCAAGGAAGAAAAAAGTTGAATATATCATACCACGAACACATGTGAAGTGTGTACCATTATAACCAAATGTTTAAAAAACAATTGCAAAAGGAATAATATTTAGTAATAACATTTATTTTACAATTAATAACAATGTTTATAACAATTATTGATACTCATTTTCATTTACTTAGTTGGTAACATTCGAACCGCGCGATCTACTGAGTGAGGCAATTATACGGAATAAATTTCACTTTTGATAGTTGGCACGCATTCGCTAATTTTCCCGCTATCAGATGACTCGCCAACTGAAGTGCCGTCATTTTTTATGATGTCATATTTCACTTATATGTCCGAATGACAGTGTTTAACGGTACTTTCCCAATTGATAGCTAACGAACTGGAGTGGCGAGCACCAGGCAGCATGACGTCATATAACGGTACTTTGTAAAAATTAAACAGACTGAGTCATCTTCCCAGTGCTCCATCTACACGGTCAGTGCCACTGATTTTTGTATCTGTATGTATTTTTATGGCTCAGTGATTTGTTTCGAAACAGTATAAATATCGGGGACAGCCAAAACAAAAAAATGAAAACACCTACATTGTAGACGGGACAGTATAAGAAATATATTCGAACGAAACTTTACCATCTAAATCTCTGAAACAGAATATTGTTTAGCTGTTGGGTAGAAGTCATCTTACGTTCACGTCTGTGATTCATGTTACTGAGCTTAGTCACTTTCGATATCAGTGTTGAATATACCGTATTCTGCTAGCTGTCATATTTTTAATCATCTGATCTATCATATTAATTATTTTTAGCCAACGCTGTAATTAATTTCAAGATTGCGATTTTTCCATCTCAACAGGCATCTGGACTGAATAAATTTTAATTATTCGAAAGATTACCATCAAAGGATTATAGAATTACAATCTTCATTTTAATGGAAACTGATAACTTATATCAATTAGCAACTTAATTATTCCTGCTAGGACTTGGAGTCAACGTATGAAGAGACGCATAACGCGTAACGTCCAACTTCTCTGTCTTTGTAAATATCTTCGTAGCTGAAGAGTGACTGCATTATATTTAGACCACTGGATAAATTGCATGTAGCATATTACGATGATAAGTAATTATGATTCTATCTGTTTTAATGAATTCGGCATTCACACCTATCAATCCATACATTACAATGCTCCTTGATAATTATTCACACTAGAGTCTTACAAACGCCGTTTACACTTGCTCATTTTATCGCTTCTAGCGGGACCTCCGGTAGCCAAATGTCGGGAATACTGTACAGAGCCTGGATATAAGCTCGATCCTGACAGTAGGCTCAATCTGTTATTCACGTGATGCGTGGAAAAACAGTGACGCAGGTACTCGCTCGGTACAAGTAACTGAAAAATTAAACAGTATGGTGTATATATCTTCTTCTTATAGTTATTTTTTACGTGCTAGTGTATTATTTTACAAGACGGTATACGTTTACTTCAAGAAAATTCGGATGCTTAAGGATTGGGCACTGTATTACGTTAATGAAAAAGTAGAAATCAGCAGTTGCACCACATTTCAACACATCTGCGGCGTTTGTTCAGTAATCCAAATATGCTCGCTGCAAAAAATATAACAGCTGTAATGACCACGTTAGAACAATGTGTACTGATATGGGAGGTGAATATTATACTTCTTACGCATGTTTAACTATGTATTTTATGTTGTTATAGATTGGGGTGTGGCCTCAAATTCAAATCGAGCCTGAAGTGCAGGCCTCTTGTCCTCCAAATATAAAACGGAAACTTTAATTTCTTAAATACAGGAGAGCGAATGTTAACAGAAAAAAGAAGGACTAAGTTCAACGCTACATAGAATATTTATCGTCTAACGATGATGATGGAGTACACAACCTACTTACCAGGTGGAAATTTAGAGCGAAAACATACCCTTTGGTGTTAAACTAGTATACTACAAGCGCTGTAAGCGAGAGGATTTTCAGCAGAGCTGGTTTCCTCATTTCAGGAAAGCGGAACAATATTTCTCCTGATCATATGGTTGATTTTTTCGTCAGTTACAGTCACGTTTGAAGGTGATATCAGTTATGCGATTAAAGTGTGTTCAGTGACCTACATGGATATAAATCATTACAAGAAGTCACATATATTTGAAGCATCCGTATAAAAAATAATGCACTAAATGCGGATTCGAGGTATACTTTAAGTATGTCAGTAACCGTAGATAATTTGTTTTTATTATGATTTCGATTACATTGCATTCTTATTTCACCGTTTGTAGATAATATTTTTGTTATATATGTTTATCAAAAACATTATATCTACTGGGACTCAGTTGATACAACATACCCGAAATATAGTTAGAAATCACTGATATTCTGTAGTTTTGAGAGTGCTCCTGCCATACAATCTTGTCCCATTTTCTCTGATTTCCACCTATGTTGTGCGGCACGTGCAAGGAAGACACTATGGGCTATTCCTGCATTGCCGAGTCTTCGTTATCCACCGAGCCTTCGTTTGTCCACCGAGCCTTCGTTTGACCACCGAGCCTGGGGTAGCTCCAACGGTCACAGTTCACCCGAATAGAGATAACCGGTCATATGAATAACCGAGTGAGCTCCCGTGATTTAACGGCAATTTGCACGACACTAATTCACATACTTCGGAATTAAACACCGACAAGTTATCTTAGCATTATCAGATTCTTCGTAAACACCATACTCATGTAATATTGAAGCGAAAGTGAGCGTGCTTTCACAGAGACATAGAGACGCATAGAGAGATATAATGACTTACGACGTTTTATGCAAATGTGGCTTATTTTCACGATAATTGTCTCGACACAGGCAGTAATGACGATAAACCAACACTGTTTCCTCCTATGTGCTTAATCGGGCTTAAATAACCTTTCGCATGGTGGGATCTGTGTTCTGTCTTCGTATGGGGCAGCTGCCAACCCTAACTTCTTGACTTTATACCGCTATTTTCAAAATCTCTGGCTTATGGAGAAATTTACAGATTCCCAGAGATAATACAAGTCTTATGCCTCCCACAGGTTAACTTTTTGTTCTGTTCCCTGGGGTTGGTTGGAAGATCACTGGCCTTTAAGCATCCCTTATTAGCATTCAATTGCTGTCATTTTACAGCGCCCTTAAATTCAGAATAAAATATTTCTGACTTTTCTTGTTGCTAAAATTATACCTTTCCTCACTCCCGACACAGCAAAAAGTCGATTCCTCATTTAAATTGCAACTTAATTCTTAATTATTCGCACTTTTTACTGCTTTCCTTTATTTCGTCGCACCACAATGACAATCATGATTACTTAATTCAGTAGCATAATAATAATCTTTAGCTGATTAAAGCAGAGGAAGAAATAAATCGAAAACGGTTGGAATGTTGTGATGTTACTGCGCAAATTTAAGACGTAATTAAGAAAGTGCTGATTTAAAGTTTTAAAAAGATACGATCAAGGTTAAAAAATACTCAATGTACAAAAAGATTTATTTACGGAATCAGAATCCGTTGGTTTCGTTCAGAAAAGAATTGTGAGAAACCAGCCGTCATTGCCACATGACGACCAAGCGCTTAGAGCAAACTGAAGCAAGCGATGACGCTGCAAATATCTGCACGTGAGGGCATTTTTGCAATGCGCTGCGTCGCTTGTGGTGTTTACACAGACTGTCACTCGACGCTCAGAAAGCAGATTACTCATGCTGATAAATCTCATCCGCCAGTCAGACTCCAAGAACATCAGTGCACAGCATATGCGGTGCTAATTACGGAATACGTGCTACTTGAGTTTAACAGTGTAATCAACATCAAATGTAGATCATAAATTAGCTTTGCAGTTTTAGACAGACTCTGGTGGGTGAGAGGTAACGCTGGGGCCTGGCATGCTGAAGGAATCGTGTTCAAATCGCCGTCCAGCCAACCAGATAGGGCTCCGAAGTTACTCCAGGTGAATACTGGGATGACGTCACTTTTATGCTTACTGAACTCTTTTTATTTGACGATCAGTATAAAAGTGACGTGATTTATTCGATAATCTCCAAAGCCATGACCACACTGGAAATTAATTACTATAAATAGCCTGAAGAATGTTCTGCTTAATTCCACAGTCATATGTGTTGGCAGTTTAAACCGTAGTGGCAGGAACGCATAAAATTTTCCGGAATTAAAAATCATTGTTTTATTAAATTACAAATGAACACAAATATATACAAGTTTGAGAAAGCACAAACTGCTAACATCCTTTGAGTACCATTGTATGTGTGGATTCGGCATGTGAAACAACGTCTTCCCTGTGAAATGTAAAGCGCTTTTCATGCAACGGCTGCTTCTGTTTTGGGATGAGATCAGATCGGATTAAAATAGAGACTGTTGGTCATTTTTGCTTCGGATTATACTCCTCGTCAACGTCGAGGTAATTAGAAATGGGACAAGATGGGATGGAAAGAAACGGGAAGGAGTTCAGCCACCGTCTTTTGAGCGATTTCTGAAACTCAGATGGCCGAACGGGGATTTGAACACCCTGAATGCTGATGGTCAAGAACCATATGGTGTAAATATCTTTCACTATCGCGAGACTGGAACCAACTAGTCCCCTGTACAATGTCAGACACAGTTATTACGCAGTAAAGACTTCTATAACTATAAATATAACAATTAGAAACCCAAAAGAACGCAACGCTTAATTAATATCACCCACCTCCAAACCGATCAACGGCGAAACTCGTGTTTGCCGCTTATGTCGGGAGCAATATCAGTTTGAAAGGAATGATGTACCGTATATTCGTCGGTCTCCAAACATAGCTTTTAATGAAATTCCCAGCTATTTCATGTGAACGGGTGATCAACAGGCGTGTCAATGTAGCCTTTTCGGGTATGACAAGTGATAGTGTTACAAAATCACGACGCTCTGACAGTACTCTGTGTCTTCTTCAGCAGATTCTGATTAGGTTCTTTCTGCTAACATGCCAACAACACTGTGTATATAGTATTATTTAAAAAAAAATCCAGTGGCAAATCTGAGAATATATCTCAGCTGTCTTGCTTGATAACTAAGTCTATTAAATCCTTAATCAAGGCACATAAATGCCAGTTGTCGACGCGTGTGCGACTTCTAGGTTTCCCCGTCGACCTTGCGTCTTGTGCGGGATGTCTCCGAGGCCACTGCGACTTGCATCTGATAGAGCTGTCTGTCCCTGTCGAAGCGGGCATCCGATTAGCAACGGCGGTCTCTTTCAGCAGTGAGAATGGTCCTCACATAGACGAGAGTTCAGGTGCGGCGCTAGGATTCTCGAGCCCTAGTTAAGCGTTCTTAGCAGTGACGTAACCGATTGGGGCCCGTGGTAAATTCTTCGGATGGGGTCCTCCATCAGTCTAGATATGCGTCCTTTTTTTTTCCTTTTTGCCCTACCACTGCCCGCGACAATGGTAGGATTATGTAAATGGAGACTTTCCCGGCGTATTGATTCAATAAAAGTTTCACGGGAGTCCAGATACCTTTACGGGGAGGATATGTTTCAACATATCAGGCAGTTTGAGAAACTGCGCAAGACCTGATGAAGACAACCGAGCAGGTTGTCGAAACGTCGTCGTTTTATGACACCATCCGGCTGGACTCCCGTGAAACTTTTATTGAATGGTAGGATTCTTGGTTCGGGGTGCCCCTCCGGTTGGTCATCGAGCCCCCCTTTCCTCGGCCGGCGGGCCCTGTGTACATTTTTCCTGCAACCCTCCCCCCCCATCCTCCCAGAACGCAGGCCTTGACGGAGTACCACAGGATTGGCCTTTAACATTCTTCGCTAAATAATCGCACAGTGCTGTTGGGTCACATAACTCAGTTGATAGAACAGTAGAGTACAAATGGGATGACAGCCAGCTTCAGTTCTGTTTTGTGTTTGTGTCCCATGTGAATGTATCATTATTCCACTAGTGACTCGTCGTACGTAATTAATTATGAATTAAAATCAACCGTTCCTGCGGGAAAACTTGAAACCACGGCTCTTATAATGTGAATCTAGGGCGCTTTCAGATGGAGATTTGTAAGAAATATTCTGCCCTTGATGGTAATCGCCGTTGAAGAGATTGTAAACGGGAATACAAAGGTGTATCTCCTCTAGTAATATGAAGAGAGTAAATATACACTCCTGGAAATTGAAATAAGAACACCGAGAATTCATTGTCCCAGGAATGGGAAACTTTATATACACATTCCTGGGGTCAGAAACAACACATGATCACACAGACAGAACCATAGGCACATAGACACAGGCAACAGAGCATGCACAATGTCGGCACTAGTACCGTGTATATCCTCCTTTCGCAGCAATGCAGGCTGCAATTCTCCCATGGAGACGATCGTAGAGGTGCTGGATGTAGTCCTGTGGAACGGCATGCCAAGCCATTTCCACCTGGCGCCTCAGCTGGACCAACGTTCGTGCTGGACGTGCAGACCGCGTGAGACGACGTTTCATTCAGTCCCAAACATGCTCAATGGGGGAAAGATCCGGAGATCTCGCTGGCCAGGGTAGTTGACTTACACCTTCTAGAGCACGTTGGGTGGCACGGGATACATGTGGACGTGCATTGTCCTGTTGGAACAGCATGTTCCCTTGCCGGTCTGGGAATGGTAGAACGATGGGTTCGATGACGGTTTGAATGTACCGTGCACTGTTCAGTGTCCCCTCGACGATCACCAGAGGTGTACGGCCAGTGTAGGAGATCGCTCCCCACACCATCATGCCGGGTGTTGGCCCTGTGTGCCTCGGTCGTATGCAGTCCTGATTGTGGCGCTCACCTGCACGGCGCCAAACATGCATACGACCATCATTGCCACCAAGGCAGAAGCGACTCTCATCACTGAAGACGACACGTCTCCATTCGTCCCTCCATACACGCCTGTCGCGACACCACTGGAGGCGGGCTGCACGATGTTGAGGCGTGAGCGGAAGACGACCTAACTGTGCGCGGGACCGTAGCCCAGCTTCATGGAGACGGTTGCGAATGGTCCTCTCTGATACCCCAGGAGCAACAGTGTCCCTAATTTGCCGGGAAGTGGCGGTGCGGTCCCCTACGGCACTGTGTAGGATGCGACGGTCTTGGCGTGCGTCCGTGCGTCGCTGCTGTCCGGACCCAGGTCGACGGGCACGTGCACCTTCCGCCGACCACTGGCGACAACATCGATGTACTGTGGAGACCTCGCGCCCCACATGTTGAGCAATTCGGCGCTACGTCCACCCGGCCTCCCGCATGCCTACTATACGCCCTCGCTCAAAGTCCGTCAACTGCACATACGGTTCACGTACACGCTGTCGCGGCATGCTACCAGTGTTAAAGACTGAGATGGAGCTCAGTATGCCACGCCAAACTGGCTGACACTGACTGCGGCGGTGCCCAACCGCTGCGCAGCTAGCGCCCTTCGACGGCCGACACTGCTGTTCCTGGTGTGTCCGCTGTGCCGTGTGTTTGATCATTGCTTGTACAGCCCTCTCGTAGTGTCCGGAGCAAGTATGGTGGGTCTTACACACCGGCGTCAATGTGTTCTTATTTCATTTTTCCAGGAGTGTATTATAAATGCTACTCAGAGTTGTTCTACTTTACTAGGCCTAACTGTACGAGTACATAAACTTTATTGCAATCTTCAGTTTTAAACACCATCACATAAGGTGATATTTAAATTTGGTATCAAGAATATAGCCATGAAAAAAAAAAAACCAGAAATTCAGCACTGTGCAAATTAAATTCCTTTTGGGATGTAGTATGAAACATACATCAGATAGTTTAGAAATGTCAAGCAACTAAATAGACATACTGGAAATAATCAACACTGAACATACGACTTATTTAGTCATGTGTAATTTTTAAGAAATTACAGAAGTCAAATGGAAGGTTATGAGAGAGAGATATTGTGTTCAGACATATGTACTTTTTGGGAAAAGGAGAATAGAAAACCTTACTAATAATTAAAACCATGCTACCAAATAAAGTTTTGTCATACCTTCTTTGGTTAGAGGACATTGCTATAAATCTCTTATTTTCTGATAAACTTGACACTATTGGCTTTAGAAGGTGTGGTGTTTATTGACAATGTTATCCCAAAGCCTCTAATTTCTTAGTTTTCATTGGTTACTACTTTATTTCGTCATTTTGGTTTTTCCTTGAATTGTTGGCGTCATGGACAGATGATTTTGAAGTCTTAATGACCATTCTCTGAACTTCTAAAATCTGTCTGTCTATTGATAAACTTAATTTGTTTTAGGAGTCTTGGTTAATTTTGTGATCAACGCCGAACTGTCATTCGAACCAATGCCCTGAATTTTTAATGCTGAACTATAAGATCACTTTCCTAACTTATTGATGACAGTTTCTTATCGTCATTTTGTTTTTTCCTTGAATTGTTTGCGTCTTGGAAAGATGATTTTGACGACATAATGACCATTCTCTGAACTTTTCAAATCCGTCTGTCTGTCGATCAACTTAAATTGTGTTTGGAGTTTTTGTAAATTTTTTGCTGAACACGAAACTATCATTCAGACCAATAACCCTGAATTTTCAGTGCTGGTACCTTTACTACTTAACTATAAGACCACTTTCTTAACTTATTGATGACACTTTCTTATCGTCATTTTGTTTTTTCCTTGAATTGTTTGCATCATGGACAAATGATTTTGACTTCATAATGACCATTCTCTGAACTTTTTAAATCTGTCTGTCTGTTGATCAACTTAAATTGTTTTGGGAGTTGTTGTCAATTTTGTGCTCAACATGGAACTGTCATTCAGACCGAAGACCCAGAATTTTCTCTGCTGGTGTCTTTACTACTGAGCTGCAAGACCACTTTCCTAATTTAGTGATGAAAGTTATATATAAGAAAAATAAAGTAATTTAGTTACAGAAACTCTAAGACTTTTTCTAGAACACTTTCTATGGAATTTTCTATTAATATTGGGGAAGATATTGCTTCAGAAAGTATAGTTTCTGAGCTCCCATATGCAACATTACCAGTGAGATTGCTTGAAGGCCTCTAAGATCTAAGGTAACATGTCACCTCTTTTCGTGTCTTCCTTAATATAGGTTATGAAACATCTTTGCAAATAAAACAGTGTCGTACAGTTAAAAATTAGTCACTTTATTTAGTATATTAGGTACATAAAGAACACTTTAATACATAAAATTGCACACTAATGTGAGTGTTTAAATAAAGAGGAAGTTTTGGCCGGCGTCTGCGACTGGTGGAAGGCAGGTAGTTGAGTTCCAGACGCCACGCTGACCAACCAATAGGAGAGAGAGCTAGGAACGCGCCGTCAGGCGTGCCCTGGACCTGAAACACGCATTAAAACCTTAGAATTCCATCATAACATGAGTCATTTTCAGGTCCCAACTACACAATAAGACGTTAACTGGTAAAATCGCCTTTTACATCAGATTGTAAAATCATAAAACTCTATTTTCTTTTACGTAAGTATGAAAAATTTTCTGTGAGGAAGTTGTACAGAGCTGAGAAGAATGTTACAGTTAACTGTATGTGGATAGCGGATATAAAGTTTTAGCTTAGACAGGCAATGCTGTTGAACAAAAATGGCCTTTGGTTCATGGATGATGGTAGAAATATCCCATAGGTCAGTTCATAATAATTATTTTTACGTTGTCTACTTTGTGTAACTAACCAACATGAAAGACGTCAAACTAGTTGCAACAATTTACAGCTGCAAAGGCCTAAATCAACAGAGTTTCATGAGAAACTTTAAATATAGCATTTCAGTGTAGGTTTTACTATCTCACATATGAAACTAATAATATTAAAGATAAAAATTATATCTGATGTTGTACAATGTACATGTAGATAGATTAGGTTGGTGGGTGAAAACAAATGTATTTTCGTTCCTAAGATATAAAGTGAATTGTTCGTTAAAGCAGGGAAGCAAAATTATATTTTTATATTGGGATCTTTTGTGGTGATGATTACAAAGAGTCTGTTTTCGTAAAGTTGGCTGTGAATTTAATAATATAATACCACAATATTATCAATAAAGCATTGGCCTCCGTCAGGATCGAACCTGCAAAATTGGGCCGAAGAAGGCAGCATGGTTGCGACATTGCCACAGAGATAGGTAAACTGGTGAGCCAGAAGGTCTTAGGAATCGTATCTCAGTCTTAAATCTCAGAGTAGTGACTCCCAAATTCTTCAGCTTCTCGGAATGCTTGATTGTATGTTTTAGTCGTTTAGCCACATCTCAACCAGCGCATATGTCATCAATCAGAGCTTACTTTCCGTTGAATCGCAAAAACGAACAATACAAGGTGAAAACAACATTAAATATAAAACACCCATTCTCATGATCGGACTCTAAGTGATGACCGCTATGCTGCCGCAGCCGAAGTATTTTTGTTTTACCTACTAGGGAACCGCTAGTAACTAGATGTAGTATCACTGGTGGAAGAGTAATTAAACTACTGTTTATACGCAGATATTTGTAAAAAATATTAACTTTACTACATATGAGAAGGTGAATAAATGAAATTCTCTGTCATGTTATCGCGTACAGCGTTCCTGGGTACGTTTGAGGCTGCTCAACTGTGGCACCCGAGTTTGCACCACGCATCACCCTACAGACCCCGCTCAAACTACCCATTACGCAACAGCAGACCCCGCCGCGGAATCAGACCATCTGAAGAATTAGTCACCATTACAGCAGGGAGGTTGAGGCTAGGCGCGCTTCGCCACCCATTAATGAAGTCCACGGGGAGCAACGGGGATGCGGCACCCGACACGAATCAAACCGAAGATCCTCCAAAACATGCGTTGCTTCACCCCCTTAAACTTTTAAGTTTATTCGCTCGTTCTTTGAATAATATGTTACAAGATGTAACACCAGTTTGAATCAGCCACCAAAGATAGTCCCCAATGTTAACGGTCTGCGTACTCGATGGAGACAACGAACCATTACTAGACACCGCCTGTTAATCGTGCCAGCGGCAGCAGACATCCCTTTCGTGGTTGGCGCTGCGACCAGGTGGTGGGAGCCCTGCAAGCGAAGAATCGTCTGATAGAGCTCTACCGCTGAGTGGTTATGACAACAAAGACGAGCCAAGTCGCGGGTAGTTGTGAACTATCGTGTTCCTCGTGAGAGCCTCACCCGTTCTTGCGGTAGCCGTTGCTGCCGTTGCCCAGCAGGTGCGGCCCGCCGTAGGCTGTAGCGTGGCTGGTGGCCACGGCGCCCTTGCCTGTGCTGAAGCTGTTGGCGATGGCAGTGGCGACGCCGGGAGGAGCTTCACCGCCGCTGCGGCTGCCAGGGTACGATCCGAACACCATGGGGAAGAAGGAGTTGTACGAGTTGCCAGTGCCCTTGCGCCTCTTGCCAGGCAGGCCGGGGATGGGAAGCACGTCGTCGTCGTCGTCGTCGTCATCGTCGTCCTGGATGGGCCTCCTGCGTGGAGGGCGACCCTCTGGCTTCTTGTCGTTCTTGGGAGTGATGTCACGGCCAGTCTCCTGCACAAAAACAACGTCCATCAGCGAAACTGGTGTTATAAAAACATTAAAAAAATTCACAATCCGAGGAGTGGTTGATTCTTGAGCACAAAGCAAACAATATAAAGCTACAGAGGCCCGTCCGTTTTACCACACCTCCCGTATCATAACTATATATACACAAAGAAATTTTATATACGGATGATGCTTAGGTGGGTGACCAAAACTATCCACCACTGAACTGGAACTAAAGCGAAATCACGCGATACTGAACAGTATAAGTTACGAAGCTACTAGAAGTTTCAAGTTAGTCTCCATGTTACTCTCAAAACCGAGATCTAATTGTAGAAAATTTGTTTATATTGTAACCAGATGAACGTCCTCGCATTCAAAATTCACTTTGACAGCCAGCCATCATCAGGATAAAACGAAATCAAAGGTGGGGAACGATTTGGCAATGCAAGTCGTTGCTGCAAATTTCATTATAGGAACTAAGTTATTCCGCTTCTCCGAAAATGAATTCATATATCCTTGGATTAACGCGGTGTTATATTGCAACTAAACCCTTTTGTAGCATCAGCGTACAGAGTCATGTTATTATGTCCGTATCGTTTACAGGAAAGGATATCAATCGTCTAAAACAATTTTAAGGCATAAAATCGATGCGTTTAGCTAATACGTGAAAATTAGAGAATATCAGATTCTAAACCTCAATTCTGATAATAAATACTAACTTTTTCATCTAGATAGACTACTATTTGCGGTAGTTAAAATTTTTTAATTTTATATACTTCCTAGCAGTAAGAGTTAGGATCACCTTGATCACCACTTTCAGTAATTATTGCTGTTAAAACTTTGTATTGGCATCTTTGACGTACGGTGGAGAGACGGGGTGGATGTAGTCAACGCAACGCTTCAGCTACCTCACCCAGCTCGTTCAGTATATGCTGAATGGAAACGGTAAAACGTTCCAGACTTTTAGTTTCTAAGAAATATTCTCGGAATTGACTCCTCGTCGTCCAGATCATGTCAGTCGCTCTACCTGGTGAACCAAGAAATCACTACTTGTGAATGAGAACTGGGGATATGTGTGTATGGATGGAATATAAAGTTATACATTCGGTAGTGAGATGAGGGTGATGTAGTCAACGCAACGCTTCAGACGCTTCACCCGACATCTGGTTGAAAGGAAATGGGAAAACGTTCCGGACGTTAGAATCTAAGAAATATTCTCGGCTTTATCAAGATTTAAGTCTACTCGTCAATAATTCTACCTGCTGATTCAGGAAATCATTCTTTACGAACTGAGGATACATGTGTATGGATGGAAGATGAAGTTATGTAGTACAGCAAATGGTTTGCAAAGTAGTTTACCTCCTGTGGTGCCTCTCCGGATGCGGGTGGAGCCTGAGGCTGGGGCTGTGGCGGAGGAGCAGGTTCGTCCTTGGGCAGCTCGCTCTCGTCGTCGTCGTCAGCTTCAACAGGTGGCGGCTGCTGGGGCTCTTCCTCCTGGGAAGATCCAGGGTGTTCGTCAGGACGAGGTATTGGCTCGGGCTCAGGGTAAGCCTCTGGCTGCTCGGCACTGGCAGGTGGCACAGCGCCGTTACATTGGCTGCAGTCGGGCTGTGCCGCCGGCAGTTCTCCGTTGCCGTCGTTGGTTCCGCCGCCGTAGAACCCAGAACCGGCTGCCACAGTGTTGCCGGCTGCGAATGCAGTCATGGCGCCCTGAGGCTCGTACCCGCGGGTCACGAAGCCCGGCCGGTTGTAGGTGTAGCCGCGAGGGTAGTATTGCGCTGGCACCGGCCTTCCGAAGTACCCGCTGAACATCATGGCCCGTTGCGGATACGCAGCCCGCCGACTCCTACCTGCATAACAGATAATCACTCTACACTTGCTTGGTGAACGCGACGTTTATGAACACTGCCACGGAGTAGATTTTAACAATGTAGTTACTCTACTATCTTTACAAATAGCTTTAATCATCAGTTACAACAAGTAAACTCCCGAAAATGAACAAACCTACGTCCTTTTCTGGGCGAAAGTAGCTGTCCCAGGCAGCATTGGGGGTAGCGTGTTAACCTTGACTTGAAAGGGTCATCTGTTTGATTCCAGCTTAGGCCATCAACGTTTTTAATTAAACGTTTCGTTCACACTGCGTTATACTTCATCTTGTTGATGAAAAAACGTGATCAAGTGTAAAATATTCATTTGAAAAAAAAAAAAAAAAATTACACTTCAGGAGCTGGATGAAATACAACATATCCAGTGGGAATGCCTAGCAAATCGCAACCGATTTTGCTGCTAATAACAAATGGAGATAAATCTAATTTTCTCACCAATCACCGTGTGCAAATTTCAGGTATGGAACAAGTTACAGCAACAACATTTTAATGAGCCCGATTCGGGATATACAACATCTAGTTACACCTAAATCGCCAATTAATCTTTTATAAGAACAGAATTTATTCTTTTCATTCGGTAATATCTTTAGCCACTGACAGCCCATTATAGAACGAAGAGGACGTTTTGGGTCTGCGTAAACATTTCACATTTTCGGTTGCAATTTGGATAGTACCAAACAGACAATTAATTCAAGAATAGAAAAGGATCTTATGAATACCAGTTAACACAATTATTAGAGCTGACTTCTAATCTAATACAGTTTAATATTTAGTATTAGGATTGATTCAACGTTTAGTTTTTAATTTAAAACATTTTCATATACATGCTTAAAAACCGCAGTCTTATCATCAAAGAATTTGGAAATTTGTATAAAATAAATTTGTAACAATGTTTTGAATTAATCCTAATTTCAATTCAAAGGATATATTTCCCTTAACAGATCGATCTGATTTTACTGTATGTTGTATTTAAACGAGTAAGTGAAAAATGTCACTTACGGACGCAGTTACTATGGAAATGTATATAAAGCTTTCGTGGATGATCCTCAACATCGTATATCTGGTTAGAGCTCTATTTCTTTCGGTTCCATTAAAATAAATACATTCCAAAGGCAAAATACAAAGTTTGGTTGCTTACACCAGAGTCAAAGATGCTTTAACATAGAAGTATTTTATTTTCTCGTAATGACCTTCAAACTTCTGGAAATGTACTAGTTGTTTTCTGTTTTAACTCCAGAAATTATTCAACAATTACTGCTGACGTAGAACTGTGGCTACGTTTTTACTGAAACTCTGGTGGATGAGCGAATAAGATCGGACTCGACATTCTGAGAAACGCGTGTTTGATCTCCTGGTCTAGAAACCATACCTCGTTATACCATGATTTCCCGAAATCTGTCGAATACCGAGATGAGACCTATGACAGATTTCCTTCTCATTCGTTGCTTATAGGTCTCTGCAGGCTCTAATAATTTCTTGTAGTAATGTCTCCCCCCCCCCCCACTCCTTCTCAACGGCTACTATGGAAGGCAGAAGAAAATTACCAATATGGTACCTTAACCCTTGGAAAGGTTTGCAAGATTTCTTTCTAAATCTAATCTGGTATCTGGATAAGAGTAAGTCAGTTATGCACTGAAGGGAGAGTGGTGGTTTATATGCAAGAACCAGCGAAACTGTTTCGCAAAACGAGCCGAGCCTTTTAGCAATGCCTTCCAGGGAGGAGTGGGTCCGCTGGCCGGAACGGAGTGGCGGCTCAAAATTTGCGCGGCGTCCGCGTGTTGCAAGGCGCGCTCCATTACTGCCAAGTCTCGCCGTGTCCCCCGTATATCCCCACCTGGACGACCGCCAGACAGTGTCTGCACGAGGCTGCGAGGCTCCCGGCTGGGGCAACAACGAGCGGTCTGCCGCGCGGGTCCTCTACTGCGCGCCTGCAGCCGCGGCCAAATCTACATCTCCACTACCTTCAGGGTGAACTTGCGTTTTTCTCAATATCTGAAAACAAACGCTCATACTTCGTAGTTACCATAGCTACCTTTAACTTGTGCTGCTAAAGTCCTTTAAAGTTTCCTTCTTGTGGCTTCGGCAATATTGTCGAAGAGAAACACGCTGCCATAAGTCGCATAAAATCTATTTTTGCAAGTGATTAGTTAAATCAGTATTCTACAGTCCAGAGTTAGCCGGTTTGTGGATGGCTACAACGACTATCCCCTTTTCACCGAAACGAGCCTAATGCAGCTGACTATAGAGTCATAGTATGTGGACACACTGTTATACTCCTAAGCTGGTTTGGTAACGGGTTGATTTCGTTTGACAATTGGCTGTAAATTATTATCTAGAAAACTAAAGCTATTCTGTGGGAGAGGCAATGATAAGTCCTTAATATCCCTGTAAGTGCTTTTTCTAAGAATTCCTAGATCTCGAAAATAGATGACGATAAGAAACATGGGGCAGTGATAAATTCAATTTCTTCATGGAACTGATGTTTAACAAACTGTCGTGAAATTTTATGTTTCGTGGTTTTCCGAGGATGAGAGCCCTTGGATAGCTATTTTCTTGTGAAAGAGTCGAAAATATAAGCGAGCTGGTATGCACCAAAGTAAGCAGTAAAGATAAAGTTCCTTCAGTTTGTACCTGCATTCCGATAATTTAGTGCTTATTGTATCTTTTGAAATACATAATTTGTGTCCAAATTGCACTGATCACATTTATGCATATATGAAAGAATCTACATCCCAGGGATCCCAGAGATGTTAACATAAATCCAACAGCTTGAGTGGGCGAATAATGATTGGATCTAAGAAAACGTGGGTATTTCTTGAACCTGCATCCAGTCTAAGGCAAAAATTCTGACTCTCGAAAAACTAAATGCGTTGACAGACTGGAATAGCGAGCACAGACACTACTCGTAGTCAAACTAATATTGCAGGATGAATTCTATTTAGGTGAGCAGTAAGCTTGTGACAAAATGTCCCATTTTTTCTCTTCCGACGCTACATATCTAACTTCTAGCTTTTCGATGCAAAAGAGAAATTTTGGTTAGCTGGAAGTCAGTTTTATTGTCGCCTAGAACGGTTCATAGTTTTTATTTTATCATCTATTCCTACTTGATCATTACAAATTTCTCAGTCTCTCCAAGCGATTTTTATATAGAAACTTTCAGGGATCCGACAGCTGGGCAGACAACTCACCTGAGCAACTGGCGGGAACCGCAAACACAGCCACCAGGCAGAACAACAACACCGCTGTCTTCATAGTGGTGGCAGTCCTGCAACGATGGAAAACAAAAAGGTGACGGTTAAAATGCTTCAAGAGTTCTGTATCTGCATTGGCCTCAATCATTTTTGTTTTATAATTGAACATTTTTATGAGCCTGTTGCAACTTAAAAGGCAAACTACAAAAATTGTAGCTACATGAAAGTGATCAACTTCTCCAGTTCAACAAAAATAGGTTACTACTTAATAAGTTAAACCAATATGACACTCCACCATTCTACTACCTCAGCATGTTATATCGCAGATAAACGGTGAAATTTAAAATAAGAGAAAGACGTAGAACTGTACTGGAAATGATTGGCAAATGAAGGAATTTTTTGGAAGAATCCCAACAAGCAGAAGATGGGGGTAGTGGTCACATGTTTTAGAACTGCGATATTGTAAGTCGAACGATCAATCTCTGGTAGAAAATGCAGAGGAGGACAAAGCAAATATTGGACGACTTGGCTTGTAATGGGCATGAGGAAATATAAAGACGGGCTCATAATGGAAAGAAACGGACGACTGGAACCATAGAGAGTTATACGGTATCGTACTGAGATTAACCCTCATGCATTTAGTTTATTTCACTGTTCCAATAATTCTTTAGCAAAATTGTGTTGTGACTATTTCAGGAATCGTTCCAATTGTGAAAAACTATGTTAATCTTTTGAAAAATTTTAAGATTTTTTCCTCGGTTCACCCAATGAGAATAGATGGAAAAATGGTTTGAGATGTGGAAAATACCTGATTTCCGTTCTCATAATAAATCTATGAACTGAGAGACACATGTGGGTCCATGAAAAATATCATGATGGTCGATTACGCGTAAACACAAATTTTTAGTGAAAGACGAAAGGTACATAAAAGCAGTATGGATAGAAACCGAATTAATCACCACGTGAAATTATTTATGGTCGTGTCAAATATTATTACACGTGTTCCACTATTCGACTGGTGCGTTTTACAATGATATTACCTGTGATTTTAACCCTCATTTAGCTTGTACGGAAACAAGTTTAAATAATTGCGCAGGTAGTATTACAAATAAGTCACAGAGACTGAACGGAAGTACCCTCATTCCCTATCTAAAATTCTGAAACTACTTTGCAGTACATCTATATATGAAATGGATCCTTAATTTTACTTTACTGATACAATTTTAAATATTTCAGCAAGAAGTGGCACAATTATTGAGAGACCCACACACGATAGAAGCAGTTTTGACAGAATTCCTGACGTGATACAGATTTTGTATCGATAACAGCGGAACTGTAATACAATGAACCCATCTCGGTTTACCTGCACTGACACAATTTTAAATGCATTGGAAAGGAGTAGCGCAAATTAGAGTCCAACGATAGATAGGAAAGTGCCGTGTTAAGAGAATTAACATTGTGATACAGACGTTCTACCAACAAATACTGAAGGCGTGTCAAGATAGAGGTATCTGTAAAATTTCATCTTCGGTGTGCTGGTATCCTTGTAATGCGCAAAGTAACTACAGGTACTGGAGATAAGATCATTCCGCCATGGTATGATTCGCTTAGGCTGAGCTTACCTGTTAGAAGAGATTAGTGTAGTTATCAGCAGGCGACACTTGACCGTCCCCGGTGAAGTCTTCGTCTGCACTGTTGAAGACGAGTAGAGCTGAGCTGGTAGCTGTGTGTGCCTCTGTGGGGGACCTGGCGATCTTATATACCGGGGTCTCCCACCCCACCACGGGGTAGCGCCATGGACCCTTGGCACTCTCCCAGAAGGACGACATGCAGATCCAGCGTCCGCACGCGGTTTTTTATCAATCAGCCATTCAGAGTAAGTTGTCAGCCCTTACTCACATAACGTTCATGACAAACACCGAGAGGCCGTGCGTGTGTGTGCGTGCGGCGGAGTGCGTTATTTTCTTTACGTGACGTGGGTAACTTCCATTGGTACAGCCACGTCCTCTCTCAAATAGAGTCTCTGCGTGCACAGGGATGCCGCTGTTAGTTGTTACGGACGCCCCAAAATGCATTATTCAGCGCCTGGGCCGGACGTTGAGAAACGTTGACAGGTGTGTGATTTAATCTGGCAGTATGGCACATATTCAAGCAACGAGTCCCAAAGTCCGCCGAGTTTGGACTTCGCCGCTTGAAAGGGCAACAGCCATAAGTTTACTCGTGGTTCTAATATCTGTAATTAAGCAGACCAAACATGATTTTCAAAGTGTCCGGTGTGTCAAAAGACTACCGAAATTTTTATCAGCACATGCCAAACTTCGCCGAGCGTTACTTTCAACTATTTTGCAACTCAGTTGTAGCTGTCTGATGGCCCAGTAATTAAGGCGTCTTACTGCAGATAGAAAGGTCCCCGGTTCGTATCCCGTGCCTATAACCCAATAATCAGGTCTGGCATATCTTGTTGTGTAATGTGAAGTAAGCCAGAAGATTTCCGTGGTTCGGATTCGATGTTAAGTTGTAGCTTCCCTAGATTAATCAGCAATGGCATGAGCTGCTTTGAGCGGTGAATCGAAAACTCTGTTACAATGCATAGGAATCTCCCGGCCAAAAATACCATACGATGATTTGGTTTGATCTCATTAGTACAGTTATAACCACCCACGCTTTGAACAAAAATGTCAACACTCACATTTTTTTTTTTCGTATACGGCTCATAGGTTATTAGAGTCGAGAGAGAACAATGTACAAGGAAAGGGTAGTATTTTGATTTTATGATTAACCCATACCGTAATTCACTTGGAATAAAATCTGTATGGCCTAAGCGGACATCGAGCCAGCCTCGTTTGGAATCAGGTCCGAACGTTAGCCATTCTACCATCAAGCTCAATTGTTCTTAAACATGCTGCGAATTTCTAAAGAAGAGAAAAGGGTTTCGCTACCAATGAATCTAAACACTTTCTGAAATTTTTTTATAGGATGGAGCTCATTTAGACTACTGATCAGAAAGTTTACAGCATCACTATAGTTATTTCAGTTTACTTCTTAGAATCGATTATTTTTCAGATGAAAATAATTTTTTATGATTAAGCTCCTCTTGGGATCAATTATTCGTTCATATTTTCATTTTCACTAGGGACGAAAATGAGTGTGAACAGAAGATCGTTTTTCTGGCACATTGGGTGAGACGTGTTTTAAAGCTGCGAGTAATAGTTACCTGAAGAGAATGATCTCAGTCGTTGAGGATATTTGTAGCTGAAGAATCACACCACCTTTGTGCAGACTGTAATAAGCACCTCTACACGCTGGTTATAGAAACAGCTATGCTATGAGCGATTAGCACCAATTTATGGTTTTCTTAAGACATACTATTAAGCAATGTAGGAAAAGATTAGCCATTTTGTTTTGAACGAATGTGTTTACAACATAAGGATATCTGAAAAAACAGACCTGATCACAAATTTTCTGTTATAGTAAAGAAAAAAAAAATAGTGACTTGAGTGCATCCCTGAGAATCACTTGCACTCGTCTGATGATTAAATCAAATACATTTTCAGTGGTGGGGTGTTATAAACATCAAAGACTTATTCATCAAACAATTATTAAACGAGTATGAAGTTAATGTTTACTGGAAAATAGAAGTCGTAATTTAGGAAACATTCAGACAGTTATAAAGCATATTATTTCAGAAACTGTGGCAGAAATTTGAAAACAAATGCACTCTCACATCAGTTTGTTGAAACTTTAATCTGTCCTACAACAGTGAAATCGAATGTACATTAGTAATGATAATGCTACAGATGATTTTCTATAATTCGCGACAGTAATACCCGAATCCACTAAGGTATTTTGCCATATTTTTGACATCTTTTACGAACCCTTCATATGACATAGGAATATCGTCTAAGCAGAAAAATAATTTATCTGAAAACAATATTATTTCGTATATTCTTCTGTGTTATTCCATTCTATTGCAGTTTCATTGTCGTCTTCTGTCGTTATGAACTTAAAGATTGGTTTGTAGCAGCTTTGCTTCCTACTCTCCACCAACCCTTTTAGTTCACTGTAGAGAGCGTATTCTATAGCTAACATGATATTATCATGTTTCATATTTATTAACTGCATAGAGCCAATGTCGCGACACAGTACATGGATTTTATATGATTGAAATATTTAATTTTTCATATGCACAATTTGTAGGTTCAAGATCACACAAGTTTACTATAAAGATGATTTACCACGATGTGAATTGCAGTAAAACTACAGTCTAGGGACATCCCTCCCAACTGAGGGAACTGTACTTACTTGCGAAAGTTATTTTATATTTCTAACTTCTGTACGCTGTTAACAGATAACCAAACAGCAGTGAGATAAAATTAACCATTACATATTTCTATTCACACGGGTGTAAATAAGGACAAATATCAAAAGAAGAATTCAGTAATTCAAAAAACACCCGAAGAAGATTATTAATGTATTATTACATATAAATAATTACATATAACTAGAGATAGGTGGTTATCAACGGTATAACCTCTGGAAAAAGAAGAAGAGCATGACAAAAAAAGGTCGCGGAGAGACGTGTGAGATGGAATTAGGACAAAATTATGGAAGGAACTACATTCTATACTAATGTATCTATAAGTAACTAAATTTCATGTCGTGAGTTCACGTTATTTACGTTATTTGGAAATATGGGTTTAAGTGTTGCGGGTAACTTTAATTTGGGTAATGTTTGTCTTACAGATTATCTCTGTTATTTTCCGACTTTAAAGCAGCAATCGCTGAGGCTTAATGCACGTTCCGTTTACCACCATTTAGAAGTATGTGTTAGTGGCTGCTTACACACCAGACTTCATACGCAAACTCTAGCACTAACAACATGGAAAACGGAGAAAGAATTTAGTTGCTTTGCAGCAGCATTTGTTTTCTACTCACACGATCATGACCTACCTCAAGGATTTCGGTTTATGTAGAGTATCAAAACATCCGAATGAGGTCGTACGCTCTGATTTATTATGAAGCACAGAAGTTTCCAGTGAGCGGGTAGGAAGAATTTCCTTAGCAATTCTGAGCGAGCCAGTCGTAAAAATAATAACGGACAATGCGAGTTGGAAGTTTTGCGTAAGCAATGTCAGGACCAACAACGTCAATTGCTAATTTGTAGGACGTTCGTGTACGCACGCAGAAGCGTTGCGTGATCTACCTGAAGAACGTACTCCTGTCTTTACTTTGTTCAAGGATAATAATGGAAATTTCCTGTTTACTTAACTCACAAAGCACATTAACTACTCTGTATTGATCAAGCTTTCACAATTCTGAACACATTTTGGAATAAAATCAGGCTATAATATCTGACCTAATAAAATTCACTGCAATGGTTTCACGAACTGTTATGAAAGCTTTTGTGAACTTAATACTTCAACAAGTGGTGAGTGAAATGTCGTTTTGATGAGTGAAACATTCCAGTATTTTGAATTATAAAAACTGAAGAGCATTACAAGTATCGGTACGTATTAAGTGATATTTTCCGCAAATTAGGGCTTATTAAACATTTATCTGTTCTTGTATTTTAGCGAATATAATTAACACTGAAACGATTGCCATTTTACACGGCCGGAGCAATAATAGAAAAACTTTACCCGCACATTTGAAATACAATATTCTGTAAAATTAATATGACGTGATATGTATAGAGAACGTTGAATTTAAGCCTTTTTGAAGGGGAACAATGTCTTTTACATTTACTTACAATTGTATTTCAAAATCTCAAACATTAATAACAGATCATCAGAGTGGTATTAATACATCATACTGTATTTTCTGTCTTATAAACTTTGATCAATTTCATATTCGCACCAAACAATTTCTTTTGATGTTTATAGTCATTTCAGTATTATGTCAGTCAATGGTCAAAGTTTTTAGAGAGTCACGATGTTTATCAACAAAGCTGAATCATTTAATTTAAGCTACAGTAATTGTTAAGTTTCTTGAGGTTTCGGCGTAAAGCCGTATTCTTTTAGACTGGCTTTCCCCATGCTTTTCGAGAACTTCCGTTTGACAACGACTACTGATAAATTGTATGATACAAAGTAAGCCTGATAGCTTCATTTAAAAATCTATAATAACCATTCAAAATTCATTTCACATAAAGTTATACAGATACAATCAAATCTTGTATTAATCTGTTAAAATATTGTTACTGTGTCTTCTTATATCTTCAGAAAAAATAGTCTGACATGTAGAAATTAGGTACAGCTAATAGAGAGAACTAAGTGAATTCGTATTGTTATAATTCATTTGAGCAGGGGCGAGAGCATTATTTCCTGCGATCAATAATTAATTAAATAGGCAATAGTCACTCTGTATAGGTTGTCGCAAAAATTGGTTCTTATCAGCGAAAGCAAGGATTTTATAAATTTCTCTGCAGAAAATGCTCCGAACTGCACAAAAATTCTGTGGTTGTTCGTTGGAGTGTGTATGGAAACATCGTGAAATATCGACCAACCACTCCTTATGAGTCAGTAAGTAAAGGGGCGGAGACGCGCCAATTCATAACCAACTGGCTTTCATCGACGAACTCCATCAATGCTTGATGTAACGATATGATTATTTTGCAAATCTACTATATAACCTAACTCACTCACTCACCTCGATAGCTATTGGCTAGAGAATGGTGTCACGTGTCAGCTATCGCTCGCAAATTAACAGCGACCAGAGATATCATTAGAACAAATTCGAGGCTATATCCACAATTTAATAGCTAAGCAACAGCTACCAAATTAATTGACATAATATATTAATTAAGTCTGCTTTTCGTAGCATTTCATAGTCAAAAAAATGTCGTTAACAGGAACATGTTGCTAATGAAAGCAAAGTAAAAAATAAAAATAAAATTACTCATGGTTTCTGCTATTACCACGAATGCCAATTGTCATTCCGGACTAGGTTAAATTTCAATTGAATTAAAACTTTCACTACTGTTCCTGCTCAATCAAAGTTTATACATTACCGTTTATTTGCTTCTTACGCATTTTACTGACCACTTTCGTTAATAGTCTTGGATCATGTTTGCTGTACGTGAGTTATTAGGTTATTTAAAGTGGACATCGCACCAAACATGTTACCAAATTGAGTATTTTGGAAATTCATTTCTTCGGAGTTGTTCAACTGTATAACAATATGGAAAGTGTATCAAATTCTTTGGCCGTTACAGACACTATAACCATAGATTACGTTATGAGTGTTTGCCCAGCCTCAATGAAAAACAACGTGATGCTTTCGAAGCAAATACAATTTTTATAAATTTTGCAGAGTGATCTTTAAGGGTCAAATACAAGTCAAGTTTTGTATTTAAGCTAGTTCGAGTCTATGACCTTTGAAACAATTATACGATAGTGCGATCGTCCCTGTGAATGTTTAATACATCAATTAATTCAACCTCATGAGATTTTATTCACCCTAAGGCTGAAAAGCGGTCAAGTTGATATTTGGTCAGATCAGGTCAACTTGTAATAATCTTTTAACCTAAAAATTGGAACTGTTCTGGACCAGTTACGATACGCAAAAAAAAGAAGAAGGAAAAAAAACAATAAAAAAAACCAGTGTCACGGTCTTACGCTAGTAATATATAATTGTCATTTCATAAATTTTGCTTCATATGCCAAAAAATTATACTGGAAAACAAGAAGGGCAGACATATTAGCTGATTACCAGTTTAAGGTCACGAAAGACAGGGTTAGACGGGAAGTAATAATAGCGTTATAGTTAATGTTAGGACGGAAAAATGATCTTTTAATATCCTTTGTGGAAATTGAGAAATATCTTTCCAATGCTAAATCGGACAAATTTTTTAAAGTTAGAAGTAAGAAACATCTTAATAAGGTATTCAGGACTCAATTAGTTGTATTAAAAGTGTTACATTAACATAGACAAGCATCATCACAAAAGACTGCGGGGTGTGCTTGTTCAAAATTACCATGACATTGAATTTATGGTTAGAGGAAGAAACAAATAATATAAACCTAATAAAGAGTAAACTTGCAATAGAATAACTAAGCAAAGAATGCAGAGACGTGAGGTTAATGATACTAAACGTCTACTCTCCAAAATTAGAAACATTTTATGTACAAATATTAGTCTGGTATTCAGAAAGAATTTTCTTAAAGTGTGGGAGAAGAGAACTTTACTGAAAATAAGCTTCTACAGTTGAAAGATCAATATCCCTTCAATGCAGAAATGTATACGCAGGGCCAAGATAGTAGTTACGGAAGAATGGAACAACAGGAAAGAGTATCACAAAGAGATCTCATGTTTTTTGTTATTAGTGCGATAGAAACTATTATTCGCAAAATATTCTGAATGAAAAATGTTTGGAAATTTTTTGTACGAAATTTATTTATTAATATCAGAAATTAAATTATTTTAACTGCAGGACTTTGTATTTATTGCTGTTAATGTTAACAATTTTGATAATTATATTATTTTCGGTTTCGAATATCTGGACTGCTCTAACATTCGCTTAGAGTAAAAACATGATGTATTAATCTCTAATTGATATGTTTCGACATTTTACTACAATTTCACAGATTTATTTATCATCCAAAACTGGTTCTTTCTGTTGTCATCTTTTTAATTGTGATTGGTTTGAGTAAAAAACTAGTTTATTATTTTTTGTGCCTTCTTTGCTACCTAAACTATGTTTTATTTATTTGTCAGATAAGAATAGATTTTTTTTGTTTCTGCTATTACAGAGAGAAATGTATTTTCTAATTAGAAACTGTCTTATTTCCTTCTTTTTGAGTTCCGTTAGAACTAATATGTTTAAATTAAGGGCGTATGAAAATATTTCTGTTTTCATTTTTTCCTCTAGATTACAATGAATTATTTATTTCCGTGCTAAATTAGCAGGTAAGAGTTGAGATGCAGGAGAGCAGACAGCGGAAGCGATTGGGTCAGTGGGCTGCCTTGCAGATTGGTGCTGATCAAGATGGCACCGTCGCGGGCCTGTTTTTTGCGCAAGGCCGGGTGGGCTCCGCTTTGTCGGCCACGGAGTGTAACTCCACACGCGGCCTATCCGTGCGTGACATCGGCCATCTCTGGAATCGGAATGACCGCAGCCAGAGGCCATTGAGTCAGCACCAGGCGTTCACACCTTGGATGCTGGCGGTAAAGACTTCCCAGGCAGACGCTGCAACTCCTGCCACGAACCGATGAGCGCAGAGAGCTGTTTCTGGGAGCATCTTACGAAGATGAGAAATAAGGTGGTGGATCACATCTTAAGAGTAGAGAAACTGGCAATAATTTATTGATAGAGAGAACAGCTGATCGGAAGAATTGTGGCGAAAACGATTATCAGACTGTATGAAGCAGATAATTTAGAATGTAACTGGTACAGGAAGATGATGAGCTCTGCTTGGGAACTGGTGTAGGATTGGGTAAGGAGGAAGAGTGGTTGTAGTGAAAAGTTCTTTTTTAAATATCTTATTTGTGCTCGGTCAAGTAACCCTGTCAAATATCGTTTTATTCCGGCAATATTTTTTTTTTCTGACGTGATAGTATGGAGAAGTTATGTTGATATTTGCCGTTAGTTTGGCTGTGCGACGCCATATTTGTCTCCAGAAGTTACAACGAACCTAGCACTTGACATACCGGCTGTCCTGATGCGAATTTCACGCGGTTCTCCGTAACCGTCTAGACAAATGCAGCGGCAGTACCTCAACTTACGCTTCATAAATTATGCATTGCGCTTAAAATAATTGGCACTTGTAATAACTTACAGGGTTCATAGGCAGATGACATAACTGATGTTTATGTGTCACGTTTGATCAGATCCGTAGCAGAGGTGAAAGACTTTCGGCCATTCAGAGTATCCTTAGATCTTACGGAAACACAAAACTTAAAATGTAAAATAGCACATCAGTTGAACTGAGGTTTGAATTTTGTGAACCCCATAACTTGAATAGCTATGCACAATATGGAATTCACAAAATTCAAATTACCCGCATAGCCGCCCTGGTACAGTAACTGCACTTACCACTCGATACTGGGTTAGCTGGTTCAGTCCCCTGTGTGAGAAGGTATGTGATAAATGAATGTAATTTTTCTCGGCGTTGTTTATTTATAAACGTTTCTCGGGAAACAAACCGAGTAATATTGTTATTAATGCACAATATTTCGGCGACTTTAACTTCGTCGCCATCTTCAGGTGCAGTTGCAAGTCTTGAAGTCTGCCTTGAGCGTGTTGTTTGTAAACTGGCATGGCAACGACAGATGTTGTTATGTTGCCTAGCAGCATCTCAGATGTCATTAACGCCCGCGGAACACAAAAAGCAGAGCGTTGGTGGTGAGCAGCCTCAATTACAGGAATCCATGCATCACCTTTCTGGAATCCACAATCCCTGTTTACCAAATCAGACGCGAGGCGAATTTCAAATGCTTCCTTTAATGACGCTGTCCCAGAAGCCTCTCGCATGTGTCAACACCTTAGTCGCTTCGAAATCGAAATCATGTCTTCCTGTCAAACTATGTTCCGCCACTGCTGATTTGTCTTTTTGCCCCAGGCGAACATGTCGGGCTTGTTCCAAACAACGTTGTTGTACGCACCGTATGGTCTGACCGATGTATTTCTTTCCACATTCACACGGGATGCAGTAAACTCCGGGTGTACGCAGGGCAAGGTCATCTTTTGGAGAGCGCAAAATGTTTCTCAATTTTGGTGGTGGCAGAAAAATGGTCTTAATGCCATTTCTTGCCAGGAATCTTCCGACCCTAGATGTTGTGGCGCCAGAGTACGGCAAGAAGGCTAATTTATCGTGTGGACCATTATCGTGTTTATCAGGCCTACGTTTCATTTCCCGGAATGCCAACTGTATCTGATGTTCATTGTTTCTAGGGCAAAAAGACAAATCAGCAGTGGCGGAACATTGTGTGACAGAAGGACATGATTTCGATTTCGAAGCGACTAAGGTGTTGACACATGCGAGAGGCTTCTGGGACAGCGTCATTAAAGAAGCATTTGAAATTCGCCTCGCGTCTGATTTGGTAAAAAGGGATTGTGGATTCCAGATAAGTGATGCATGGATTCCTGTTATTGAGGCTGCTCATCACCAACGCTCTGCTTTTTGTGTTCCGCGGGCGTCTAATGACATCTGAGATGCTGCTAGGCAACATAACAACATCTGTCGTTGCCATGCCACTTTACAAACAACACGCTCAAGGCTGACTTCAAGGCAGACTTCAAGACTTGCAACTGCACCTGAAGATGGCGGCGGAGTATAAAATCGCCGAAATATTGTGCATTAATAACAATATTACTCGGTTTGTATCCCGAGAAACGTTTATAAAAAAAAGGTATGTGATGTTATTTCAGTGATTACGAGTCTAATTTAAAATTAACTTGCCAGTATGACGTTACACCCTCTCTGGTATGGATACGTTCACTAATTCGGTTGAGAATGAGATGGGACCAGCTCGAAAGTCAACTAAGTCCCAGTGTAAGTATCCAGAGTATCAAGGACCAGTTACAACAGTTGTGGGCCAACTTGTCCCGTAGTCCAAGCTCCGACTGCATGATTTGTAGTACAACTATTATTTCACTAAAATCAATTTTTTATGTGTAATTATTAGTAGCAGATTACGATTCTGCCGGGGTTCCTATCAAAATATGGCCGCAAGTATTTTTAATTAAATTTTTAAAAAATAAGAATTTCGTTCACTTGTTTTTTAAATAAATTATAATTTATTTCAAAGAGATATATATAAAGAACATTAAAAATTTTGAGTTGTCTATATCAAAGGGGCCGGAAGTAGGGGTTATCAGCAGTTTAAGATATGTAAGAGCGAGAGAGAGGGAGAGTGCACCATACCGTGTCAGACCCGTGAAGTTAAATTTCGTTTCCGCTTTCTCTTCTGGGTGCTTTTTAGGCAATGAAGATTGCAAGCATTTCTGGACGTCTTGTGTTGAAGACGAAAGGCTCGACGACACATCCTTCATTTGTGCTAAAATTTTAATATAATTTGAATGGTAGTTTCAACAAATCTGGAGGATTAGGTTAGATGAATGAGAACGCAGCCTTGCTATAGGCGCAAAAATTCCTGTACAATTACTGCCATGTGAACTGTTAGTGTCACAATGATCTATTTATCTGTCACCGTATTTCCCATCATCCTCAGCGTAAAGCGTTGCAGTGTTGCGGAATAATAGACAAAAACGGTCCTAATGCATGGCTAGATTGCTTAAGATGAGATCATGATATAATTTTCTGATTATCTCTAACTATTTTATGCTACTAGTGAAAATCTCTCGATAGAGGTCAGTAAACAGCTACGGCCAGCCACCGAAGTGCGATAGCGATCACCGGCCGCGCCAGACGCTGCGTGACGAAGCTCTCCTAACGTCCAACTGGACCAGCAGATAGCCATCAGTCGCTGGCACCAGACAGCTCAGAGCTGAGAGATTCCCACAGCCTCAGCCGTGACAGCTACTCGTCACTGATTGCAAATCAAGCCGCCCACTGCTGTTACGAAAGTTGGCACAACCGACTTCATTCGCAACGATTTCTTCGTTAGACTCGCCTCGTAGGACTCACCAAATTTCTTTTCCTAGGTTTGCCGCAAGCTGATATACATAAGTATACAAAAGAGGTGGCATGACAGTAGGCTTGCATTAACGAGTATTCAAAAAATTGATCGAAAAGAAAGAAACTGCATTCATTAAAGGGTTGAAGTACCGCCGAACTGAAACGACCCAGGTCTAAATGCTTAGGCTGACGTACCAGCAGTTCTGATTTCTGTTTTTAGGCGGTTTTTAGTAATGATCTATGTGATTCACGGGGCAATCGACAATTTTTTCCAGAAGCATTACACAAACTAAATAAACACCGCTTACATTGTTCATAGAGCGATGGTTACATGTTTTACTTTTTCGTGTCCGTCCAATGTTAAACAAAGTTGTCAATATCTCTCCCTATCCAAGGGTCGTCACGTATTTTGAAAATCGGTAATGTGTCAAGCATAGAGATGATGTATGGAGATTCACATCTATACACGTTAGATTTCATTGGAGTCACTCCTGTTCTTATCCTGTTGAAGGTGGTCCATTTTACACAGTCAAATCTTACGCCAGAGGGTTCTTCTTCAGAGACTGGGTACCAGTTTGGACAATTGACATGTGTGCAATCCCAAAAATATAATGGCGATGAGAAATATATGTGCTACGACGCTGCAAAGCTTTGCTTTTCGTTATAAACTCCTTTTTTTTTTAACTTCTAATTGAACTTAGTGTTGGATAATATTGTGGAATCTTAAAAGAATAAAATGTGTCATATAAAGGTGTGTTTTGTTCAGATGTATTGTTTAACGCCTCTGATTATATACTACGTGTTACGCTTGTAGGATGGAAGGGCGAGCCGGCCCTGGCAGTGTAAGGGCTAGCGTATTGGCCTCGCGTTTCAAGGGCCACGGGTTCGAGTCCGGCCTCAGGCGTAGGGTTTTAACTAAGTGTTGTGTTCGTATTGTGCTGTCCTCATTGTAGTGTTTACTATATCATAATTAAAGCCGGCTACAACAGTTGGTACAACAACAAATTGGAGCTGGCTAAATGGTCGCCATAATTAAAAAAAGTAAACAGTAAAGGCGACTATGGATTTCGGAGAAGTTTGAACCTGCATTGAAGTTATCTGTGTCCAAACGTTTGGTGTCGAATGAAATCGCTATGTGGTATTGTGTATTTCAAAACTATCTGCGCAAAATAATCTCTACCGGAAACAATAATAAGAATTCAGGGATCCGAAGAACATGTGACAGGTATCTTTCCTATTACCATGGATCCAGTTCACACATAACAGAATGAAGCACTCTCAGCATTGTGAACACCCTCTTCCTTCCGTCATGTTTGATTCGCATTGAGGTCGTCTTGGATTATATTTTGAGCCAGGCAACTTCATGAACTTTGAACAAAATGCTGTGTATATCAAAATATGTAAAAACTATGTGATATTGGCATATGCTATCCATGGCTAGCGCGAGAATAATAACAAGTTGAGTACCGAGCGAGTTCGTTCTTCACTTTGTGCCGTCTTTGCGAACTGTAGTTCGTGGGAGCGAGCTCAGCTGTGTCCGGTGATTTTTAAACTTCTGTTGAATAATTCAACCAGGGCAGTCTTGGGAGAGGACGTTAATCTAGCGGTCCTTTGTGTTCTGTTTCGTCGGAAGATGTTCCCTTTCTAGAAGAGTCATCCCAGGTCACATGGTGGAAAACCTAAGCAGATACATTGCTCTGAAAAACGTTCTAGCGACAAAAAAGCGTTCTTGATTTCGGGACAATATTAATCCCCAAAATATTTCCTAATACCCCTGGAACACCGGAGGGAACAGGTATGTGTGTTTTTGTGTGTGTGTGTGTGTGTGTGTGTGTGTGTGGTTGGGGGTGGAGGGGAGGGGGTGGGGGAGTTGTTTGTAAGATATAAATTTATGCTACAATACTACAAGTCTTTCTAACACAGACCCAAAAAATTACTAGGCTAAACGACTGCGGAAATATCCAGCAGATCCTGGGTTCTAACTGTGGTCTTCTTTGTTATTAGTTCCATTGGAAAACTCCAAAATTCTGAGGACGCAGATAAAATCCGCACGTAAGTGCAATGAAGATTTTTTTTTTTTTTTGGTAGAAAAATGATTGGGGTCGGCTATTTGCATGCCTATGAAGTCAAAACAATTGTTTTCGAAATCTTGTCTTTTTGCGTTTTTGTTTACTTTTTCGTCTGCTTGTTCCGGCAAAAAACCTCTTAACGCCTGACGCTATGTTCACAGCCATTGAGTCTGACATAAATGTGAATTATGTAATTGTACTCTACTCCAATAGGAGCGGAACAGGAAATTAAATTCTGTTATGAACATTGAACTTCTGTACGACTACCATAAACATGTTGCTTTACACCTTTTAGAGAGAAACAAATTCTAGTAACTTAACGATGTTCGTTTAAAAGTCGAGGAGAATACTTTTCTGTAATATTCTTTTTTTCACGTGTACGAAGTGGCCAGTAAATCCCATTGAAGTGTAAACTCAATGTCTTGCTTGTATTTTGATATCTGAACTTTCCTGAACTCTTACTCCTGTGATGTATTCATTATGTTGACTCTATGGGGCATTAAAGGAGTTTTGAAAACTTTTAGAGTTTGAGGATTCATTTATGTTTTAGGGATTTATTGCTAGATGATGCCGAGTTTTTTTTTTTTTTTTTGTAGCCGAGCGAGTAATGAGGAGAGGATGTTGGCTATGATCTCAAAAGGAACCATTTGCCTGTAGTAATCGTTCGCAAATGGAAGCCCGAAATTACTGCTCATCGTCCAGGCCTAGGTTTTATTTTCAAACAGAAGAACTAGTTACTAACATTAGTTGATATCGTATGTGGTATGCAACGCAGATAGAATCATTTAGCAGACTGTAGTTTCCATTCTTGATGACTAACAAATTAAAAAAGTTATCAAAGTTTAAAATATTTCTATTTTAATGGTTTTTCTTATATCTCAATCACAGTATTTTTTTTATTAAAGCGGTCAGATAATACAACATATTTCCTTAAACGTCATGATTTAGATTACTGTCAATATAAATGGAGTTTCCTGCCTTAATGAGATTTTTTGTATTTTATAAAATATCAATTAATTTGATAATGAATGGAACACAAAAATAAATTCACTTGTATTTCAAATTTTATTTATTTAAAACGCTGACACTCATTCGTATTTAAATTGTTCTCATGATAGATTTACGCAGTAAACATAAATTTATGTATTTTTGTATCTCATATTATATTTCAGGCAAATAATAATACTAAAAAAACAGAAACTGAACAGTGTGAACAGAATAAAGTCAGAGCAGTTGCTGTTGCAACCAGATTTTAGAACGCACTATAGTTTCAATCGTGAGCTGCATAATAACTGGACAAAGTTTTATTAAAATTATACCAACACGAATTTATTTAAGGACTTAATTTCTTATTATAATTTTTTATTAGTTTTATCTAAAGAGTGTCAAATTAATTAATAAGCGTCGATAGAATTTTGCTCTACTGTTTGTAAAAATGGTAGTTTTCCGTGGTATTGTGGAATTGGGCAAATTGTAATTTAAATAAAATTACACCGGGAAAATAGCTACGAAAAGTAGGCACGTTATTATAAGGGGCTGCCAATTTTTATTCATGGAACGGTTCGTGCTGCGTGTTCTAGTTTAAGAATCGGTTCCCGTTACCCAGTAGTTAGGTTAGTCTGGAATGACAACGACCGATTGAGTAGCAAATATAAACTCGAACTACCATTGGGTGCGCCAGACAAATTTATTCTACCTCATTATTATATTAACACAAAAATGAAATGTAAATACTTTTATAACAATTTTGTGCATCAGATGATGTTTGTGAAAACCGATGTGGTGATAGGTACTGACATATTTTTTATTCCAAAATTACAAAAACGGAACCCTTGTACCTTTCATCGTACCTTCCCATATAGGAAACAGAAGAAAAATTTTTCTTGGCGCATCTCATCGAGAGTAGTATGTATGAATAGAGCTACAAAAATGTAATGAAAGTTGTTTTCGAAAATTTTATTTGACTGCGTATTTGACCAGAAATTTTGTTCCAAATTCGTTAATAATTTCTCTTTTAATTTTCCAACCGTATGACACAAAAATTTTGAAAAAAAGATGGTGGAACTTAATAAGAACTTTCAACTTTAATTGTTTTAGTATGATTTTGAAGTGGCAGTATGTTGGCCATGTTCCTTGGAGGAAAGACGAGACAAGATCAAAAGCAGTGTTAGAGTGGAGCCCAAGAGATCATCATAGACCGAGGGAACGAGAACCATGCCGATGAGACGGGGACATATGCAGGGTTGTCGGAGGATCAGGCAAGATCGTTGGACCTGGAGAAGACAGCTCCAGCTCCACCTAAACACATCACTCTAACACTTGAACTAATAATGTTGACTATTTTTTCACAAGTTTTCTCCCATTGAGCTATGAACAATCTACGCTTCATAAAATATTCCTCATCTGAGGAATAAAGACTATGCAATAAATTTATTTAACTAAGGTGAACGAAAATAACGTATATTAAACTTTATAAAATTTTATAATTACAGAAAACCAATACAGATAGAATGTTTTTTGTGTGCTATGTTATCAGAATAATAGGAATATATCCTTGAATATATACCAAGGGTGGTAAAACATATAAACATTCTGTGATTTTTTGGTTAGAGCATTTCATTAATTCTGTAATTGAAAGTGACAGTTGTACTGTTCGTGTTTCTCACACTGATGAACATATTCGTTGGTCGATAATCTGTCACAATTCCCGTCGCGCTAAACATGTCTCCCAAATAAGATTATAGAAGAGTTTCTTTGAAATTTATTAGATTTTTAATATTATGTCTATATCAATATTTGCAGATTTTAACGAAGATCTCGTTCGCGAGGACAGTAAATTTGATAGAGAACCCCGACTACAGATTTTTTTTCCCTAGCCTGCATTACTGCTACTCGAGGATAATATATTTGGGAATTTTAATTGAGAATTTGGAATAAATGATAGCTTTGCCAGTAATCACCATCCATTATGGCAAATATATTACGTATAGTTAAATACGAGCATCGAATGTACCTGACATAAAAAAAGAATAAGTGAAACAGAATTAATTTTATATGAAACATATCTTTTTCCGTACAAACCGACATTTGGTCTCGGTTTATATAAGACATAAGCAAGCATGCTGATTTAGATAAGTATCTTGTTTGTACGAATCCTCCTCACGTTTCATAAAAAATGTTACTCAAATATTAAATTATTATTTAATAAATTCGCCAATGCAACTGTGGTTGGATTTTGTTTATTTTAGAGAGCGTTTCGCCTTTCGTCGAGGAACCTTCAGCGTTCAATATTTTATTTGCATTTCCGTCTTGAGATATGGGAGTTGGTCACCTGTGTCATCAACCAGCATGTTGTTCAGTATAATTCAAGTATTATCACCTTATCATATATTTTATGACTCGAATGTAGTGCTGTAAATTGACATCAAAGGTATGGAACAATCGGTTATGTGGGTCTGATTTTAACTTAGCCATTTTTAAAAATTAAGCTTAAGTCATTAAGTCATTTGCCATTACCGACGGAAAAAATGATATGGAGTTTGGGTTATGATAACAATACTGATAAACTGGTCTGTGTTAGCGAGCTGGGTATTCACTGACCATCCTCACTGTCCAGCTGGCCGCTGGAGATATGGAACACCTGGAGAATGCATAACGTCCTCTTTGCATGACAACCCGCATGCACTCAGTGTTACGATTGTACCTGCTTCTCCTGGCAGCACAATCGTGGCAGCCAGCATACGGACAGCCACGCTCGCACTGTGATTGTCCTGTGCGCAACATCAACGTCTTTGATTCGTTAACATTCGATTCCTCCGCCTGATTTCATTTTCTGCCTCACCATTATATACATATTTAAATAATATATAAGTATTTAAACATTATATACATATTTAAATATCGGGCATGCACAGCATAGGTTCTGCTGCTGTTATATAATGATTATGTATTGCTCAGACTTTGAAAAATAAACATATATATTTCAATTACCTAACACATATGCTATGTGTTGTACTCAAGATTGTTTGGATCCTCCCGAAGGAGCCATACTGGACCTGGAATCAGAAGGTAAGACGGTCAGTTGCTTTCTTGCTTACCTAATCTAACCTAACCCGGTAATGCTACCGGTTAAAGGGGACTTACGATTTAACGTGGAATCCAAACCATCGAAGCGTTCTGACACAGTGAGCTGTTCCACAAATGAAGGTCGGCTTCAGGGACTTTGAAAATCCTCGCCGAGATAGGGATTCGAACCGGGGACCCTTCAATCTTCAGTTAAACGCCTCGACCACGGAGCCACCAGAGCACTCATTTTATTAGTTACGATTCTCTGATAAATGCTAATAAACGTTTGGTGGTGATAAGACCTGAATGATATGGAGGAACATTTGATAAGAAAAACGAACAAATAGGTAAGTAAATACATTCACAAACATTAATAGCCAAGGTGAAATGTTTTTCAGTTTCTTGAACACCCATCTATTCATATTTTTTCATCAAGAACTTTTACTGCGCAAGTGTAATTGTATTATAATCTTCACCATGTGGACCGCAAAATTACGTTTGTTGATATTATAGTCAACTTAAAATATACAAATCTTTTCAACGGATCTTATCTAAAATAATTTTCGCTGAAATTCCTTGTTAAGTATTAACGATTCATCTTTTTTTAGATTTTTTTTCTTTCATATGATTTAAAATTAGAGGGAGGGGAGTGGAGACTGATGATTACTTTTTTGGAGCCGACATTTTGCGAAATAAAAAAATGAAAGTCTCAAGACAAAATAAACTGCATTCCAAAAATGTGTTTAAAGGTACCATGCTATATAGCTTAGGTGAAACTTTTTTTTCACGCTTCTGTTTTTTTTTTTTCAGAAGTAGTAAAAATTTTAATATTTGTCTACAGATCTGTTTCACGATCAGGAGAACGCATTTTTTCATAAAATTTCATCACAGACGATACAAAGGGAGTTGCGAATAGAGAACTGATATTCAGTTTTTAGATTCGAGCCGTAATTAACATAAAGGTTCCAGTAGACTGTCAATCCGATTGTCAATATTCCCATCAATAATATTGACTGAGTCTCATTGAAGCAAGTACTTATCATTTCGGAGAATATTGATGAGGATTAGCGATGATTGAAGGTGTTTGATTTTGACTGATGCTTACTGACCGGCGCGATTGTCGAAATGTATCGAACCTCTGGAAGCGCGAGTGTTAATATTTTCATCATTCACTAATCAGACAGCTATGTGGAAGCACCAGTTCACCATCCCCTTGACAGTGTACACGATTCAATTGGTTACAATGCTTATTACTTTACATCGTAATTACACTGAACTGTGGCAGGATAAATTAAGGGATTATATAAATAATAACAAACCATAAAATTCACAGCAGGTAACCTCAAATCTGCCTTAGAGACTATTTCCATGAAAAACTTGAAATAAACACATAGCACTACACTTCGAACACAGTAGGCATGTTTCGAATTCCAGGCCCAATTGAGCATTGTGACTGTGTTTGAAGGGCTTATTGAAACCCATTGACTCGCCCTTTAACCTAGACTGTGTAAGCGCTTGTTTTTATCCGTACGTCGAATATCGCCATACCGGGAGAGAAACCGGCGCTCTAATCTCGTCCGGGGACTAAAGGAGAAGACATCTGAAAATCACCGAGGAAGGCGCACTTACTGTTCTCATGCACGATAACTCCGTTTTATGGTAAACTTGTATACTGATTAAGTAATAAATTTAAAAAAAAATCCTTATTGAAGTCTAGTGAGTCTCGCTTAACTAGACCGCGTAAGCGTTTGTTTTTATTCGTATATCGAGTATCTCCACCAGCTTACGTAAAAAGAACCTGGGACGACACGAAAAGTCGATGAAGAAGAAAAAAGAGAAGCAATGTCGAAGTCTTGGTGTGTAGGCTATTGAGAATTCCGTTCAGTGTCTTACAGTTTGTCCATCCGATTCAGACGTAATGACACGAGGGCCGACAGATGACAACGTGGATTGGCGTGTCGGGATGTAGCGTCATAAGAGGTAACCCTACAGAATACCAAGAGCTGGCTCAAAGCGGAGGCCGGCTGGGTAGCGGAGAGGTAGCGAGAATACAGGATGAGCGCCAACACATTCCTCGCCGTCTCGACACCAGACATGGGAACCCGCTCTCTTCTTTGCGAATTAGTACCGTCAACTACTGCAGGTCTAACCACTGCATGCAGTGGGATTGAGGGGCTACCGCGCCAAGCTGTACACATTAGACGTGGTTAAACAAGCTATTCACGGGCGCCAGTGACGTTCGAAACAATCAAAACAAGCCCAAATTAACCTGTAATCAGTAAATTTAAAGAAAAACGCCTAACATTCAAGTAAAGTCTTCTATAACCAACCAACACATGTTTCAAGTGATCTTCAAAGAATGTAAATTTCAAGAAATGACACTTTGATATGAGTTCTTCTATGAGCTCAGCTAGGGTGTCGTTTCTTTAATTAAAATAAGCAGTTGAAAACACTTAACGCTTATTATTTAGCGGATAACATGTAACCTCAAGGTTAAATTATAGTTGTGTATGCTTGTGAAAGTTTGTTTGTTGTTAACAGTAATTCTGTTGGAATTCTAAACGTTATGGGCCAAATAAATTAATCAATTCTACCACCAACGATTGTAGAGCATAGATTTCAATATTTCGTATAACTGGCATGAATCTGAGTACAGATGTTAATTCTCATTGATTAGAAGTTTGTCTTTGTATTCCATTATATTCCCATTTATATACAGCCAGTTAAATTTATACAGTATGATACACTATCACTCGACCGCACTACATGTGTGTATGTGCCAGTTTCAATATCAGACCAACTGCTACTCATTACTCCGTAGAGGCAAATCCCTTCTCCCTCTCACGCGGAGGCTGGACACCGACCCAGCTGACCAGAAATCACACCTATACAGGGTGTTACAAAAAGGTACGGCCAAACTTTCAGGAAACATTCCTCACACACAAACAAAGAAAATATGTTATGTGGACATGTGTCCGGAAACGCTTACTTTCCATGTTAGAGCTCATATTGTGGACGGCTGTGATACAATACGCCATTCTCCATGTCTGCATCAGCGCATCAGGGATTCCATGCGACGGAGGGTGGATGCATGTATCCTCGCTAACGGAGGAAATTTTGAACATTTCCTGTAACAAAGTGTTTGAGGTCACGCTGGTATGTTCTGTTGCTGTGTGTTTCCATTCCATGTTTAATGTGATTTGAAGAGAAGTAATAAAATGAGCTCTAAAATGGAAAGTAAGCGTTTCCGGACACATGTCTATATAACATATTTTCTTTGTTTGTGTGTGAGGAATGTTTCCTGAAAGTTTGGCCATACCTTTTTGTAACACCCTGTATATGTGACCTCCTGCTGCCTTCCCATACAGCTCAGTGCCTCTGGCACTTATAATATTTATTCTTGTGTTAACTAAACAAAATACACACGTAAATCTTATATATACGTCTATCTCACAGGCCACGTAGTCCATTTGCACTACAACCATGAAAATATCTCGTCCATCTACTTTATCCACTTCCTAAAAGCGAAAGTTCACCACGAAACGATTTCATGTTCCCATTTGACGTCAGGCCATCACCTTTATCGAATGAATTATCGAACTTCGAGTAGCTACTGGCAGTCGATAATCTAGATTCTGTAGTTTCATTCCAAAGAAAGAGGAATAATAAACTTATAACATAACTTTGTAATTATTTAGTGGAAAGAATTTCTTACAATTTCAATATGTCGCGTCATAAGGACAAAAAATACAAATCGAAATCGACGAAACTAACATCAATCGACACAGCAAATCTATTAATTCCATAGTTACCCCACAGATCCCTGAGGAGAGAAAGTTCACAAATGTGGTGTTAAACAGCCCTTTGAGAGAGAACTTAAAAATTAAAGAGGAAAAATAAAAAAATGAATGATTATAGATGGCAAAGAAGAAACGCATAACACAAAAGTTGAAGAAGAAAAGATGGAAAGTGATACGTAATCTTCATGAGTTCTCTGCCGAACGATGCGAATATGGTAATTCCCTCAGCAAACCCGCTTATTATTCTCGAATCACAAACATCAAAATACACAGTTAAAACATTGTGCAAATCAACAACCTTAAACACACTTAGCTCAGTACTTAGCAACCTCAATTGCCTTCTGTGTTGCTCGAAACAGATCATATTTGTTGCAGGATGATGGGCATATAGGGGACTAGAGCATATGATTCATAGTATGGTCCTCACCACATTAACAAACCTGCTATGATTAAATATAAATGACAAGCGGGAAAGGCTTCACTCATTCAAGAGGAAAATGACTCATATATTTGTGTGTTACTATTACAGAGGTGATGATTAGGGCAACAGAAATAAAAATAAGGGTGACTACGACTAGGGAGACATTCAGTCGGAAGATGAAGAAGTAATGTAAAACATAATACAAAGATATACTAAAGATAATTGATATATGTTTCGTATGTTGTGCACAATATATAGCGATGAAACTAGGACTTCTAAATATCATAGAAGAAATAGTAACGTGAATATGAGGGAAATTTGCTGTAATGAAATGATAAGGTAAAATGTGGAGCGACGGGTTGCTGAGATTCTTATTGGAAGAAACGAGAATGTCGTCGAGACCAAACAGAGAAATGTAGCTACGTTTTTTAAGTAACATTTGGCTATTAGGCCGTACAGCCATGTCCATTGGCAGCCTGCGTCTAATCTGAAATTCAGCGTTTTACAATAAATATTCCACCTCTGTATTTTAGGATGTTACAGTAGACACTGTACTAAAACAATTCACGCTAAGTCACCATGCTGATCGGGAAGTGCAAGACATTTACAGACGGTATTACTATTACTATTACAGCTTCTTCATTTTTCTGAACGTTGTACAGAAGTTTCTGATCAAGGATCTATGAGATATAATAAAATGAAACAGACTTTCGACCGAGGTAGGTTATTTTCCTAACAAATAACAGGAACGTCACATTTTAGAAACTATCGTTGAAAGCCATGAATTTTTGCGCCTTATGTATTATATTTCCATGTTGATGTAAATATCTGAAATGTGAAAATGTATATGGTTTGTGACATAATTTTGTTGATATTTCACTAATCAAAACCAACAGCATAGTAGGAAGATAAGCCTTTACTGAAACGCCTTTTACAGATATAAATATGTTCTTATTATGCTATGTTGACTGCAGAAATTCTTAAAAATTAACTCTCTTATTGATTCAATAGTTGTAGATTGTCATTTCAACCTCAGAATCTTTGGCACTTTCGTGTGTTAACATACCACATTGCTGAGGACATGTCATGACAAGCACAATGTTGTGAACAAGCGGACTTGCGTCATTGTGCTCAGCGAGATTATTCTGGCCGGCCATCACCTTATCGAGATTGCTCTTGATCTCACCGCCTGGTTCTACAATACGAGCCGTTTGCGTACAGCTAAGAGAGGTTGCCACACCATACTGAGTGCAGTCGTCAGTCAATCTTGACTCTGTGTCCCGCTGGGTAAGTTACGATGGCCAACGCAAGATCAACACAAACAGCTTACTGATTATATTTTCCGGCCAACGCAAGATCAACATGCACAGCTGACCGATTACCGTTTCTGGACAACGCAAGATCAACACGAACAGCTTACCGACTTCCTTTTCCGGTCAACGTAAGATCAAAATGCACATCTGACCGATTACCTTTTCCCGACATCGCAAGGTCAACACGAACAGCTGAGCGATTACCTTTTCCAGACAACGCAATATCAACACGAACAGCTTACCGATTTCCTTTTCTGGACAAGCTCAAGATGTACAGTTGACCGATTACCTTTTCCGGACAAAACAAGAGCAACACACACATCTGACTCATTACCTTTTTCGGACAACGCAAGATCAATGCACAGCTGATTGATTATCTTTTTAGAAGTAGCAACGCATCTTGTTCATTACCTTCTACGGTACCTTAATCAACTCCAAAATATCCCTACCTATATATGAAATCTTTCCAATTTCATATTCCTGAAATCTATTGCTCATTTATTCACTCCCACATACTAATATTCGTTATTTGCCCATCATATATATTACTTGTAACAGCTGTTGTTTTGTGACGAGCCATCTTTCTCCCTTCATACCTAACCAAAATCGATGAATTATGTTTCATTTTAAATATTTAATTAATTATGAAAGGGACTTTTCAAAATTCAGCCCACAAATGGCAAAATTATGAACAATGAAGTTACAGGTGTGCGATAGTTCAGAGTAAATATGCTAGGCTTCGCTGGTCGATAAGGAATGATCGCATTATCGCTAGCAATACCAAATTTCACAGAGATGTTGATAAACTGTAGTGTTTTGTAGAGTATCGAGTTTTCGGGTATTTTTGTTTCTGTTAGAGAAAGATTTCATGATTTGTAATAGTTTCTTAAAACGTTGTGTTTTGTTATGTACCTGTTTTAGTTGGAAAATAATCAACTACAAAATATCCAGCTCTTATTTCATCATACTACAAACCACTAGCCTCACTGTTCATCATATATTACTAAAAAAAATCGCAGGTGTCCGCTAATCTTCATCATTGTATTTGCCTTATACACTATTAGTACACTATTCAGCCATTTACTGTCTTGTAGTGAGTCAGAATCCAACTTCTTAATCGAACAATGGTATACTGGCGTCTGTACAATACAGTGAATTTCTCAACATGTCTAGCTACCCTCCTACGCATATTGTCCTGCAATCATTCGTTGCCCTGTGAGCGACTGTAGAAAACAATATATTAAGCTGAACGAAGCGAAAAAGAGATTTATCATTCACCAGACATACGAACCGAAGTATTTCACTGATCAATATTGATATATTTACTTAAGTTTTGTCTAAGAGTTTTTCTCCAATAATCCAAACGAATCGTCCGCCAGAATTAGACTTGGTTCCTCTTGACACATCCAGCTTGAATCAAAAGATATTTGGGGAACTGCACAACTTTCGGTACCTGCGAAATACTTGTACTAACCTGTTGAAATTTACACCATTCGCTTCGTTATGATGTCCTCTTCACGTTTTGCGATCATGTAAACCGGAAAAGTCGCCAGGAATTTAATTAAAAATGCCGAAATATGATGGGCTGAGCAACTGCTAAATGCTATCAGCACTGCAAAAATAACAAAAACTATCGGTACAGGGATCATTTCAACCTAAACAGTTTAGTTTTATCATATAAATCGTGGTTAGGTTGATATACGGCCTGGACCAAGTGATAAAAAATTACGAAATTTTGGCTATGCCGCATACAACGCGCAAAGGCCTATTTGTTTACAATGGAAGCAAAGGATTATCTCTGGTTGCTCATTGCTACGTAAGATGGCGGTCATCACCGTATTACAACTCGGATAAATATTGCGTGTTTGTCAATTTTGTGCGTCTCTTTTACAAAGAAGTAGAGCTGAAAAGGCATGAAAACATTACAACAAAGGATGAAATCAACATTTTAAGAGACTGTCACTAATTTTTTAAACGTTGGCGGCATGTAACGGCTGTACGTCATGTCATATTTCGGCATTTTTATTTAAATTCCTGGCGACTTTTCCGGTTTACATGATCGCAAAACGTGAAGAGGACATCATAACGAAGCGAATGGTGTAAATTTCAACAGGTTAGTACAAGTATTTCGCAGGTACCGAAAGTTGTGCAGTTCCCGATATTTGTTTTGCTGGTAACATAATTTATTGGAAAGCAGTGTTGGTCAGTAGGACAGTCGACTGTTGGGATAAGATTAAGTTGGGAAAGCCCAGCGATTCCGCGTGCCACGCCCTCGTTGGTCTGCCGGGCCACGTCCATCGGCAGACCCGCGCGAGACCGGGGTGTCACTGACCTTGGCGCAATCACTTCACTCCTCTAGACACGGCGTCAGTACCGACAGCACTCTCTGACCGGAATATTCAAAGCCTCGTTACCGGAGTACGGGCTGACTGCTCTTTTTGTAGAATACCGTCTGTTTTGTATGGTCCAGGGCCCAGAGCAGGTGCCCAATTGCTCGTGGAACGTTCCAGTTGCGTGGTTCTGGTATGTCCCACTAGAATGTCAAGGCTGAAGCCGAAGTCGATGGTACTTGAATTTTTTGATTCCGTGGAAGGAATTTTTTTTTTGACAGTGGTGCGCTGTGTGTTATACGTTCGCTTTAGGAAAACCTGTAACTAAACAGTTACAAACATTCATTAACAATATTCTTCAGGTAATTTTGGACCAGGACGAGAATCCTATTAGCGCACTCTGGGTCACTTAATGCAAATTGCCTTATGTGCACGAGGATGGACTTAGCAAACATTGGAGTATTTTCTTTATGGTTTCATATTCTTCACATTTAAACTTAAACGCGTAAGTATATCATGATTTTAACTTTGCATCTACATATCCAGAATTCAGCTGATTCGGATACTGCCGTGTACCCAAATTCTTCTTCCGATAGATATTAAGCTCGATGAAATACTTAAGAATTTATGTTTCCTATTATGGATGATCCGTGTTGGAGGATGCTGTGTATTGCGCTGATTAAATATTTTTTAGATCCAAAATTCAGAAGTGGCAATTTGACCGGGAGGAAAGACTTCAGATGACTACTGCAACTACATGGTCTCCTAAGTGAAAATAAGCCTATAGCAGGCGTATGAAGGAAATATCAGCACGAAGGAAAGCAAACGCTTCTAAGTAATTTATCTAGGCTTAATGGGCGTATCCGTAAATAGTCTACTAATAATAACTCTTGACAAATCTGTTGGCTGCTCTTCAAATTTCAGTAAGATTGTGCTAAAAACCCTTAGAACTCTTCGTTTCATCGAAAATAGTGGAGTAAACCAAATAATAACTTGGAAGAGGAAATAAGTACAGTGGATTTAAATAAAAGGAGATCAGAACGAAGAGTAATAATGTTCTCTGTTGACTTCCCAGAAAGCACGATAGAACTGCAAAGATAAGTCTTAGAAAAGAGAATATAATACCAGAGAACTTCCAGTTCAGCTTTTAATTTTTGTTTGAGATTAATCAAATACTTCGTTTTCACTATTTTTGGGAAATATTCAATATTTTAAAATTTTTCTTCCATTGATAATATTTAAATTTAAAACTAACAAACGAAGTGAATGATATCATTGAAAGTGTGAATGTTACATAAAAAGCAGATACGTTAACGATAATAAGCATTAAAATTGTACTCGTAAAATATCTTTTGAAGAATTACTTTGTATGTTGCGCGGAGTAAGGACTGTGAATCGTTTCTGAGTAGTTATTACAACCACAGCTGTATTATATTTCTGAACGAAGTTGTTTTAACCACGGAAAGATTGTACAGTACCATATCATTCCGTGATCCAATCATTAAATTCAAAACATAATTTTTTTATGAACGGAACAATCTCTCTTAGATAGAAGACAAGTTGTTAGCCAAGACGCTGTAGGGAAAGTTAAACTAGTCAACACTGAAATATTCAATCTTATCCCAGGTTCACGTGTTTATTCTCAGCACGATCCTCTTAATATTGCCGGAAAAATTCCGATTAAAATTAAATGTTTCCGTCACCTCTTTCATTTCACCATTTAATTTGATGAAATAAAAAATAAAAAGAATGATTGAAATGTTGGGAACAAAAGCCACCACTGCAGATGGAAACAATTTTTCAAAACTATCTCAATTACGTTCATCAGTAAATTCATCAGTTTCTGCACTCACTTATATGAATAAAAAATGAAAGATTAACCAATCATAGAATGCAGTTATATTTCTGATGTATTAAAAAAACTTCACAGTCCTCATGTTGCGTGACTAACATTCGTTGTTAGTATCATCTTGCAACGAAATCATTCTACCTGGACTGTATAGCAAGCATTCATAGGATCCATATCAACATTTATGGTCCTCTTAACTTTTTTCTTTCATTTCAACGCGACTCGACAGTAGAGAAATTATAGGAATATGAGGAGATACGTTTGTCGATTGTTTGACAAGTTGAACGTTGCTATTGGCAATTTTAAATTCACGAATCATATGTTTTGCTTGATACCCCTGTTGAAGATGTCCCCCGCAGAATCGTTTGAGTGTCCACGTTCATAGTTTGAAACATCGTCGACGAATATAGCGACTACCTTGAGAGATGTTTCATTCTTCCAATGTTTGACTGGTTCTTGCGGTTTCTTGCATTGAAGGTACAGAGATACCACTGTAAATTTTGTTTGTTGGTCGTAGTCTGTCATATAGAAGTGACGATTAAGCGTAACGAGTTCTCAAGAAGCACTTGAACTCTAGAGGGTGTGGTATGTAGCTACAATGACCGTGGCTCATTCCCCTTGTCATAAATTGTTTGTAAGAAGTCACTTGAGATTCGTAATATAGTTTTTAAGTGATTTTAAGTGTTTTCTAAACTAAATATTATTGCTCACGTTAGGAAAACTATTCGATACTACGACTAATTTTTACACAAATTTGATATATATATATATATATATATATATTATGAGATATTTTGCGCGGTGTGACTCACAGATTAACAATCGGACCTTCCAAATAACAACAATTGTCAATCGAAATTGAACACCTTCTCGATTTCGACCTAGGGAAGGGAGTTAGGTTACTAGCGTCACAGTACACCTGTTCGGGTAAGACGACGAAGGCCTGAAAATTTTTGCGAAACAAATTAGTGTTAGTTTCGTGAGTCTTGAACTTAGAGCCGTATTCACGTAGAAACGAATGGGGAGTTGAATAATTAAATAACTCGCCGTTACACCGGTGAAAGAAATTTCGTTTAATTGTTTGATAACAAAGTTGCAATAAGCTGCTTTTTTTTTATTGCTTAACGTCTCTTAACAGCGAGGTCTTTAGAGACGGGAAAGGATGGGGGGGGGGGCAATGAATGGGAAGGAATTTGGCCATGGCATTTTGAAGGAAGCATCCCAGCATTTGCCTGGAGTGATTTGGGAAACCATGAAAAACCCAAATCTGGATGCCCGGACGAGGATTCGAACCGCCATCCTCCCGAATGCGAGGCCAGAACGCTAACCGTTACTCCACCACGTTCGGTTTAAGCTGCTGTTAGTATTTTATTGGTTTAAGTTTCTCTTTCTTTTTCACCTGTTGTAGAATTTGAAAATAAGTATTTCAGGTAACAATGGACGCAGCAGGTAGAGAATGATGAGAAATGACGAGTGAACCTGTCTTTAAGAAGCCGTATTGACATGTAGCTGGTTAGACCTATGATTATTATTTCCAGACATATGCTTCATATACACTTGCCGACAAGAAGTTGAAGTATGCAAAAGAAATGGTTAGATGTCAATGAAACTTCAAACACACACATCAACGGCGGGTATTGGCAACTCTGTGTGACAGGTAGAAACGTCACTATTGTTCGTGTTTAGTTGCGTTGTCATGCTTTGTATGGCATATAAGAGGCTCGAACAGCGTAAGATGTTAAGTAATATCTGTAAAGGATACGGATATGACGCGTACTCGTGTGAGACAGCGTTATAAGCACTTGACAGAATGTGAAAGGTACCTCATTGTGGCTCTTTTTTGGCCGGTTGGTCGAATCGTGCAACATTCAGATTTGTGGGGCATTTGGATGCGGCAGTGGCCTGATAATGGACTGGTGGGTGCAGGTTTACTCGTCGTCAAGGTTCCGGTAGATCACGCTCGACCACCAAAAATAAAGATAAATAATCGTAACCACTTCACGCCTCAGCCTGTCATCCGAGAACAAGTAAAGAACTCGCAGTAACATTCTTTGTCATCCCACACAATCGGTCAGAGGCTAGCAGCAGACGGACTATGGAATTACCGTTTCATACAAAGACATGCGTTAACGCTACAACGCCAACGGCTGCATTTTGAGTGTTGCCATAACCGGGAAGGGAGTACTGCTGATGAATGGAGTCGCATTGTGTTCAGTTATGAATCATAGTTCTGCACTACCTCAGATGACCATCGTAGACAAGAATGGCGGCGACCTGGGGAGAGGTTTCATTCTTCCAATGTTTTAAAGTAGAACACCGGTGTTACTCCTGGCGTCGTGCTGTGTTGAGCCATCGGATGTAACTTCAGGTCACGGCTGGTAGAGATTGGGGAACTCTGACGACAGAACGGTATGTAACGGACATACTGGGTCCTAGTGTGTTACCTCTCATACCACGGTTTCCTGGTGCCAGTTTTCTACAGGACAATGTTCTTCCTCAAATGGCACGCGTCTTTAGGAACTGTCTGCGTGATGGTGAGGTATTCCATTGGCCAGCAAGATCCCCAGACCTGTACCCGATAAAACATGTGTGGGACCAGTTTGGATGTCCACTCTGTCTCAGTATCCAGGCTATAAAGGATCAGTTACAACAGTTTTTGTTTGTTTTTTGGTATTCGGCATTTGAGGCCATTCATCCAACACAACAGTGATTATGTGTGATTCAGTGATTTAAAATTCTTCCCGTACGCATTTTTCCAACTAGTTATTTACACCACTGGTCGGGGGACATGACATTCACAGACATAATACTTAAACACTCATGCCCGCGGCAGAAGTCGAACCGGCGATCTTTGGCATGCGGAGCTATACTCTAGCCACTACGCAACCGAGGTCGGCAGTTACAACAATTGTAGGCCAGCTTGCCTCAGGAGGGGATACAACAGCTTTATGACAACCTTCCCACCTGAATCAGTGCACGCATTCAGGCCAGACGGGATGAACATCATCGTAATCAGTGGGCCCAAATTGCTAAGTTCTTTGTAAATTTGACTATTTTGTAATAATTAGAATAACGTTACAAACCCATACAAACCGTGAAGTTTCATTTCTTTTCAACCTTCCTTCAGGGCCCTTCCCCTTTTGTTTGGTCAAGTAATGAAAATTTAAAAAAAAAAAATCACTTTTCCATTAAAACCCAATATTCTGGAGAGAATTACTTCAGTTTTCAATAAGATAGAAATGAGTAAACACAGCTTATTAATTATTGAGTTCTAATTGTATTGTTTCCACATATCCTAAGATTTCAAAAGCATTAAGAACTCCGTAATGCCAGGGCCGTAATGGACATATAGATTTGTTAAATGGGAATTAGAATATTTTATTGGAAGTAATAAGTCATTCCAGGAGCTAGCAGGCTAGTCTTCGCACGCGCCGAGCTGAGCGCAGTGTTGTTTGTCAGGAATGTGCTGAGACGCTGACTCGATCGATATTACTAGTTGGAACTGACTCTCTGACGTCAATAAAGTTCACCTTTGAGGTAACAACGAATTATTAGCTCACTCTGCGGGCAGTCATCGACAAGTAGATAGCCCATTTTCTGAGGGTAGCTTCCATCAGCTAGTATGGGTTTCCAACAGTAAAACCGACTCTCTTCGCTCAAGTCTGTTCACTATGTAGGCCCTGCAAGATTATGGTGGCGACATACCATCAGCCACTTAGCCCACCATCCAGTCATACAGCAATCCATTAGTCTACGAATTATTAGTCAGATCATATAGGCTCTGTCGGGAGGATCCTCGCAGTCATGCTGTCGGCTGTATAATAACGGTTTTCAATGACTATTAAATGGGACCTCTTAACCGTTACGCGTATTATCATTCACTATAGGACAGAATCTCAGCTGGTCATCTAATACGTACCAGTCTTCCCTTATCTTGGTTGCTGAACCTACAAATCGGCTGGTGTCAGATTCCTGACGAAATACATCTTACCAATTAGCCCACAAGACACAAGAGCTCCGGATCAAGACCATCAAGACAGAAGAGACTTCTGCAACCACAAGAACGCCACAAGGTTAGTCAAACTCTCCTCTAGATTCCCACCACAGTTTAAGCCCACAACGAACCCAAGTCTACTCCTCGGCTACCCTTTGGCTACCAGCCAGTCAGGCAGAACTCTTACAGTAAATATAGTATATGAAAGTGTGATGTAAATCTCTCTGGTTTACTTTATCGCATCTGCAACCACTTAAAGTTTTATGTTAATGGCGTTAACACCAGTATTAATACTGTTTTCAATGTGGCAATTTTACAACTCAATATGGCAAAGCAAAGTTAAAACACTTGACGAAAGCCTCCGGTGTTTCCAGACGCAACTTGTAGAGGCGACCTTTGCCACGCCAGCTACTTGTTACAGGAAGTATTCTGCCGTGTCCGGGTGAGAGGAAGCACTCTTGACCAGTTGTGCCGAAAGAATTTGCTGCCAGATGGGAGCGTTCTGGAGATGGAGTGGCGCCCTCGTTGGTATTCCGTGTCTCAGAAAGGAGCTGCCGCGCAGGAAGCTATAAAAATTGTTTCTCGTGCCACCAAGACAACTGCACGTGGAATACGAGGCAAGCCAGGCAAACCAGTGCCGACAAAGTTGCTTCAGACCACCCTGGCCGTGAATACTATTTCACATTCTTCGAATAAAATGATTTTAATTTAATTTAATTTAATTGGGATGGTGTGCTTGCTCCGATGGCAATTTACATACACCAATTTCTTCCCCTTTCCTTTTCCTGCCTACTTTTGCTCACTTAGCGTTTTCTGTAACTTATTGATCATTTTTTAGGGTGATTAGTCCAATCCATAACCCCGTTACCCTAAAAAAAAAATCTTTCTACAACTTTATATCTGAAACTGAAAGCCGGTTTGTGGTAATGGTCATCTCTTCCCTTCCAAGCATCTCTCCTAATTCTTCCACCAATATCTTTCCATACCTCATCACCCTTATGATTATGTACACAATGTTTCAGATAAAATGAACAAGAAGGCTATGTTGTTAGTGTGGCACAGCAATGCATGCCTCTAAAGGTGGATTCCCACGATCCCCTGTAGGCGAGGCGAGACGAGAGGGGACCTTTGATCATTTACCGACTGGCGGTTGGTCGAGGCGAGACGTCCACGCTAGCTTATGCGGCAAAGATGAGAGGCCTCCGTCCCGTCCCGTCTCGCCTCCGTTTACAAGAGATCGTGGGAATGCGCCTTAAGGCATCTGGTGTGGTGAATAATGTTATGATATTTGGTGTGTGTCAGGATATGAAGGAGTTCTTAAGAGTTTAAGATTCAGCAGAGGACATGTGATTTACGGGGAGATAGAACAGGATAGCCAGGTGTTGAGGAACATTCCTATTCGTTATTATAATGTTTGAAGATTTTAAATGTAAATATCTTGACTTATCATTTTATTTTAAAAAAATCAACTAGGCAGAAACTATTGGGCAGGTGGTAGGATGAGGTTTCGAAATCTTTCATTTACTGGAGAGAGTGATGAAGAGTTGCATCAGAGAAGTGAGGGAATTCGGTTACAAAACTGTGGTCAGACCATTGCATTGTAGCATTTTTGGCATCAACTACAGCAGTTTGAAGGGATGCAAAGAAGGGCTAATAGATTTGTCTCTAGAAATTACTGTAGTACACAATCAGTAGGGAAAAGATTACCATCGCCACAAGTTGGCACTCAATTTCATATATAAGAATGTGGGATATATTTTTTTCGTGGATAAGGAATTAGTGAATTGGAATAAACTGCCAAAGGAAGTAATGAATAGTTTACAAATAAACGCTGAAAGAATTTAAAATTATATTTGATTTTAAACGTGCTGTTAGTAGTATCATTTATGATCATTTGTATTCCATAATATTGTCAGAAAGAATGATCAAATGAAAAAATTGGACAATTTTAGATTAGTAGGTATGTGTAAGCCTTAAACAAAACGGTTATTAATATTATTATTACTTTTTGCATTATTCCTGTAAATGCATTTTGAGTTTAAAGAGTTTTATTTATATAAAGGGAAAACAATCAGCCGAAAGAGCTTTTTTGTGATGTCACCAGTATGGACTAACTTTATGCACTTTGATACAAAAATTCCTACGGTATTTATTAACTACAAAATGGTATAAAAAGAAATACTTAATTAAAGGCCGAAGAGTTCCTTGAAGCGGCTAGCTAAAGAACGCGTAATTAACATGACAGATATTTTCGCTCTGATTTATATCAAGTTCAAACTGTTGAAATATTTTTGTGTATGAAGTTTAGTAACAGTATCATATCCAAACCGATTAAAAGGATAATTTAAAGATTTTCCGATATCTTTATTGTTCGTTGATAGTAAAGATATCAAGTATTTCACTTCATTCGATCTATCATGTATTTTCTTGTGATAATAGAGGTTGTAGATTCTAGACCTAACAAAGCACAGTGCCACTAAAATACGTCATTTCTGCAAACACGAGGTATCAATTCCAGTTGTCGGCTGATAACTCTGTCAGCAGTTCCTAGCAGGTATCTGTCTCCGTCTAAACGTTTTTACAACCCTGTGGGCCAGCTTTCTCACAAATAGTCTCATGATAATACCAAGTAAAGGCCACTACGCCACAGAATGCAATACAATGGAATGTTCTCTTTTATTGACATAGTTTCATTCTGTGCTAATCTAATCTCCAGTCGTCAAGGCATCCTAGTAGTATTGTTTTCTTGTACAGGAATTCGAAACCTGGATCATAAACATCGTAAAGACAATACAAACTCAGTAATAAACTAGAAACTGAAAATTACGATACAAATGAAAAACATTATGTCAGCTTCGTTTCTACATAAAACATCAAAATTATTCTCAGGATGTCATTGTCTCTGCACCAGTTCTCTCACCTTCATGGAATGATGTTGTTGTAAAAATTAAAATAACTCAAGATCGCTGGAATACCGCGATAGCGTCTGAGACGCAGCTTGACACGTGTATATACAGGGTGTTTAAAAATGACCGATATATTTGAAAAATCAATAAAAAATAAACGGGAGGCTATAGAAATACACCGTTTGTTGCAATATGCTTGGGATAACAGTAAATTTTCGGGCAGACAAACTTTCGAAATTGGTTACAATTTTCAACAACAGATGGCGCTGCAGTCTGGAAAAATCTAAAGTACGATATTTTTCACATATTCACCATTTTTTCACAGCAAACTTGCAATTTGTGAACAGCACACGCTTACAGCAGAAAGACGACTTACAGAATGGCGAACTCATAGACTGCGTTTACTTCTATATCTATCAAATCGCTTGCAGCGCCATCTGTTGTTGAAAATTGAAACCAATTTCGAAAGTTTGTCTGCCTGAAAATTTACTGTTGTCCCAAGCTTATTGCAACAAACGGTGTATTTCTACCGCTGCCCTTTTAGTTTTTATTGATTTTTCAAATATACCGGTAATTTTTGAAACACCCGGTATATCTGATTGCAGCCGTGAAGGGGGAATAAAGTTTCATCATTCTGGTCTTGTCAACAGTGTAGAAGAGGTGATGGAGCACAATTCCTAACCAGAACTGGCGTGCAAACCTATCCGCAGTTCTTATGAAGTGGAACGTACAACATATGTCCACTCCAAACTCATTCCAATCTTAACTCGTATGGTAATAGTATAGCTCAATGTGTTCGCACCGGATTTCAACTTCTCTATTCTTTCGCCTTGTAATGAAATCAGTGGAGCTTGTCGGGGTTGTTTTGAACATTTAATGTTAATGCGAATATTGTAAACGCCACAAATTACAATAATACGTCAAATTGCATAGAAGGGATGAATTTTGGTAATAATTCAACAAATAAATCACTTTCAAAGCAAATACAACTTAATGTAAGGATTTATTAACAAGTTTTACCTTTTATTTCAAATGGAAGTCTTGATAAAATACATGTGGTATATGAAAAACTAAAAGAGTTAGAGACAAATCAAGGTCATTTACTGTGCGCAGAAAGTATTCTTGCAATGTGCAATATTCCTGTCGATTTTCATTGCTGATCAGGTTGCAAACTTCTGCATGAGATGCGGTGTTTGGTACAAATGAGCAGTGACATTTCTAGGCAGACTATGACCATGGTCTCCTCTGCGCGAATCAGCTGATAGGGGAGATGGAAAGCCTTGGGATCAATAGTTACAGTGATAAAATCCTCACCATTAACAACAGAGACCAGCATAGATTCCGAAACTTTGTCTCGAATCTTCCGACACTGAAATAAAAAAAACATAAACCATATTCTCATCATCGCTCACCAGTTCAGTTCGGAATACCGACGTTTCCTTCTCGGGGAATGATAATAACCAATAGCGTTGTACCGCATTGTGCTCATCTCTTGCCATTGGAAACGTGGAAGCAAAATGTATAAAATTTTAGTTTGTTAAACAACCATCACGTTACGCTATTAGCTATTGAGTTACTTGGCGACTCTGACCTTTCGATTGGTTGGCCGAGTGCCCGAGTTAATTCTTCGAAGAACTGTCTTTGATTTCCTACGTGTTATTGACTGCTGCTGTCAAACAATCGACTCGCCAACCTCTCACTAACTTCCAATGCTGGTATATTTCTTATGCAAATCCACTCGTCCATAGAAACATTTTAGCTGCTCATCTCCTAGTAATTGCTTTAAATTACTAGCTAGGGAATCGTTGGGCAATCCACACCCGTGTCCACCGGATGTAAAAGATTATAGGTGCCACATCTCATCGATATACAACCGATATACAACATTGGGTACGGCGTTTATGTCTTTGACACAGCGTATTTCCATACATTACAACCTTCGTATACGAAATGTAAAAAGAATACGCTACACATAACAGTTCACGTCACCGTCGTCTTTACATTTTACGAGGTCTATCCCAAAAGTATCCGACCTTCTTCATACTTCCCCTCTGGTGTTAATCTGCGTCCTTAGAAGTAGTCTCCATTGATTGGAGAATTTTCTCCCAACGGCCTTTCCACTTTTGGAAGCAGTCCTGGAAATCATTTTTTGGTATCGCCTTTAGAGCGTTTGTCGTATTAGTTTCGTGAATCGGTGTCCTTTGAGCGGTATTTTTCGTCTTGGGAACAGGTCGCAGGGAGCTATGTTATGACTGAACGGAAGCTGAAGGAGCTTTACGACTTTTTGCTTTGTCAAATATTGCTGCACGAGGTTCGATGCATGCAAAAACACTTAGTGGGAAGAAACTGTACACCATAGTTCTGTATCCACCACCAGAATTAACCTTTGAGGCATGAATTCGAGTGATTGACCTCACTACATTTTAGAAAGAGAACTACAGAAAACGTCTTGATGGTCAAGGATTGATAAGAAAATACATTTATAAAATTCGATTTAAACCGGAAATCCAAAGAGTTTAGATGCAGCACATGAGTCAGTAATGGAAATTTCCTCAATGGCAAGTATCTTACTTGTTACGAATATTTTTAATTCCTAAACAAACGAATGGATGGAATAATATGTAAATTAAACAGCAGGCCCAAGTAAATTCTCAAAAGACTGAAGAACTAAAAATGTGTGATACATGATATACAGTCTTTAAGTCATAATGTGACAAGGCGTGATAGAACAAACAAAAAAAATATAGCAGCGATAGATGAGTATAAGTAATAGTGTCTAGCACAGATAAGAGAAATCAAGAGAACATCGAAACTAATAATAAATACCAGCAGATTATCATAAGATCAGCATCTTCAATAATTCAAAAGGAAATTTAAGCTAAAACAAGTTGTAAACTCCCATCAAATGCACCGGTATTACAATACACATAAGACTGGGTTTTCACCATATCTTTTTTTTAAAAAGAAAAATTCTAATAGCTGAAGTATAGCTTATTAAAAATTAATTCGTTTGAAAAAAAAAATACTTTAAAAATGTTAAATCAACCGAAGACTTGACTTGTAACGAATTAACATTGGTATTACCGTGTTAGACTGTATTTAACACTTTTACGAATCATAAGAGAATCAACCAGTTATGAAACTGACGAGAGAAGGCAGCAATTTATCACAAAAGTGCTTCAAGTAAACAAACAAAAAATTTGCCTTTGAAATGAAGAGTTAAGCATAAAAGAACCAGTATGTTAATATTCGCTGGTGATATTTCACTGAAGTGCTAAAAGTCGTGAGATAATTCCCAATATCGCGTGGAACCCACTTTTGCTCGGCGAAGTCAGCACCCCTTCGTAGCATTGACTCAACAAGTCGTTGGAAGTCATTCATCAACGCTTCATCTACAGCCGTCCGCAATTACGAAAGTGTCGCCGATGCAGGAGGTTGTGCATAAACTGACCTCACGATCGTGTCCCAGCTATCTTTTATTGTTTTCATGTCTGTCAACCAATGTGGCCTAATCTTTCGCTGGCTTTGTTCAGAATGTTCCTGAAACATCGTCAATGATTTTGACCTGGTGAAACGGTGCTTTGTCATCCTGGAATAGTCCACCATTGTTTGGGAATACGAAGACCATGAATGGCAGCAAATGGTCTGTAAGCAGCTGCAGGTAACCATTTCCAGTCAACTGAATCGAGAATAATCTGACCATGCAACCTTTTTCCAGCCATCTAGGGTCCAACCGATATGTTCACTAGCCCACGAGCTGCGTTGCAGCCGATTGAGTTTTGTTAACAGAAGCACTCCCGTCGGTCTTCTGCTGCCATATCCCATAAACACTAAATTTCACTCACTCTCCGCACGGACACATCTGTCGTACGTCTCGCGTCGAGTGTTGCTGTTCTTTGACGCAGTGTTAGCTATATGTCAACACTTCTTGGTGATTAGATGGACGCGGTCGGTCACTGCATTGTCCATGACGTAAGTTAGTTCCTAAAAATACATGTTATCGACACTGGGTCGCGGAGTGTTAAAACCACGAACAACTCTATGAAAGGAATGCCCCATGTGTCCGGCGTCAAGTACCATTCCGCGCTCAAAGTGTGTCAAGTCATGTTGTGTGATCATAATCACATCAGAAAACCTTTCACGTGACTCGCGAGAGTGCGAATGAAAACTCCGACACTGCACGGCATATATATACGTTTCTTCCGTGATGGTAACACCATCTGGTTATTTGTATCTTACTACTTCATGAGTTTTGGCACTTCAGTGTATTCTGAATTATAAGACAGAGTGACTGAAAACAAGTATTAATGAACGTATTAATCTCGAATGGCCGCTAGAAATAAGACAATCACAACGGTTTATATTTTCAAACCGAAAAAATAGGTTGATTTCTTTTTTCTTAAAGCAAATTTAACACAGTTAAGTGAAGCAAGATAGTATCAAAAGAATAACCGCACTGACAGAAAGAAACTCTTCCGAAACTAGAATCCTATCAAAAGTCAGATACCTAACCGGTACTCACACTTTTCACTTAATGAAGCTTTGACACTGGTAAAGCAAAAGGGAAGAAGAAAAGATGGATTTGAAATATGGTAGTACACTTTTTATAAGGTGCGTTAAAGCACTTTGTCGTTTTGACACGTGAAGGATAGAGTATCCAGAAAAAAAACTTTGTAAAATGCGGAGAGAAGATGACACAGTTTAAGAAGTCCGTCATTGTTGGGTTCGCTAATGAACTTTTCCTCGAAAGGAGGAACTAAATTCTTAGAGAAACATTATATATGAAGTACAATACGTATGGGCCCTGTGAAGATAAACAGTGTGACAAAGAATAGGAAGAAGTGGTAAATTGCAACCAACAAGAAAAGAGACTAATGACGTGAGACAACAGGAAATTTCAAGCTTTGTTAAAACATTTAGTGATTCCACCAACGTTCAAGGTGACAAGCATTCGTGTTTCTGGGTATGTGAAATCTCTCATCTAAAACCAAGTTTCCCTCTCAGCAAAACTTCGACACTGCTGAGCTGTGAGAAGCATATTCAGTAGGCTGTGTTTTTCATCGTTGACGGGTCCTACTCACGGAGAATAGTCGATTTCTGGATACTTGTGTGTCCTAGTGTATAACAAAGTTACTTCCAAAATGTCAGAGTAATGATTTTTAAACTATTGTACCAAATACTCGAAAACCAGTTTCTGTTATATTATTTTGGGTACTATATAGTTGAGGATTTTTCAATATCCGTGCAAAAATCAATAAAAGATGAGATGGTTTGGTATTATAGTCTTAGATGAAGTTCTACAAAGAATTCTACTAAAAATTCGGTTAGCGGTATACGAGATGGTGTCAAAAACCGCACTCACCTAAATAGAAACAAACTGGTAACCACAACTGTTGTGTTTTATGTAAGCTGACACTAATAGGGTAAGTTCATCATCATCATCATTAGTGTTCTGCACTAAGGCAGGTTTTCAAACGGCTGCTCTCCATACTCTCATTTCTTTTATACTCTCCTTCATGAAGTTTCCGTTTCCTTTGATGATATTTGTGATCTTATACTTCCTTCTTCCTCTCACTCTCCTTCAACAAACTAGTCGTTCCAAGGCGTCTCTTAACAAGCACTCTTCTCTCAGCAAGTGTCCCATCAAATTCATCTTTCTTTGTGTTATGACTTGCAGTAGTTTCCTCCTCTTACCAACCCTTTCCCGCACTTCAACATTACTAATTTTTTCCATCCAGCTTATCTTTCCATTTTCCTTCACATCCACATCTCAAACGCTTCTAGTCGTTTTTCATCTTCTCGTCTCAGTGTCCACGTCTCCGCCCCATAAAGTGCAACACTCCATACGAAACATTTTCTCAGTGCTTTATCTACTTTCCCACTTAATAAAACTTAATAATCTCTTTTCATATTAAGGTAGGGTAAGTTTAACTATATTTACTTTTATTTTTATTCAAGTAAATAAATGAATATGTTATAGTTGACAACATCGATACCAGAAGAACCATCATGGTCCTGCTTTTAGAGGCAAAATCTTCGAAACAATATAAGATGAATGCAGTGTTTGGGGAGGAAATCCCATCATACGAAATTCTATTCAAGTGGGAAAGGCCATTGCAAGCAATTTCAGATGTTGCTGGGTAACGGGACCTTACTTCACAGCTGATGCCACTGACACCAGGAAAGTGGAGAAAAGCAGATGAGCTGATAGTGAAACCATATCAGTAATTATCACTAGATTCCGGTTCACTTGGAACATCGAACAATTTAAACTGACAACGTGATAACTAACGAGATTATTAAATACTTTCATGTCATGTATACAAGAGGGAGCAACAATGGAGATGTCACTTTGCTGTAACCTAGATGAAGACGATTTTTCAGCCACTTGGTTACAGCGTCTGTAACTAGTGTTTTCTCAGGAGACAGAAAAAAAAGGATGAGCAAATATTGTTTTGAAGTTCCTTGTTTTTGTATCGAATTTTAATAGAAATGCTTGTATACCAAATTGTATTTTTAATTGTGAAATCTCTCATCCAGAGAGAAGCAAACAATAAAACGAGTCATGAAAACAAAGTACAATAATAGAATTCGGTCGTACCAGTTTGAGGGAGTTCCATTCTCGTGCGTTTGATTTTTTTTAAAAAGAATTTCAGTTAATTTAATTTAATTTATTTAATTGCAATAGAACACACGCTTCGGTGGCAATTTCCCTGCACACCCAACTTCCCTTATCCTGCACCCACCTACATTTGCCCTCTACAAATTTTAACTTTAAATTCTTTTAACGTTTTCGGTAAGTTAGTCATCATTTCCCTTGATAACTCATTCCAATCCCTGACACCCTTACCTAAAAAAGAAAATCTTACCGCACCCTTGTGCCTGAAATCGAGTGCCAGCTTGTGATCATGGTCATCTTTTCCCTTCCATGAACTACTTTTCATACCTACTGCAATATCTTTCCATGCCTCATCGCCAGTATACGCCCTGTACACTCCCATTACCCTCCTCATCCTCGTCCTGTCTTGCAATGAATCCCATTCCAGCTCCTTTATCATATCTGTCACTGATTGCATTCTGCGATAATTTCCAGAAACAAATCTAGCAGCCCTTTTTTGCCCCCTCTCCAACTCTTGTATTTGATACGCAAAATGTGGGTCCCATACTACACTACCATATTCAAGCAATGGTCAGACCAAAGTTTTGTAACCCAATTCCTTTACTTCTCTCGTGCATCCCCTCATCATTCTCTCCAACAAATGCAGAATTTTAAAACTTTTCCCTACCACCTGTGCAATGTGTCCTGCCCAGTTAAGCTTGTTATCAAATGTAATGCCAAGATAACATAATAATTCATCGAATGAAGAATATTTGAACCTGTACTCAAATTTTTAGTAGCTTAATCTCTTAATGCTATGGATTCAGGAATGTTCAACGAATGGAGGTAAATGACGGATCTATTTACATACTAATCTTGTTTAATTTTTTTACCACAAAAGTTCAAACAAAAAGCATACAGCTATCCTTATACACACATTACACTGTTGGAAAAATTTCAGATTCGTCATTAAATCATTTTAATTTTTCATTTCGAATAATGGTCACCGTCGAAATGCCGTTAATTATGTTTGGTATGATTTGCAAGTAAATGTTGCCTTGTTAGTGCTATGATTTTTTTAATTACCATTCGGTTACCTATAGAACAAGTCCCTCTACTCCAAAATAGATAAAAAATATCAACTGGAAACTAATGAATTTAAATGAAATGAATTTATTATTTCAAAGAAGTGGTGTTAGGCGTATGCTGTTCATTTGCTTGGTATTGCTGCAATTTAACGAAAAGAAAGTTAGAAGCCAACAAGAAACCTCTGAATTGCGTATCTGACTGCATTTCAAGGTGTTTCCAATGCACATACGCAAAGCCGTAAACGTGTGCGAAGAGCTTGCAGAATTTGAAAAGCAGCAATAAATTTCCCACACGTGGCTCCGGCAGTAAATGAATGTACTCTGAACCCGGCTTTCATTCTTCGCTCGCCACTGAGAAGCCGCAAAAATCTTTAACAGCTCATTGGAATTCATTTTTGCAACTAAGCTATTAGTTTTATTGGTGAAAAATTTGATTATGTATCAGTCTTCTGCACTGACAGAATACCATTGAGAGGAAGAAACGCAATATGAATTAATTTTAGTTGTTGCGTATGTGGTTCTGAATTATTTACTTCAAGAGGTCGGCTAGCAAAAAAGAGGCAATTATACATTTGTTTGGAAATTCTTTGCTGTAAGCATTAGCATTTCAGTATGGCTCTAAATGCCGAAAAGATGTTAACTTCTGTCACGCAAAATCAGATTCTCGTTATAAATGCAAACAACTGATGATAAGTATAGCTTTTAATCGTATTTTCGTAACATTTCACTTAATCAAAATACAATATATATCTGATTACATTGAAACATGATATACAGTCTCAAACAACTTGATTTTCCGGACTAGAGTTCAATCACACTATTGTGCATGTGTCATTTTTTCTATGTAGTTCAAAATGTCTATAAAGGAGGTTTCTTATTAATTATGGGATAGAGTTCGTACATTTATACTTTACTAGCCCGTACCCGCGACTTCGTACGAGTGGATTAAGAATTTTTTTGCCAGAATTAAATGTAGAAAGTTGTTGGTAACGAAGGATTGGTTCCAAACAATATCGAGTTGGAATAATATGACAGGAAAGCTATCACTATATAACTGTACCGTCGAACCTGTCTCTTGAAGAGAATCAATTTCCAACATATTTCTGTCACCATTCGATAAGGTCTCAAAATTTCGTGACTACAACTGTTAATCATACTGGAAAAAAATATCCTGCGCCCTTCATTCAGATTTTCTTATCAAATTCCATCAATATCGATATAGCCATTTAGTTGTCAAAACGTAACAAAAAGACAGAGACTTACTTCCGTATTTATAATAATATTACTGTGGTTCACACTCACACACTGACTGCGAACAACACCTGAGGGATCATTATAACGTAAAAAAGTGTACACCTACAACATTGCAAGACTACCTACGATTTGCCTCGCATTGCACCCCTATTTTTCTAATATCTACAGTTTAACATTCAATCCGAATAACCTACGGCCCAGGCCTGACTCTTACGATGAAAAACAATTTTTTTAAATCTTATCCTCCACGGAGATTTGAACCGGATACCACGACGTTCGTAAGCAAGAGCTTTAACCACTGTGCTGCCAGTCCACTACACGGAAACACGGTACGGAGACGTCCATATCCAACGTGTCTGTCTATCGCCGTATTTCGAAGTTATGAGATAACATGTGTTTTTTATACAGATATTTTTTCAATCAAATGTAGACAGTATTTTCTCCTTGTTTCAAAGGATAATTGTGCAAAGTTTCATCGAGATCGGATGAAAACTGTGGATTTGTATGAAGAACAAACAAGCAAACATACATTCATCGGGATTACTGGAGATCGCGATTCCGCCAGGAGTTGGCATCATAATACTGCAGTGGTCAAATGCAAGACTCCAATATAATTTCTTCCCTAAGTACATTTAACGGTTTCATGCTGGTCCAGGCTGTATTACAACCTAATTTTTGGTTTAAAACAGTGGTCCAGGCTGTATTACAACAGAATTACTGCTTGAAAATAATATGTCTTGCGACTGAATACAGCAGTATTCCAACGATATTACTGCATGTTATTGTAGCGGAATCGCGATCTCCAGTAGACCCCATTCATCTTTATATATAAAGATTATTCTTGTTTTACCAAAGAATAGATAGATGGTCCAGAACACACTGGAAAGTTGAAGAAAAGTGAGTTCAATAATGGTAGTTGTGGGGACGAAGATTCAAACCCGAGCTGCACGCTTGACAGGCAAGCGCGGTACCGCTGAGTTAAAGCGCAAACTGCCTAGCGAAGCGGCTAGAGTGCTACATGGGCTGAGCTCTGCTCGGCCGGAGTAGAGACGTGTTCGCTGGGGCACTCGGAGTATTGCCGATTATCGTGGCATACTGCAGAGTATTGACACAATTCAAGTTACGAATATTTCGGCATCATTTCTTTCATTTTAATTACGAATATCTCTGCTCCTAATTGCACTGTTCGACGGGAAATTTTTCAGTTATGAGACAACATATATTATTTATACAGATAATTTTTCAACCAAATATAGGCAGTATTTATCTTCTTGTTTCAAAGGATAAGTGTGCAAAGTTTCATCGATATCGGATGAAAACTGTGGATTTGTATGAAGAACAAACAAACTAACAAACATACATTCATCTTTATATACAAAGATAATAGATCTTCACGAATATAGTTCAAGTGAAAATATCAGTAAACTACAGAGAAATAAATATATTTGAAACTGCCGATGCGTTTAGGCTAACTCTCGCAGAAGGTTTAGTATAGAGAAAAGAAGAATACAATAAATAACCTTACGAGAGGAAACGGCCTGTCCGATTCAAACAACAGAACGTGTAATAAGTGTAAAATGCATTATGTAAAAAGTGTAAAATGCATTATGTTCTTGTAAATCTTGTTGGAACATTTAGCTGCATTGCAAGAAACTCATACGTGAGACGAACAGGGTTCCCACTGTTAAGACAAGAATGTTGGTTATACACTACCTTAGTTGCGAGGTTTAAACAAATCTCGTTCTGACCTGGGAGGTGTAAGCGTGGTACGTAGAGAACAAAGAATTTAGCAACGATAATAATGGATGGAGCCAAATCAGCTAACACTGCGACGCAAAAAGAAAAATGCGCATTCAGATCAGTAGTCTGTGGCACGATTTCCATTGCTTAATTATGCCTGTTGTCCAATCAAGTACATTATCCTTCTTGGAGACAGTGTAAGCGTATGGTTTTTTTTTTTTTTTTGAACGATTGGTTAACTTTGAAGTCACTAGAGGCGGAACAGAGCAAGGATCATGAAACGAGAAATTCGGTCATGACCTTTTGAAGGAACCATCTCGGCATTTGTATGGAGTAATTTCGGGGAAAATGTAAAATCAAAATCTTGATGGCCGGAAGGGGATTTGAACCCGTGTCCTACTAAATACCAGGTTCGAGGGTTAACACTGCGAATACGGTTGCATAACACTATTTTCCACACAAACAACACAGCGGTCCTTGTTTTCAATGGTCTGTTCCGGCTATTAAATCAGCAACTGTGCCACAATGGAATACTAGGAAAAGAATAGGTGGTTGACAATTGGTTACGGCGCCATGGTAGAAGAAATTTTCATCAGGGTAGGGTAGGAAACGTGGTGGTGCACAGTTTCTAATAACCAGATTGTGCACCAGAGTCCTATTTTATTTCAACAACAGTCACTGTCATGTTACTGATTGCACAAAAACAGCAAGGTTTATGACACTTTTCGACAGGACATTATAACTAATTTATGATAGGATGAACGCCCGAATTTTCTCTACAGTGGGTGTTGTATAAGAATTTTGTATAGAAACATGTATCCCTGTGCAATAAGGACTTGACAAATCAGCTCTTCCACTGTGCGTCATATATAGCTATAATGTCGCTATCCGTTTCTAATTCTTTAACTCCCTCCAAACTCAATCAAAACTGATAAAATTTGGAGAGCAAAACTTTAAGGTCAAATAGAACTTCAGCCATATAAGCTCACGCGTTCATGATCTTGGACTCTAAAAAGACTTGCATTTTTTTGTTTAAATCGAACTTGAAAAGTCCAAAAATATCAGGAGTCGTGACCAGTAATCCTAAAAAACTTATTTTATTTCCCCAAAAATTAATTATTTTGGTAATTTTATACTTTGGGAAATGCATTTTTTAATTAAATCGACGACTAACAAGTCCCAGGTGCAGTCCGTGGACAAAGTAAGCATTTTTACGTGATCCTGTTTGCCAATTGAGGTCTATTTTAGATCCATAATTGTACCGAACACACAGGAAAGCGTATAAACCTAATTGTATAAAAGGGGGGAGGGGATTTCAGAGCCAAGGTGCGAAACTATCAATTCATTTTATTCGTCACAGCTAAAATCAGGTATAGGATACACAACAGCATGTGGATATTTATTTCCGTAATTCATTCAAAACACAGGCAAGAGTCTGAACCTAGCTGTATGAGCGAGGTAAGTAAACTACCATTAAAGCAACTAGTTTGTAGGAATATTGTACTAAACTGTGCTTGTGATTGACAAAGAAGACAATGGTGCATCAGAGATCCGTTAGCGCAATGAGAGGCGTGACCGGGAAGTGTGTTGGAGGAAGCCTTGATGGCCGGTGACCTGGCAGCAGATCTCAGCGGGAGCGTCGAAGCGAGGAGAGACATCAGCGACGGCCAAACTGGTCGCCCATTAGCATGCTCAGCTCGGCAATTGGCGGATAATGTTGCCGAAGGTTTCCACTCGCCGTGCATGTATCTTGCACGACTGAATGAACACGCGCCCCTCACTGCATCCGCCACGGATGTCATCATATGGATCTTGCGTCTTGCTCCTGGCCCTGTTCGGTTTTGGAAACTTGGCCAAGGCTGCGGCTACCTTTATCGACATATGCAAATAAAAAAAAGAAATCCACTGCATGTAAATTTTAGTTACGACCTGGGAAAATGATCATTGTCAGTTAATGACGTGAAATATGATAAATGTTTTCATCTGCTGACACTTTTTTTTTTTAATAAAAAGAAAGAAGGAGAGAAAGAACTAAGAATAGATATCACAACAATTTGCCCATTTTTACTTTTCTACCAGTAACCGTGCAGTGAATTTGGGCTGAGATAGAGTCATACATAAATGACTCTTGGATTGAAATAAAGTCATGACGCGTGTGCCGCCGGATAGTGTTTTGAAAACACGATATTTCGACGACTAGCTCCGTCGTCTTCATAAGGTGTCGAGACGTCTGCACATTTCAAGCATACGCCGGGAAAGTCTCCGTTCTGACTCTTGGATTGTCAAACCCCTTGGTCTTTCAGGAAGAACTTAGATACTGAGTGCATCATAATTTTATTGTTAGTGTTTTTATTCACTGATTTGGCATGGATGTTTCTGTTGTATGTCTGAAAAAACTGTACATTTCTCACCCATTTTATAGACCACTTAGCATGCTTGAAGGCAATAATCTAAAATCGCTAATGGCGAGGGTGCTCTGGACTGTAACACCCAGGATGGTGTTGTGCAGAAATAATTATCAGCCTGGGACAAGAAAAATGAAAGAAAAAGAAAAAAAGAACCAGTCATATTTTTGGTTTATCATTTTTTTTTCGAAAAAGGTAGCTAACACTTTGCGGGTACTAAAAAAAAAATAATAACGACGAAATTCAAAACAAGTTCCGTGTGGCTACTTGAACGTAGTGGAAAAGAAACGTTTTAAGTGAGCTTGTATGAAACATGGGCCAACAGACTGGGCGGTTTTGCCTAGTCACCAAGGAACATGGTAAATTACACATTATATTAAACATAAAATCGCACATGCTCACAGGTTACACCGATCGCATACAGACAGCAGAGCTCACTTTCCACTCCTGCGTTAGGTCGTCCTTAATGCCCCTCTCGGTCGTAATAACGTAAGGACCACAACGGTTGTAAAGATGGAGATGAGATGCGTCGGTACTACAGAGCAGACAACCCTGCTTTTATGGCTGACATAAAAGCATGCATATCAAATGACGGATGGTGGTAGCACGGCTCAATTATTTCATTTCCAGCTGTTGCGGAAGCGTGATAGGTGACGACAGATGGACTGGATATAAAAGCTCGGCTCCAAGACAATTCCACATGATCCTACAGATGTGATCGCCTGGATACCGCTCCTATATTGCAGCAAGCAGGACACATCCTGCAAAGTTATGATTTGCTTCAATACAGTGGTTCTCAGTTAGTTTTCCCCGAGTACCACTTCAAGAAAGAGCTCAATCTCACGTACCCCTTATAGCTGAAATGATAAATAAATAAATGCGTTCATCCCAGCCAAGTGCTTCGTACAACCACAACATTATAGTAATATAAATCTTAAGATGTATTTTGCCAATAATAATGTTTGTTTAATTTTTATCAGTTACATTAGAGAAAACCTTAGCCAAGAAATTACTGTGTAAACCACTTGAAATAACCTGTCGTAACCCTGGGGGTACGCGTACCACTGTTTTGAGCAATTCACATTATATTGTGTTCAGTTAACAGAGGCGGCTCAAGGTCACTCTGCTCTATCCCTACTCCGCTGCCATTCCGCCTACAAGTGAAGGGGAAAGGGTGCCCACTGACAAATTTTTCATACGCCTATCTGTATACAGCGATATGGTCAGAAGGGTAGGCGACAGGGTGGGGTGGTTAGGTGAGGAATGGGGCAGAGTGAAAATCACCTTGAGTCGCCAGTTGAGAGTGAACCGACTATAGTGATATTTTCACTTGTTTTTTTCTCCATCTAATTTCAAAAGTGGATTTTAAGCGGAAACGAGTAACAGCTCCGACCACCTTAGCATCATCTCGGAATTAAATTATTCTGCGTTGACAGGAAACAACATGCTTTGCATCGTTGAACAAATACCAAGGTAACACTGTGATATGAGAATTCAAACCACCGATATTGTCTGTCACCGCCACACATTCAGACCGAGTGAGTAACGTCTCTGTGTATGACTGTGAATGAGTAAGCTACACGTCTAATGCGTGGCCTTCTACTGCTTGCGGTAGTGGGCTATGATTTCCGCTTGATCAGAATGCTAACTGCTCATGGAGATGTATTAATTTACGCCATGGAGCATGGATACCTTTCGGATGCGGAATTGTTTTCACTTACAGTCCAAGTAGTGTTAACCGAATGAAATAATTGATTTTATTTATAAACCTACACATATATTGCTTAATAGTAACTCATAACTAAATAATAATTTACCAGTCATTCAAAATGTGAGATAAATCGCAGAATTTATATTCCGCAATTACTCTGATAGACTCAGATCTAGTCAATAAATTGTCGCAATATTTGCGGTATTTATTAGACCCATGAGGAAACAAAGTTCTTTATGCTGATACTTTTTTCCGTCATTAATAGCACGGTTCATTGACGACGTCTTTTTAAGCTTTGTCTCATTGATAGAATGTTGTGTCTGATAACACTTCTTCATCAGACCTTGTTGAAATCTTTCACAATTTTCTCATAGTTTGAATTTTATTTTTAAATAAATTTTATAATTGTACATTATTATTTGTTGGATGCTATTCTGTGATACATATACTTATGAAACAGCTAACACCTGGAAGTGGTATCAACTGTGGCATCTTTATAAAGAAGCTCCAATATTAATACCCTGCTGGAGTATCGAAATATGGAACAATTCAGTGACAAATATGATACACGTTTTATGAAATTTGTTTGATCTTCTCACTCTGAGATTAAACAATTCATGCACAAAAATATTTTGGATATACTCCTCTCATGTGTTTCTTACACTGTACTAAAAATTAATTTTTCTGAAATGTGCTCTAGTTTAGTTTTATTTTAGTGGAGATATAAGGTAAGTTTTACAAATAATTAATTATATACACTAAGTGTTAAATCGTGATCTTCAGAATCTCCGTTTCATATCGGTTTTGAGTTTTTGTGAAAAGCTGATGTAACCTTAGCATTTTCGAACGAACAGAGGGAGAGTGATACCGTAATCGAAAGATATAAAACAGTCGACAGTTTCACACTTTACGCGATAATTTGTCAGAGCATGTATGAAAGTATTTTTCTGTATCCCTTTTAAGATTGTGTCTCATCAATACGTTCTTTATCTTGAACGACGTAATTTAGGAAAGCAAGGAATACAAAGGTAACACTGTATTTGTATTTTAAATATTGTTTCAATTATTAATTAGTTGAAGAATCTTCTTCTTATAATTCTATGCCTGATTTCGGGCGTAGGCGGTTGCCATGGAGTGTGTACTCCCCCATGGAAACTTTCTTAGGATGTTGTTGTTGTTTTTGGTGTTTTAGGGCGCGTCGACATCTGGGTCATTAGCGCCCTATCGATAACCAGCATTTACTGTGGCTCTTTCTTAGGAGGATGAGTGTTGTCTTCCCAAGGGTTGTTTGATGTGTTATTGTAGATGTAAATGACTGTGACAGAGAGTGTGTTTATTGTAGAGTGGTGTTTGTGTTGTATGAAATGACAGATGAAGAAGGGAAAGGGTAGAATCCGGTGCCGGAACAACCATGTTTACCTCTCCGAAAGACACCAAACAACAGACAGGCTTATTGTCCCCATCCGATGTCCGAATTATCATTAACAGTACCGTTTAAGCCCACTCCATTCGCACTACGGAGACTCTGGGGACTTATCGCAGCAGTTTGGTGCACAATCTGTGTGATTACGAATTGTGAACCACCACCTTTCCTACCCTGCCGAGAAAGTCTAGACGATGATTTTTTTTTTTATTCCCCAAGACTCGATCCAACTAACCCCATGTAAGCGCTGGACATCATGGCGCCACAACCAACTGAGCCTTCCGGGCTGTAATAACTATGTAAGTGTAATATATAACAAGGATAAATTTTCTTAAATATAATGTACCCACCCTTTTCGCTCAGTTGGCTTCGGCGCCGAGATGATGTCCAGCGTTGACTCAGCGTTAGCTAATTCGACTGTTGGTGGTGAAAGAAGTTTTTACTATCAGAATTTGACAGGCAGTGCAGGAAAGGTGGTGGTGCACTCAGTAGTGTTAGATACTTAGGACAGAAGCCGATCGGCAGCCAATTGGAACGTTGTCATAAGATAATTATGAGTATCCGAAATTATAAATTTGATTGCGCGCATAGCTATATTAGTACTTCACGGCGACAACAGAAGCGTTTGGCGATTCTCCATCTACGTCTACATCTACATCTATACTCTGTAAATCACAAACGTTGTGGCTGGCAGAGGGTGCTAAGCACCAATCCTAATTCAGTGCATTCCAGTCCAGAACAGTAAGAGGAAAGAAGGAATACATAAACGTATCAGTACGGCATCTTATTTCTCGAGTCTTATCCCTCCTGTCATTGCGACCTAAATAAGTTGGTAGAAGAAGTATTTCGTTGCACTCGTAAATTAAAGATTTTCATATATTCTCCAACAAATTCAAACGGAAACGACGTCGTCTGTCCGCCAAACAATCCTAGCCCAACCCGCGTATCAGCTCTGTGACACTTACGTAAAGACTGTAACTAGCAGTCACGAATCGAGCGGCTCTCCTCTGTACTTTCTCTAACGTGTCAATCAATCCCTTGCGATACGGATCCCAAATTCCAAAAAAGTATTACAAATGCGGACGCACTAGTGTTTTGTACGCTATTTCCTTTTTATGAGCATTACAACTTCTCAAAATACGACCTATAAATCGTAGTTTAGAATTAGCTTTACCTAGGACGGAAGTTATGTGCAAGTCCCCATTCACAGTTCGCGGCGAGCCGTCGAGCAGTACGGATCGTTTCCGTGTTTATCCGTGTACAGTTCAAGTGGTGTCGATAAGTTAATAAGTTACATAATAAACTGTCTACTAGTGGTGGAAGTCTACTGTTTGAGTTTAGTGCGTATTAGATCGGGAGTGAATACACACTAATCGCTAGTGAATCAGATCCTGCCATAAAATGGCAGATCCCCTGGACACGGGGCAGCTAACCTATACGACGCTGCAGCCGGGATGCTATCTACAACCTCCTGCAGCAACTGCACTGATGAGTCACAGTCAACAAGAAATTCAACTGCAGCCATCACAACAGCACCCAGGTAACTGTGACTTGCTACCGCACCAACCAATGTATGCAGACCTTCGGAATAACGTAGAGTCAAACGAGCAGCTTGCCAAACGGTTTCGTGCAGCGGGAAATTCCAATATATTACTAAATGTGGAGACGAGTGCAGAAACTATAAATGTACCAATGAATATTCAGCAAGACCCAGTATATTTGCCGGTAGATCAGCGCCCTCCGGCTCCAATAGTAGTAGAATCAAATGAGCGTTTATCTAAAAGTGATAATTTCCATATGACAACAGATGAGGAAATGGTTACTGAAGCCGCAAGTAATTCTGAAGGACGCGCGGAAATACAAGACACTCAACTTAACCAGTGTGATGGCCCACCACACGCTAGCGCAAACATAAACACCAACCGCGAGCGTAGCAGGAACAATCGTTATAGCCGCTCAGATGCCGGACCATTCTATGTTTTTGTGGAAAGCATGGACAGAAGCATCGGCAGACTACATCCTATGTCAATGGGCAAAATTCTGTATGCAACCAACCCTGCATATAAGCACGATATTATAAACATCATATCCGCCGGCAGAAATAGGCTTAAGATTGAAACTAATACCGCAGCGTCAGCAAACATGGTAGTGCAGTCAGCAGTGTTTAAGGATAAGAACCTAGAAGCATATATTCCGAGCTTTTTAATCCACAGGCAAGGTATCATTAGGGATGTAGATGTCACCCTAACAGAGGAAGAAATTCAACAGTCCATTGAAAGCCTTTATCCTGTTATTTCTGTGAAACGGTTTACAAAGAGAACCACTAATCAGAGCAGTGAAGGACGGATCCCGATACCTGTATGTATGGTCACTTTCAGATCTCAGTTCTTACCAGCCTATGTAGCAATCTTTGGAACACGGTGCCCAGTAGAGCCCCACGTACCACAAACACTCGTTTGTGCTAACTGCCAACGATTCGGACACCGTATGACACAGTGTCGCAGCGCCACGCGTGGCAGTAAGTGCGGAGGTCCTCATAGGATGGAAACATGCACCAGCACAACGAACCCTCGATGTTTACATTGCCAGGGCCCACATCTTTCTAATGACAGACTATGTCCTGTGTATGTACAGCAGCAAAGAGCTCGCGAGGTGATGGTCCACAATAAAACTCCACCAGCGACGATTATGAACTCTGGTTACAGACAGACGTACACACAAGCTGTCAACGCTGCGCCATGTTACAGTGATGACAAGCAATTTCCTCCGCTTCCATCCATTACATCATCTCTCTCTAGTGCAGCCCCGACCAATGCATCCCAAAACAACCCTATCCAGCAAGAACAAGAGCTAAGTCAACAAACTGAAGCAGTCGTCACGGTTCAACCGTTCCACACTCCTACCACTGGCGGCCGTAGCAGACCAAGGCCTGCTCCTCCTAAAAAGCAAACGCCCAGTTATCCTCCTCTTCATCAGAGGATGTATATCCCACACCATTTACCAATCACTCCTATTACGCAGAACCCTTATTCTCCTAATCCCTTGGACAAAGAGATGTCCCCTTCAACAACAAACGCAGTGCTTATAGAGCAAATATTACAAATGATTGCACAGATGATATACGAGTTTCAAGCATCCCCATCAGGTACCCTTCAGCTTGACCCGCTCCGTAACCTGCTCACTAGTTTAGTAGGGTACAAGTAGAGTTCCAAACACAACAACCAAACTTCATTACAATGGCTCTCCAAATTCTCCAATGGAACGCAAGATCGGCCATCTCCAATAAAGAAAGTTTGGAACAAGAGCTACGCCAAAAAGAGATTAAAAAAGCTGCAATTTCGGAGACCTGGTTCAAACAAGCAACAAATGTAATGTTTAGTAACTATACAACCATCCGAGATGATCGACCGGATGGAAAAGGCGGAGCGGCTCTCCTAATACACCATTCAATCGCCTATAAGGTCTTAGGAGTCACAATGAGTGGAGACCCTGACATTCAGGCTGTTGCAGCAAGAATACAAGCACCTACACTCGAGTTTACGTGCCTCTCGATCTATTGCAAACCTAATAAGGTTATAAGTCACGAGATGTGGAATTCTCTGTTAACCCCACTAAACACTCCACTACTAATCTGCGGTGATCTTAACGCGCACAGTACCGCATGGGGATGCCACTTCACTGACAAGCAGGGTCAGCACCTACTAGAGATCTGCGATACGTATGGCCTAACAATCTTGAACGATGGTTCGCCAACACTTGTACCTTCGCCGTATCAGCGCCCATCAGCGGTGGATATCACGCTAGGTTCCACTACCTTAGCTACAATAGCCCAATGGAGAACACTACAAGATCCGCTGGGTTCAAACCACTTCCCAGTACTCATAAATATAAACCAACCTCCATCGAACGGCCCATAACCCATTCCATCCAGTAAGTGGAATATAAAAGCTGCCAATTGGACAGCATTTGAGGACATAATGTATGAGGAGGCATGCGGATTTCAACATGGCAGATCAGCCCTAGAGGATTACAACCTCCTTATAGAGGCGATAGAACGCGCAGCTTATTCATCTATCCCTCTTAGAAAGAATGCTGCTCGGAAGAAAGTTACTCCACCGATTTGGTGGAATGTAGAATGCTCGAGACACATCGCCCTGCGACGGGCGGCACTCAGAGAATATCGTAAACATCCAAATCAAGACACGTATTTCAAGTACCTGCAAGAATCAGCACGCACCAAACGGTTCCTCAAGACTGTAAAGAGACAGAGCTGGAAGGAATTTTGTTCCTCTCTGAATAGAGAGACAGAGACGAAAGTCGTATGGCAGCGCATTAAAACTCTACGCAACAGAAACTACTGTCCACGTGAAGCTCCTGTCGATACCATGTGGCTAGAGGACTTTGCTGACAGAATTGCGCCCTCTATGCCTAGACCTGCCCCATACAATTTCACGGAAGAAGATAATAACCATTTCCTATGCTCTCCATTCACGCTCAATGAACTACGAACAGCTCTTAAGAATTCTAGCAACACATCACCAGGCATAGACGACATTCGTTACCCCATGTTACAACATTTACCAGAAAAAGCTCTAACCCTCTTACTAAATACCATTAATGAACTATGGTCAAAGAAGCAAATACCAGAAACCTGGACGACCCAAATAATAGTTCCTGTACTGAAGCCTGGAAAAGAACCAGGAGCCTCTATATCCTACCGCCCAATAGCCTTATCCTCTTGCATCGGTAAAACTGTTGAGCGAATGATAAAACATCGATTGGAATGGTGGTTAGAAGCACAATCTCTGCTACCTACTACACAGTATGGATGTCGCAAAGGGCGAAGTACTTACGACAATCATACCATGTTAGTTACGGCGATACACGAAACATTTATGAAAAACCAGTATCTCACCGCGCTGTTTATGGATATATCTTCGGCGTATGACAACGTACAAGTGCCAATATTGATAGATAAGCTCATTGCATTGGGCTTACCCCAAAACTTTGTAGCCGGAATTTACCAACTCTTACAATCAAGGCAGATATACATCCGGTACAAACATGTACTCCTAGGCCCAAGATGCACCCATCAAGGTCTTCCACAAGGAGCAGTGTTGAGCCCCCTTCTCTATGCAATATATGTTCGGGACCTGGAGAACATTCTGCCCCCCGAAGTGAATATCATACAGTATGTTGATGATGTTTGCATCTACACCACGGCAACTTCGATACTGACAACTAAGCTCTTACTAAAACAAGCAATATTACAAGTAAATCAATGGCTTTCTCAACATGGGCTGGAATTCTCGGCAAGCAAATCTACAGCTATTATATTTACAAAACGAAGAATTCAACCACCTATATATAATCTTATTTTGGGAACACACAATGTGCTGGTCAAGACTCACGTCAAATTCCTTGGACTGGTCTATGATTCCCGCCTAACATGGGCGGCACATATACAAGAACTTATACCAAAATTGGAACTGGGCCACAATATCTTACGAACTCTAACTCGGGTATGGTGGGGAGCTCACCCATCCATATTACTAGTTCTGTACCGAACCATAATTCGAGCAAAAATAGAATACGGTAGCATATTCTACCTTAGTGGTAACAAGCGGAATATAGAAAAATTGGAGCGCATCCAGCACCTGTGCATCCGCACCAGCTTAGGAGCAATGAAATCAACACCTACAAATGCTCTCCACCTGGAAGCCGCAGAAATGCCCCTGGAAATCCGCACACAACTCCTTGCTAACAAATTTTTACTGGCACGCATGTACGACAAAAATTCAACTATCCTCCGGCAAGTCGCTAATCTCCATCGACTGATGGAAGAACGAGGACAACGCTTATACAATCAAAGATATCCGCTACTGCAAGGCCTAGTGTACCTCAAAAGTCGACTCCCCGAACACCAACAGCAAGAAGCAGTCACTATATATGAAATTCCTTACCAACATTGCGTGACACCACTGGCAGTAAGTCGTATACCGGCAAACTCTAGAACCGGCCAACCAATTAACCAGGTCCTCCAGGAATATCTATCTGAGAAATGGCCAACCTCAGTTCAAATTTATACGGATGGATCAAAGATACCCACGGAGGGTGTGGGATGTGCTTTTTATTGCCCTGAAACACAGCATGACCAAAGATATCGATTGCCAAACCATCTACCAATATACTCGGCCGAGGCAATTGCTTTCGTCCAGGCCCTCATCTATGCAAGGAGATTTCCTAGGCGCAGTATTTTAATTCTCTCTGATTCACTCAGCGTATTACAGTCACTAACTACTCCAGCCATCCTTCAGCATGCTAACTCATACCATACCAGCATAGTTCAGCAAATCGCCGAGCTTACTCAATATGGCTCCACGGTTAACTACATCTCGATCCCGGCCCATACAGGGATAAGATATAATGAGCATGTTGACAAGCTAGCCAAGGAGGCATGCAGTAAGGGACAAAACTACACGCCACCTTACAACCACAAAGATTACAAAGCAGCGGTGGTCAGCAACGCCTATCAGCAATGGTCCACTCTATGGGAAGAAACTAAAAGGCACAAAGGACGGAGGTACGCGATGATTCAAACCCATCCACCACGACGACCTTGGTTCACGGACTGGAAAACTCAACGAAGGTACATCGCAACCATCACACGAATGAGACTCAACCACGGGGCCTTCCGCGAACACCTTTACCGTATACAAGCAGCAGACTCGCCGTATTGCCAATGTGATGGGCAAACCCCTCAAGACTTGAATCACATATTCTTCCAGTGCTCCATGTATCAACGGCAGCAGCGTACATTCATCAATGCTCTGGTGCGGGTGCAGCACCCGCTGCCAACAAGTATCGCAGACCTACTTGCAACCAGCAACAGAAGAGTCTACACTATCATTAGAGATTTTGTTAAAAATTCAGATGTATGTATATAAATATAAAGTAACGTTTAACCATATTATCATAGACGAAACAACATAGTCACATAAATACAGGGCGTTCGCCGGGAAACGCAACCCACTGTTAGCGCTACAAGGAAGAAACTGCTCCCGGCGAGCGAGCGATCAGCTTCCGGCATTGTTCGACCGTCGGCCGCGGACTATTTCACAATAATTACGCTTCATAAACTTGTATGTGCTAAGCATTTAAATGTGTCGTAATTCATTAGCTTACCTTATAAAAGATGCTGGAAGTGTTGACCCTCTTGTGTAATGCACATTTCACATCTTCTGAACATATTTCGAGACACACGCTGGATTTCACCTTTGTCAATGGACATTATTACTTGATACATTTTTTCCTCAAGTTCTTCCAATGTGTGAGGATTTCCTTCGTACACCTTACCCTTAAGTTTACCCCAAAGGTAGAAGTCACAAGGGTTTAAATCCGGTGATCTGGCGGGCCACAACCCACGGCTGATTACACGATCATAAAACACTTCGTCAAGTGCAGCAAGCGAATTTCTAGCGGTGTGAGCTGTCGCCCCATCCTGTTGAAAATAGCCGTACAATTTTTCTTCTTCAGTAAGTTTCTCGAAAAACGGTTTCACAATATTTTCGATATATCTTGCGGAAGTAAGAGTTTCACGGAAGAAAATTGGACCTATGATTCTCGAAGCACTAATCGCACACCAAACACCCACTTTTAAGTCATGCAATGGCAGTTGGAGTAGAGTATTTGGTTTTTCTGAACTCCAGTGTCGACTGTTTTGAGCGTTAACATAACCACTCAGATGAAACCAGGCCTCATCAGAGAAAAACGTCAGTTGCGGATCAACAGTGCCATCGTGGACACCCTGCAGGTACCAGTTGCAAAATCTAATCCTAGGCCCCTGGTCTATTTCTGTAATTTTATGCACCACAATTGTTTTGTACGGCTTTAAGTGAACTAGCTATGTTACTTTCCAAGCTGACGTCTTAGATACGCCTGCCTGCTGCCCTAACTGACTTAATGATTTTTTGGGTGACTGTTCTAGTAGAAAAGCGATATCGTCAATTTTCTCCTCTGTGAGAATACGGTTGACCGACAGTCTCTTTTTGTTAAAAAATGAACCCGTTTCTCTTACTTTTTTAACCAGACGCAGAATTGTTGATTTAGCTGGCAGTAAAGCACCAGGATATTCGCGACGAAATTTACTGCGACACTTTTTAAACGACTTCTTCTTCACATATGTATCGTAGAGAAATATTCTTTGTTGCAAACTGTAACGTACCATAATTTTACTCACACTCAAACACGGTACAGATTAGTAAGAGTATGAAGCCCTAAACCAGCCAAACCGCAAAGAAACGTTTATTCACAACACTGATTAATAAGAGACTGAAGTCACAAACTAGCTACAATGCAAAGAAACCGTTCTTAACCATGTAAGGTACCCATTATACTGTGCCACGGCACTGTTGGGGCAGCGGAGGTGTTAAACAGTGCGGTGATTCACGGTATCGTGTGACGGGAACCGCTGACCCCGCTGACCGAGCAAGTTGCCGACGCCAACAGACTGGGAGGGTTGCGTTTCCCGGCGAACGCCCTGTATAATGAGACATGACAATATGTAACCACATATCCTATATAAATGTATATATATAACTTACTAAATCATAACAATGCATTTACATGAATGTAACAACGCACATCAGAAATGTAACAACATTTGTTCATAAAAGTAAGAAAGATTATTATTAATAATGTAACAATGTATACGAAGCTGGCTGTATGGTAATTAAAACCCAAGGCCAATAAACAAAAAAAAAAAAAAAGTCCCCATTCATGTTGCTTTGTACTGTAATGTAATGTAAATAATAAAGCACGGCAATTTCCGGACCATACAATAATACTAGGAGGTGACTTTAACTTGCCTGATATCGACTGGACTAATTACGTTCACGTTACTGGGGGTAGGGATAAAGCAGCTTGCGAAATCATTCTAGACCTCTTCTCAGATCATCATCTTGAACAGCTCGTAACTGAACCAACGCGATGCCTCAACGGTAACGAGAATATTTTAGATATAGTTGTTACCAATAGGCCCGAACTATTCATGGATATTTCTACCACCGCAGGAATAAGTGATCACAAAGCTGTAATTGCTACAGTAAAACTAACATCCACGCGCAGAAAGAGAAAAGAGAGGATCGTTTACAGATTCGAAAAGGCTTCAAAAGAGTGTTTTAGAGCGTATTTGAGGCATAATTACCAAACCTTCTTAGTAGCAGGAGGCACCGTTGAAGAGAGGTGGCATCGATTCCTACATATAGTTGGGGAAGGTATGAACTTGCATATACCGAAACGGACAATCAGGGAAGAGAACGATCCCCCATGGTACACACGGGAGGTTAAAAGATTACTCAAGAAGCAAAGGAAGATACATGCACGATCAAAAAGGACGATGCATCGGACTGATTTAGATAAGTTAGAGGAGATAAGGGGACGTGTTAAGAATGCAATGCGTGAGGCATTTAATAACTTTCGTGAAAATTCTCTTTCTGAGAGCCTCACTGAAAACCCTAAGAAATTTTGGTCGTATGTAAAAAAAGTTAGTTGTAGTGGGAACAATAAGCCAGTTCTAATAAAAGATAAACGGGAGGTTGAAGACAGCCGCGACAAGGCTACCTTATTTAAAACCGAATTCAAAAATTCATTCACGCAAGAAAACTTGGAAAACATCCCCACTTTACCACATCGTGTGGAATTAGAGATGGATCCGATAGAAATTGATAGCGTAGGAATTGTAAAGCAATTAAAACTCCTGAAGTGGGGTAAAGCGCCGGGTCCCGATGGTATACCGGTAAGAGTATTTTCTGAATACGCGGAGGATATTGAACCATTTCTGTCAGATATATTCCGTAAATCACTAGAAGAGAGAAAAGTACCTTCTAGCTGGAAAATAGCCCAGGTAATTCCCGTTTTTAAGAAAGGAGATCGGAGTGATCCTAGGAATTATCGACCCATATCTCTAACATCGGTCTGCAGAAGAATTCTGGAACATGTCATATGCTCGAACATAATGAAGTTTCTAGATGAGAACGAGTTACTTACACCATGTCAACACGGATTTCGGAAGAAACGATCGTGTGAAACACAATTGGCCCTATTTTCCCACGACATAATGAAAGTTATCGATGCAGGTTTGCAAGTTGATGCGGTTTTTTTGGATTTTCAGAAAGCTTTTGATTCTGTGCCACACAACCGACTTTTAGCGAAGATTCGAGCTTACGGTATTTCGGCTCAGATTTGCGAGTGGATACGTGATTTTCTAACTGGTCGATCACAATATGTCGTTGTTGACGGGGAAGCCTCTTCTTAGATAAATGTTACTTCGGGCGTTCCTCAGGGAAGTGTAATATGTCTACTTCTTTTCTTAATATTTATAAACGATCTAGGTGACAACGTCAAATGCTGGTTGGGATTGTTTGCCGACGATGCGGTTATCTATAAGGAAATAAGGTGCTCCGACGACTGCTTAGAAATTCAGCGTGATTTGGATGCTATTTTCGATTGGTGCCGTAAATGGCAGCTTACACTTAATTGCAAAAAGTGCAAGGCAATGCGGATAAGTAACAAGAAGAATCAGGTTGTTCACGAGTACAAAATAAACAATTCAGCTGTTGACACGGTTGATTCCGTGAAGTATCTGGGGGTGATAGTACAAAGCAACATGAAATGGGACATGCACATAACTTCCGTCGTAGGCAAGGCTAATTCTAAATTACGATTCATAGGTCGTATTTTGAGGAATTGTAATGCTCAAACAAAGGAGATAGCGTATAGAACACTATTGCGTCCGCATCTGGATTACTGTTGTGGGGTTTGGGATCCGTATCGCAAGGTTCTGATTGACTCAGTTGAGTGGGTGCAGAGGAGAGCCGCTAGATTCGTGACTTGTTGTTACAGCCCTTATGAAAGCGTCACAGAATTGATACATAGATTGAGCTGGGATAGTTTGGAAGATAGACGACGTAGCTTGCGTTATTTGGCGGACAGACGACGTCGTTTTCGTTTGAATTTGTTGGAGAATATGCAAAAAAATGTAAATTTCGAGTGCAATGAAATACTTCTCCCGCCAACCTATTTAGGTCGCAGTGACCGGAGGGATAAGATTAGAGAAATAATATGCCGTACTGATACTTATATGTATTCCTTCTTTCCTCGCACTATTCGGGATTGGAATGGGCGGGTTTAGGATTGGTGCTTAGCACCCTCTGCCACCCACAATGTTTGTGATTCGCAGAGTATGGATGTAGATGTAGATGTAGATGTAGATGTAGAAACGCATATAGACTTCAGGGAATCCACAGTGTTAACAACTGAATTGTTAACTTTGTACTCGTAAGCAAACGGGGTATTTTTATTACTTATTTGCATTGATTTGCACTTTTTGCAGTTAAGTGTAAGCTGCCATTTACGGCACCATTCCGAAATAACATCCAGATCACGCTGAATTTCTAAGCAATCGTCAAAGCACCTCACTTCCCTATAAATAAGTGCATCATCAGCAAACAATCGCATCATGCAATTAACGTTGTCAACGAGATCGTTTATAAAAATTAAGAAAAGAAGTGGTCCTCTTATACTTCCTTGAGGAACGCCCGAAGTAACATCTAGCTTAGAACAAGCTTCCCCATCAACAATGACATACTGTGACCGGCCAGTTAGAAAATCGCGTATCCATTCGCAAATCTGATCCGATATAGCCTATGGTCGAATCTTCGCTAAAATTCGGTTGTGTGATACAGAATCAAAAGCTCTCTGAAAATCCAAGAAAATTGCATCAACTTGTGAACCTGCATCGATAACTTTCATTACGTCATGCAAAAATATGGCCAGTTGCATTTCACACGATCTGTTCCTCCGAAATCCGTGTTGGTTTGGTGTAAGTAACTCGTTTTCAAATAGAAACTTCATAACGTTAGAGCATATGACATGCTCCAAAATTCTACTGCAAACAGATGTTAGAGATATGGGTCGATAATTCCTAGGATGTCTCTGATCTCTTTTCTTGAAAAGGAATCACCTGCGCTATGTTCTAGTCTGAAGGTACTTTTCTTTCTTCTAAAGATTTACGAAATATATCTGACGGAAATTGTTCTATTTCTTCCACGTATTCCGAAAATACTCTTACTGGTATACGATCGGGACCCGGCGCTTTCCCCAACTTCAGGAGCTTTAATTGCTTTATGATACCTACACTATCAATTTGTACTGGATCCTTCTGAAATTATACACGCCGTAGAAAAACGGGAATGTTTTTCATGTTTTCGTCAGTGAAAGAATTTTTAAATTCCGTGTTAAATACAGTAGCCTCGTCGCAGCTGTCATCAACTTCCCGACCGTCTTGTAGTAGAACTGGCATATTGTTGTCACAACCACTAACTTTTTTTCATACGACCAAAATTTCTTTGGATTTTCGATGAGGCTCTTGGAAAGAGAGTTGTTTTGAAAGACATTAAAGGCCTCGCGCATCGCATTTTTAACATGTCCTCTTGTCTCTTGAATTGTCATACGCAAAGGGTAACGGAACGATCCACTTATGCCGTTATAACCGAGATGCATTTATGATTTGGGCTGTGAGCTGCAACGGAAGAGATGAATAACGACTTTGTTGTGAAACGTACGCCATTAGGTGAGTAACGGGTCATTTGGGCATTTCCAACCTCAGGCTTACAAAATCTTATCGTTCTATGCCAAGTTGGATCTTTACGTATGATGACTTGAAATTCGAAAACGTATTGTACACTAGAATCTTCAGTAGTTTAGTGCTGCGGTTGCTGACTTTCTTTTGTTTATGAAATATTTTTGATTTAATGCCTTTTACTGCATTTAAAATTGTCCCCATCAATTGACGCACCTTGTTTTATTTTTTTTTTTTTTTTTTTTTTTAAATCCAGATATGACATGAAGAAACATTTTCGTGCTCGTTATTTCTCTGTTATTCGCTAAGAAAGAAGGGGCGTTTAAATCAGATCGGTGGAACGTGAAGAATGCAGCCGTTCCCAGCTGTTGTCCGTCCTTGGTGAATGATGCAGCAGCCCATTAGCATCACGTGTCAAGTCGAGACCGCGTCCGATATAGCACCAGATAGAGTGCTTAGGCGTGATGCAGGTACTAACGCACTCGTAACACAAAGCCCCACCTAACTCGGGTATTTTCGCTGTTCCCACCACATACAGTGAGAACAACCAAAAAGTAAGTCAGGCACCCCGGTCTTCCAAGCACTGGCGCTTAGTATGGTAAGTGGAATTTTGACTATGGTGATGGCGTTGCCTTACATTGTACTATTAATATTATCAGCTAAAAGCACGGCTTTGTGGTGGCTCGCGAAGTTTTGCAATAAAAAATATTATAAACAATTAAAGAAATTACCATCATCAAAAAACTTGATTTTAGTTTGTTGCAGAAAAATTAGGCACATTTATAATAAGACCCAATCTTTAAATATTTAAAATATCAATTTATTTAATTTGTTTTTAAGCAGATACCAAAATTTCTTATAATATTACTAATTCTGTCATAAGAAAATCTTCTATTTAGTACTAGTCTTTCTGAAGTTTTTACTGTCTATAACCCATCATATATTAAACCAACAAAAGTTCCTTTTTCTCCCATATTTACAGCAACTTTATTTAATGTCAAATCTTGAGTTTGATGAATTGTGATTGCGGAAGCTAGTTGTAATGGAATTTTTTTTCTTGTGCAAATGATATTGTGTATTTTACAAAATTTAGCTGTCGGTGGAATCTGGACACAACAACTATTTTACATAAGTTGAATGAAAATAATTTTCTAAACGAACCAATATTACTCGTGGCATTACATATATGTGCTAATAAAAATTATTACAATTTTTGAAAAAATAATGCTTAATGACACATCTAGAGATAACTCTGAACTATAAGGGCGAGATAATTAATGTTCAATTTCACGTCTAGACGTATAGTAGCTTTTTCAAAACGTTTACCACAATAATCTAAGTGTCGCTCACCCTAATAAGATCAGTGAAAGATTCTGACTTACAAAGTTTGTGGACACATACGTCCAGATCGGAAAATTTTTAATTCGACGTAATTGATGAATGATAATATATCGGTTTTTCCAGCACAAGAATAGTAATAAAAGAACTAAAATGTCAGCATTGTACGCGCTTTCATTAGGTATGAATCTTGTGAGAAATATTTCTTCGTTTTTACGGTCTGTAAAGGAAAGTTTGAATATATCGGCTTTTCCAGCACAAGAATAGTAATAAAAGAACTAAAATGTCAGCATTGTACGCGCTTTCATTAGGTATGAATCATTGTGAGAAATATTTCTTCGTTTTTACGGTCTGTAAAGGAAAGTTTGAATATATCGGCTTTTCCAGCACAAGAATAGTAATAAAAGAACTAAAATGTCAGCATTGTACGCGCTTTCATTAGGTATGAATCTTGTGAGAAATATTTCTTCGTTTTTACGGTCTGTAAAGGAAAGTTTGAATATATCGGCTTTTCCAGCACAAGAATAGTAATAAAAGAACTAAAATGTCAGCATTGTACGCGCTTTCATTAGGTATGAATCATTGTGAGAAATATTTCTTCGTTTTTACGGTCTGTAAAGGAAAGTTTGAATATATCGGCTTTTCCAGCACAAGAATAGTAATAAAAGAACTAAAATGTCAGCATTGTACGCGCTTTCATTAGGTATGAATCATTGTGAGAAATATTTCTTCGTTTTTACGGTCTGTAAAGGAAAGTTTGAATTAATATTTAAGTTAATTATGTACAATATGTATTTATTTTCACAGAAACATTTTCGTACCTTACTTCCATCTTAAAGGAAAACTCGATTGATCGAAAGAATTAATTTTTCTATCTCAAAAAATCTTTATTTACTTAAATCGATGCAAACCTGACAGTGAAACTATTGTTAGTCGCTTTAAACATCTTTTAACTGAAGGATTACGTATGTTCATTACAGTATGGAGAACATTCGCCTGAAAAAAAATTAAAGAATTGAATTCTGGAGTACGTATCCAAACCGCGTCCTATGTAAGTGTGTAATATGAACCACGAACACAAGGGAAAATGCACCAGATGACCGAACTTGTATCACACCAATTCAACTACTTATAAAAATTTAGCTTCAATTCTGTTCAGAAAGTTTTCAGTTGCTTTCACCTTCAAACATTTGTACACTAGATGCGGAACGTGTACCCCCATTATAATATATATTTACTGTTAGCTAAACGAAATTCCCTACCGAATGATTTATACGATTTCTTGTATCTGTATTTTTCCAATACAGATACCGTACAGTCAATTGAACTAACTGTGGACGCCTATTATTTTTCTGTTTTCAGTAGACAAATTCAAGTTTTGCTTTAAAGTGTTTGGATGGCGACTGCTTGAAGTGTGGTTAGGACAGAAAATATAAATGTGCCTTGCTGCTCCTACGGTACAAATTTTGTTCGTCAATCCCTCAAAAAGTTGTGAGCAGCAGTGGCAGATAAATATGGAAGTCACTGTGCTTGCATTACAAAAAGCCAGTAGACTTGTCTGAAAACTGAATAGTTACCAATATATTGCACGCATATAACATAGAAACTTCTCATGTTAAAGAACTCGCCAAATAAAAATAATCAGCTGTTGTCACCTACCTCGATCCGAATCGTTTCATAAAACTCGAATATCTTGACCACAACTCGTCATTCCACTACATCAAAAAGCTATGACACACAATTCTATAGCAGTAACACAGAATAACGCCCCTTCTTCTACATTGAAGCACGCGGTTGATTGGCTGGGGTTGATTGTAGAACATTTTTAAATAGTGGGACTCCAGCAAGGACTGGGGGCAAGTAACGGGGAAGAATTCGGACAAGGCCCTTTTGAAGGAAGCATCCCGGCATTTGCCTGGAGTGATTTGGCGAAACCATGGAAAACCAAAGTCTGGACGCCCGGACGGGGATTTGAACCCGCGTCCTCCAGAATGCGAGGCCAGAGCGTTAACCGGCTGGGAGTTCGTGGTGAGAGGGGAATAATACAGAAAATTACGAAATATTTTTATGAAGATAAGGTGATGAAAACAGCTTTCATTGAGTCACTTCACCGATTGAAACGGGTAGATATTAGAGGCTCGGTGATCTTGGATTCGTAGCCATTATCTTCGAAATTTAGACAGTGTTGTTGAAGAGGTTTCCGGGAGATTCCGTTGCATAGTAAGATCTCTCGTTTTACTAAACATTTTATGGTTCTTGTGTTTGGCTCCATTAAACTAACGACCTGCATTCATTTTTGATTTGTTTCAGTTACATGGAAACACATTTCTTCGGTTAAACAGTTCTCAAAATCTCCAGGTAGAGTGCGGTTTAATTTTGATTGTTATTAAGATTTTCAAAGTTTATCATTACAATTATACGGTTATTTAAATAACCTATTAAGGGGGGCAGCGGGATTTCTTTGTATAATTACAAAACCGCTGCATCTACGTTTACATAAGTCACAGACTTTTTTAAATTTTTTTTTTAACAAAGAACATTGAACAATCATAGATCATTATTAATACAAAAAATAAATTAATATCTCTCTTTCTGGAGCATAAGTTCATTTTCTCTCAATAGTTCAGTTTGCAACAACGGTATTTTTTGTTTAAAGTTTGAAGCGAACCCATTAGGTGTACCTTCCTTTTATTCTTTAATTTTGATAAACTTTATACAGTCTATCAGTAAAATTATATAGTTATTTAAACAACTGATTAAGGAAAGGAGCAGGATTTTTTTTTTTTTGTATAATTACAAAACCGATGCATCTACATTTACACAAGTCACAGACTTATTTACAAAGAACATTCAACAACCATAGATAACATTTAATACAAAAAATTAAATTAATATTTCATTTTCTGGAGAATGAGTGACTGTGGAAGGATATCCATCATAAAATGTTCATGGTGTGCACATAATTTTTGTTTAAAATGTTTCTATGATTTACATCATTCATCATTTGTATATTGCTCAAAGGAAAATAAATAATTTGGAGAGTATGTTTCAAAACAAATTTGAAACGCTACAAAATCAAATAGCAATAAAAAATACAAACACAAAAAAAAAATTCGTGGGTGGTGGGATCAAAATTACGAAATATTTTTATGAAGATAAGGTGATGAAAACAGCTTTCATTGAGTCACTTCACCGATTGAAACGGGTAGATATTAGAGGCTCGGTGATCTTGGATTCGTAGCCATTATCTTCGAAATTTAGACAGTGTTGTTGAAGAGGTTTCCCGGAGATTCCGTTGCATAGTAAGATCTCTCGTTTTACTAAACATTTTATGGTTCTTGTGTTTGGCTCCATTAAACTAACGACCTGCATTCATTTTTGATTTGTTTCAGTTACATGGAAACACATTTCTTCGGTTAAACAGTTCTCAAAATCTCCAGGTAGAGTGCGGTTTAATTTTGATTGTTATTAAGATTTTCAAAGTTTATCATTACAATTATACGGTTATTTAAATAACCTATTAAGGGGGGCAGCGGGATTTCTTTGTATAATTACAAAACCGCTGCATCTACGTTTACATAAGTCACAGACTTTTTTAAATTTTTTTTTTAACAAAGAACATTGAACAATCATAGATCATTATTAATACAAAAAATAAATTAATATCTCTCTTTCTGGAGCATAAGTTCATTTTCTCTCAATAGTTCAGTTTGCAACAACGGTATTTTTTGTTTAAAGTTTGAAGCGAACCCATTAGGTGTACCTTCCTTTTATTCTTTAATTTTGATAAACTTTATACAGTCTATCAGTAAAATTATATAGTTATTTAAACAACTGATTAAGGAAAGGAGCAGGATTTTTTTTTTTTTGTATAATTACAAAACCGATGCATCTACATTTACACAAGTCACAGACTTATTTACAAAGAACATTCAACAACCATAGATAACATTTAATACAAAAAATTAAATTAATATTTCATTTTCTGGAGAATGAGTGACTGTGGAAGGATATCCATCATAAAATGTTCATGGTGTGCACATAATTTTTGTTTAAAATGTTTCTATGATTTACATCATTCATCATTTGTATATTGCTCAAAGGAAAATAAATAATTTGGAGAGTATGTTTCAAAACAAATTTGAAACGCTACAAAATCAAATAGCAATAAAAAATACAAACACAAAAAAAAATTCGTGGGTGGTGGGATCAAAATTACGAAATATTTTTATGAAGATAAGGTGATGAAAACAGCTTTCATTGAGTCACTTCACCGATTGAAACGGGTAGATATTAGAGGCTCGGTGATCTTGGATTCGTAGCCATTATCTTCGAAATTTAGACAGTGTTGTTGAAGAGGTTTCCCGGAGATTCCGTTGCATAGTAAGATCTCTCGTTTTACTAAACATTTTATGGTTCTTGTGTTTGGCTCCATTAAACTAACGACCTGCATTCATTTTTGATTTGTTTCAGTTACATGGAAACACATTTCTTCGGTTAAACAGTTCTCAAAATCTCCAGGTAGAGTGCGGTTTAATTTTGATTGTTATTAAGATTTTCAAAGTTTATCATTACAATTATACGGTTATTTAAATAACCTATTAAGGGGGGCAGCGGGATTTCTTTGTATAATTACAAAACCGCTGCATCTACGTTTACATAAGTCACAGACTTTTTTAAATTTTTTTTTTAACAAAGAACATTGAACAATCATAGATCATTATTAATACAAAAAATAAATTAATATCTCTCTTTCTGGAGCATAAGTTCATTTTCTCTCAATAGTTCAGTTTGCAACAACGGTATTTTTTGTTTAAAGTTTGAAGCGAACCCATTAGGTGTACCTTCCTTTTATTCTTTAATTTTGATAAACTTTATACAGTCTATCAGTAAAATTATATAGTTATTTAAACAACTGATTAAGGAAAGGAGCAGGATTTTTTTTTTTTTGTATAATTACAAAACCGATGCATCTACATTTACACAAGTCACAGACTTATTTACAAAGAACATTCAACAACCATAGATAACATTTAATACAAAAAATTAAATTAATATTTCATTTTCTGGAGAATGAGTGACTGTGGAAGGATATCCATCATAAAATGTTCATGGTGTGCACATAATTTTTGTTTAAAATGTTTCTATGATTTACATCATTCATCATTTGTATATTGCTCAAAGGAAAATAAATAATTTGGAGAGTATGTTTCAAAACAAATTTGAAACGCTACAAAATCAAATAGCAATAAAAAATACAAACACAAAAAAAAATTCGTGGGTGGTGGGATCAAAATTACGAAATATTTTTATGAAGATAAGGTGATGAAAACAGCTTTCATTGAGTCACTTCACCGATTGAAACGGGTAGATATTAGAGGCTCGGTGATCTTGGATTCGTAGCCATTATCTTCGAAATTTAGACAGTGTTGTTGAAGAGGTTTCCCGGAGATTCCGTTGCATAGTAAGATCTCTCGTTTTACTAAACATTTTATGGTTCTTGTGTTTGGCTCCATTAAACTAACGACCTGCATTCATTTTTGATTTGTTTCAGTTACATGGAAACACATTTCTTCGGTTAAACAGTTCTCACAATCTCCAGGTAGAGTGCGGTTTAATTTTGATTGTTATTAAGATTTTCAAAGTTTATCATTACAATTATACGGTTTTTTAAATAACCTATTAAGGGGGGCAGCGGGATTTCTTTGTATAATTACAAAACCGCTGCATCTACGTTTACATAAGTCACAGACTTTTTTAAATTTTTTTTTAACAAAGAACATTGAACAATCATAGATCATTATTAATACAAAAAATAAATTAATATCTCTCTTTCTGGAGCATAAGTTCATTTTCTCTCAATAGTTCAGTTTGCAACAACGGTATTTTTTGTTTAAAGTTTGAAGCGAACCCATTAGGTGTACCTTCCTTTTATTCTTTAATTTTGATAAACTTTATACAGTCTATCAGTAAAATTATATAGTTATTTAAACAACTGATTAAGGAAAGGAGCAGGATTTTTTTTTTTTTGTATAATTACAAAACCGATGCATCTACATTTACACAAGTCACAGACTTATTTACAAAGAACATTCAACAACCATAGATAACATTTAATACAAAAAATTAAATTAATATTTCATTTTCTGGAGAATGAGTGACTGTGGAAGGATATCCATCATAAAATGTTCATGGTGTGCACATAATTTTTGTTTCAAATGTTTCTATGATTTACATCATTCATCATTTGTATATTGCTCAAAGGAAAATAAATAATTTGGAGAGTATGTTTCAAAACAAATTTGAAACGCTACAAAATCAAATAGCAATAAAAAATACAAACACAAAAAAAAAAATTCGCGGGTGGTGGGATCAACCCAGCACCAAATACGCACGGCTAAACCGACGTTATTAACAAGTGGTTTTCCGTAGCGGTGTAACTCATTTAGGCACAATTTTTACACTTTTTAATCCCCGATTTCTCTTAAGGGGACACAGTCGCGAAGGATCTCCCATAAGAAAACAATGTTAAAACAAGCAAACTTCAGGTACACTTTCTGAAGAAACTAATGGAGATACAGGCCTGAAACTTTCGCAGTATACAGATAAAACATCTTCTGCAAATCACAGAAAGATTTGTTAATATATTTTATATAGTTTATGAGTAAGACAAAAAAATATAACTTTTTATAAATACATTGGACCTTGTTAGTTTGCTGTTATGATAGGTCCCATTTTTTATCTTATTAATCATCATTTTATTTACAAGAGATGCTGAAAGTCTTATGTCTTTATCAGTCTTAGTTTTTAAGAAAAGTGTACCAAAAGATCAAAAAATGTAGTTTTGAGAAAAATATGTACTAAAAGTTTTACATGCGAGAAACTAATGTACATTACAATACAGACACACTATTACCACGCATCACGAAAAAATTAATAATTAAAAATTTGCATGAAACAAACGGCATTTTGTAGCTAAATAATTTGAGCACTGAACAAGTCTAAAAATAAAAAATCGATTTTTTTGATCCTGTTAGCGATTGTGTCCCCTTAAACGGAGTCACCACCAGACAGAACTGCTTAGGGCGAGAAACCACAGGTGGCGTACTATTTACCAGACTTGTTCGTTCTATGATAGCGATTTCCCAACTGAAGACTACTCCTTGCCAGCATGCACGAATAAAAATAATTATAATTTATTTGCAAAAATAATGATTAATGACACATCTAGAATTGACTTTGAATTAGTATGTTCAATTTCATTTCTTTAGGCGCTACAGTTTTTTTTTCAGAAAGTATACCTCTAGGTGTGCTTTGCTCACCCTAATTAAGTGTTACTGTAAATTCAGATGACAACGATGGGAGTTCATGTGTTAGAGCTGCTCGTATTATATCTGAGAGAAGAGTTCAAACCTGGTAGGTAGCGGTTACTGTCGGGCTTGGTGTTAAGAAGGACGTGGGTTCGATTCTCCTTCCAGTCGTTCAGATTTCCATTTTCCATTGTTTCCCGAAATCACTCCGTGTGAACACCGGAACGTTGTCAAAAGGCCATGGCCAACTTTCTCCCTTCCCGTTCCTTGCCTCCCCCTCCCTCTCCCCTCCCAAAAATGTCTCCCGGCTCTAATGATTTTGACGTTGACGATCCGTAAAATTCGAAAAAAAGTCACCTCATATGAACAAAGGTTGCTTTTACAGTGACGAATGTTTGGTATAGGGAAAGCCAGTGGTAGCAATCGAAAGAACCTTTGTTTATGAAAATAGTACAGTACCACTTAGCTGTCTGGTCGTTTATTTAATACGTGTTGTTCTTGTAATAAATTTAGTTTTACAAAGTTTATGGCTCGACATTTTTAATGCACTATTTGGTTCTTTCTGTAACACATTTTTATACAAAACGGTAAATTGACTATTAAGGAGCAGAATATAGGAGTATTACGTATTTAGTTTCTGACTTTTGGGTAGTACAAGAGGATAAATTTTCTTTCGTCTTTATCTATTTAAATATCCTGTGTCAAGTTTTATACCAGCAAACGTAAGATTACATCTTACTAATCAGAAAAGAAGCTTGAAGTTAATGAATTGTACAGTTATCATGTATTCGGTTTGATAATGGGGTGCTTTTTCTTTACTAATATGAAAATAACTATCTTATTCTAAAGAATATCCTACTTTTTGCCCAGTTTCTGTAGTCGGTCACAAGCTACGCTGTTATTAATTATCTTTGATATACACTGCTTTCAAGCGTGCCAGTTAAAGAATATTCCCCATAAAACGATGTTAACTCACTGAGAGGAAACTGCTACATTAACCATATTGGGTAAATATCCAAACAGTTGTGTCAGTAAGAACGAGCAATCCGCTTGATTAAAACACGTCAGCGTCGTTGACATGAACGAAACAAATTAGCCATCCTTTGATGTAATTCCTGAGGTCTTTTTTATTTTCATTCATCCTTACGACTTGTCAACGTCGAAGTCATTAGGGCTGGAAGAGGATTTTTTTTTGGGGGGGGGGGAGCAACTAACAGGCATGAAGTCAGCCATGAACCTTTGAAGAAACCATCCCGGAATTCTACTGGAGTGATTTCGGTAACCATGGAAAACCAAAATCTGAATTGCCGCGCTGGGAATAACTCCAGCCGTTAGTAGCCCTGTTTTTCTGGAGGAAAAGGAATAAAACTCTGAAATTTGATTAATTTTATGACTCTTATGTGTAAGTATTGAATTCAATAACGCGTTTAAAGTATTATTAGTTTTTCTACAATGCTAAATACTGATTTTGTTTCGCGTTCTAGCTGCCGGCTCTGACGAAACCTTGTAATTCGTGCTGGATGTTGTGATGTGAGCGATCCAGTGTTGCGATGAAGTCTGTCCTTGGGATCGGAATCCCCACAAAATTGTGATTCGAGTCGGCAATGCTGGCTGCGGCGGCAGACGTGATCCCAGCCGCGAAGAGCACCTGCTCTGCAGGTGTGGCCTCTCCAGTACGCCTTACCCTGCCACACCTCCTCAGAGGAACAGCAGCTATTCACTCTCTCGGTATTATTATGTAGTTGGTGCTACCTGTAAGTTTGGTTTTCTTTATTTTACAAAGGGTTGTGGGGTAAAGTGTGGTCTTCTAACAAAGTTATTAGCGCTGCCCGTTTGACTTCCTATTTGCAATTAGTTTGGAAGACTAGGCCTGGTTGGAACGATACCGGGGTTCACTCTCTCCCCTCTTCTATCTTTCATTAATCGACAAGTCACTACGTTCAACATACACACATCGTGGTCATACACACAAAAGAAACACGTAAATAGACTCTCATCTCTGGGGAAGGAATGAGAAAACCTCCACAATTTAAATTTCGCAATGAAAAATATTCACAAACCTAACGGCTTAAGAGAAAAAGAAGATTCTTATAACATCCACAGTATTTAAGTAGGGCCACTGATAACTACAGGGTGTCCAGAAAAGGACTCCCTGATTTCAAAATTAAATATATCGATAGCAAAAATCGATAGAGGAATGCAGTAAACGGTATGTTTATCATGACAGCTGTAAAAAGTGTATACAGCAGTTTGAAATAATAGTTACAAAAGCTGCTAACAGATGGCGCTGTAATCGCCATACGTAATGCCTAAATAGTGATCCGAAGCTCAGGGCGATCAGTTCCACCATTGAAACGTGAAAGGAGGTTAGCGTACCGAAGGAAGAGTTGATGTGATTGTTTGCAAAGATTGTTTTCATACGATTATTTCACTTATGTATGCTGATATGAGCTGTAAAGTGTACAGCGCCATCTGTTAGCAGCTTTTGTAACTATTATTTCACACTCCTGTATACACTTCTTACAGCTGTCACAATAAACATACCGTTTACTGCATTCCTCTATCGATCTTTGTTTTCGAGATATTTAATTTTGAAATCGGGGAGTCCTTTTCTGGATACCCTGTATATGATAAACTGTCTTGATGCTCAATACCGACACGGAATACTTCTTTTAGCTGACTCTTATCTTGTGATAGCATCAAAATCAGTAAAAGATCTATACGAAATATTAACTTTTTAGAAACATACTTTTACTTTCCTTTTCTCAGAAACATTTCCACAGGTCATTGCAAAGATGACTGAGCCAAATACCGTTTTGACCCAAGCGATAAGTAATCAACTATGTTTCCAGATATAGGAGATCGTTTGACGACTCTGTTATTTTGCAGGACCAAAGTCTTCTTCAGGAGCTGCAGTTAAATGGATCTGGATACTGTGTCAAACAACTTTTATTATTTTTAATCGCAATGGAGCTAACGCTGTGATGGCAATTCCCTTAGTCATCTAATTACCCCTTTTCATTTTAATTTTTAGTTTATAATTGGAGTGTAAAATTCCTCCCCCATTTACTTTTCAGATTTACAAATTTTAAGAGGTTTGGTAAATAATTCATCACTTGGTAATTTGTTCCAATCTCTGATACCCTTACCAAAAAAAGAAAATTTCCACACTCCTTTATGCATGAAATAGAGCACTAGCTTGTCGTCATATTCGCCTTTCCCTTTTCAGGCACTATTCCTAATTCTTTGACCGATATCCCTCCAAGCTCCATCACCAACATATGCCATACACATTCCCAGCACTCTCTTCACCCTCCTCCTGTCCTCCAATGACTCACATTCCAGCTCCCTTATCATATCAGTTACTGACTGGGTCCTGAGATAATTTGCACAAACAAATCTAGCTGCTCTTCTCTGCACACCCTCTAACTCCCGTATTTGATAACCAAAATGTGGCTCCCAAAGTACACCACCATATTTTTGGCTCTTCCTTGAGATTTTTCGATCATCAGTGAAATTTATAACGTTTCCCTCGGACAACCATCTCTGGGATGAACTGGACAAGTTCTTAAATGCTGTATCAGAAACAGCCAGGAAGCGATATTGGTCAACCACCATTCAGAGTGGTCTGGCGGTTCAGTGGTTGAGGCGTCTGACTGTAGATCAATAGGTCCTCGGTTTGAATCCCTGGATTTTAATATGCCCAAAACCCAACATTAGCCTCAAGCACAACTTACTGTATTATGTGAAGTACGGCAGAACGCTTCGGTGGTTCGGATTCCACGTTAAACTGTAGGTCCCCTGCCCTTGGTTGGGACGCACAGCGCAACCGATAACAAAACCTGTCATCAGTCATTACAACCACATGAATTTAATTTTTAACTGCTAGTCAGCCTGCCACAAAATCGTGTATGGAATGAATAAAGACTTCCTAAAATGAATCAAAACTGTGCTAGGGAAATTAGGTGGAAATGGTGAAGCCTGTTCTTCTGCAGATCACTAACATGGACAAACTTCATAGTGAAAATTAATTTTGTAGATGTTGATTAGTTGGAGTTTGCCTAATAGGTGGCAATAGTTCATAATTTGTGGGCATGTTTGTTTAAACATTTGCTAATTAGGAAATTCCTCTATCGAAATTATTCGGATTCAACTTTACACAAGATATTTTGGGAACAACAATGATGATAATGCAATTACCAAAAAGTGATTAGTGAAACGACCATAGTCGTAGGATCCGCACTAGAGGAGTGCGATGGTCCAAGGCTCAGTCGTCACTTTCAGACCTCGAATGTAAACACGGCGTGGTTCCATCGCCCGTGCGTAAACACGGTAGTGCGGCTGTTTACAACGACCGTGAACCAGTGATGCGTGTTGGGCAGGGATTGATGGGGCCGGAAGGCTCTGGCTGCTGGCGAGGCCGCGATCATCACTGGGCCTTCGTCACGCGCCAACGCGTTGATCCAAGGACGAAGCTGGGCAGAGTGCCGTCCGTCCACGCCTCGCTCTGCCAATACCAGCTACTTGACCCAACTACAGTATCTTCTCTGAGGACAGCTACCGTTTGGGTGATATTTTTTTTTAATCGCCTCTGCAGAGCACTGATGTAATGTGAGATTCCAATGAATGTTGGTCATGTCAACCATCCAAGGGCTATTTTATTGGTTCTAATATTTAAGTGGAAATTTCCACTCACTGAAAATTTGCCATATGAAAACTTCAGTATCGTCGGTCGTGGAGGTTTAAACAAATCTATTCTGGCACATATCAAAGTATAACTTGTTATTTACAGAAGTATGGCATAGCACATTGATGTTCCATTCTTTGTGCATCACAAACTACACGTTATACATACAGGTTTATTGTAAATGATTGAAACTATCTCACAAGTTTACTTTTACTGTATTAACTGACACACTGTGAGAAAACTTTACAGTAATATAGAAAACTCAAAAGATATTGAAACCGCATTTCAAATTTCTGCTACGAGAGGACAGACGTGAGCTGGAGATTGAGAAACCAATGGATCGGTCGTGGTGGGGATGATGATTATCAATTCCCACCATGGCCTCAACGATTTCCCGACCTAGCCCCATGCGAATTTTGTGTGTGAGGTTTTTTGAAAGAATCAGTGTTTAAGACTCCTTTACCTACAACCTACAAGAACTGTGAACTGGCATCAGCAGCGATTTTGAACAGACTGATAGTGACCTGCTGCACCGAGTGAGACAAGAACTTGATTATTGACTTGATATCTACAGAATCAGTAAGTGGACACATATAGAGCACTTTTAATATGCCAAAAGAAGCTATTTGAATATTCCTATACGACATTAAAACTTTGTGACAGTTTGTAAAATAATATATATATATATATATTTTTTTTTGCTGTCGTCAGTCATTCGAATGATTTGATGCAATCCTCCATCCCTTCCTATCCTGTGCTAACCTCTTCATTTATACATACCCCCTACAACCCACGTCCTCAATTATCTGCAGCTACAATAAATTCGTGAAATCAATTCTGTCATTTATAATAATCCAGTTGAGAATAACAGGAAAAAACACATAACCACAAATTTTATCTCGTTACAACCACCATTATCGTCCCTTATGCTACACCAACCTAAGTACGCATTTGACACTGATGGGAAATGAAGACCAAATGAAAAATTAAAGGATGTGTCCTACAGGACATATGTTTCCATTTGCAACAAAGAAACTGGAAGTATTTTCCCAGTCTTATCTATGATATCATGGTGATCAAATTATGTTACCTCGAGACGTATTTCAATGCAGCCAGAAATTATCTGTAAATATGAACTGAGATTACGTGCCTCTCCCAAAACCATCGGAGCTCTACCGCAATATTACGTCACTAAAGATATCATAATGGCTGTAGCAAACTGCGCTATATATGTTAGTTCTTCCAATATAGATCTGATTGACAACTGGGCCAGGGCAGTAACCATTTACATGTCATATCTTTTATAAACTCATTGCAGTCCTTAAAAATTAGGTATATCAGTCGTTTAATCATTCCATACTGCCGAGGATATGTGGTTATGATAATGGAGAGATTTTTGATGTGCATATTCGCCTGGGTATTCGATAAACAGAATCCTCTAGTGAAATGTTTAGTTATTTAACCTGTAGGATTACGCATCTACTATCGAAAACTGAAGCACTGGTAAATTTAACACTCTGGGTAGACTTTAAACCAAACTTTTTAATAATAGACAAACACTCCGAGATTATTTTACATTCTAATTACGAAAAAGTCTAAAGAAATTAGGTTTAAGATTTTTGTTTTGTTTTAATTCTAAGAGCTGTAACAGATTCTACATGGCTGTATGCTATAAAATCCTCATCGTATCTTTTGTGGGCACCACTATATGAAACTATGTTTTTTTGGTTTTTTTTTTCATCACAGCTGAGAATTTGAAGTTCACGCAGAAGAAGCTGCCGGGATATGTTAGTAATTAAAAGAGTTCCGATACAACTAAATCAATAACATTTCTAATTAAATTATAAGCGAAAACTTCTGCAGCATCTTATTCATCATGTCTAATCACTTATGGTCACTGCGAATCATCCAAAGAGCCATTGTTAAAGACACCTGAAGTGACATATAAACTGTTATATCGTGTTTAATAGTATCTTATAACAAGTGAAAAGATTCAGAGATATAAATGCAAAATGATACTGACATTACTAATTAGTTCTAAATACACCTTGTACTGAAAATTAAAACCAGCTGTTCTGCAAGAGATTGTAACAATAACAAGCTGGTTTATTCTATCGTAACAGAAAACTTTTTTCTATTTGAAAACGCTGCGATTCACCTTTTCTGTTCCCTAGTCATGTTTTCCTTGTACCTTTTGGTGAAACAGTGTTAACAACAGCTTTGTCAGCTGAAACCGCGCAGTCCATTTACCAGAAGCTGCAGCAACCTAAACGTCCTGCAATCGATCAGGAGCAGAGAACAGAGAAGGCTGTTGGCCAACAGTGTTTCGCAGCGTCGCAGAGGCGCCGTGACATACATGGGCAATACAATCGACACAGCTCAGCTCCGGACTGCACGCCTACACTTTCGCCAAGAATTGTCCGGGCCAGCTAATGGCGCAAGCCCTCACTGCAGTCAACACATTGCGGACACAGGAAAACGGAATGGTTTACGAACGTGCACAAGGTGGAAGGGGGCTTCGTTATAGATAGATTCACGCGGATCAATTCTGGGACAACTCTCTCTCTCATTTTTTTTTTTTTTTTTACTTATTTGACATTTCTACTGACCTGCTTGGCTGGAACTACCATTTGTACACCCCGAAATGTATTTTACTGCTAAGGATAAAATCTTCACAATAATGCTTTTAATTTTGATAACCATTTCTGATTATAAGAAAAAACCGAACTGAAAATTGTAGCAGCCTGCGTCGTTCTTATTAACATTACATTTGCAACAACAAATCTGACAACATATTTCTAAACAAGAAAAACATAGGAATCTTTCATATACGGTGCGAATGCGGTAAAAAGTAGTCTAAAGGATAGAACTAAGGGAGTTGTTTTTTTTTTTTTTTTTTTTTTTTTTTTTTTTTTTTTTTTTAATGGTAAGTTTGGCTACCTAGACCATACAGCCACCTGAAAGTGATTATCATGAGTCTGCCAGTGAATCAGTTTTTCCAATATGTTGTTGCTACTAAGTATGGACACATGGACACTAGAGGACGGACAAGACATTCACAGACACACATACTCAGCCGGAATCGAACCGGCTACCTTCGGTAGATGGAGCAAGTATTCTAGCCCATACACTACCGATGCCGGCAAACTAAAAGAGGTCTGGTTCCAAAATATTTAATCAAGGAAAAAATTGTAAAAACCTAAAATTTAAGTTTTTTCGATTAAGCAGTTAACATAAAAAAAGCATTTTTTTATATGGAAACTGTAATGCCGTACATACTGTCTCACTAAAGACATATCTTATCCTTGTTAATAATGAATTCAACAAATCAGCTACTATAGCTGTATATGGAATCTGATTCAATATCACCCACACCTACACTAAACACGCAGTCATATAAAGGGAATTAACAATTAGTAAAATTAGTCAGATCAAGAAATCAGTGTTCACAGCGTAGTTAGTACATTTTTCTTCATTCGTGATCGGTTGACCGACGGGTAAGGGTGTAAACGCTCCATTTTTTCTTCTGTTATTATAGTCTCATCATTTCAAAGCAACCATAACAATTCGCAACCTCCATTACTTGCTACAGATACTTTCAACGTTTGTCTTTCGCGATACTTTTTCCTTCAGTTTTGTTATTTCCTTTCGGCTTTACGCCTCGTCGACATCGAAGTCAGAGGCGGGAAAGGACTTGGGACAAGAAACGGGAAGGAATTTGGCCATGGCCTTTCGAAGGAAGCATCACGGGATTTGCCTGGAGTGATTTGGGGAAACCATGGAAAATACTAATTTTGATGGCCGGATTAGGACTCGAACCCGTTTTCTCCTGAATCCGAGGCCAGAGTGTTACCGCTCACCCACCATGCCGGGTTTTTTCCTTTCAGCTGCATCCTCTTCTAACAACTCATCAAAACAGTCCATAATCAGAATTTGCAGAATGCGTATATTTCGTACACTTTGTTTATTTTGGCTTTACAACTTGTTGAAGTAGAGGTCATTAGAGCCAGGAGGGGATCGAAACAGTGACTGGCACAGAATTCGGCCATGGACGTTTATAGGAACCACCCCAGCTTTCGCCGGAGTGGTGTTGGGAAACAATGGAAAACCGAAATCTGGATGGTCGGACGGGGATTTGAACCCACGTCTTCCTGAATGCCAAGTAAGTACCACTCACAAAACAGGTTCGATATTACCAACATAACGGTACACTTAAATTTTAACTTATTTAAATATTTTCTTCATTCTCCTCTTTCCTATCTGCAATATTATTACTTCGCTTCCACTAACATTATCAATCTAGGTAAGTGAGCAGTAATGCTTGAGCCTGACATTCTGGAAGACATGGATCAAATTCCCGTCCAGCCACCAAGATTTCGGTTTTGCTTGGTTTTCCGAAGAAACCATGTGACTGAAATCAGTCATGTAATTCCTTCTGGAGTCCGTTATTGGCCCCAGTCTTCTGCCAACTCTAATTACCTAAACGTTGGTGTTGCTTGATGTATTGAATACGATCTCTGCCGATCTGACATTTAATCCAGGGTTATTTTTGTCATTCCTACTACGCTTCACAATATTAACATTACAATTTTTCCGCCTCATTAAATAATTTATGTATATCTTTGCTTGTTTGAGCTGGTATAACAATTTCAGCAACAAATGCTTTGATTCTTAGCTCCTCAACAATGATTTTATGATTCAACAAACATTTTTGCACTCTTTTGTTGCTTTTTCAACTCTTAATTACCACTTGATGATAGAATGAATTGCACCTCATTTCTTTTTAACTGATACATGTACCCATAATTTTTATTTTTATTAAAGGCCTTAGGAATTAAATTTACTGTAACAAATCTTTTTTCTCTCAATTGTGCGCCAAACTTATTCATACTGTTAAACATTTTACCCAAATAAAATCCATAACAGCCATCTTATCTTATAGCCTACTCATCGTATCTTATTTCTTTATCCATCCTCTTAATATTAATTGTAATTTTAAAATTACTTCTCTTGAATTTTCATTTTTCATGCTCCGAAGTTGTGCTTCGTCAACATCCTTACTGTTTATTTGTCTTTCTCAATATTATCGCAAACAATAATTTCAAGGTTTGTTAGTGAAAAATACTATTTTATAATTTTTTATTTGGCCATTTATGATGCATTTCAGAGTGTGTCTGTAACTCTGCTGTTTTGCCGTTTGTTAGCATTATCCTCAAAAAGCATTTAAGTTATTGTTTTTCTAGAGCTTTTAACAATTATTTCACCATATATTATTTGTGCCTTGTCTGAATGTAAATCTTGCAAAGGCGTGTAAAACGTAAATGTGTATGCAGGGGCGTAGCTACTATGGGGCTAGGCGGTGCAGTGCACCGGGGCCCCTACGCTCAGGGGGCCCCTCAAGCATACCTCTGGGGGCCCCCAAGCGCAGTTTAGAGGCCCATGGCAAACTGGCGACCTTTTTTTAGCTCTACAATCGTCTAAGGGGGCTCCTGAGACACAAGAAGCCCCTCACTAAGGGCCCTCTCAATGCTGGGGGGGCCCCCATCCACTGCTCAGGGGCCCCTAAGCACAACTCAAGGGCCCCATCCTCAGCTCAGGGGGCCCTTACCAGCAACACAAAGCAAAAAAAGGTCGCCCATCTGGCCTGAGGGCCCAAGATAAATTTTTTGCACCGGGGCCCTTGTTGACCTAGCTACGCCACTGTGTGTAAGGCATTGTTGGCCATCATGAAGCATATTTGGACTAAATGTTTTCTATTTTGCTTCATGCTTCATTTATGATCATTTCTATATCAGAGGATAACAAAGTGTTCTCGGCCATTACTTGCTGCTTTGCCTTTTTGTCAACAGACCTCCCGTAAATTACTGAGTAAATCTTTAACACCGATACTCTTTGTTCGCCACAGCCTCACGAAGTACGCAAAGAGAAGGCTATCAGCCGATTGTTTAGAAGAAGTTAATGATCTAATTTTCTGCATCATAACCCGTGCAACACCATTTAACACAACATTTTGGTACTTAAATGCTTATTTTAGCTATTTTGTACTAATACCTATTTTTAAAATACAATCACAAAATCCGCTGTGTGTAGATGATATCGGTGTTTGTTAAAGTGTAATGTATGCTCGAGTCTACAGCAAAAATAATAATATTTATAATATATTTAATCTGGCAGGCAGCAACGTATGAGCAGATTAGAAGTGGCTGGCAATAAAAGTAGTAGCCTAATTGTGTGTGTGTTTCGTTTTGTTAATAAGAAATTAGAAGACTTAACATAAAATGTATTATGTGTTGTTTGTATCGGGAGACATTGTGACAGGGGGAAACCGTAAGACATTTCAGAATGTATTGGAGTACAAGAACAAATGGAGAGAGGCTGTACTTACTATGTTGAACGAGCAGGTGGCTTTAATGGTATAATTAAAAGTGTGTAGCAATGTACAAACTGACTGTTAATTATGTTTATTGATTGACCTGAATATAAAGAAGAGATAACCTTTTTATTTTTGTATCCGAGTGAAATTTCTCGTCTGTTTTTATTTGTAAACTTTTGTGTTTATTTTTTGTGTAGAAAATGTTTCAAAGGTGTCATCTCACGTCTGTGGAATGATAAATGTAAGTACCCGCGATGGAATAAATTGAAAGATAGTTGATCATTAAGAGCACATCTACTATATAATTTCGTAAGCTCACTCATTCACACACCTCGATAGCTATTGGCTGGAGAACGGTGTCACGTGTCAGCCTGCGCTCGCAAAACAGCGAATAGATACTATTAGTAGGAATTCGTGGTTATGTCCACAATTTGATAGCTAAGCAATTGCTACCAAATTAATTGCCATAGTACATTCATTTAGTTTTCTTTTAGGAGCATTTCATAGTTTTAAAAATATCGACAAACTTTATGGCTGAAAAAAATTACGCACTGCTTTTCAATGTCATATGTTGCTAATGAAAGCAACATATAAAACTTAAACTAACCTAGGTTTCTGCTGTAACTACGAAAGCCAATTGTTATTCCGGTCTAGCCTAAATTTTAATTTAATCAAAACTTTGGCTAATGCTGTTGCTTGACCAAAGTTTATACATTACGATTTATTTACTTTTCACGTATTTTACTGACCACTTTCATTAATGATCTTTCTTCATGTTAGTTGTATGTGAATTATTAGTTTATTTGAAGTTGACATCAGACAAAATGTACCGAATCAACTATTAATTTCTTCAGAGATGCTCAACTGTTTAATAATCTGGAATCTGTATTACGTTCTCTGGCCGTTACAGACAGTGACCAAAAATTACATTATGAATTTTTGCCCGGCTTCACTAAAAAAAATCGTGATGCTTTCGCAGCAAACAGGAATTCTTCAAAATTTTGCAGAGTGAACTTTAAGGGTCAAATAAAAGTCAAATTTGTATTTCCGCAAGTTCGAGTCTACGACCTTTGAAACAATTATATGATGGCGCTATCATTCCTGTCCGTAGCTAATACCTGCGTCCATTAATACTTCTGAGTTCCTGAAGCTCAAGATATTTTACTCATCCTGAGGGTGAAACACAGTCAAGTTCGTATTTTGTCAGATCAGGTCAACCTGTCATAATGTTTGACCCTGAAAACTGGAACTAGACACATGACGATACGCAAAAAACGGTCACAGGCTTACACTAGTTCATTATAATTGCCTTATAAAATTTTCTTTAAGGTTACTTTCAAAAAACTGGCAATGAATGTTTAAGTATAGCACAAAAAGCTCCTATTAATTACAGTCTCTGTAACACGTAACGTTAACTAAAACCTTATTCGTTTGGCGCCTTTGAAATGGTTCAGTTGTGGGGTTATGATTGTAAATATTTAATATCAATATATCGCTTGTATAGCGTATGATCCGGCTGCACGATTTCTACGTTCATCTGTTATTTGATTTAAATGAATTTTTTTTGCTTTAGTCAGTCTTTCGATTGGTTTGATGCAATCCTCCATCCCTTCCCATCCTGTGCTAACCTCTTCATTTCTACATACTCCTTACATCCCACGTCCTCAATTATCTGCTTTATATATTCTAATCTGTATAATTATAGTGGAAGAATACGATTATGTCGGGTTGTCTATCAAGTGGCCGTAAGTAATTTTAATTAGTTTTTGTTTTAAAATAAAAAATTTCGTTCACTGTTTTAAAATCAATTATAAACCTTTTCAAAGGAAGACATATATATAACATAAGAAGTTTGGGTTGCGTACATAAAAGTGGCCACAAATAGGGATTTGCCAGCTGTTATATATCTTTAAGAGCGAGAGAGAGTCTGACCGACGGTGTGCCCTAACTTAAACAGCTGGCGATCCCTACTTGCGGCCACTTTTCTATAGGCAAACCGAAATTTTTATGTTATTTACATGTCTCTCTTTAAAACGGAAATGCAGCTGGATCTTGGACTAATAGCATGAACTCAAAGAGAGAATCAATTATTTTATTTGAACTGATATAGCTCCGGGATTTATTCAGTTCCAGGTTAAAAAATCGAATGTACCGTTGATTTAGACAAAACAAGTGAACAAATTACTCTTGTCGAATCGTGAATTACATGGGTGTTGGCAGAGCATTATGAATTAATTACTGGAACAGTTCTATCAGAGAGCGTGTAGAGATGGTTTTTTTGTTTGCTGTAAACTGCAATCGATAATAATCACACTACTGCAAAAATGTGCGAAGTCATTCAGCTGTATTCGTGAATGGAGACGCCCACTCCTGTGGATACCCCGGTGCAGTTCCCAGAACAGCAGATTGATGGCTTTGGGTCAGCGTCTCCAGCAGTGGCCGGTAGTGAAACCTGATGCTATTCGCCATATCAGCCGGCAGCTCAATCACCCAAGGAATGGCCAGTTGCTGCACTGGTGGACAAGTACCAAAAATTGTAATATCACATATAGAGAAGGCTTAAAAATAATTAGTAGCAATGCTGGGAATAATTGCAGTTGTACGGAAGTCATTAAAATGTTATGGTTTGGTTAAACAAAGATGGACTGAACTGATGAATTACATTTGTAATATGGCTGAGAACCTTTGTTCCAAGATTCTGCAGTTAATTCTTCACTGAAGTAGGTAAATAATCAAGGAAGTAATTAAGTAAAAAAATTGGTACATTTTACCAATTGAAGTAACTATGTTATTCGATGCAAGGTGATAGTCCAGATATAATATACTGAATGACGTCAAGTATACGAGAGGTAAGCGTTGATTACTAAACAATTCAATATTAACATTTCGTTTTGAATGAATGTGTCACTCAAATACGGAAATGATTTGGTATTCAAGGCATTAAAAATTAGAGTTTGGTTGCTGGTGATGACTGTGATAGGGCTGGTTATCAGCGTTGTCTGCCATAGTCGTGCCTAGAATGCTCCGAACCATCGATTTATCACGCAGGCCGTGTCGATTTTTGGGCAGTGATCACCCCTTTCGGTTTGGATTTTCAGCGTGTGGGCTGATCGTCCACCTAGAGGCGCGTTCCCACGGCGTGTCCCTCGGCGCGTGTTAAGGGACGCCTCTCATCTTTGCCGCATAAGCTAGCAGGTACGGCGCGCCTCGACCCACCGCCAGGCGGTAAAAGATGAAAGGCGCGTACTCCCATACCACGCGCCGTGGGAATGGACCTTAAGGAATGTTCTAGAGATAGCGCTCAGGCCTGCAGAACCGGTCATCATTTGGCCGCTGTAGTCTGCTACTCTTCGCAAAGTCTCCCCTGGAAGAAGACCCCAGAATGAGGGTCGAAACGTCGGCTACGATGAACATGACGCGGCGCCACCCGGACAGCCAAGAACCAACTGACTCTGGCCGCGGAAGACTAAGATTACAACTTGGTGAGACTTTGAGGGATGTGGCTCACCAACCAGCACGCTGGATCACTCTCATCACGAAGAACAGGTCAATCCATTTGCCGCCAAAAATGACATTGTTATAATTAATGCGACGTTAAAGAGACTGGGGGAAATGCAGTGAAGGCTATTCTGAGTAGTAAGCCTTTTGGTGGTGCCTTGAACTCTGTCGGTGGTGCGGTAAATGAACGAACTCTACATATCCTCGTAGCGGCCTAGATGAAAAAAAGAGATGTCTTAATGCCTGTAGAGTCTCATTTGTAACTTCAAGTTGATTGGCACTTAATCGACTATTTACTGATGTGGTGTGGGATCTAGTTATTAATTAATAATTCATTTAACCCCAATCTTTTATCAGAGAGATAATAATCCACCAATTATGTTCTAAATTGCAAATTACAACCATGTTACATTTATTATTACATAAAAATGTGACTGAACGTATTGTTTTACTTTACTGTCAAACTCTTGAACATATTTTTCTTATCTGAGGATAATTACACGGTCTTTTCTCCTTGGTGAATATTCATTAGTAGTTCTTTCACTATTACGCCGGCGTTAACGTAACATCGCCTGCTGGATTCCCAATACGAGCCGCCATCCATCACCAGCTGTCACAACGGGCGTAATACCTCGTTTGTCTCCTTGAGATTCTTTAATGGTCACTAATGGCTTCTTCTCAGAAGACGTAGCCAAAGTTATGATGACTTTGCAATAGAGAATACTTGCCAGTCATGTGAACCACAACTACTAACACGAAATATACAAATCACGACTCCCCTGAGCACTGAAACTGAAGTGAACGCAACTCCATATGTTTTTGTAACTGTTGGGATGAGAGCTGGACATGTGGACGTTCACTAGTAATCCAAACTTCATTTCAATATAGTCTCACGCCAGCTCTTCTCACGACTTGTCGTAGCATTATACCGTACCTTCTTCGATAACTTGTTTTCATTAGACTTTTTTCTTATGTATCAATCTTTTTAAAAACTTGTTTGACTTCAGTGTTTCAGATCCTCAGATGACGCTGGTTATCGACTTAGATCTCATCAACTTAAGGAGTGAAAGCGTTTAACCATCACCAAATCTGTGTCTAATTTTTTTAACAAACTCGAAAATGTAACATTACGACTTTGCAAAATTAAACGTTGTTGATGATAATTATTTTTCAATCAACACTAATTTAAATGTGTTCAGCTGAGATATACAGTTGAATTAAAAGGCTGTTACTTTGGGAGAAAAGTCTTAAAATTATGTTTTTTTTTTTCCATTTTTGATGCTCCTGTCACAGTTTTCAGTTCATTATACTTTAAAGCAACTCTTCAGAAGTACCAAATACCTTTTCATGTTAGTCAGAACACATAAAAATTCCGTAAAACTACTGAAAGTTAATATTAACTATCTTTTTTAAAGAACTGTTGATTTGCGTCGTACTTGAGTTTAATAAACACGAATTACGCTGTCATCAAGTGGCCATAAATGCTGAATAGCAATTAATCACATATCACGATAGTTTTCTTCTTAAAAAGCGATGACCTGCTGATCGACGCCACATGTCGTGCGAACAAGTCCTCTAACAACGGATTATGTAAGTTGCCTATAGACCCTGTACAAAAACTTCCAGATGAGTTTGGAAGTATAGAGGATTAATTTACGAAAACGATCCAACAGAAGAAACACTATTGATCCTGACTCTTGACGGAATGAGCTTGCTTACTATTAGGAATTAACTTTCAGATATAATTCTTGTCTCACTCGCTGTATGACGAGATCGAAGTGGAGCAATACTTTATTCTGCTTCGTGTAATATCGCTTGACTGATCTGGAATTTAGGATCATTAATTGGTTTTAAGTTTTACATTTCGACCTAAAGACTAAGATACTCCCATCATTCTGGAGGACGTGGGTTCGATTTCCGGCCTGGCCATTCATATTTCATCTTATCATACTTCCCCGAAATCACTACAGGTGAACGTCGCGTTAGTACATTTATAAAGGTTACGGCCTACTATATATTCATTAATATTTAATTAAATTGCAATGGAGCGCACGCCCCGGTGGCAATTTCCCTACACACCCATCTTCTCCCTTTCCTGCACCCACCTACATTTGCCCTCTGCAAATTTTAGCTTTAAATTCTTTCATCGTTTTTGGTAAATTATTCATCATTTCTCTGGTAACTTATTCCAATACCTGACACCCTTAGCCAAAAAAGAGAATCTTCCCACACCCTTGTGCCTGAAATCGAGTGTAAGCTTGTGGTCATGGTAATCTCTTCCCTTCCATGTATTACTTTTAATTCTTATACCAATAGCTTTCCATGCCTCATCACCAATATACGACTTGTACACTCCCATGACCCTCTTTACCCTCTTCCTGTATTCCAATGAATCCTATTCGAGCTCTTTTAGCTTATCTGTTACTGATTGCATTCTGAGGTAATTTCCAGAAACAAATCAAGCAGCCCTTTTTAGCACCCTCTCCAACTCCTGGATTTGATACGCAAAATGTGGGTCCTATACTACACTACCATATTCAAGCAATGGTCTGCCCAAAGTTCTGTAACCCAATTATTGTACTTCTCTCGTACATTCCCTCATCACTCTCTCCAACAAGTACAGGATTTTGAAACCTTTTCCTTCTACCTGGCCAATGTGTCTTGCCCAATTTCTTTTTTTTTTTTTTTCCTTTTCCGGCTTTTCGCCTCGTCGACGGCTAAGGTAATTAGAGGCGGGATGGGACTGGTGACAAGGAACGGAAAGGAATTCAGCCATGGCCTTTTTGAAGGAAGAATCCCGGCATTCGCCTGAAGTGTTTTGAGGAAACCATGGAAAACCCAAATCTGGATTCCCGGACGGGGATTCGAGCCCGCCTCCTCCCGAATGCGAGGCCAAAACGTTAACCGTTCAACCACCATTCTCGGTCCCAATTAAGCTTGTTACACATATGATTGTATTATTACTAATATTATTGTATTATTTGTGTATTTAATAAGCTAGCTCTTCTTTTGCTTGGACATACATAAAAATATTTCATTTGTTATGACAAAATAATTGACGAACCGTAAAACATAATGAAAAATAAATTCATTTGAGGGAATGTGGGTGTGAACTGTAGTTCATTGCACTCAATACTGGAAATAATGCATTACATAGAATTCGTTTAAACAATCTCACCATCATCCTATTCGCAGGGATGGGTGATACTACTAATTCTGTTCTGAGTCACCGAAAAGAGTCCTTGATAACGATCACCAGCGACAGGACCATGACCTCTCGCCGCTGCTTATAATACATACATTCAGCAGCGGTCATTCGGTGTCAACAGTTATTCCGTGACTTCTTCTGCGACGTGTTTTGCCTAGCGGTAGTTGATCGTGGCATCCGGGTTCATTCTGCTGGATGCTGTTCGCTTCGCCAAAGCTCCAGTAGATTAATCCGATCGCTTCCTCCCGCTAGTCAATGCGACAGTGATCGCTAATAATACAAAATTACGCTGGAACCAACTATCAGCCACGTGACATAATGCTCTCGTGGGAAATTTTATTTGAAAATTATAAAAACTTTCAACTGACAAAAAAAAAAAAAAAAAAAAAAAAAAAACGAATTCACTTGTATGGATCCTTGTCGAAAACAATAGATTGATTAAATGTTTCTTTTGAAGCGAGTCTCTATATGACACAGAAAGTTGAATACTGAGGAAAGAGAAGGAAATAGAAGGACAGAATAGAGAATTTGGAGATATGTTTGTGATGGAGAATGGAGAAGATTAACAGCTCTAGTGAGATTTGGAGAAATATTTAAAAAAAAAAAAAAAATAGAAATAAGAAGAAAAAATTGGTTAGGGCTTCAAATAAGACATCAAAGCATTTTGTGAATATTTTGGGAGATATTGGAAATGATAAAAGAAAGAGAGGACATTGTAGATTCCAGGTGTTGGATGATATTAATGTGGAGACAGCTGCATCGGGATGAAAGGAATCGTTCTGGCCTCGCATTCGGGAGGACACCGGTTCGAATCCCCGTCCGGGCATCCAGATTTGGGTTTTCCATGGTGCCCAAATCACTCCAGGCAAATGCCAGGATGCTTCCTTCAAAAAAAGCCATGACTGTATTACTTCCCATTCCTTGCCCCCCATCCTTTCCCGTCTCTAAAAACCTCGCTGTTAAGAGACGTTAGGCAGTTAAAAAATAAAATTAAAAAGGAATGAAGGAGATGGAGAATCTATATCAAATAAATACCTGACTTGAGGCAGAACACTTATTATTAATGTGATGTTGGTGTAATTTTGCGATAGAACGGTGAGCCCCAATTGGCTAAAATTTGCAGTGCTTTTAGCAGAGATAAATTATGGAACAACATACCTCGAAGAGACGACATCAAGTACCTATTCAGGAAGCGAGGTGACCACTAAGTGTCGTTTAGCACTAAATAGTGAGGCAATTCGATAGCTCACTCGTGTTCGCAAGCATCTGTGCAGAGTGTGTAAGCCGAGGAAGACGTTTTATGGCTCTTTGTACTTAGCAGTTACACGTCCAGCCGATCATACGAGAATGCTAGCACATTGATGATGTATATTTCATGAACATGTTATTGTTACAGGATTCGAATCCAAAATACTTTACGTGGATAATGCCTTCAATATTCAGTGTTCAACTTCAACGCAGCAAGGTTAATACTATTACGTAGCAAACGTTACCGAATAGATTTTAAATTACGCAATATGTGCTTGTGAGTACTATGTGGATCAATGATATTTACATGACAGTCTCGAAAAGGGAACACCGTTTATTAAGTTTGGGTTATACGAAATGGCAACCAATACGCACGTAAGGAAACAAAAAAAAATAACACTTTTAACGGTTTCTAAAATATTGTATCGTACCTAACGCCTAGAAGAAGATTTAAAATAACTAACAGAAAAGTTGATTAAAATTAAAGTACATTTATTTGAGCATAGTTTTCTTGGAACTCTGTCAAAGTTATCATAAAGAGCTACTAAGTCGCGTCACGGCAGGTGCAGATAAAAACCCTTTTAAACATAATAAATTAGTTGACAGCGCTTTTTTTATTGGTGTTCACAGATGATGCCATATGCTATTTTCCTCATAGCGAAGTGTCCATTGTGACTACAAATAAAGAAATGAAATTCTCTTTATTCCGGGTGTTTTAGCAAATAACACATGGGAAAAATCTTGGGTCTGCCAAAGAATAATTGTAGCTGATATCAACAAGAACATTTTGTCTGAAAGTAGTGAAAATGAGGCATGATATACTTTCATAAATAGCGTGGTTAATCAGAATGATTCCAGCAATGCTGCAGTCAATATATTTGTTTCATATTACTTAATTACTGTTCCACAAATCATTTTTTCGGATTCTACCGTATTACTTCCTTCGCTGATAACGAGTCTTCTTGTATAGTACAGTTCGTCATTGATGTAATGTTCAGTATGTATGGTACTTCCTGTGTGTCTTGTATCTAGTATTAAGATTCAAATTATTAGTGAACGGATTCTAATTAGGCTAGAAGCTTTTGGAAACGTCAGATTTCTTTTCTTCTTTACAGCTTAAACGAATGTTGTAATTTTTCCACAATATATGTCCTGATAATTTTAGTTCATGTGCTTCCTACGAGTAAAACTTGAGTGAATCTTTCATTTACAATCCCTTTCAGTAATGCCGAGGCTGGTGGCTGGGTGGCCGACGTTCGTGTCTATGATTCGGGAGGACGCTTGTTTGATACCCGATCCGGTCATCTGGGTATAGGTATTTCATGATTTCCTCAAATCACTCCACCTGAATGTCGGAATGATTCCTTTAAAAGTTAATTGGTGAACTCCATTTTCTCCTCCCCTCCGAGTCCTGTTCCAGCTACAATGACTGTGGGGTTGACGAGTCGTAGACAGGGGCGTAGCTACTATGGGGCTAGGCGGTGCAGTGCACCGGGGCCCTCACGCTCAGGGGGCCCCCAAGAACCTCAAGGGGCCCCTAAGCGCACCTCACTAAGGGCCCTCGCTGCTCAAGGGGGCCCCCAACCACTGCTCAGGGGCCCCTAAAGAACAATTCAAGGGCCCCCATTCTCAATTCAAAGGGCCCCTACCAGCACACAAAGCAAAAAAAGGTCGCCCGTCTGGCCTGAGGGCCCAAAATAAATTTTTTGCACCGGGGCCCTTGTTGACCTAGCTACGCCACTGGTCGTAGAGCCCTAATTGTTTGTAGTCTAGTAGTAGAAACAACGTCACGTGGGGTATGTTTCATTGCTGTCCATAGGAACAAAGCAAAAACCTGATCTCTTTAAAAGGTATGATATTTCACTGTCGCACAGACTGGTGGTAGCGATTTTGCCAAAGATACAAGTAACAATCGATCCAAGACCAACTAATTAGTTGTCTAATATTGTCTCTTTACTTTTGTATGAATCGTAACTTTCTTTTATCAACACTGCTTTATTCTGATCCACACAATTCCCAAAGAAAGGGGTACTATATTGTATGAAATTACTGTATATTAAACTTTTGTGTACAATAATCGTACTACTTGGCATATGTAACAGTCACTTGGTATTGCAGATATCAGACAAGAGTTAGCTCACTTTGACAGTTTTTTATCCGATTCAGCCACCAAGGAAACAGCCTAAAACCGCAATAAGAACGACATGAGCCCGTGCCCGGATACGTTGTACCTCTCTCGGTGCACTGAGCCACACTGGCGGGTTCGCAGTTTGTTATTAATACTGTGGTAATGTGTTATATAGCTAAAGCCGCATGCAACTGAGTTTCTGTTTTTTGGTGAGTCATTGCGGTATAATGTTTTATATGGGTGCTAATGGGAACATTACAAGACTAATCCAAAACTCGAAGAATAAATATCCAAATAATAAATTTTAAGATGATGTGACCATCAAAGTGTGAACGTCAGCGTAAATCTGCATACTGAGAGAAGAAGGCAGCTAAACGCATCTCTGTCGCTATTTACTTCTACTTCATAGCTACTATGGAATGAGGAGTATTCTTGTGGCTCAGTGGTTAAGGTGTCTGACTGGAATCGACAGCTTTCCGGTTCGAATCCCTATCTCGACGAGGATCCCTAAGCCGACTTTCACAACAGGAACAGCTTGCTGTGTAAAGTAAAGCACGTTCGGAGCCAACGATAAACTGTAGGTTCCCTTTATTATTAGAATTATCGGGTTAGTTTAGGTGGCCAATCTACCTATGATACCATACTTAGTATGCTTCATTCTGGAGGGTCCAAACAACTTTTAGGTTGACGACCAAGTTAAGCATAGATGATCAAATTCAACCGAGCTAGTGGGTGAACGGTTAATGTTCTGGCCTTGCATTTGGGAGGACGTGGGTTCGAATCCCCGTCCGGGCATACAGATTTGATTAGCCATGGTTTCCCCAAATCAATTCAGGCGAATGACGGCATGGTTCCTTCAAAAGATCATGGGCGAATTCATTCCAGTTCCTTGTCGCCGGTCCTTTCCCACCTCTAATAATATCGATGTCAACGAGGCAAAAAAACATAAGCAAAAAAAACAAAACAAAAAACAAAAAAACAAAAAAGCGAAAAAATGGTTGCTGAAATTAAAATAAGTTACTGTTGCGAACACAACACAAATTGTGGCACTTTTCATTAAGAAATATATATATATTTAACTTTAAACGATGCTTGTAAAAACATCTAATATTTTTTTTCTTGCCATTTTTTTAGTGGTAAGTCTTCAAAGTCATAACAAGGTTGAAGAAGCATTAATTCCGTTTTATTAACCTGCAGGAATTATGAGGAATGTGTTTAGTTTTTGACAACAATCCTGTTGCGCCTGAATTGGCATTGAGAATATTAAATTAAAAAAAAATCAGTACCATCATATCTCGACTGAGAAACGAAGCCGAGAATTCATTATAAAGGTTCAACGACACAACTATTGCAGTATTTCTGCTCTAATCTTCATTAAGGCTTCCTGGCACATACTGTAATGCGTTACGTAAAACAGAATCTATAGGGAACTAGCCTTCACCGAGCTGATAAATATCTTTCTGAGAAATAACTGCGAAAGACGTCGATATAGACATTGCAAGCTGAATAATACACGATGATTTCGTAATGGCTTATGTCTTTGACCTCGGTTTCCAAGTACCAACCATTTCCTGGATCACTGACTCGTGCGTAAATGTCTGTCAGTGACGTGCAACGAGGCTAATATTTTGAGGTTATCACTCTACCGGAGGAAAAAGACCAATGTTTAATGAAATAAATTTACAAATGAATAATGCTGAATATATATTAAAAATCGTTGTGCGTGTTTTAAAAGAGCTGCTTATTTTTCTTTGGTGTCTACATCTACAGCTATACTCTGCAAATCACAAATACTGTGGGTGGCAGAGGGTGCTAAGCACCAATCCTAATTCAGTGCATTCCAATCCCTAACAGCACGAGGAAAAAAGGAATACATAAATGTATCAGTACGGCATCTTATTTCTCGAATCTTATCCTTCCTGTCATTCTACATCTACATCTACATATATACTCTGCAAATCACAAAACTGTGGGTGGCAGAGGGTGCTCAGCACCAAACCTAATCTCTTTGTTGTGCATTTCAATCGCTAATGGTACGAGGAAAAAAGGAATTCATATAAGAATCAGTGCGGCACCTTATTTCTCTAATTTTATCTTTCCTATCATGCCGATCCAAATAAGTTGGTGGACGAAGTCTTTCACCTAAATAGGCTGGCTGAAGAAGTATTTCGTTGCACTCGTAAATTAAAGATTTTCGCATATTCTCCAACAACTTCAAACGAAAACGACGTCGTCTGTCCGCCAAACAATCTCAGCCCAACCCACGTATCAGCTCTGTGGCACTTACATAAGGACTATAACTAGCGGTCACGAATCGAGCGGCTCTCCTCTGTACTTTCGCTAACGTGTCAATCAATCCCTTGCGATACGGATCCCAGACTCCACAACAGTATTCCAAATGCGGACGCACTAGTGTTTTGTAGGCTATTTCCTTTGTATGGGCATTACAACTACTTAAAATACGACCTATAAATCGTAGTTTAGAATTAGCTTTGCCTACGACGGAAGTTATGTGCAAGTCCTATTTCATGTTGCTTTGTACTGTTACGCCTAGATACTTCAGGGAATCGACCGTGTCAACAACTGAATAGTTAACTTTGTACTCGTGAGCAAACGGTGTCTTTTTATTACTTATTTGCATTGTTTTGCACTTTTTGCAGTTAAGTGTAAGCTGCCATTTACGGCATCATTCCGAAATAACATCTAGAATTTTTAAGCAATCGTCAGAGCACCTCACTTCCCTATAAATAAATGCATTATCAGCAAAAAATCGCATCCTGCAATTAACTTTGTCACCGAGATAGTTTATAAAAATTAAGAAAAGACGTGGTCCTATTACACTTCCTTGAGGAACGCCCGAAGTAACATCTAGTTTAGAAGAAGCTTCCCCGTCAACAACGACATACTGTGACCGACCAGTTAGAAAATCGCGTATCCATTCGCAAATCTGATCAATAACTTTCATTACGTCATGTGAAAATAGAGCCAGTTGCGTTTCACACGGTCGGTACTTCCGAAATTCGTGTTGGTTTGCTGTAAGTAACTCGTTTTCATCTGGAAACTTCATAACGTTAGAGCATATGACATGCTCCAGAATTCTACTGGAAACAGATGTTAGAGATATGGGTCGATAATTTCTAGGATTTCTCCGATCTCCTTTCTTGAAATCGGGAATCACCTGCGTTATTTTCCAGTCAGAAGGTACTTTTCTTTCTTCTAAAGATTTACGAATTATATCTAACAGAAATGGATCTATTTCTTCCTCGTATTCAGAAAATACTGGTATACCATCGAGACCCGACGTTTTCCCCCACTTCAGGAGTTTTAATGCTTGATGATACCTACACTATCAATTTGTACTGGGTCCATCTCAAATTCTACACGCCGTGGAAAAACGGGAATGTTTTCCATGTTTTCGTCATTGAAAGAATTTTTAAATTCGGTGTTAAGTACAGTAGTCTTGACGCGGCTGTCATCAACTTCCTGACCGTCTTGTAGTAGAACTGACATACTGTTGTCACAACCACTTACTTTTTTTACATACGACCAAAATTTCTTTGGATTTTCGATGAGGCTCTTGGAAAGTGAATTGCAATGAAAGTCATTAAAGGCCTCGCACATCGCATTCTTGACATGTCCTCTTGTAACAGTTAACTTTTCTAAATCACTCCTATACATCGTCCTTCTTGAGCGTGCATGTATCTTCTTTTGCTTTTTAAGTAACCGTGTATACCACGGGGGATTGTTCCCATCCCTGATTGTCCTTTTCGGTATATGTAAGTCCATACCTTCCCTGACTATATTTATGAATCGAAGCCACATCTCTTCAACTGGCCCCTTCCTTCTATAAAGGTAATGTAATTATCCCCCAAAAACTTTCTTAAACTCTTCTTTCGGGCCTTTTCGAACCTTAAACGACCCTTTCTTTTTTCTTTTTGCACGCGGCTGTTAATTTCACTGTGGCAATTACAGGTTTATGATCACTTATTCCCGTGGTGGTAGAAATGTCCGTGAATAATTCAGGCCTATTTGTAACGAGAATATCTAAAATGTTTTCGTTATCGCGTTGGTTCAGTGACGAACTGCTCAAGATTAAGATCTGAGAAAATTTCAAGAAGAATCTCACAGGATATTTTATCCCTGCCACCAGAAACATGGGCGTAATTATTCCAGTCATTATACGGAAAGTAGAAGTCACCTCCTAGTATTATTCCATAATTCGGAAATTGACGAGCTATATTATTTACATTACATTTCTTAAGGCCTCAAGAACAGCTACATCTACATCTGGTGGACGATAGAAGGAGTTTATTACAAGTTTTGTCCTAGCTATTTTTAGTCTAATCCATAGGATTTCGCAGACCATATCGATATTTATTTCGTTACACGACACGACTAACAGCTATAAATACACCACCTCCATTTGAATGTAACCTATCCTTACAGAAAACATTCATGCTATTGTTAAAAATTTCTGCTGAAATTATATCCGGTTTTAACCAGCTTTCAGTACCTAATACAATATCTGCTTCTGTGCTACTAATAATGCTTTCAAGGTCAGGCTGCTTATAACAAACACTTCTACATTTAATAACGAGTACTTTTAACGGTCGAGATTGATTTACGCTATTCCTGACATATGGTTCGGAATTTAATTGTGATGCCGGTAACTGTAATCCCAGTTTCGGGTCTTCCTCCCTCAGCCTACACTCAGTATTTTCAGAGGATAATTCCTTAAATTAATCTTGGCGTTAAAATTACTTTTCAAGCACAGTTAATCATTTCAAATACAGTTTAATAATTTCTGAAAGATGTAGTTGTGAGAAAAACTACCCAAATGCACTATTAAGTTTGTTTACCCTACTTCATATCCGTAGATGTCAAGTTTCCTGCAATTAAATGCATGCTGTAAGAGTTTACTTTTATGCACTTTTAGATACAGTTTTTTCATTTACAATCATTTGTCAGTTCAATTTATTCTTCATAAATGTTTACAAAATACTTTTTCGTTAATACGTAGTCTTAGTTTAAGTTAGTTTGAGTTATTGAAATTAAGTACCGTGGTGCTTTAGTTGCTTATAGTGATAGAAATGTATCCCGAATGGGTCATTATTCCACCACAAGTTTCAATCACTGTTTCTGTTTCACCACATTTCTTGTTCTAGAGTCAAACACTAATTATCAAATACAGCAGTTGGAGAGGGTGCAAAGAAGGGCTGCTAGATTTGTTTCTGGAAATTATCGCAGAATGCAATCAGTGACGGATATGATAAAGGAGCTGGAATGGGATTCATTGCAAGGCAGGAGGAGCATGAGGAGGGTCATGGGAGTGTACAGGGCATATACTGGTGATGAGGCATGGAAAGATATTGCAATAGGTATGAAAAGTAGTGCATGGAAGGGTAAAGATGACCATGACCACAAGCTGGCACTCGATTTCAGGCACAAGGGTGTGGGAAGATTCTCTTTTTTAGGTAAGGGTGTCAGGGATTGGAATGAGTTACCAAGAGAAATGATGAATAATTTACCAAAAACTTTGAAAGAATTTAAAGATAAAATTTGTAGAGGGCAAATGTAGGTAGGTGCAGGATAGGGGGAAGATGGGTGTGTAGGGAAATTGCCACCGGAGCCTGTGCTCCATTGCAATTAAATTAAATTAAAATTATTGGTCCTCTAGCAAAATATTCAGTAGTAAGACACGATAAGGCACACAAGGATTCATTTACTATCACCTCTTCTTGTTGAGCTGTAGTCGATATCACTCCTACACAATAGCTCTTGGTTTTATCAATTTATGCTTTTTCTACACTATTGAGGTGGCATGGACACATTTCTTGACGTCTGTTTTACATCACTACTAAATTAATACATCTCATTTTGTTCTCGGAACAAGATATTAAGATCTCAGTTAAATTTTGTTGATTATTTATTAAACCTATCCTTCTAAAATCTGTCGCATTCGCTAGTTGACTTTGTGTGACCTTTGCTCTGCAAATCCGATAGTTTGTAACAGAACGCGTGCATATTGTTCGCTACGAATAGGTTCTAACTACGAATCAATATGTTATCTTGGCTGTCCAGATGGTACCACGTCTATTTATTGAAACCTCACGTTTCAGTCATTATTTTATGGCTTTAATAAGAGGACTCACATTAGGTTTCATCTCTGATAAAAGCCACAGAATGGTAGCTGAAACGTAAGATTTCGATAAATCGAGGCGGTTTCACCCGTAGAGCCAAGATTTTAATTTAATTTAATTTTGATGGAGCGCTTACTCCGGTGGCAATTTCCCTACACGCCCAATTTCCCCTTTCCTTTCCCCACTTACTTGTTCCCTCTACTAATGTCAACTTTAAATTCTTTTCGCGTTTTTGCCAAATTAACATGGATGATGGCCCATGAAGTCTACGTAGTCATATGAATCAATATAATAACAAGGATTATGAAAGAAAACGCTTTGATTATAGATAGAACGAATCACTTTAAAACTTAGGGTCTTTTCGACAAAGTAATGTGGATTTGAGTGCTTCGCAGATACATTTTTAATTTGTCCAGTATAATAACACATCACTTGTTAGAAAAATATGAAATTAGCGTTCTCGATAGTTAGAGTGGTACAACATCACCAATTACAATGATAATTCTCTCAATATAATTATTTTTGTACTGTGATTGATTCTGTGAAATTTAAGACGAAAGTAATATCAGAATGAGAGATGCATGAATTCAACAATAAGCAACCCTGATTATTTGTGGAGATGTTTGATGCTTGTAGCACGGCGAAAAATTAATTAGCTGATTGTTGAGAATTACTGCGCAAGTGGTAGAACAATCGATTTTTATTTAGTCAGTTAGACAAGTTAGTCAGTAACGTAACTTAACCCTCAGTAAAGTTACCTTCAGGAAGATACTAAATTTCCTTTTACTATCTACACTCCTGGAAATTGAAATAAGAACACATTGACGCCGGTGTGTAAGACCCACCATACTTGCTCCGGACACTACGAGAGGGCTGTACAAGCAATGATCAAACGCACGGCACAGCGGACACACCAGGAACAGCAGTGTTGGCCGTCGAAGGGCGCTAGCTGCGCAGCGGTTGGGCACCGCCGCAGTCAGTGTCAGCCAGTTTGCCGTGGCATACGGAGCTCCATCTCAGTCTTTAACACTGGTAGCATGCCGCGACAGCGTGTACGTGAACCGTATGTGCAGTTGACGGACTTTGAGCGAGGGCGTATAGTGGGCATGCGGGAGGCCGGGTGGACGTACCGCCGAATTGCTCAACATGTGGGGCGCGAGGTCTCCACAGTACATCGAAGTTGTCGCCAGTGGTCGGCGGAAGGTACACGTGCCCGTCGACCTGGGTCCGGACAGCAGCGACGCACGGACGCACGCCAAGACCGTCGCATCCTACGCAGTGCCGTAGGGGACCGCACCGCCACTTCCCGGCAAATTAGGGACACTGTTGCTCCTGGGGTATCAGAGAGGACCATTCGCAATCGTCTCCATGAAGCTGGGCTACGGTCCCGCGCACCGTTAGGTCGTCTTCCGCTCACGCCCCAACATCGTGCAGCCCGCGTCCAGTGGTGTCGCGACAGGCGTGTATGGAGGGACGAATGGAGACGTGTCGTCTTCAGTGATGAGCGTCGCTACTGCCTTGGTGCCAATGATGGTCGTATGCGTGTTTGGCGCCGTGCAGGTGAGCGCCACAATCAGGACTGCATACAACCGAGGCACACAGGGCCAACACCCGGCATCATGGTGTGGGGAGCGATCTCCTACACTGGCCGTACACCTCTGGTGATCGTCGAGGGGACACTGAACAATGCACGGTACATTCAAACCGTCATCGAACCCATCGTTCTACCATTCCTAGACCGGCAAGGGAACATGCTGTTCCAACAGGACAATGCACGTCTACATGTATCCCGTGCCACCCAACGTGCTCTAGAAGGTGTAAGTCAACTACCCTGGCCAGCGAGATCTCCGGATCTGTCCCCCATTGAGCATGTTTGGGACTGGATGAAACGTCGTCTCACGCGGTCTGCACGTCCAGCACGAACGCTGGTCCAGCTGAGGCGCCAGGTGGAAATGGCTTGGCATGCCGTTCCACAGGACTACATCCAGCACCTCTACGATCGTCTCCATGGGAGAATTGCAGCCTGCATTGCTGCGAAAGGAGGATATACACGGTACTAGTGCCGACATTGTGCATGCTCTGTTGCCTGTGTCTATGTGCCTATGGTTCTGTCTGTGTGATCATGTGTTGTATCTGACCCCAGGAATGTGTATATAAAGTTTCCCATTCCTGGGACAATGAATTCACGGTGTTCTTATTTCAATTTCCAGGAGTGTATAAACTTACTCTATGTCAAATTCCATGAATAAGTGTCTCAAGTCTACCAGCTCATTTAATTTGCTTTCCAGGCCTACCCGCTATCTTCTGCCTATAGGGTAGCAAACCGTATGTGTTCGTTACTCAGTGGATCAGGAACGGTTCGTACAGTGACTGAATGAATCTGAATGAGAATGAACATTTGAACATTGTGCGTCGCGTGTTTCTGGGAATTAAGATTTGAATTCGTTGCGTTACAAAATAAAATGTGTAAGTACAAACATGTTGCGCGTACATTATTTTAATATAATTAATATCATTTAATGTTAAGTGCTAATATTTTTAATGAGGTAAGTAATTTTGACTACATAAAGAGATATTTTGTACTTTTGCTTTTGTTTGACATTAAAATTTACATAACATAATTTGTAAATAGGATATTTGGATAAATAATATGAGATGATTAATGTATTTTTATAGATCATACCTTAGTCAGATTTTATTGATTTCAAACATTTATGAAATACAATTATTCCGAAATGAGATAATCTAACTTCTATTTTATTTTACAGTGCAAGTTTTCCCTAAGTATATTTACAAAATGAACAATTTATTTAAACTTTACAAAGTACGAACGAAGTAATCCCGCAACCCGTACGCTACGTAACTTGATAAGATGCATCATACAAGTGTTCAATTGTTTCAAAAGTAACGAGTTAACGAAATGATACGATAGTAAGGTAGTACGCGATTCAATTTAATTTAATTTAATTAAAATTGCAATGGACCGCACGCTCCGGTAAGAATTTCCTTATACACCCATCTTCCCCTTGTCCTGCACCCACCTACATTTCCACTCTACAAATCTCAACTTAAAATTCTTTTAACTTTAATTTCCTTCAACGGTTTTGGTAAATTATTCATCATTTCTGGTGCTAATTTGTTCCACTCCCTGACCTAAACAAAGAGAATCTTCCTACACCCTCGTGCTTGAAACCGAGTGCCAGCTTGTGATCATGGTAATGTTTTGCCTTCCGTGTATTACTTTTAATTCTTACATCAATATCTTTCCATTATTCATCACCAATATACACCTTGTACACTCCTATGACCCTCCTCCTGTACTCCAATGAATCCCATTCCAACTCTTTGATCATATCTGTTAGGTACTGATTGCGTTCTTCGGTAGCTTCCAGAAAAAATCTAGCAGCCATTTTTTGCACCCTTTCCAACTCCTGTATTTGATACTTAAAATGTGGGTCCCATACTACACTACCATATTCAAGCAACGGTCTGATTAAAGTTTTGTAACCCAATTCCTTTACTTCTCTCGTACATCCCCTCATGGCTCTCTCCAACAAGTGCAGAATTTTGAAACCTTTTCCTATTACTTGTCCAATGCGTCCTGTCCAGTTAAGCTTGTTATCAAATATAATGCCAAGATATTTACATTTCAAGTCTTCAACAAATAATTCTTTCCGTACCTTATAATCATTATCAACCTTTAGTTTTTTATCTGTGAATCTAATAAGCTGGCTCTTCTTTGCATTTATCTTCATCCCATGTTTACCAACCCAACTAGATATCCTGTCTAGTCACCCTGCAGCTGTTTACAATCCTCTACCGTTTTGATCCTATTATACAGCATTATGTCATCTGCAAACAGTCTAATTTCAGATAGTAAACCATCAACACAATTATTCATTAGAATAATGAATAGTTTCGGTCCCAAACACTACCCTGTAGCACTCACATTTTTACTTCCACTTCTTTTGATACTGCATTTCCTACACTAACTTTTTATTTTATTGTACCCAGAAAATCACTTTCTCATCTACTCCAATAGTTTTTACCTTATTTAATACCATTTTATGGCTCACTCTGTCAAAAGATTTTGAAAGATCTAGTGCTACACAATCAATTTGCATCCGAAAAATCTTGCATATAGCCCACTAACTGAGATTCGCTCGAATATCCTTGCCTAAAGCTTCATCCTAGCGCTTGATTGTACCAAAAGTAAGGAGTAACGATTCGATAGTAACGAGTACTGGTTGGTTGAGTAACAAGTGCATACGGGTACAAAAATTCACCTTACTTTTACGGCTCTACCTGCCACACTCAACACGGCTTTCACCCTGGTTGTCAGACGATTCATTTCTCTCCAGCTGATAAGTTCATTATTTCCTTCTACAGCTAGTGTTCATTCCACTGCAGGATTTAAGCATGACGTGGGGAAAAAAGTTCCTACGTTTTATTACCAACTTCTTGTGGCAGTATGTATTCATTTGAGTTAATTTAATTTCTTTCACTGTGGCTATTATTAGATAGCTCTGCTTTGATTCTTACTTTGGAATAAATATTTAGGATACTAGATTTTGCAGCAGGTAATATAAATATAGATTAGTCACCGCTATAAGATGTAGGAAGTGGACGTTTCTTCTGTGCCTACACGAATATCACGTGTAGTTAAACATCTGTACTCTTTTATCTGTTTCGAGAAGGTATTGTTCGTTGTGACGAAGTTAACTGTTGGTTATAATTATGAGGAATCAATTGTAGTGAAAGAGAGGGACTGCTGACTTCTTCGCCCTATCTTCGTAAGTATTTTTGTTTCTATTATTTTATCCATGTTATCTCATGGTTACTTTGCTCTACTTCTATTTCTATTAGTTCTTCGTTTATTACATTTTGACTGCCGAAGTCTTTCACTGTTATCATAGCCGTCGCTATCGTCAATTTTAGTAGGTTTGCCTGTAGTTGGCCTTTCTTATGTATTGATTACCAATGTTCGTTGAACCTTTTTCCCCATACGCCCATCCATATATGGCAGGAGTAGGAGGATGGATACAAGTTAGAAAAGTTAATTAATAACTTAAGTCCACTTTCATATCGCTTAGCACTGCTACATGTTCTGCAACTATATAAGAAAATGTTGCCTGTGAATGAGGAAAAATTCAGCATCGGAAGAGAACTCTCAGAACTTGGTTTGTACGGGAAATGTGGCGAGATGCAGTGTACTTACCAGAGGAAAGATATTAGCATAAACATTACCTTCATAAACAGAATTTAGCGCACAACATTTCTTTCTCCTCTGGAGCTAATTGTAGCATTGAATTAATTTTAAACTGGCGTGAAATTTCATGTTGTTCTTGCGTTTTATACATATATATATAAAGTTAGCAAAGTTATTCTAGCTGTGTAAAGAATTTGTTATTGTTTAACGCGATTAGCGAGAAAACTTCAGTAAAAGGAATGTTACTCCAATATTTATTTTTTAATATTAATTACTGTAATTATAGCCTACTTTACATTGTCGAAACTGAACGTAGTCAGTATTGGGAAAACTGGTATAATTAATCTGGAACTATAGTAACACTTGTAGACCTTAATTTAGGCTTAAAGAATTTTATCAATCGTTACAGAGTAAAATAAGTTACGAAGAAAATTTAATGATTCGGCTAAACATGTAACACGGCAGTGGTTGGTTGACAAGTGAAAGTGGAATCAGTACAAACTATACTTGGACAACACATGCCTATAAAATCAAGCAATCAAAAACTCTAAGAATGGGGACGTGGTTTTTACTAAAAAAATAAAATAAAATAAATAAATAAATAAATAAAATTACAGCTGCAGATGGGAGGAAGAACGATGTCAAAAATGGAATAAGATAGTCATCCGAGCTTTACTCAGAAGAGGAATGCTACAACTTCAAACGATGACATACAATCACAAAGAACTTAATGTCACTATGTATGGCAGTGTTTCCCAACCTTTTTTGGGTCATGTCCCACTTTCAATTTTTTTTGCCCCCCATACATAATTTTTAATAAATAAATTATTTGTTATTAAAGAAACTGATATAGGATGGTTTTTGAAAAAAAACTCTTTAATATTATCATAAAACACAGTAAGTAAAATTAAAAAACATATAATGAAATACTAAAATTCAAATTCAGAAGATTTATAATAAACATTTATTATGGCAATTTAGTGTGATCCTTTTAAGAATTTGCTTTTTTGCTATATTTTGTAACCATATCTGGCATTGCGTTTAAATAACCCAAAGAGAAAGCGGTAAAGTCGCATCAAGTCAATTTCTAAATTGCCCCCCTAAAATAACCAAATTGCCCCCCTGTGGGGCGTGGGCCCCACGTTGGGAAACACTGATGTATGGAGTTCAACAATTTACCCAAATGAAGCTTATATTTAAAAAATACCAGAAAGAAAGTAATCTGAAGATTTCTAAATGTTATGTGAAGAAGGATGTTCAAATTCAGTGGATAAATATATCAACAAATGAATATGGCTTAGAAATGATAGGTTGGGAAGAAGTTCGTTGTAGGCTCTCACCGAAAGAAGAGTTGGCGTAAAGGAAATTGTTTGTTGATAAAGCGGACAGGAGTAAGAAGTGCGTTGAGGAAGAGAACAATACCAACGTTCTTCTATAATTGAGGACAGACACATGTTTATTGAGACAAATAGGTAAGGTCGTAACAAGAAGAGATGGAGTTTTACATCAAACCAGACGAGAAATTTGTGACAGAAAAAAAAAGCCTATGACTCATTGATCCCGATGAGACGGTTTTTCTATTTGGTTATACTATTATTGCAAAAATGCAGATGATTCGCCGCATTTCACCATTTACAATGTTTAGGCAGAGAGCAGCCTCAAGATTGAGTCTGAACTCTGTGTCGTGTTTGGTCTGAATGAAGTCGGAAATGCGTTTAGTAACTGTGAGTGAATAGTGTGGCCAGCTACTGTTATAGGAGTATTATGGTTTAATGTGCAGTGTGCATGCTGGGCACGGAGACACAGCTCTGTCGTATTGCCACTTCAGCTGGCTGGAACGCCTCATAAAAGTCCAAGGTTGTTGCAGCACAGCAATTTTATGAAAGGAATCTGTGTGCAGAGCACCTAAAAAAGAAATAACAATGCGCCAAACGACTTCACCGACGTTTTACAGCCGCAAAACATCGAGATGCATTCCTGTTGCTAGTAGATGCATAATAAAACGAAAGCAAGATGAATAAAAATGTACTAACAGTTTTTACATTTATATATCTTATTGTGTTTAGGAACTAGCTTTTTACATGCCTTGTTAATCTAAATCTGCCACCCGTTGCTTCAGCTAGTTCAACACTGCAGTTTTTAACTCGTGTATCTCCAAGAGCCATTGAAAACCAAGCCACATCTCGATATGAAGTTTTAGGTAGAAGTCGATTGGTGCTTGACGATCAGAAATTTTCCTGGAAATTGCTGTACATTTTGATGAGTGCAGGCAGTACTACCGTGAATTAGTACAGTTCCAGATGTCAGCATTCCATGTGCGTAGTTATAAATTGCAGCTCTCAGTCCTCAAAAGAGTTCAGGGCACACAGTAGAGGGTCTGTTGTATCTTCCTCCATAAAATCTATCAAAAAAATAGAATCCTAAACCACGAAAACTGTTATAATAATTTACTGTGGTGGCTGGGTTTGCTTTAATTTGTTGGGTTTCGGCGAACTTGAAAGCTGCGATAGCATAGACTTGCTTTTATTACTTTTAGGTGCCAGATTTACTTCCTCCACAAGTTTTGATATGGGGAAAAAATACGTTCCAACTCCTACAAGCAGACCAGAAACGCACTTGTAGATGCAAACATTTGATTTTTATGAGCTCAGTCGACATTTACGGGAACTAATCTGCAGTATTCCTACATTTTAATAACAGTTCACTGTGGATGGTGACATGTAGGTCTGTAAATTCCATGGAAATATCATTATTGCGAAACGTCGTTTTTCTCGAACTTAAACATTCACTCGTTTAAAAAGAGCCCTTCCACTCCTTTTTTGAAGTGAAAACTTCCATAGGCACGTTAGTTGATAATTGGATGAGAATAAATCGACGAGTTCGCGATTTCCCGTCACCGACATGCAATGACGTGTTATACGTATGATATGGGCGTTGGACGCATTTTGGATGGCTAAAATCTTGTGAGTTCGCGTCACCAACTTGCTGTAATAGCAATATATATGTAGCTTTAAGTATGGCGTGTTGCGCTTGGATAACAATGAAGGTAGCCTATAGATTATACTTGTATATAATATATAAAAGTGATTGTTTGTGTTTTTTGCCAATGTTCTTCATGCAAACACACAGTTTTTATCCGATTCTAATGGAACGTTGCATACGTATTCTTTACAACAAATAGAAAAATCCTGTTTAGGTTTTTCTAAATGCAATGTAAACTCTCTCATCCTTTCCCCCCTCATCCTAATTTCTGTCAACGTTGTTCATACAAACCCACAGTTTTTAATCCGATTTTGATAGTACTTAGAAAGCGTATACTTCAAAAGAAGGTGGTTTGGTAGCTCAGTGGCTAAGGCGCTTATTTTAGAAAGTTAATCTCTTCGGTCGCGTGTTCAAATCCCGTGATGAACAGGAATTTTTAGGAGCTGTGTTTGATTATTTGAGCTACGTTGGGACGTTCTGTGGTTCTGATTCCACATTATACTTTAGTCCCCTGAGGAAAGGAATTGGCCTTCCTGCCTATGACACAAAAGCTTGGTACGTCTCCTTCGGGAAGATATGACCAACATTCGGATTGTAGACTAAGTTAGATTTTTAGCTTTTGAAATGAAAACTTTGTTAGAAGCGTTGGGCGAATTTTGGATGGGTAAAAACTTATGAGGTCACATCACCAACATGCTGATGTTTACAATACATCTGTAACGGTCTGGTCTCAGTGGAGAACGAAAGGTCCCCGGTTCGAATCTCTGTCTGTTAACTTGACCTTCACCTCTAGCACAGCCTACTGTTTAATGTGAAGTACTCCAGGATACTTGCGTGCCTCGGATTCCACTTTAAACTGAAGGTCCGCTGTACCTGGAGCACTACTGGATTAGGTTAAGGCGGCTAAGGCAGGGGCGGAATGCGCAGGCAATAGAAACCCTGTCACCAGGTCATTACGAATAGACGGAATTACTGTTATTTAGTAAATCTGTAGCTATAAGTATGACGTGTTTACGTATGATATTCATGGTTTTAAGTTTTTATTTCTGTCGGCAGTCCGCAATGACTTCCAATTTTTTTATATTTTTTATTATTTCTATTATGGTTTTACGCCTCGTCGAAGTCAAGGTCGTTAGAGGGCGGAAAGAACTGTGGTCGAGGAACGGGAAGGAATTCTGCTATGGCCTTTTGAAGGAACAATCGCAGCATTCGCATGGAGTGATATTTGCGTCTGGTTTTATTCCAAGTCGACGTGGGGGTCATTAGAGGCTGGGAAGGACTGGCGGCAAGGAACGGAAAGTTATTTGGCCATTGAATTTTTAAGGAATCATCTCGGCATTCGCCTGGAGTTATTTGGAGAAAACATGGAAAGCCCAAATCCGGATGGCCGGACGGGGATTTGAACCCTTATTCGAAGCCAGACTCACCCACCACGCTCGGTCCTTCCACTCCTATCTTCATCCAGAAAATTTTTGTGGCCTTCTTTAAACCTGTGACATCACTTTACTTTTCACTTACTCATTCTGGTGGACAATGAATGTTCAGGATGGATTTCGGTAGCATTAAGATGTCTTGCGTTCAGAACTAATCACATACCGACCTTCATAGGTGATGGGACTGTTTATTTCTGCAGCTTTTCTCCGTCATCATCATGATCCAATAACAACATACTGCTGACAAAATAGCCGACAGCTAGTTATGCAATATGTCATCCACTGTTGCCAATCACTGACCGTACTTTTGATAAGCGCCTGGTTCATGATATGTGTGAACAATTTTCACCTGAGTTATGAAGGTAAATGGTTATACTAATCATTTTTAACTATTAATTGTATTGTAACATCTCTTGTCCGATGTGAGGGGCGCTTAGTGTAATTAAGAATGTGGACATGGGAAAGATTAGGCACGTTGGTTCAGAATAGAAATGACTGATGAAATTCTTACAGATATTTTGGAGTAATGAAATAACTATATCCACTACATTAATCGATCATTTGCTTATATATTTTACATTAATATCCTCAGTAATGTTTTCATTATTATATTTATTTTTATTCCTAATCATATGAATATTATTATGATACGGTCTGTCAGTGTTTTTTAATGCTTCTTCTATTAGTAAATAGCAGAGTACCCAGTTTTGTCCGATCTAGTTGGAGTTCATTTACCTCTACACTACATTTAGTCACCCAATGAGAAACATGTGTACCCAATTTTCCTAGATTTGTGTCAGACATTTTCGGAATTAAAGCAAACCTACATTCACCCACAACACTCTCAGAAAGGGATACGCTGGAGTTGGTTTACCCTTACGCTATTTTTACTCGACCGAAGAGAATCATGTGTATCAAGTTTAATAAAATTGGTACCAGCCACTTCCGTAATTAAACTAAACGTGGATTTACCCAAAACCCTCAGTTGATAGGGATTGGTTGGAGTTGGATTATCCCTACAGTATTTTTAATCTATCAATGAGAAATATCTGTACCAGATTCCATCAATTTCACACCAGATATTTCTAAAATTAAAAAAATAAATTAAAATGAACTCCATTCACGTGCTCTTTATAAAGGGGTAGGTTGGGGACTGATATACCCCTACTGTATTTTCGGTCGTCCTGTGAGAAACATGTGTACTAAGTTTAATTAACTGAGCGCGGTGGATGACCGATAACGCTCTGGCCTCGCTTTCGGGAGGTTCGAATCCCCATCCGTTCAAGATAGAATTATGGATAAAATTAAAAAAAATACAGATTTGGGTTTCCATGGTTTCTCCAAATCACTCCAGGTGAATGCCGGGATGGTTCCTCCAAACGGTGTGGTATGACAGAGTCACCCGCAATGAATATAATTGAATAATTAATTAATATTCAGATTTCTTCATAATATTCAATTATGTAAGTTGTAAATATCATAAATAATAGGGATATTGCATAGGTAAATAATTGTATATTAAACCCAGGCGGCCAGAGTTATCATTATTATAATTTTAATTTCTACAAAACTTGCTGCTCAGTAATATAGTGGATATGGGAAGCTGGAACTGCCATTTTCGAACGGTCGAGATCGAGACAATAGCTGGGTCTCCCGACTCAGTGGCGCCGACGCTCACAACAGCGGAGAACCGTTGAGCGTGGGTGCACTGAACTCACCCCTCTCCGATACTTGGTCGAGGTCAGGCAAAAGTGCGCTAACGGAGACAGCGAAAGCTGGCCGCGATATAAAACACGTGACGATGGACATGTATCGATGACCAATCGTGGACGTTTATAGGGGTTCACAAATGTTGATTCAAGGGATTCTGTTGCACGTGGCGAGTGGGAGACGACTTTTCCGAAGAAGAAGAGAAGAGGCCATTTTTGAGGACACTTGCTGTCGGAATGAGCTACTGTGCAGACGTGTCAGCCGACACGCTCTCGTACAGTGATCAGTGACTGAGTCTGATCACGTTTTCTTGCTCTGGGGAGCTAGAAGTTGTATGGCATGCCTACCATAATCTGGAAGCTGTTGTGGTAACGCGGTCGTATCCGCTAACCTGGCTTTCGCAGCTGCAGTGGCACTGTGCGTGTCACACTTCATCACGACTATGCAATCATGGTAAAGTACCGACGCATGCGGTCACAGTTCATTGGGTTTTGACAAGACTTGCGAGCCCTTAAGCGGCACTGAGATAAGACTCTGCTCCCGTCATAAAATCACTGAGCTAGCTAATTTTCACTTTTAACTTCAATTTCTAAGCATCTTGCTAATTTGTATAAATTCAAGACGATGCTTTTTAACTTTATATGGCGCCCATAGGATACTCTTTTTGTGGTAAATGTTAACTTCAATTTGAAGGCCTGTGTTGCCACGTTGATAATATGTTGACTTTGCTAATTGTTGAAATATTTAATTCAGTTTTATGTTTGCTTTTCATCGGCGGATTTTAAACGTCGGGTATTGCTTGTTTTTTGTTGTCTTTCGAATATGTTTAACGTAAAGTTAACTATTACCCGGCCTTGTATAAGCCATAAGACTCAATAAATTGGATATAATTTTGTGTACAATATTCATGGTTCTAGTTCACCTTTTTGCAACCATTTAAAATCATTTTCATTTTCATATTCATATTTAATTACTCACGTATAAAGGTATGAAGGTAGGTGGAGGTAATTAATAATAATAATCAACGTCCCCCCCTCTATACAACGGGCATGGTTAAATTCCTTCCAGTTCCCTGTTCCCAGTCCCTTCCCGCTTCCAATGACCTCGGTGTCGACGATGCGTAAAACCAGAAGGGGGAAAAAAAAATCACATCAGACGTTTCCAAAATTTAAAGAAAAACGTCGATTCACCCAGACAGTTTCTAGAACGGGCTGAATTGTTTGCTAGGATACGGAATGTCATTTTTCATTTTTGGTCCAGGCTACTTTTCAAAATGATCATAACACCCCTAATGTTGATGCTCGCAAATCTGAGCATGTACCGTACGCTCGTTGATTTTTCTTGCGTTTTTACACTTAGAAAGTTTGTGGTCCGAGATAAAATCTGATGAATATCTTAAAACGTTACTACACATTTGTCTACGAACGATCAGGCATAATCTGAAAACAGTTGAACCGATTTTGACGGGTTTTCAAGTATCAAACATTAGATTACTTTACAATCTGGTGAGGGGGCCATCGTGCTAAGCATTTGACTTTACATGATATGTACAGAGACCTCTGGTCAAACTAAACCGACCATTAACTGGAAATGGTTCATCATCTGCAGCTGGAGCTTAAAATTAAAATCTGTTTGCACACGTTTACAGTTGAATATAAAGAATCCAGAATTATTTTCCATATTGGTTTTATTGATAACTCAAAAGGCTTATTAAACATCACACGTTTAAGTTAAAAGCAGTAATTATGCATAGGTTACTGGTAGCAGTCAGAGATTGGATTTACATTGCTTGACCAAGGGTGGTGGTGTAACGGTTAGCGTTCTCGCCTCGTATTCGGGAGGACGCCGGTTCACATCCCCGCCCGGGCATCCAGATTTGGGTTTTCCATGGTTTCCCAAATCACTCCAGGCCTCGCTGTTAAGAGACGTTAAGCAGTTTAAAAAAATGTATTTAAAGACTGAATACAAGAAATTTAAGGAAGTAACAGGCAGCTGCGGCAATGTTTTTTCGAAATATGAAGTACGTAACATCTAGTCAGCATTGCACCTTAGTGTTTCTGAAAATATTTTCAGAATTACATTTACTTTTCCAGCGTCATGTAAAGTAGAAACACAAGACATACAGCATATTTCAAGTATGGTCCTAAAAATTAAAACATTGAAAACTTCTACGAAATCTGTTCAATAGATTTTGAGTTTTTCTCTTAACCCCGCTAAGTGCAACAACCCGACATGGCTTTGCCCAACAAGCTTTCAAAGTCCCGTGAAGAAATATTCAGCTATGCTTCCTGTACATATTGCATTCATGTCTGGCAATGTAGCTGGCCAAATAATTCTCTGGATTTATCTAGAATGTTCTTTAAACCAATCGTGATGGGTGACAGGTGGATTGTCGTCCTGGAAAGTCCATAAAGGCCATGAATGGCTACGAAAGGTCTCCACGTCACCAAAAAGAACCATTTACAGTCAATGGTCGGTTTAGTCTGACCAGATGTCTCTGTGCATGCCATGTAAATTCAGTGCTTAACAGGATGAACACCTCACCAGATTGCAAAGTACCTTCAAACCACCTGGGTCCATTTCCTGACCACTCACCCTTTTTCAGTCATTTAGGGTCCAATGGCGCTGTAGCCGATAGCGTTTTGGTAGCAGAGTCACATGGATTGGTGTTCTGCTGCCATCTCCAATCGACGCCAAATTTCGATGCTCTGTCCGCATGGAAACGTCTGTAGTAAGTCCCAAGTTGAGTATTGCTGTTCTTTGGCACAGTGCTGTCTGTCTGTCAACATTGACACCTCGATGCAGACGTCGCTGGTCTTGGTCATTATCTGGACATGGTCGGCCACTGCGTTGTCCATGACGGGAAGATTAAATTCATAGTAAAATGTTGTCACTGTGGACTGAGGAATGTTGAATTCAGGAACAATTTATGAAATGGAATGCCCCATGTGTCTAGCGTCAACTACCATTCCGCGTTTGTTAATTCATGCTGTGCAGCCATAATCACCTGAGGAAACCCTTTATACGACTCACGAGAGAGTACAAATGAAAGCCCCGATAATGCACGGCGGCGCCATCTTGAGATTTGCATCACCCTGTTCCACGAATTTTGATACTTTGGTGTATGTGACATTGACCAACAGCGGAGAATGCATTAGAGATATCACGACGGTATATACTATCATCTTCATACTTCACAGCAGACAAAAAAGCCGCCAGTGTGTTTATAATATTATGAAAAGAGAAGGAGTGAAAAAATGATTAATGAGATATTGTATTAATGCGGGAAAGAGTAATGAGGGCCGAGTTTGATCCAGTACTAATGAATACAGAAATAAAACTGCATAGCTGAAAACAGTTGAAGCTTAGAAATGTGAAACACGAGACCGAAGATGATGGTTGATAGTATCGAGTATACAAATATTTCATGAAAGAATTGTAATCAGATGAGTCCGATGTTAATTGTGAAGTAATGTGAAAGGTGTAATAAGAGTTGTAGAATTTGGCAAATATAAATCTTGTAAATAAAAAAGTGTTTAGAGGGCGGCTTGTTGTAACCACTAGCAATCGATAACTGGAAGCAAGAGTACGTAAAAAATAAGAAGTGTAAGTATATTTCTTTACAGTTAGGTGATGTGTAATAATGACACATTATGAACTGTCTGTTGAGAATACCGTAAAATTACTGCGTCCTATTCTGAATTTGGGATATAAACTATTAGAGCTTTAAAGAATTTCAAACTGAAGCAATAGTACAAGTGATGTATGATGTGTACTAGAATCTGGTGGTTATAATACAGAAAATGTATTACACAAAACCTAAATTCTAAGTGCAGAATATCTCTCTCCACATGATACTTGTTCAAACGAAGAAGGCTTTATGAGACAAGCATAGTGCTTTTTAAATCAGTATATTTGGATTACTACTGTTTATGGATATTCACTATTGACATTGTGAAAGAAGGAAATTATAATTATCTTAAATGAATTGATGCTGACGTTGAAAATTAAATGGAATCATGATAAAGAGTTTAACATGAAACTAAAATGAAAGGTGGAGAGTAAAATTATGGAATAATGTTGCATAAAATAGTTGAGTATGTAGTTTTATGAGGTATACGGAACTGTCTAGTACAGTTCATACGAAGAACATGAAAAAGAAGACAAGTATTTGATAGATATTGTTTGGATATATAGACATTAAGACCAGTGTGGATGTAAATATTTAGTAAATGAAGACTCCCAGTGCAACTGATTTTTTTTCTTTCGTTTGTTAATTTACAGATCACCTTTCTCTTCGTTTTCTTTATCTATTGAATGTATATAAATGTAACTACTTTGTCTTATGCTACATTTTACAGAAGTAAATTGTGTTGTAAATATTAAATTACTTGCATATTCCATTGTTTTACCATTGTTTGTTTTTATTTATACTAATTCTGGCGTCATCAATTTTAGCTGCATGTTAAAACTGTTGGTCTATTTATTTATGCTTATTTCACTAGCGGTCTGCTGGCTTAATTGTTACCGCGCCTGACTGGAGATGAAAAGTTTCGCGGTTGGTATCCCTGTCTCGGCAGGGATGTTCATAGGACCTCAACCCAACTATCACCTCTGGCACAGCTTGCTATGTAATGTGAAATACAGAAGAACACCTCTGCGGTTCGGATTCCGCCTTAAAACTGTAGGTCTACCTAGTTAGGCTAGGCGGCCACGATAGAGGCGTATTACGCAGTCGATGAGAAACCCTATCACCAGGTCATTACGACCATACGAGTTTGATATCGCTGCACTGCTTGTACTATACTGTACTTCACTGCAAATCCTCAACAGAACGGCAGAAACATTAGCTCCTAATCTGTTCATATTTGCAATATATGTTTGGGGCATTAATATTTGTATTAATACAGGGCGAGTCAAAAGTCCTTGGACACCTTGATAAGTTGGAAGAGTGAAGGGAAAACTGAAAAGTGATGATGGGAACAGAAGTTTGATGTGGGGCCGCAACTTTTGGAGTGAATGTCAATGTCATTCATGGCCGCCATCTTGAAATCCGCCTTTTTGGATTCAAGTAATTTTTTTAAATGGGAAGGCGGGTGTATGACACCTCAAATAACACTCACTTGAGCTCAGGAATTTAGTGGTGTAATTTGTATTTGTCTATCTTATACCGTTTAGAAGTAATTAATGTTCAAAGTTACCGTGATACTTACTCATGCAGATAGTGTATGCTGAGAGCATCCGTGATTTGAGACACCTGGAGGAACGCGTACAACACGCCTGTGACCACATTTCAGGAGACACTCTCCTATGTGTGCAGTCAGAGTGGTTGCGGCGACTACAGGTGTGCATTACAAGGGATGGACAACATGTAGAACATGTGTTGTAGCAACTTTGAACATTAATAACTTTTAAGCTGTACAAGATAGACAAAAACAAATTACACCACTAAATTCCTGAGCTCAAGCGAGTGTTATCTGATGTGTCATACACCCCCCGTCCCATTTTTTAAAAAATACTTATATCCAAAATGGCGGATTTCAAGATGGCGCCCATGAATGAAATTCATTCCAAAAGTTGCGCCCCCACATCAAACCTCTGTTTCCATCATCACTTCTTTTCAGTTTTCCCTTCACTCTTCCAACTTACGAAGGTGTCCAAGGACTTTTGACTCGCAAGGTATTATTCTTGACTGCCACTAAAAAAAAAAAAAAAAAAAAAAAAAAAAAAAACATCTATGACATTCTGCTGGATCAAGCAACAGAAGTTAATGTCTTCGGCCCATGTTACTCTTACTATAAAGAACTATCAGTTTCTTTCAATTATGCCTGGTCAAGCTGATATAGTGCAGAGATCCCACTGTTGCTCTCAGATAGGCTACATGAAGGGCCTTGATCAGTAATATGCCCGAAGGCTGTCCCATTGTGTTGGGCTTGCGTGTGGCCCATGACGTGCTGTTCTGGGAAGTTTTTGCGCGTGATGTCCGGCATATGACTGGCAGAACAATGCGAACAGCGATTGACTCTGAGAATTTCCAACGCTGCTGCATCTATAATCACAAAATATACCAAGAAAACGTAATTCAATTTTAAATTAAACCATTGACGATAATGATAAATTTCATCTCGTATTAACTGTTTAAACTGTTATTAAACAGTATTGATAGATAGATCGAATTGTTTGAGAATTGGTGTAAAATTGAGTTAAGAATTGTGGCTTTCCGTTGAAATTGAAGGAGGAAAGATAGCGATCAGATTATCAAGCGTCTTTTTTAGTTCCAATTTTTAACCGACTTCAAAAAAAGGAGGAGGTTCTCAATTCGTCTGTATTTATTTATTTATTTATTTATTTTTTTTAATTTTTTTTTTTTTTTGTATGTATGTTCAGCCATATTTTCGGCAATTTTGAACCGATTTAAATGAATTTTTTTTAGTGGATAGGGTATACTTCCAAAGTGGTCCCATATGAATTTCATTGAGAAACCACCCCATCTACCCCCTTCAACCCCATAATTTTTATACAAATCAATATTTTTTATTCGATCTCGTTGAAACTTTGGACATATATAGCCAAAAAAAAGAGAAAAATACTGTCAACTTTTGGTTTAAAAAAACTGAACCCCTCTCCCCCTTTCCACCCCCTTGATTTTTGCCATTTTTCTTTATTTTAAAGCTACAGTCGACACCATTTGACTGATCTCCATTAAAGTTGGCAATTACGTGTAGTTTGTCATGAAGAAAGTTTCTGACCAAAAAAATTAAAAATAAAAAACCAGCCCTCTCCCCTCTACACCCCTTAATTTTATAGAAACCTACATTTATTTTCTGACTTTTATTGAAGTTTGCCCATGTATACTTTAAAACAAAGAGAAAAATCCTGTCAAGATTTGGTCTGCCAAAACTCAACCCCCTCCCTCCTTCCACCCCTTTAATTTTTGTCAAAGTTCTTCATAAAAAGCTACACTCGACACCGTTTGACCGATTATCATCAAAGTTGGCATATACATGTAATTTTTTATGGAGAATCTGACCAAAAAATAAGTAAATAAAAACCACCCATCTCCCATTTACACCCCTTAATTTTTATGCAAACCCACATTTTTTATCCGATTTGGATGAAACTTTGGACATGTGTAGTAAAAAATGAAGAGAAAAATACTGTCAACTTTTGGTTTGAAAAAAAACTGAAGTCCTCTCCCCCAATCCACCCCAAAATTTTTACCAATGTTCTTTATACAAAGCTACAGTCAACACCATTTAACTGATCACCATTAAAGTTGGCATATACATGTAATTTTTCATGGAGAAGGTTTCTGGTCAATAAATAAATAAACCACCCCATGTCTCCCTTTACACCCCTTAGGTTTATAGAAATCTATATTTCTTATCCGATTTTTATTGAACTTTGCCCATGTATACTTTAAAACAAAGAGAAAAATCCTGTCAACATTTGGTTTGCCAATGCTCGACCCGTTTCCCTCCTTCAACCCCATTAACTTTTGTCAATGTTCTTTATAGAAAGCTACAGTCGCGATCGTTTGACCGATTACCATGGAAGTTGGAGCTTATATGTATTTTTTCACGAAGAAGGTTTCTGACCAAAAGATCAAAAAACCACCCCCTCTCCCCATTAAACGGCTTAATTTTTATACACAACCACAGTTTTTATCCAGTTTAGACAGAACTTAGCAAATTTTTAATATAAAACAAAGAGAAAAATGATGACAACTCTTGGTTTGCAAAACTGAACCCCTCTCCCCGTTCCACCACTTTGATTTTTGTCAATTTCTTTTTAGAAAGCAATAGTCGACACCATTTGACCGATCTATATGAAATTTGGCACATATATATGTAATTTTTTATGGATAAGAATTCTGACCAAAGAACTAAAAAAACTACCCTAGCTCCCCTTCCCTTAATAATTGTGCAAACCCCACATTTTAATTCGATTCGGTGGAACTTCACATGCATATATTTTAAAACAAAAAGAAAAAGAAAAATACTGTCCACATAACTTTCACAAAAAACGCAAACTCTATCCCCTTTCTACCCCTATAATTACTGTCAATGTTCTTCACCGTCTCTTTCTGATTTTTGAAGGAAGCATGCACATCTACACTGCAAAACAAATGGAAAAATACTGTGTACATTTGGTTTCGAGAGTCCGAACTCCGCTCCTTCGTTTCCATCCTGTAACCTACAGTTTCTATTCGATTCTGCAGGAAATTTGCACACGTATACTTTAAAACATACAGAACAATTGTGTTTATATTAGGTTGCAGAAGCCCAACCCCTCCCAATTTCCAATTTTCTTTATAGATACCCACAGTTTTATCAGATTTTCATGGAACACTGCCTTTGTTTACTTAAAAAACAAAGAGAAACATAGTGTCTACATTCTGTTTACAAAACCCTACCACTCACTCCCTTAGCCCATTTAATTTTTGCAAATGTTCTTTACACAAAGCTACAGTTTTTGTCTGTGTTCGATGGAAATTTGGGCATGTATAGTATAAAACAAAGAGAAAAATACTGCCCGCACTAGCTTTACAAAAACCAAACTATTCTTCGTCTTCATACCCCTTAATTGTTTTTATTCATACCTACAGTTTTCATCTGATGTCAATAGAAATTTACACACGTATACTTCAAATCAATCAGAAAAGGCAGTCTACATTTGGTATATAATAGCCCAATCCCTCTTCCCCTTTACCCTCACCCCTTTTAATTTCCAATGTTCTTTACAAAAATCCACAGTTTTAAATCCCGTCAAAATCAATTAAGCTATTTTAAGTCAAGGCATAATATTTAATAAATGTGTCCTAATGTTCCCTCAGATTTCTACTTGGATCCCAAGCTTCCACGTTGTGAAAACCAATTAAAAATCTATATTTTCTGTGTGATGCCGGAGCAAACAGATATATTCCAGAGATTTCTGTATGTGGTATGTATTAATGCCCAGATGTTACATGTTTCGGTTATCGACCAGCAGCTTTAACAGATGTTATGATAAGATCGAAACATAGCCTGGACCAAAATTTAAACTGACTTTCCTTAACACAACACCCAATTCACCCCGTTCTGGAAGTTGTTGTGGTATATAAAGACAGAATTCTTCTTTGAAAGCAAGGAAGTTCGCAAAATGGGAACTGCTGCGGCATATTTAAAATACAAAAAAACTATAATACCACTAAAAATTTAAAAATAAAATAATTGTTTAAAAAAACATAAAAACCGCCTTCAAAAAAAGCACTAAAAATTTTAAAATAACTTTATATCTTGCTTAGGAAAAAGTAAATCAAAATGGACAAAATTTTACATTACTGTCATTGAAATTTTTACATTAATTAGTTTATTTTGGAGTCGGTGCCAGCGAAAGCAAGAAAAACAAAAAGATAAAAACGATGAGGAATAACAATAATACATAAAAAATCATGTTACTGCTTAACTACAATTAATGCTCGAAACATGTTTCAACAAATATGAAACATACAGATGATACGCCGATATTATACCAACTGTAAATCGTTTAGTGCGTGATGCAACCTACCAACTGACACTGTAACGCCAGAGATATGCCTCGATGACCAATAAGGTCGAGCCACAGATTAAAATACTATTAATTTGTTTCCCTATGCTGTCTCCCGCAATAACACTATCTGCCTCACGACATGCTGTAAAATATTGTGAATTTTTGTTCGTACTCCCCGTTTCGCCTCTAACACCAGTAATTCGATTCTTCGCGATGTGACAGCTAGCACTGACTCCAAAAATAACTAATTAATGTAAAAATTTCAATGACAGTAATGTAAAATTTTGTCCATTTAGATTTACTTTTTCCTAAGCAAGATATAAAGTTATTTTAAAATTTTTAGTGCTTTTTTTTGAAGGCGGTTTTTATGTTTTTTTAAACAATTATAATATTTGTTAATATCTGGCAGATATTTTTAGTTTTGATTTGTTTCAATATGTGACTCGCATGTTTCCAGAAGATGTCCGCTTAACTATATCGAACTCTCAAAAATTATCATGTCGTTCCACGTACTGTTTTTATTAATGGCTTTCGGCGACTAAGCCATTCAGCCAGCTCAATGTGTTTATGATCTCTTCATGTGATTTTTTTTTTTTTAGTTTATCCAGTGCGTTGATGCTTACTATGTATAGACACCACAGGACGGACAGGACATTCACACAGACAAACAACACTTAAACATCCATGCCCGCGGCCGGATTCGAACCGGCACGTGGAGCTAGTGCTCTAGCCCCTACGCTACCGAGGCCGGCCCCCACGTACTGTTATATCGTAATACTAGCCATCTCCCGTATCGTCGTTTACTTGAGGTTTTTTTTTTTATGATGGTTTAAGAGATGAAATAACTCTCACAGAAAATTTAACCATCTAATTTACAGTCTACACATAGTCAAGAATGCGGTAGGGTTATGACTCTAAGAAGTTATATGATTGATGATGAATATCAGTTTTAATTTCGAATATGCGATGCCGTTGGTAAGTATGCCGTCATGTATTTCGACAGGGAGAGTTGACTTTTCTTTTAAAATATATTAATTTGCCGACACTTTTATCTTAATTTCTTAAATTTTTGGCTTCATATCGAAATAAAACATGTCCTATTTTACTCTTGGGACCAGGGGCTGTACAATATTCAAACACCCATCAAAATCAACGAATGGAACAGACACTTTTTGTTTATTTCTCAGTATCTGGAACCCGCATTGAGATAAAATGTGAATAACTTTAGTCCTGGGCCGTGGGCTGCATAACATATGAAAATCTGTGCTGTTACTGCAACGGGAATCGTGCTGAACGAAACTAAATATTTTCTCGCAGTCGAAATGATTGTAGCCAATTATATATTAAATTTTAATGCGCTGGATTTTTCACGATGATAGTAGAGACAAATGTAGTATTTTTGCGTGGAAGTAAGTTGGTCATTGTGACGTGGTATTTTGATGTGTGTTTGTTTGAATTGTTGATTGTGTGTAATCAATTGTAGGGATTGACTATTTACGAGTGCGCGACTTCGAATACCGCGTATCGGTCATTCACTTCGTAGATTGCAGTCGAGTGCTTTCTATCGTGTTTTTACGACGAAGCCGAAAAACGCATCGAGCTGCACGGGCAGCACCGCCGGGCCGCGTCCGCCGTCGCGTTCGCGATCGTCGGCTTCCGCGCCGCGCCGTTCCGTGCCGTTCGCGTCCGCGACATCGGTAACGAAAATGACGTCTAAGCCTGCTGCGGTTGTTACTGTTACTCGAGTGCGTGGTGACAGTTACAACGTGGAGATAGAAGCAACTCACGCCCCACCAGAGGATCAGCCAAATGACTTTCCTGTGACAACAAAGGGCCAGCACAACACGCCCATGTCATCGTCAGCGGCGTCTATGCCGACCTCTACCGACGCCATGGACTTGGTGGAGATTGCAGACCTGGACTCAACGCCTACTACGGAATGTGTAGTGGACTACACAGTGATGGAACACGAGCAAGAGGCCTCTGTCTCACGTAAGCGTGCTGCAGAGAACACTTCAAATGATAAAGATGACACACAGTCCAAGCGGGCTGCAAAAATTTCTGTGAAAACCAAAACCAGAATGCCGACTCCTCAGCTCAAATCCGACCGAAGAAGAACAACCAGAGATGCAGAACAAGACGCAGACAAGTGGCGTAAGCCGCGTAGACCTGCTCCTGCCGCTCAGCTGAGCTCCAATGCTGCCAATGCTCCCAGCACGAGCAACTCTTTCTCGCATCTCCCCATAGAGGCAGAGCAAGTTTTGGAAACAGTGGAAGCAGAACAGACAAAGGGTGTTAGGGAGTCGAAGCCAGCACCCCTGATAGTGTCCTTCAAAGAGGATTATAGAAACCTCGATATGACACTGAAGAAGCTTTGTAAGCACGAGTACCGCGTCAAACCTGCGGGACGCGAGTTATACAAGCTCTTCCTCAAAACTAATGCTGACTATCAAGCCGTCTTGGGCTATGCGTCACAAAACAACATACCATTCTACACCTTCCCAACGGAAGCCGATAAAAAAACTGAAAGTCGTGTTACGAGGACTCCCATTCAATTTCTGCACGGAGTATATCAAAGAAGAACTGAAAGTGCTAGGTATAGTGGCGAGGACAGTCGTTCGTCTGCGTTCACCAAAAAACGCGACAGGAAGTACCACTGTTCCTGGTAGTCCTCTCGGATACCACCGAGATAGAGCATTTACA
>JARYHS010013631.1:82930735-83000525 GCA_031002005.1 Vandiemenella viatica
GACTTGTAGTTGTTCCATGTTGTATGATTCGAAGAAAACAGGACAATTTTGAAAATGACTAATTTGGCAACTGGAAATAGAGATCAAGTCAATAGAGATCAAGTATCGTGATTTCGATGGAACGTCATTAGTCCTGGTAATGTTTTCTGTAATTACTTTGGCGCTATTTCTACCTCACAAATAAGGACTTGGTAAAGAGAATACAACGACAGACGCGAATACAATCTTTCAAACTTCCCAAACGGACGTAGGTAAACAGCGTGGCTTTTAATAATTTAGTCATCATTTAGAATGGTACTAGAAAATCAGGTGTCTTATAAATAAATAAAAAAAAATCAGTACCATGCGATATTTGCTACATTTCAGTGGAGTTGCACCAAGACTGACCGGACTATTTCCAGTCTTCCATCTTCATCTGTCTTCTCCAACATGTCTGTTACCCTTGTGACTGATCTAATGTCGGTGGCTCTCTTCTTGTCTTTTCTCGTTGAATCTAGCATTAACCTTTCCATACTTCTCTGTGCTGTTCTGAGTTATCCTTTCGTATATTCGTTTAGTCTGCAATATCATATATATTAATTTTAAAGGATAATAATTTTTGTCACGATCAGTTTATGACCATTAATGCTTAACCGAAAACGATAAGTAAAGCATCATAGTAATCATTAAGGTCTCCGCTTTGGTAACATCATATCTTAAGAAACAAATTTTTTGGAATTCAACCCTTAACGGGCAAAAGTATTATCTGTCATGGTCACGCGTACGACTATGTTCGGGGGCCAAAGCCATTATGCTTTTCTGGCGTCGATAACGATTGATCGCGAACCGATAGATAGCAGCACAACATTTCACAGAGATATGGATGTACTGTGTGTGTTTTCTTCTTTAGTTGTTTGCTAGTGAGGTCTGTGACACTTCAGCTTTCGGGAAGGGTTAACTTCAGGTGTTTACCTCAAAGTATAGGCTGCAGGATAGCATGTGAAATCAGAAAGATACAAATGAGCCTATTCTTATTTCAGCCTACTACACACCATCAACCTCGCTATTCATCGTATTTTATTTGCGAAATTTTCGCATGGGTCGTCTAGTGTATCAATTTTTTTTTTTCCTGCATATAAACTGTTAACTTTTGGAATGGTACAAAGTCCGAGAGTAATAGTGTAAGTCATTGTTGAGCTGAATGAGTTGGCTTTGTCTCACAAACAGACAGACGTTACTTTTTATTTCTTCAAGGCTTCCCTGACGCCACTGCACAGTGTTAGTAAATGTTTGCCAGTATTGAGAGAACCTGGAAACAGCGACCTCCGTGCCCTGACAGGTGGTCGTCCCTGGAGCCGCCGGCCGGAAGGAAGACAATCTGTGGCTCCTCGCGTGGGTTCGGCCTTCCTGAGGCCGCCCGGACAGGTGGCTATAAAGGCGAGCGGCGGCGCTGTGAGATCAGCTCGTGTCTTGTGCCGCCCAGGAGACAGACATGTCTGCGTCCAGAGCCCGTCTCGTAGCAGCCACTCTGCTCGTCGCCATGGTGGTACTCGCCGAGTGGGCGTCCGCTGCCCCCGCACCAGGTAACAGACGAACCGGTGTTAGTGGGAATACAAACTACAGTGCCAGAACTTATGACCATATGAGTGTTTACAATTTCGTTAATGTAGTACAGGAAAGGAAGGAGATGACTATGACCAGAGATTAACACTTAATTTCAGTCATAAGAGAGTGCGAAAACTTTATTTTCTGGGTAAGGGATTGAAATAATTTACCAAATAATTTAAAATTAAAATTCAGGAAAGGCAATAATAGGTGGATGGCGATATTGCACTCAAAGGATTTCAACATTAAAAAATAAGAAATAAAATTTAAAAAATTAAAAAAAGAGAGAGAAAATCAGGAAAAGAGAAAGCAGGTGTGTAGGAAAAGTGCCACAACTCCATCAAATTAAATTAAGTCACCTTCATTTCTCTTCAGTTAAGAATAAGCAAAATAAAATTACATTGTTCTTATTTAGCATCTGCATTCGGTTCAGGACTGAGGCAATGATATTATAGACTACAGATTGTTTTTTATTATGATTGGACTTAACTGCGAGTTGTTAGCTAAAGCTGTAAGGGATTCCACTTCCATTAATGATAGGATCAGGACTGTGCCTTTTTTTATGTTAGTGGCTGCTGCTTTCAACAAAAATAAAGCGTCGTTTTTTAGTGTTTCAATATTCGCAAATTTGGTGGACTACACGTAATGTCAAGCAATTTTCGCTGGGAGGTAACAATACACAAGAGCCCAATTGCCTCAAAGTCTTCTGTTTATGAGTTTACGCTGTAATTTTAAATATACTTTCCTGTCAGATTCTCCTATACGTTATTTAATTTACTGCAAAGAAGGAAATGGTCACTGGCTAAAACTAGGTCACTTTGATATGAACCAGATTTGAGCCCTTAATTTTTATTTATAACAGGTAGCATAATCTTTATAACATCTTTATTTCAGTTCCTTAACTGTTTCGTATTACTCGTACATGCAAAAGGCAGTGAAACCGTTTTGGGTGAAACATTTATTTTAGGAAGTTCTGCGAATTTAAATTTTCAAATCAAGGAACTTACTACAATTATTGAATGCTAAACATAAGCCAGTCTTCTTACACTCTGAGTTTGTTTAAAATTTGAATTTTGGGTTCCAAAATTTTCATATGAACAATAAACAAACAGTGATATCACTTCTTGTAATGTACCGATAATAGAAATTGATAAAGTCTATGGGTTACTTTCAATACCTCAAAACATTTTACTTATATACAATAAGCACCACTGAATTATCGTAAAAAAAAAATTCCTTCATTCAGTCTAAAGGAAAAAGTAATACGTAATAGCAGTGGATTACAGCGATTCCTTCTCGTTGAGCATGTGGTTTTTAATTAGATTTGAATCGACTTAGCAGTTTATTTTAATGAAAATTTCTTCTTCGTATGCTTATGTCATTTAAACAGTTTATGCTCAGGGAAACGACTGAGGTTTGGAAATAATATTTTCATTAATTCAATCAATTAACGAAGACTAAAGTTTTACAATGGACTGTAAAGATTAGCAGGGGTGGTAAATGAAAATTTGGAGAACTGATGTTTTCATACAGTTCTAGCGATATTTATTGATGTTGAGAGGTTAATTTCTGGTTCAACAAAATCTAATCAGTTTAACAAGAATCACTATCAGCAGAACCTCTTAAATACAATAATGCTGATGACCTTGTGGCAGCTCGCTGTTGTTGCGATGTTTCCCCTACGTTGGGGGTGACGATACCACCCGTGACACAAACTACTTTGCGCCCGCAGAGCCGACGCTGTTCCGGAAGAAGTACGGCCACGGCCACCACGGAGGCGGCCACCACGGCGGCGGCGGCTACCACGGTGGCGGAGGCAGCTTCGCGGGCAGCTCGGCGAGTGCGGGCAGCTTCTCTGGGGGCGGACATGGGGGCGGCGCGGGCAGCGCTAGCCACGCCAGCAGCGCCTCCGCCAGCTTCGGCGCCGGACCCTTCACGGCGTCCTTCTCGCAGAGCCATGCCTTCAGCCAGGCGGGCGGTAGGGGCGGCGGCGGCGGATTCTTCGACTACTAACAAGGTCAGTCCCTAGGTGTCACACTAAGCTTACAAAACTCAGACACACAGCATCTAAACACAAATTACACCACGTTTCATCTACTCTGTATTGGACAGAGCCAGGTACAACGGGCCCGGGTATCGATAGTCTATAATCACGTAGTCTAGTGTTATGATAATATCCTTTCCACAGCGTCTCAAACTATACAAACAAATCATCACTTATCATACAGCACACAGATTACACGGTTCGAAGGCAGATGATGATACTTATTAGCTTCAACAACTATGAGAAACGTAGAACGCATGTTCACTAAATACTGTCATTACGGGACCAAGTAATCTCTCACGGAATAAAAAACATATTTGTGCCAAGTCTGGATTGTGATGCAGTAAATGTATTATTGCGGGCGGAATAGAAGCTTGGAGATTCGAGCCGAATATTAACGGAGCTCTTGGTAAGGTCGATATGCAACCTGGACGAGAATTACAAGTAAAACTCGCTGTTACAAGGAATTTTTATTAATAATTTAATATGCTTATATAAGCACCATATTACTGACATCGGTACTTCATCGGATGGAAGTAGTTCCACATTTATCGCACTCAGTGCGATAAACATTAAAACTAATATTACGCGGTATAGCATACGGCGTTAGGAATCCAATCATTATTTTTAATTTCCTTTGGTTTCAATGGCTTCGTATTATAGTATTATAGAAGCATTTTTTCTGGTGCCTTGTTATGAAGCATTCTTTACGAATAACCACACCTGGTCGCTTTAAGTACAGCTTTTTCTTACGCAGTATGCAATTTTTCGGCAACTTTATAAGTCTCTCATTTCTCTGCCTCGCCTTGCGTTTCCAATCAAGAGTCCGATAAACATAATCTCGGTTTCCAGAATCTTAGTTACTTGTAGCCTACATCATACAACCATAATACATGATTAGTAAGTAGAAGCCTTGTTTGTAGCTTAATAAGATCTTGATATTTCTAATAACACTATAAAAGTTTCCTGCTGCTTGTATGTTGTTTCTACGCTTTGACAGATTGAAACTTTGGCTGCCTTTATGTTTCTCACATTATTCAATATATCAGTTTGCGGAACCTACAGGACGCTCACATTTCCGTCCAATCACTACCTAACCGAACTTGATAGTATATAGTTTTAGAGGCACATAACTGTATCTATTTTCTTACAGTTGATTCGTACGATCATTTTGTATAGAAGGATCATACGAGGGGTATGAATGACTCGTAACTGGATCTCAATCATCATTTGAATGAACTGAAGAGGATCTATAACACCAAGCAGTCTTAAACCTATGTTATTAATCTGCTCATTATTAATATGAAAACAATCTTGTTACATAGCTACAGTTCACAAAGTTGTTTTATGTTGTATTTCGTGAACAGCATTGCAGCTGGTTGCGTTTATCTCTATATCATTAACTATCTTCGAAGATTTGCCTATAGGGGGATTTGAGGTGGGTTGTGCCCTAGCTTCTGACCTATAAATTGATAGCTCTATTTTAGAGAATCACATATCTACCCCGGCACAATAAGTAGAGCATCTACTATTTTTTCTTATATGCTGAAAATCATTCCGAGAAACTGAATTAAGACAAGCGCACAGTGTATTCGCTGGCTAACAACCATCACTCACTTTTTCGACTGTCAGGGCCCCCTAATAGATACAAAAACGTTGGAACCTCGTATTATCTCAATATTTTAACTGTGGAATGGAGCAGTTTGTGTTTGTAAAACATTCAATCCAACCACTTGTTTTTCCATTTTCCTTTCTATCTTTCCAACCTGCTTTCCAATCCAAGTTCCCCCCTTTTTTTTGGACATACTGCCCTACTTGAGGACGTTCATCATTTACATTTTCTTTACTTACATAGTAATGATTCAGTTTAACTTAGATTTATTTTTCTGTAAACAATTATTTTCACTGACCACTATACTGCTGAGGATATATGTCTATGACAGATGAGGCCTTACAACGAGTTCTGAAGTAATATGGATCCATTATGCAACTAATAAAAAGACTCCGTTTAGAGTGATAGAGAAAAGCGATCCGCCTAAATACTTGAAGCGCTGTTGTTTGGCAGAAAGCGTAATAGTAAAATATACACCTATTTGTTTATAATATACGTCACTATAAGAATGTAATTAACCTGTCGCAAGTTAAAATATGCTCGAGGTTTATGGATAATTCGATTAGTTTTTTAACTTTGAAATGAATCACTGTAGAGGGTGCGACTGAATAGAATATCATTTGTTTTAAATCGTATCCGAAAAGTTTAAGACATTAGAAAATTGTAGCAAGCTTTTGGAATATTAATGGCGAACGTTCCTTATCACTGAGGCTGAATTTTGTTTTCTAAGTTTGCTTCTCTTTAAGTTGAACTTCAAAAAAGTTGTAGTAACCGATATAGTGCTATAAGAACCAGTACAATAGAGAATACACTTTGAAATCAGAACGAAGGTTTTGTTCAATTCAATACGGTCTTCCAACACTTTGACTTTACTACCTATATGGTAAAGGCTTACCAGCTGAAGCAGTGTTCCACAACGGAGCACGTTGCCATCACACTAGGGATTATAAGAATATTAGAATCGTGAATTTGTGGTCATGTGGGTGAGATTTGTTGATGACTATCACAATGACTTGATTCCCACAATATAGAGCGACATGTATAAGAAACTCAAGCAAATCTTATCCACAAGATTTTACATTAAGTATAAACGTTACTATGCGAATCGAGCTGCGTCGAATGAAGCAACTCGCATAACGACCGAAAAGTATATTGAAAATTTGTAAAGAAGCAGTTAAGCCACAAGATATAATTATTGCCTATCATACAGCTACCACGGAAACCTTAAAAAATTACGGAATGTAGTTTCTGTGTCAGAAACTCTTCGCTGAGAAGAGCATTAATGGTAACAAAAGAAGGTTTAGAGTTGCTTTGAATATCATTGTCAAAATTACCGTTTAAAACGACTTTCATGTTTAGACAAATGTCTTAATTTTTCTATTTGATGTATGTTGCAAACTTGATGTCAATCGCAGAATGTACTGTACAGATTGCATTAGGGAAATGATGCGTGAACCTTGGTTATGAAGAAACTGACTTATCTGTAAATTTAGCACTGCTTAGCAGGTAAACAAAAAATGCTAATTTTGTTTCTATGTTTCTTCTTGTTTCAGAATTTTCATCGCCCAACCTCATCCTCACATAACTATTTAAAGGCTGAAGAAGAACGTCATTCCATTCCATGTTGTTTTACCTGTTTGTTATTGTCGTGTAAATAAAGTCAATTGAATGAGACAATGTGTTTTTCTTTTCTTTATTTTTATTATATGGAGAAATCCAAGAACGTTTTTATTCACAGAATGATAAATTATTCACACACGTTTTTGTATGGGTTACATTTGAATTTTAATACGATCGCAGCTATTTCACAAATACTGTTTGGATGGAAAAACTGCTACCCACACCTTCACTAATTCATTAACAGCGCAATTCATATCGTTATTGCAAACAACTGATCAGCAATATTCAACTGCATTTAGTTCATTGAATCCGCACAGGAATCAGAAACACCTCAATGCCAGTTACGACTCTCTTCTATTCGTACTATATGTTGCTGTTTAGAGCAGCAGTTTATGCATTAGAGTCTTACTTTACACAATTTATTCAACCGAACGTTTGTGATACTTCACAAATATCAGAAGTTATCGTATTATTGTATGTGCACATGCGCAGTGCAATTTACGATTCAGCTTTGAAATTAACGTTACCTATATTTTTAGAAAACTTTCTCACGTTCCATCAAACATTACTAGTAACTGAGGCACGATTTAGAGTACTCCTAGGATGATTCTAAAATCAAGGTAGAAATTGTTGTGTAATATTACGTTATGGAATTGACTTCACTGCATACCAGAAAATGCTACTATCGCATTGATAACTCCACAAAACTTATCAAACCATATTTGAATTTAGGAGCATAACTTTAAAAATTATATTGTGTGACTGTATAAACCAGTATGAAAGGCAAAAACTCGACTTTTATGACGTAGATTATTTTTAATTTCTGCTAAAAAGAAATCTACCTTCTGCCAGCTTTTACTACCAGTTGTGAAGTAATGACAGCGCTATAAATATTTTGTTATTTGTTGATTCCTCATATGCAGTTACTGAAGCATACATTTAAATACAAGGTCTCTTGCATTAATGAAGTAGTTTGCCGTGGAGGCGGTAACATTAGCCTGCTAGACTTTAGTGTTTGAGCAGCCGACAAAGTTCGGTAGTCCACACTTCCACAATTCTGAAAAAAAAAAAGTAAAAATCAGTTGTATTGATACTGGAAAGATATAGTGGTCTTTGATTACTTCTAGGTAAAGAGACAAAGGAGTTGTTCACTAGAGACGACAAATTTTAAATATGTAACTTATTTCTGCGATGTTCGGACAAGATGTAGTGTTGGATATAAATGGTCTTTCAATAAGAACGCTAGATTTGAATTGCGTGTCGTTTTCGATGTTAAGATTCGATAGGTCGATAATTGTAACAGATCGATAATTGTGACAGATCGATAGGAGTTACTAAACGTGACGTGTTACATGATACAACAATGAGTCCCTATTGTTAAAATTTACTGTTAAAATGTTTAATATTTGGTTGCCACAATATTTGGTGCGTTAAATTTTCGGCAGAAATAATTTTAAGAATTCATTACTGCGGAAAGAATAATAGAAAAATTTGAAAGTACCGCTTCAGTTGTGGATATAGAACACACGAACGAGCTCATAGTAGTAGTAGCTCATAGGAAAACATCAGGTCATTTCGCGAGAATGTGGCCGAGAGTCCAGGGGCCTCGATTCGTCACCGTGCAAATAAACTGGAAAATTCACCAGCCACTCTTCACCGTATTCTCACTGAAGATTTGCGTCTCCAAGGTTACAAAATCCAATTGACTCAAGAACTTAAATGGCAACAGACCACGCACACCGTATAAAGTTCACCAGTTGGATCACTGAACGAGAAGTGGATGCCGATTTGGCGGACAAAATCATCTTCAGCGACGAGGCCGATTTTCACTTCGATGGCTTCGTTAATAGACAAAATTACCACATTTGGAGCTTAGTTTTACAAGGAATGATTCATGAGAAATAAGTGAATTAACAACGTGTCACCATTGTGCATTGTGGACTGGAGGAAACATTGGACCATGTTTATTTGAAAACTGGGCAGCTAATGCATTATTGTAAGTGGTGAACGTTATCGCAACATGATAACCAAGTTCTTCGTACCTCAATTGGAAGATTTTGTTCTTGAAGACGAGTAGTTTCAACAGGGCGTTGCCACTTTCCATACCGTCCGTGCAACATTGATGGTACATTAAAATAATCAAACAATAATGTTCTTAATGGCTAGTATCACACTCACGCGTATAGCGTACCACAAATATGATGTGTACAGCTGACTGCTGGCAACGTTTCGTTGGCGCCAGAAACAAGGCTTTTGGCTCACTAAACTATCCGTATATCCTCACACGGTGACACGAATATTTGAAATTATTGTTCGATGGTAATACAAATATTTAATTTTCATGGTTGACAATCCTGTTACCATCAGAAGTTTCCTGAATGATATGGATGCACAATCTCAAGCAATCATTATTAGACCGCTGAACTCAAGAGTTGTGGCTCTGTTTCTAAAAAAAAAAAAATCTGAAATTAGGAAAGAACTAATTTAAAAAGATTCGACAATGTTATTACAGCAGCGTAGGCCCTGATAAAAGAGTAACTTTTTGCAGCAGATTTAATTGTTGGCAGTTATTTAATAGACGTACTGTGGGTCCTGTCATTCAGCGAAACAAGCAAATTGAAATTGGGTATTTTTAAATTCTGTAAAATGAGTATTGAACTCATAACGAACAACTTTTAACGTGGGTTTGCGCTGTTTGTTGGCAGAAACAACCTACTAATTGCTAGGGCATTAAGCCTGCCTCATTACCATACGGAGTGGGATTTAAATTGCCTTAGTTACTAGGTCAATTGTTCGTTGATGATTTAAACTTCAAGAATAATTGTAAGAGGAGCCAATAACCTAGTTGTTGACAGGTTCAAGAATCCCAGGAGGGTTCCCGCAAAAATCAGTGGCCGAATTGCTGATCGTTCGTGACTTGTTGACTGAGTTTGTGGAAGAAGCTTAAAGAAAGAAGAGTCTGGTTGGTAAGTCATATTATGAAACATACTGGATTGGTTAATTTGTTAGTGGAGGGAACAGTGGAAAGTAAGAACTGTATAGGAAAATAGAGATTAGAATATATGAAGCAGATACTCGTAATTGAGGACGTAGATTTTTTAAAAAATGCTTTACGTCTCTCAACAGCGAGGTCTTTAGAGACGGGAAAGGAATGGGAAGGAATTCGGCCATGGCCTTTTTAAGGAAGCATCCCGGCATTTGCCTGGAGTGATTTGGGAAACCATGGAAAACCCAAATCTGGATGCCCGAACGGGGATTCGAACCCCCGTCCTCCCGAATGCGGGGGTATGTAGAGATGAAGAGGCTAGGAGAAGATAGAAAGGGATGGAGGATTTCATCAAACCAGTCGAAAGACTGATGACAGCAATAAAAAAAAAGTTTTAACATTAAAACGTGAAAAGTTTTACTACAATAGAAATTTCGCATGTCAGTAATACCATTTACTGGTCATTTCTAAAAACAATAAAAAGCAACCCTCGTTAGTTTCCGATGACAATTAATAAAATTATGTATCTCACGATTAACAGTTGTTGCAAGGAGAACTCCAATAATATCACATCACTCATTGTCCCCGCCTACACACAGTTATTTCGCAGCACAATTCGCATAACATAGCAGTTATGTTGCTTCACCTTGATCTTTAGGGAAAAGACAGATTAGACTCACTGGATCACTATGATAACAACTAAAGTCCTCAGAAACTGCCAACAAATATTGTTTCAAAGGCACACTTCATCTCCCGATTCAGACTCTCCACAAAAATCCTATACTGAAAGAATTTTTTATTTTTCCGTTTACTGTTAACAGTATATCATCTCTTTTTTCCTATCCGAGCGAACTTATAAAGTGTTTTCTGGAAACCACGGAAAACTGAAATCGGGATGGCCGAGCCGGGAATCGAAGCTACGTCCTCCCACCAGCCTCTGTGGCATAGAACCACTTCAGTCTTTCTTACCAGTCCAATGAGCTGAAACAATCTCGAAGGAATTCAGTTTGCTGAATCACCAATCTTAAAACCTTCATTTACTAATTGCCCATCAAATTTAAAACATTAAATGTAAGTGGCAAGATAAACATATATATATACAGGGTGTTACAAAAAGGTACGGCCAAACTTTCAGGAAACATTCCTCACACACAAACAAAGAAAATATGTTATGTGGACATGTGTCCGGAAATGCTTACTTTCCATGTTAGAGCTCATTTTATTACTTCTCTTCAAATCACATTAAACATGGAATGGAAACACACAGCAACAGAACGTACCAGCGTGAGTTCAAACACTTTGTTACAGGAAATGTTCAAAATGTCCTCCGTTAGCGAGGATACATGCATCCACCCTCCGTCGCATGGAATCCCTGATGCGCTGATGCAGCCCTGGAGAATGGCGTATTGTATCACAGCCGTCCACAATACGAGCACGAAGAGTCTCTACATTTGGTACCGGGGTCAACACAAGCACCGACGTCAACATTACCTTCCTGCAATTGGGCCAACTGGTGGTGAATCGAGGAAATACAGTACATACTAACGAAACTAAAATGAGCTCTAACATGGAACGTAAGCGTTTCCGGACACATGTCCACATAACATATTTTCTTTGTTTGTGTGTGAGGAATGTTTCCTGAAAGTTTGGTCGTACCTTTTTGTAACACCCTGTATATATATACAAGTATGTTACGGTAATCAAAAAATTTTAACATGAAGTTTAACTTCTCATTAAATTGTTGTCACATTTGAATAGTTACCTGCTGTATCTCACAATATAATTTTAAGGAGGTACTGTGCGGTCATCGAAACAGAGAAACTATGAAGCAGCACAGTTTTAAAGCCACACGACTGAAATAAAATGCAATGTATTAGTGCTTAATAAAGAAGTTAACTTTTCTCACTTCACGCGTTATCTGCAGTGTAACTGCGTGCCCCAAGGTTCTCGCTATTTGCCAGTCCTCGCGTGCTTCAGCTGAAATACGGTGTTGTGGAAATCCCGTGCGAAGTGAGCGCCACGCCTTGTGTAGTAAGGTGTGGCAGGGCGTTTCGAATTACACCGCTAGCCTTGAGGTTTTTCCTGTGAGGTCGAAGACGACTAAACTGTAGTTATAGTGACAGTTCTAAGTCACGGCTGGCAAGTAACGTACCTGTTCCGTAATGAATAGCTTACAGAACTTTTTTTTATTGCAGTGAACCTAAAATCGATACAGCCACAAAGTATTTATACAATCTACTGCACAAAATTGTTTCACGATAAACCTTCTATATGATTAAATATACTGTACAAATTCAAAATTAAAACTAAGCTTGGTTTCCCGAAATTCCTCCGGATGGATGAGCGATTTCCTTTGACCGGGTTTGGCCGAATACCTTCCCGATCCTTGCACCAATTTTTTCCCGGTTCTAAAGACCTAGACGTCGACAAGCAGGAAAACAATAAGTATAAAATAGTGAGATTAAAAAAAAACTTAATTTATATGTGTTGTTCTTTCAGTAACTTACACAAATTCAAGCATGTTGAAATTACCCTCAAATAATCTATCTACCTAATATATAAAAATGAATATTTGTTGGTTTGTTCGTCTTCCATATTTTCCTATACCATTCATCCTATTACGACTGAACTTTGGTGAGTTATTGTGTGCGTGCCTGGAAATGTTTCCGACCAAAAAGAACCCAACCCTTCTTCCTCTACACTCCCTTCAATGTTTTCAAATGATCTTTGCATAAACCCACAGTTTTTTTTACTGATTTTGATGGAATTTTGCATACGTGTATTTTAAAACAAAACAAAAAATTGTGTCTATATTTGTTCTGAAAAACCGAACCCTCTCCACTTTTACAATAACCCATTCATTTTCAAACCCACAATATTTATCCGATTTTGATAGTACTTAGCACGCGTATCCTTCAAAGCTATGCGGTTTGGTAGCTCAGTGGTTTAAGCGCTTCTTTTCAGACCATTCTGTCTGCGGTCACAGGTTCAAATCCGAGGGGGATCAAGAAGTTTTAAGAGTTGCATTTGATCATTTAAACTACGCCGGGAAGTTGCGTGGTTCGGTTTCCACATTAAACTGTAGGTCCCAGAGGAATGCAACTAGCTGTCCTTGCCTCTAATCCAAAGTTTAGTACACTACCTTCGTGAGGATTAAATCTAAGTTAGCATTTTACTTTAAAACAAAGAAAAAATAACAGCCTATTTGGTTTGTAAAAACTCAACCTCTTTATCACCCTTCTCTTCATTTATTGCCAATTTTATTTTCATCAACCCACTGCTTTTATTCACCGAGCGTGGTGGGTGAACGGTAAACGTTCTGGCCTCGCATTCGAGAGGACGCCGGTTCGAATCCCCGTCCTGGCATCGAGATTTGAGTTTTCCATGGTTTCCCAAAATCACTCCAGGCAAATGCCGGGATGCTTCCTTCAAAAGCCCATCGCCGAATTCCTTCCCGTTCCTTGTCCCCAGTCCCACCCCGTCTCTAATGACCTCGCCGTCGACGAGGCGTAAAGCCGTAAAAAAATTTTTTTCTGATATCGACGGAGCTTTCCACAAGTATAATTTAATCTGCATTTGCTTTGAAAACCTAATCCCCCTTCTCTTTTTCATCCAACACTTAAATTTTGCCAGTGTTTGTTGTGCATATACATCTTTTTTTATTTTTTATGGTACATAGAACACATATGTAATAAAACAGAGTTGTCTGCTAACACATTGGTAAAGGTATTTAGTTTCGAAAGTTTCACGTTACGTTCCCATGATGAAATCCCAGTGGAAGCAAAATCTATGATCACAAGAGCTTTTCCGAGTTTACGGTTCGGATTTCACGTTGAACTTTTGGTTCCAGAAGAAAGGAATTGGTCGTCTTGCTTCTGACACTAGACTTGATACACTTCCTTCGGTAGGACTCAACCAATCTTCGGACTGTGAACTAAGATTTTTTTTTAATTTAGTTTTTTACTATAAAACAAACACAAAAGTACTTTCTAATTTGGTTTGCAAAATCCCACTCCTCTACTCCTTTTCACAATCCTCTTTATTTATGGCAATATTATTCAAACAAGCACATTGTTTTTATTAGATTTTGATTGATTCTCCACATTAAAATAAATAGAAAAATTCTATCTACGTTTCGCCTACATAATCCTAAACACTCTCCTCCATTACCTCACCTCCCCTTTCATTTTTTCCAACTTTTTATATCCAAATACACAGTTTTTATCCATGTAGCACACAGAGCGGTCGGGTACCTCAGTGGTTAAGACTTTTGCATTCAATAGTTTCTGGGACCGTTTTGAGGATAAAATTCCGGGGGAAGAAGGAATTTTTAAGACTTGTATATGATCAGTGGCTTAGTATGCCACCTTCGGAAGTAGTCAACTAACTTTCAGGTTGTTGACTGAGATAGTTTTTTTAGTTTTAAACGAAGAGAAAAACACTTTCTACATTTGTTTTGCAAGTCCCACCCGTTTTTTTCCCTTTACCCCCCCTAATTTTTGCTAAAGTTCTTTATAGAAACCCACAGTTCGTATCCGATTTCGATGTAACATTGCGTACTTTAAAACAAAGAGAAAAATATTATCTACATTTGGAACTATTCAGAAAGCACTTTGCTCGCATGTGGTTTAAAATAAGTGATAAATGATGTTTGTATTTAGTTTACTATACAGCACCCTATTTCCCTTCACCCCTCTTAAAACTAATTTACACTAGCAGTTTTCCAGATACTTTTTTTTTTTTTTTTTTCGCTGGTATGAAACCTGCCAAAGTGGATGATGACGGATAATGTTAACTACAATCCGATTTAAAGAGATAAAACATCAGAACATTTATATCCACCCGCCAACTCTGTAACTTGCAGAAGATTAAAGACCGAAAATATAGTATATCCCAAAGCACTAGAATAAAATTTTCAATTTTAATCTAATGCTTAAAAATCGTTGGCTTTCATTTATTTTGCACATGTTAATGCGTATTCACATAAGAAACAAAAAGAGGTATTGCAACGCATGCCGGGTCAAGCTAGTTTAAGATAAAAAGAAAAACAAGAAAAAAGAAACTCTGGTGTACAGGGAAATTGCCACAAGAACGCGCACTCCATCACAATTGAACTGAATTTAGTTCAAATACAGTAGTGTCTTTCATTGTCTGACTATATTATGCATAAAATTATCGTTGTTTTAGATTACAAAATAAGTAAGCAATTAACATATTCGAATGAGAAGGTACAAACATTTTTTGTTATATACACGAACTAAATTAAACACCAATCACAAGAGAGTTACAGGATATTATCTAGTGTGGCTCAGATGGACACGATACAGTGAATTTCTTGTTGCAACTGTTACTGATACAACTATCATAGCACACAAATAAAAGCTAGTTCTCTATATACATTGATAACATATATCTTGAAGTATACATTTGTAACGGTATAGTCAACATAAGGTGGAATCAGCGCATGACCTCGGTCGCAGGTAAAGTTAATTCTAGTTAGCGATTAGTAAGTAGAGCATTGAAAGACTATAACAAATATATAAAGTAGGTAGACACATAAATTCCGAACGGCGTCATCTACAGTTCTGCAGTGTGCCTCAAATTCCCACAACGGGAGACTGGTTAAAGCGATTAGTAAGTAGAGCGTTGAAAGACTATAACAAAAATATAAAGTAAGTAGACACATTAATTCCGAACGGCGTCATCTACAGTTCTGCAGTGTGCCTCAAATTCCCACTACGGGAGACTGGTTAACAGTATTGCAGAGAAGAGCCGTTCGTTTTGTGGTGCTTAAGCAGCTGTTGCTAAAATGTCGCTGACCTGATACAATGGTAGTGGCAGTATGATTTGAGTAACAGGCGACATAATTTTCACTGTACTAATTTTTCACCGAGCGTGGTGGTCGAGTGATAAAACTCTGGCCTCGCATTCCGGAATACTTGGGTTCGAATCCCCCGTCCGGCCATTCAGAGTTGGGTTTTCTATAGTTTCCCCAAATCACTCCAGACGAATGCCAGGATGATTCCTGCTTAGACCACGACCGAATTCTTTCAGTTCCTAGCCTCTAATGACTTAGATGTCGACAAGACGTAATTCCATAAGCAAAAAATAATAATTTTTCCCCGCTAGCACCTGCGTCTCAGAGAATCATGATTCAATGCTGATAACTATACGTGTTAATACTTCCTCGTGCAGTAAGTGATTGGAATGCGTTGAGGAGAAGTACAGTAGCGACAATAAGTATTTTGACAAACACATTTTATAGGAAAAATAAACTTTATTAAAGGAACTTCCTTACAATTATTATGTCACTTTTTCTACTGCTCTATTTGCTTTAGTTTCTTAAGAAAAGGAACATTATTTTCTATTACTTACAATATTACAATACGTACAAAATTTATCCAAACGTGAAAAATCAAAGAAAATTCAGTCTTTTCTTAGTACTTAGTAGCATAGCCTTTAGCCTTGATTACCGCTACACAGCGCGCTGGCATGGAGTCTACGAGGGCGTTCAAGCGACTCAGGGAAATTTTTCTCCATTCCTCAAGTAAACACTCCAATAGCTGGGCGCGATTTGCAAATTTTCGTTGCCGAATCCTTCGGTCTAGCTCCTCCCACAAGTGCTCAATCGGATTTAGGTCTGGGCTTTGGCTTGGCCACTTCATCGTCCTCACCTTTCTTCTTTTCATGAAGTCCGTGACATGGGCAGAGGTGTGTTTGGGATCATTATCCTGTTGAAATTCCCAATTTCGTCCCATTTTACCCTTAGCATGAGGCAACATGTGTGATTGCAGAATTTTACAATATTTGAACCGATCCATAATCCCCTCAATAGGGACTAGCGGACCGACACCTAAACGCGAGAAACAGCCCCACACCATGACATGCCCACCGCCATGCTTCACTGTTGGAACTTGATACCGCACATCGTTTCTGGCGTTAATTGGGCGTCGAACATACCGAATCCCATCAGAAGAAAACAAATTGAATTTACTTTCGTCGCTCCAGAGCACACGGGACCACTGCTCAGGGGTCCAGTTTTGGTGGTCTCTCGCGAACTCAAGTCGGGCTTTCCTATTCTTCGCCGATATTAAAGGCTTTTTACTGGGACGTCGGCCATGAAGATTTGACTCCCTTAAGATTAATTTGACGGCACTATTTCAAATTTGCACGTTGTGATATTCCCGCAATTCTTTGTTAATGTCGACGGCTGTCTTCTTTGGATCGGCCTTTGAGAGCTTTTTTATAAGATTCTTGGTCCGAGGCGTTATTTTACAGGGCCTACCTGCTCTTTGTTTATTATCTGTTGTCCCTGTTGACTGATGCTTGATTTTCCAAATGTTTACGATTTGCCTAGACAAACCAAAATCCTTCGCAACTTGAGCCTGAGTCTTGCCTTTCCGAATAGCACTGATTACGGCGTCTTTTAAATCTTGAGAGTATTCCTTCACTTTCGGCATGTTGAAACCTGTGTAAACAAAGGGTATTCGATATAACGCACATAAGCGGGGTAAAACAATTGTTCTGTAGCAGTAAACTGAAGTGTCAAAATACTTTTTGTCCGATCAAACTGACAGTATCGGTTGTATACTCACCACAGTAACGCCGAACTCTGATACAGGTATTTGCACAGTCGTCTGCTGCCGCAGAGTGACCAAACATAGACAGGGGTTAGCCGGTCGACGCGCATTGCGCCCTCCAGCGGGGAAAATGTGTTTGTCAAAATACTTATTGTCGCTACTGTATTTATGATGCTAAAAAACTTCAAAGTGGCACATTTGTCGACTGTAGAGCATACTGATTGAGTAGTTACCAAAGCAGTAACTTGCTAGTGTGACATGCTGCATTTTTTTCTTCTAAATGAGTATTTTATACTCCGATTCTACTGCGGGACTTAAAACTCGGTACGATTTAGAACTCAGCAAAAGCTTTGTAATTGTCGAGAGGAAAACTTCAGTGTTTTGCCGTTGTTTTCCATTTCCCATCACATCGCCTTCCACTGAATATTTCGGTTTGAAATCTGATATATTTTCTACCTAGTAAGGATGTTAACGTTTTTGGATTAATTTAATAACAACAATTTTAATGGTTCAACGTGGTTAACAGCTCAAACTTTTATACTTAATTCCACTTTTACGTGTACAGTAAATAGTCTCAAACATTGAATCCTGAAATTACCTTCAAAATTGTTAGTAGAATAACTGTTATATATAACTACAATAATTATAGATTTAAGCATGGAAAATTCAGGATCATTACAACACAGAAAATAAAATTTTACTTCTATTTGTTTTATTGTTACCTTAGGAGTGAAGGTGGAACATAAAAAAGAAACATATTTTGTTAACAAGAAAAAAGGGTACTGAATCATATTGTAATTGACAACTACGTTACTGTTCTATTCAGATATCATACAGTCGTCTGCGTTCTACAAAATGTGGCGAGAAGATTTTTTACAAACTTCTCTTATATTGAAAAGAAAAAACGAAGAGATGATTAACATTTATCAGTCTAGCAGATTATCCTGAGATGGCTCAAGTATTCGTGAATTTCGTCCCTAAGAAACGCAATCAACGTGAACTACTATTTAATGCCAAAAAACTTCAATTGCCAGTAGCAGCATCCTAATGAGAAGTTTTACTGAAACATTAAAATTATTTTCACTGTCTATTGAAGGAATAAAATGTTTAAATTCCTCCCAAAATTTATATCCCACTTTACGTACTTTTCTGAGTAGAACAATCAGAACTGAAGTGGCAAATCTTAGGTACATGGTGATATATTCCTAAAATGTGCTAACTCGAGTGAGAACCTCTTCAGATAATTCCAAGTATGTGTCACCAGCTATGCTAACGTGTAGTGCAGCCATAAACATTTCTAATCTTGTGTTTTTTTTTCTTATGGCTTTACGCCTCGTTGACGTCACTGTAATTACAGTCTGAAAGGACTGGAGGCAAGGAATGAGAAGAAATTCTGTCATGATCATTTGAAGGAACGATTTATCTGGAGATATTTGGGAAAAACACTAAAAATTGTAATCTGGATGACCGCCCGGGTATTCGAAACTGCGTCCTGTTGAATTCAAGGCGAGGGAGTTATCGCTCTCTCATCCCCGGTATACGGTGGGAAATTCGTTCATTACAACTATTCTCGAAATTCTTGTAACTGGGTTATTGCAGTGATATTAATTACATGATATCACAATCTAGAAATATTAGTAAATTTTATAGAATTGGAATTGAGAGACGATGATAACGATATTTCATGGAGGGTTTGCGCATTAAAAGTATATAAAGAAGATCCGTACTCAGTAATTATTCTCGATCCAGTGTCGTGAATGTCAGAAACCTTTTGTTACATCCATAAAAATTGGTCAGTCAAATTTGGAACTATATCTGAAAGGAGTAACTAAACTATTGAAAAATCAGAGGAATGCAGTTGTGGACTTGATACTTCAGGTCGTGTAGAATTTAGGATTGCACTTGATTAGAGACAGCTTTGGAGACATGGATAAATTTGTAGGTTCAGATTAAATATTTTTGCACTGTAAGAGTACGAAAGGTGAGTCCAGGGGGAAGAATGTTACCCTTTAATATTCCCTTTATCCCCTTTCCTTCTTTTGTAGAGGCAACTTCAATACTGAAATAAAGTATTTGCTATAGGTTACTTATGGCATAGACCTGAGACAACTGTTCCAGTTGCGATCAGCTGTGAGTGAACTCTCCCCGTCTGACCCTCGCTTTCACCTTCGATCAGCTGCGCAGCAACAGGCAAGACCTACTTACGTACAATGCTTGCATTTCCCGTTTGCGGAACCGGTTTACGAGCTGGTCTGTCACACCCTGTGCTGACCGTAGAACATATCCTGGGATAAAAACAAAATTGTCTCTGGTGCTGCTCAACTCAATGAATCTTGACAAAAAAAATTCTTTTTGGGAACTCTAAGTTATTTGAGCAAGCGAATTTTATCTTTGGTTGCAGAAATTTTTAGGTCTACTTCTGTAAATGAAAGAATGTCAAAACTTATAACAGTCCAGAAATCCATTCTTTTTATCAAGTCAGTTATAATTATATTTCCTTTCCCCAGTTTACTTTTCTCGTGAAAATGGCTAGTGAATTGCATATCTATAAAGACAAAAAAAATGCAAAAATTGTTCCTTAAGGAAATCAAGTACAAGAAAAAACGAAAAATTAATAACAACGACGCAACCCACCAGTGTGGCTATTAGCGTCAATCGGTGAATCAGGGAGGTATAACGATCGAATACTGGTCGTCCTAGTTGCGGTTTTTAAGCGATTTCTCGCAATTATTTAGGCGAAGGCTGGGACATTCGCCAATATCCGCCTCATAAAGTACGCATTTCACAAACAAAAATACACTTATCACAGTGAATATGAGTTACAAGTTTCATATACATTCCATCCTTTATAATAAACGCTCAGATGTGGATAACATATTTTCGTATTCTATTAGTGCCTTCCCCTAACAAAATCTATGTTCAGTAAACACACCGCAGTTATTTATTGTAAAAAAAACAAAAATATATATATACATAAAGAAATTAAAAAATGTTTTACAGAAGACAGCACCATAATTTGTTTAGCACAGCCCACTATAACGCTTAACGAATTGGTTTGTTAGAGATAAGATTTTAGTAGACTGTTGCAGGTAATTTGAAGTAAGTTAGGCGTGGTGTAGAAAAAGAAATCAAGTCGGCGATCGAGAACGATGGTGAAATTAACTCTGAATTCCAATCTTCTCAAATGCCAATTAAGGTTCTTAAACTGTAGCGGCAACCGTTTCGGAAATTTCAATGTTGTAATGGCATACCGATATTCCTATACGATTAACAGGTATCCTGTCGGTTGAGAATTGTTGTAACGGTACGTCTAAGGAAGACATGTTGAGACTAACTTCAGAAAAAGAGTAGGAAGAGGAGTCAGTAAAAGTTTTTATTTATTTATTTTCACTTTATGTGTAGCACAAGAAACTTACTTCATGAGCAAACGATATCAAGCAATGCGTTTTGTATCAGTTAAATTTGAGGATAAAAAAATATCAGAAAGTTGTATTTTCCTACTATTGATAGTCTTATTTCTTAGTTTTTATGGTGAATAGATTTGCAGTCCCAAGTAATATTCCAGCTATAATCAGCCAAGATGGCAGGCATCCACTTCGCTTTATATCGCTGTTCTAGATTCATAATGTTCTTATGAAACCTTTCACCGCGGCAGCTTTCCGGGAAGTAATCCATATGAGAGTGCAGAAAATGCACATTTAGCGACATATTGCATCCCTATTTTGTTGTATACAGCAATCCTCTCATTTACCAAACCTTTATAGTTATGGGTTCTTAGTTTTCCCAGAAAATTATTACTGACATTCTTGAAGCATATGCATGCTCGTTTTTCTTCTGTCGCCAAGGTTTCTTCAAAATTGGAATTGTTTCGAATTTTTCTGTTCTGTGGAATAATAAAAACACACTTCTTTACTTTTTCTGCTGTAAGAAGAGGAAATTTGTTTAAGATGTACATAAATCCTCTTCCAGTGTTACCCAATTGCTTCATTAAGCCTAACTTGACGTGAAATGGAGGAAAAAACACATCTCCAATAGCTACCAGTTTCATACGCTGACAATATTTTTCTCACAGTTTTCATTTTCGAAGAGACAATCCGTTTTTCTTATAATGGGAATTTCTGTAACCACTATCCCACTTGCATATGAAACACAAATATTTGGTGTAGCCTTGTTCCATACCCAATATTATGGCAATAATTTTGAGATATGTGGCAACATATCTTCCATTTATGTTAGTTGTATTTGATACATGTGAGCGTATAATCCAAAATGTCATATGCCTCTTTAGTCATACTAGCACAGGCAACTGAAACAGAATAATTTCCCACTGTGGAGCAGAACTGCCTTTAAACTAATTTTGGATGCATCTACAAAAAGTCACCAGTCCTGACTAATCAGTCTAACACAAACTCAATTATTAATATCTATCAATGACTTGCACATTACTAAATTTAGCAGAAGTACATAAAAAGGTGCCAACATTTGCATATTAAAACAAATGAAATGCAGAAGTTGATGTTGCCAACAGCTTTTTGTAAATTACCCTTAATATAGGAAAAAGTTATATGCAAGTTAAAATATACATTTTTTCATATAACTAAAAAACTGTAACTCATTGGTAATTTCTGAATTCAGATTTAAATTTCCCATGCAAAAATACTACAAAAAAACATATTCCCATATCTATTTTTTTTTTTTTTGTAGTACAGTGTTGTCAAAAATAAGATAATTCCAGGAAGCAGTGGACATATGTATATATGCTGCTTCTAGTTTGGGCAGGACCCGTTGCCGATTAGTAGCGTTGACCTCGACATGTGGTTGAGAAACAAACTGCTGCCTGTTTATATGCAAATTCAAATGTGAAAGGATGAGAATCTGTTTGGCCTATCATTAATGCAAATGAGACTTGTGACGCTAGCACCAAATGAGGCATTTGAAGAATGAAGCAGGAAGAGTTACATCTTACAATATAAATGTTTACATTTCTTTCTTCTGTTATCTTTAACATTCAAATGTGCTGGAGGAGTAAACATTTTCGAATATGTACGTTTGATGACTGGTGAGCGACAGGACTGCCAGGACTCCTACAGGATTGACATCCACGGTCGCACCTTGGTCCCCCAAAATCTCTCCAGACGAATAACGCAGTGGTTCCTTTAAAAGGTCATCACCGAGTTGCTTCAGGTTCTTTGGATCCTATTCTTTTCCTGCTCTGTTGACATCAATGTCCCAGAGCTGCAAAGCTTAGCAAAAACCACAACAAATAACCTAAAACAATGAAAAGGAAAAAGAATTACAGTGGCAAGTTTGAAGTTTTGTCACATGGAGGCCATTTTAAGGGGAATAGTTAGATTAAACATGTTGGTGCTTATGACTTATCATCCTTAGATGCTATGACAACTGATTTCGTTATTGGTCCTCCATCTTGCTGCATTCGGGAGGACGCCGGTTCAAATACCCGTCCGGGCATCCAGATTTCGGTTTTCCATGGTTTCCCAAATCACTCCAGATGAATGCCGGGATGGTTCCTTCAAAAGTCCATGGCTGAATTCCTTCCAGTCCCTAGTCCCCACTCCCATTCCGCCTCTAATGACCTCGAAGTCGACGAGGCATATGAGTTTCGTCTTAAATGAAAACATTCTCAGTGCCCATATATATTAACTTGTCAAACTGCAGAGTGACTGCGCGCCACTGCACTGGATCAAGTAGGTACAACGTGACCAGGTTCGTGCCCTGGTCCCAGCGCACTGACTGTCCTAACTTCGGTATTTGGGCGGTTTTCAGCAATCACCCAGGCGAATGCTTGAATGGTCTCCTATTTCCGCCTCATAAACTACACATTTCACAAGCACAGATACACATGTCAGAGAAAATTTAAGTTACACAAATCGCAGATACATTGCTCCAGAAACTGACAGTCCATGGTTTCAGTTACCCAGTAGAAAGATTGGACAGATTACAAAGCATGATGAGCATCAAGGTTTTTCGTGACTCGAATGGATCTATACGCAAATAAAAATAGAAGACAAAGAAAATAATAATGATAATAATAATCTACATTCTTGTTAATTAATTTGTGTTTTATAAAATAGGTTACGTTGACTTACATTACTATATACTTAGAGCTTTCGCTTATGAATTAGAACTTGCAAGTTCTATGTTCTATACCTGAGGTATGATACAGTGAAACATATAGCCAAAATAGAACTTCTAACGTGTCCCTATTAATTCGTACGCAAAAACCGTAAGTACATAATGATGTAAGTCAACATAACCCATTTTGCAAAACACAAATTATTGAACATTAATATGTATAAGTTACCGAGAGAACTGAGAATGTCTTAAATAAAGACGTACCGCTTATGCCAGAAAAAAAAGACTTTTGTTTAGTTGCACCGAGCATGAAGGAGGTGTGAGGTAACATATTGGCCTCGTATTTGGAAGGACGTGGGTTTGAATCCCTGTCCTGTCATCCAGATATGGTTTTCCATGGTTTCCCAAAACCACTACAGGTGAATTCCGGGATAGTTACTTAAAATGGCCATGCCCGAATTCTTTCCCGTAACATGCCCCAGTCCTTTCCTGCCCCTAATGACTTCGATGTCGACGAGCTATAAACAATAATAACAAAAAAAAACTGTTTAGTTCCAAGGCAGAGGACCTACAATAATTATATTAATATCAGGAAAAAGAGTATGAGGTTGAAACAATCAAGAGAAATTTTTGTCAATCAGGATGAGAAGGATCTCGTATGACGTGATATGGTAAGCCTGTCCCTGTGGTTATTAGTACTGGTGACCTCGACGAGTGGTTAGGACACGAACCCGTATATGTGGCTGGTGGCGGTATACCGGAAGTGGTAGGGTGCGTGGGCCGTGTGGTGAGAGCTGCAGCCAGCGTGGCCGGAGAGAGCAGTGCGTTCCTGACCGCCGAGCCATGGGGAGCTGCAGCCGTCCCGTCCTTCTGGTCGTCGCCGTCTGCCTCGTCGCGGCGCTCGTGGCAGCAGCGCCGGCGCCACAGGAGCAGTCCTCCGTGGCGCCCTCCCCCAGGGGTGAGTCTGCACCACGCCCACCTCACTCTATAAGTTGTTTCACTGCGGTATCTGACTTCTGCAATAGAAAGAACAAAAAAAACTCTATGACAAGTAATACATGAAATAAACTCGATCTATTGGATCTCTCACAAACTAGAGGGGTTTCATTTATTTATTTATTCATGTTTACTGTGTAACGTTGGTGATATAATTTTTTTTAGAAATATTTTGTTTTGTTATGGCTGTGACCTGTAATTTTATTTTCATATTTTAAGGTAGCGTGTTACTTAAATGAAAATACTGATTCAGGAAATTTGGAATCATTTCTTATACGGTGAAAACTCTAGGCAAACAGCCATAGCTATCTGTTTTACAATTGCTTCAATTTTACAATACATTATCCAATTGTTCATACTCTATTTTTTCAACAGTTTCCCTGCAGGCACATCTTTTCTTCATGGTGCTTCTTTATGACACACTGATTTCGACGTTTATAGAGTTATGTAGTAGGACTGCTTTGTACATCACTTTCGGATGGATCAATATGCCACAATGCTCCATACGTTATTTGACATAATTTTTCTGTGCCCCTACCTCGCATTAGTACTTGTAATCTGAAGTCTCTCTTATTATTCAGTAACTGATATGGTAAAGGAGCTGTCACTGGAAGACAGGAGGAGTGTAAAGAAAGTGCTGTGACATTTTAGTGATGAAGCTTGGGAAGATATTGGTCGAAGAAATAGAAGTGGTGTGCGGAACGGAGAAGGTCACCAAGTGCACAGGCTGGTATTTGATTTCATGTATAAGGGAGTGGAAAAATTTTCTTTTGTAGGTAAGGCAGTGATGGGAGTGATGAAAAATTTATCATGAACGCAGATAGAATTCGAAATTAAAACTGACAAGTGGCAAAAATAGATGGGTGGGGGAGTTAACGCTCATAGTTTATTAGATAATAAAAAACATACTGTAGATGAGAGTAATTTCAACCAGTGCATACGGTCAATTACAATTAAAGTAAATTCAATTCAAAGGTTTGGTGAAATAATTTTCTGTAAAATCTTATTTCCATTCAGAAGAATGAATAATGGCTCACAGTTTCAACATATCTCTTTCCTTATTACCGTCAGAAATCAACTTAAAAAAAATAAAAATAAATTAATAATAATTAAAAAATCCATATTTTATTTGCTTACATAAATACCATCTTTTTAAATTTAATTTATTCAGTGTGCTATATAGAGATAATTAGAACTCGGAGTCTAGTATAGTGATCACCTTTTTCACGTCAGTAATGAAGTGAAATTTCACTTAATCTATTTGATACCTGCATGAAATATGTGATCTTTTATCGTTTTAGGTAATTTATATCTGACTTCTATTGATTAAAGAAAACATAGCTCAGGCGTTGCAACGTATTAAAACTGGACTCGTTGAAGTCTGACTACCTGTTGAGCCGCTTAAGTGACTAATGTACTGCCGGAAGTTTTCTGAATAGCCACAAATGATTCATCGTGGTCGAGTCATTCGAACGTCTTGAAACTGGAGTTTTATTTGTACGTGAACCTGTTAATAAATGGATCTTTCATATTCCGAAACTACTAGCTTAAACTTTCTTATATTCTTTTTTTTTCCGCTTTGCTACTGAAAGGCATACCATCTTTATCTTTCGCGGTCGCATATTTTGCCTTGGATACCATAGCAGTTGTTATTTTACACAGTGAATTCTTTGTTGCTACTTCCTTCTCGAAAAGTCGAGTTTCATCCTTTATTCAAGGTAAGTACTATCCATAAAAGTGAGTCTACTTAGTTGGCATAAATTTTTATTCTTTTCGCTTAAGATTACATTATATTCTGTATTGTTAAAACAAAATCATGACATTTAACTATGATTAATTTTGTCATTGCACGGATTATATACTAAGAACTCTCCTCTGGATATTAATAATTAAGTTCTCAGCGATTGCTGCAATACACGAAATAAGGGAAAAAGGTGGTCTTTTTTTCCTGAAACTAATTGTTTATAAAATAGCAAATTTTTAATGTTTTTACCAAGGCCTAGAATTTCAGTGGTTTTGGATTTATTCAACCGCACCTTATTCGTTTTTTTTGGCTTTACGTAAGCCTCACCGACGTCGAAGTCATGAAAGGCGGAAATGACTGGGGGAAAGGAACGAGAAGAAATTCGACCATAGCATTGTTTTTAAAGGAACAATCGTGACATTCACCCAGAATGATTTCCGAGAGTGACAACGCTATGGGCCTTGCATTCGAGAGGACGCTGGTTCGAAACCCCATTTGCGTTTTCCATGGTTTCCCAAAAACACTCCAGGTGAATGCGGGGATAGTTTCTTCAGAAGGGCACGGCCGAATTCCTTCCTGTTCCTAGCCGCCAGTGCTTTCCTGCCTCTAATGACCTCGACAACGACGAGGCGTAAAACCAGAAGCAAAAAAAGGGGGAAAACCATGTAGAACCATAATCTGGATGGCAGGACGAGGATTCAAACCTGCGTCCACCAGAATACGAAGCCACTACGCTCGGTCACCTTATTCCCTTTCTATCAAAGATCGTCTGAAATTATGATACTGAATGTGGTATGTAAAAATGTGTCAGTAGTAGGGTATACATTATCTCCAAACAGATGAAAAATAACACATATTTCCCACGGTTAACCACGAATGAGTCATTTGAAGTAAAAAAATTATTCGTTTTATTGTCAGTACAGATTCAGTAAAAAAGACAAGAAAATAATTTTTCTTGCATAAAATCCGACATGGGAGTTTTGTGTTTCATACTTGTCATCTTCTTATGAAGTCTGATTGTTTAGAAAGGTATGGACAAATACAATGTAAGATTCCACCGGTTAAAGCATAAACTGTATGAACACATAAAGGCTCGAGAAATTTTATGATGCATCTTGTAGATAAAATTAATTACCTATGAAATGATGGTTTTGGGTTATTCTTAAGTTTTTTCAATTTCCACATTAGAACATACGTACCCGTTTAGTACGTGATACAGCTACTGTTTGCAGTTGCGTTATGTTGTCCGTTGCAAACGAGTCCACGGGTCCACGAGTCCACTTAGAGCCTTGATGCTTCAGACGCGAACGGTGGGCCTGGTACAGAGAAGTGGGCGTAACTTCCTTGTTGATATACGGCGCAGACGGCTAACGGGACGGAGGAATCCTTGAGACAGAGTTGGGAGCAGCTTGCGTGGTCACGCCCTCATTGTACTGCGCCAGCCTCCACCAAATATAGCTTTATACCATCTCTTGGTTTGGAAACCTGTTCCAAACAATACGGATCCGTCCGCCTATTGTTCAGATTTCAGCTGGCTGTTTTTAGACCTACTTTTTTGTCCTCTTCATAGTATCAAACGTTAAATGAAATAGTGGCAATAATAGTGAACAGAAAACAATTTCACATCGTAATAATAAATCGAAAAAAATAAAGTATGGGTAAAGAGAGTATACCCGAAATAACAAAATACAAAACGGGCACAGTGAATGAAAAAAATTATAGGTGGTACTTGAATGATTTGAGGGAGTTTCAGTAGGATTCACGGTGTGACATAGTCAGTCTTCCATTCTTATCTTCACAGCCCTGATTGTCTTTGGATGATGTTTTGGCATCCCCAGTCTCCCGTTTTCAAATATAAAACAACTTTCAAAGAAAATACCTCAAGAAGAGAGGTAATACTTTGCTTAAAAAAATACATTTCTGTATTCGGGTATATCCAATTCATTACTAACTACACCATTATTGTTCCCACTTACCCTTTAAATATCTGTAGATTTATTATTAACCAAAATCCTACCATTTCTTAAAATTCGCTATTAAGCACCTATATACACTGAAGATCCAAAGATACTGGTACACCTGTCTAATATCGTGAAGGGACCCCGCGAGAACGCAGAAGTGTCGCAACACGACATGGCATTGACTCGACTAATGTATGAAGTAGTGCTGGAGGGAAATGACACCATGCATCCTGCAGGGCTGTCCATGAATCCGTAAGAGTACGAGAGGGTGGAGATATCTTCTGAACTGCACGTTGCAAGATATGTTCAATAATATTCATGTCTGGGGAATCCGGTGGCCAGCGGAGATGTTTAAACTCAGAAGAGTGTTCCTGGAGCCACTCTGTAGCAATTCTGGACGTGTGGGGTGTCTGTCGCATTGTCCTGGTGGAATTGCCCAAGTCCGTCGGAATGCACAATGGACATGAATGGATGCAGGTGATCAGCCAGGATGCGTACGTACGTGTCACCTGTCAGAGTCGTATCTAGACGTTTCATGGGTCCCATGTCACTCCAACTGTACACGCCTCACACTATTACAGTGCCTCCACCAGCATCAACAGTCCCCTGCTGACATGAAGGGTCCATGAATTTATGAGGCTGTCTCCATACCCGTACACGTCCATCCGATCGATACAATTGGAAACGAGACTCGTCAGATCAGGCAACATGTTTCGAATCATCAACAATCCAATGTCGGTGTTGACGGGCCGAGGTGAGGCGTGAGGCTTTGAGTCGTGCACTCAGCAAGGGTATACGAGTGGGCCTTCGGCTCCGAAAGCCCATATCGACGATGTTTCGTTGAATGGTTCGCACGCTGACACTTGTTGATGGCCCAGAATTGAATTCCGCAGCAATTATGCGAAAGGGTTGTACTTCTGTCACGTTGAACGATTCACTTCACTCATCGTTGGTCCCGTTCTTGCAGGATCTCTTTCCGGCCGCAGCGATGTCGAAAATTTGATGTTTTACCGGATTCCCGATATTCACGGTTCACTCGTGAAATGGTCGTACGGGAAAATGCCCACCTTAACGCTACCTCGGAGATGCTGTGTCCCATCTCCCATGCGCCGACTGTAACACCATGTTCAAACTCACTTACATCGTGATAACCTGCCATTGTTGCAGCAGTAAACGATCTAATGCCTGCGCCAGATGCCTCTTGTCTTATATAGGCGTTGCCGACCCCAGCGCCGTACTCTGAGTGTTTAGATAACTCTGTGTTTGAATACGGATGCCTATACCAGTTTCTTTGACTCCTCAGTGTATATAAAGAACAGTATAGTGAGTGAAACCATTGAAGTAAGTAAACTGTGTTCCTACGAAAGTTTTCGGCGCCGTTCCAGTTAACTGGCTGTGAATATTGACTAATCTCGTTCATATTTGTCTATCTATCTGCACCTCGCCACAGCTTCCACCTGTTTTCTTCCCGTTTTCTAACACCAAATATAGATCTTGGACGTGTAGTTTCTCTGAGTCGTTTTCCTATATTCTGCAACTTTCCCGACTGCATTGAAACACTGGTTCATGACATCCACGTTTTGGGCATAAACTACAAGAGTTTCAGGGCGTGGAAAAGAGAGCAGTGATTTTTTTTTTTTTTTTTGAAGTTACAAAAGGATCCAGTCACTAACTGATATGATACAGGAATTGTACTGGGAGTCATTGGAAGACAATACAATTTAGGGGAGAGTACTGGGGGTTTACAAGGGGTAATTTAGTGATGAGTCTTGGAATGATAATTATCGAAAGATTTATAAAGTGAATGGAAGGGAAAAGATGACCATGAGCACAAGCTGACCGGGAGTGGGAAAATTCTCTTTTGTGGGTTAGGGTGTCAGGGATTGGAATACATTATCACAGGAAATGATGAATAACTTTCTAAAAATGGTAAATGAGTTTAAAATTAAAATTTGTAAATAGCAAAGCTAGACGGATGGGGCAATTTTACAATCAAAGTTTGTACGAAAATAATGATAAAATTAAAAAATAATAAGAAATGGTTAGATAGATGACTAGGAAATTTTTACCGGTGAATGCTCTCCACTACAATCAAATCCAATTCAATCCTGTCATTGGGTCCAAACCACCTAATCACAAACTTCCAGATTTTATTCTCTCAGGCTGTCCTTTCTCTTCTTGTAATTCCCAAAACACCTCTAAGAACTCTATTTTTCCAAATTCCACACTAATCCAATTGTTCTCCCTCACACTCCATATTGCTTGCATATGGTAACGAGCAGTATGATTTAAACATTATCAATTAAGACTTTGTAGGTACAATTTTACCCCACAGCAGATGTTTAATATTTTGGAAGAAATTTCTCCCTTTTTATAAACTATTGCTTGTTTTATTCTCCACTCTCCCTTCAGCCGTAGAACTTGCACTCAGGTATTTAGTAATCTACCCAAAACATTCTGTATCACTGGGGTTTCTTTACAAGATATATAACGCACTCTTCAAAAGCAAAATAAAGAAGGATATTCCCATCAATAATATCACGACTACCGAGCGTGGTGGGTGAGCGGTAACGTTCTGGCCTCGCATTCGGGAAGACGTGGGTTCGAATCCCCGTCCGGGCATCCAGATTTGGGTTTTCCACGGTTTCCCCAAGTCACTCCAGGCGAATGCCGGGATGTTTCCTTTAAAAGTTCCATGGCCGAAATACTTCGCATTCCTTGTCCTCCCCCTTTTTCCCTTCCCGTCCCTATGACATTAACGTCGATGAGGCGCAAAGCCATAACCAAAATAAAAGAAAAACATATCTTCAGCCTGTTATAACCAAAATCGCTTCCACATCTGCATCTTGAGATAATACTTTCAAAGTTCTGAGTACGACATGATATTAGCATTTTACATACTCGTCTGAAAGTTCTCTTCATGTTTTTAATTATGATTTTGCAGTCGCTACTCCGTTACTTGACTCATGTATTATGAATCATTCCTCAATCTTCAATTCTTCCTCCACGGTTCATTAAAACGATTTTCTCATTACCCTGGATGTTCGGCTGCGTTTTTTTTTTTTTTTTTTTTTTTTTTTTTTTTTTTTTTTCAAAACCAATGAAAACTAACTTATGGACCACAGCTCAAGGATAAGATCGTAATATAAAAAGCTCTAAAATGGGTGATCTCATGTATAACGAAAGTAATAAAACTCTTTTTTCATATATGAAAAACATTTTTATCATAGTATTCATACAATTTGTGTTTTCTATCAGCCATTCACTTACTACACATCAACGGACCACAGCAGATTCTTTAAGATGATAATTAAGATAGTATATTCATTTATTTATTACTTTTATACCCAATTAGCCATTCGCTTAATATAATAATCCCATTGCTCAATTGATGTCTCAGAATTGTGAGTACTAATTATTTGATTCGTATTAATATCTTAACTATTGTTCGCGGAAATTTGCTGGGCGTGTAATTAGATAGAACGCAGATATATTATCCAGTTTTGCTTCACTACTGATCCGTGAGAAAATTTCGCGAAGGATATAGGATGAATAGAGAGATTGGTAGTTTGTGGCAGGATGAAAGACAAACTGCCTCATTTTAAACAATTGTTTATTTATATGTGAAATAGATACGTTGCAACACACTTACACCGTGTTACGAAATAATTATAAATGATGAAATGTTTGCCTAACAGAAACAATAATATCCGAAAATCTCCTCACTTTAGACAACACACACAGTTTATCACTATCTCTGCTATATGTGGAGCTTCTATCTAGCGGTAGTGCGATCACTGCTTATCGACGCCAGCGAGCTTAGCAGCTCGACTCTTAACTGGGCGTAGACATGACCTTGATTGTTCATAACGGGTTGAGTTTTGAAAAATTCCTTTCTTAATTAATGCTATCATGAAAGAGGAATACTTAACCAAAATAGATAAATGAGCTATCATTTTAAAGATTAAGTATGAAGGGACATAGATGGCTCATCTAAGCAAATCACCTTTTAGAAATAATATATATGATAACCTCCTCTGAAGATTTGGAAAGTGGCATGATAAGTGGTTCGGAAATCTGTCATCTATTGTCTCAGTAGCATTCTACAGTATGTCTTCATTTTATGTAACGGCATGAATTCAATTGAGTAAAGAATGTTAATTTTAAAAAATGAAGTTAGTGATTTATTGGATTATTAATTTGGAGAAAAGATAAAGCCATTTAGCCTGTTACTGCCATTCCACCAGTTTGTTTACAACTTTTTATTAAGAAGGTACACTGAACGAACACAACAGCGTCAGTGCCAGAGGCCTACACCGAACTCGATCCGGTACCTGTGGTATGAATAGCTAGCACGCTAGACTCTACACTGTTCAAGTCTGTGAAGCAGTGGCTAGAGACATTAGGAAGCCGTTAAATTATAAACAGAATATGATAAATAACACGATGAAAATTTTTATCGACATTAGCAGCGCCTCAGTAGCGTAGGGGCTAGAGTACTGGTTCCGCGTGCCAAAGGTCGCCGGTTCGAGTCCGTGTTTAAATGTGTTGAGTGTGTAAATGCCAAGTCTGTCCTGTGGTGTCCATACTTAGCAATTAAAATGTACTGGAGAAACTGATTCACATTGAGCTGGCTGTATGGTATTAGTTGCCGAATGCCATAAAGAAAAAAAAAAAAAAAAAAAAACAGCGTATCAAGAACGTGAATAAAAGTTTTAAGAAGAACGTTTCACAGTGAGAGCTAACATTGCATAAAACGTTTAAACGGGCTAAATTCATGAGATGAACCCATATCAGATTAACTACTTGTAATCAGACACAAGTGAAAGTTCTATAAATTTTAGACTGATGTGAATTGAAGTTTTACGATACAGTACCTTCAGACCTGTTTCGGAACATGTAACTACAAAAAAGAACATTGTTGTAAATAGATCGCGAAAGAACAGAAAATTATATTTTCAATACAAACCTTAGAGCAATTCGGAACCACAGTGTACCTTCAAAACAGTTCTAGGTCTGTTGGGAGATTCTAGTTATTTGAAGCGCAATAAACTTCAGAATAAGTCATTAAATACACGAATAACATTAGTTTAGGCATGCCGGTTATTCCATATTCGAGTACATCGAACTTGGAGAGACGCAGAATTACTTACTATTCTGAGGTGGAGTATCGTAAGCTTCACTCAGGTCGTGATCGCAGAAGAGGCCGATCAGATTCCTGTGCGTGTGACAGACATCTGTGACGCGAATGGAATATGAGCGTGCAAGAATGCGACCGCGACCTTCAAGGGAACTGGGGATTCTCCTGCATTTGTCTACTGACTGTCCCAGTATGCAAACCAGAGATGATGTCAGAGTTTCAGCTAAATATTTTATATCACCAAGCTGAAGAAGAGGAATGTAATTTCACATATGACTTTGCTTCAGGTTTAGGAGACTACTCATTATATGATAGAGAAGTGATTATAGTACCATAAAACTTATTCTTTCTATTTTAAACGATAAAATGAATCACGGGTGGTTAGAAATGTACACAGGAGATCGATTTGATGTTCAATGTAATGTTATCTGTATTGTGGTACTGTTTGGCACCATCTAATACTCTTCTTAGGTAGCCAATTGATAAAAATCTATATATATATATGGAATGGAAAAGATACTATAATCACCACTGGGACAACTTTGGGTAAAATAAGTCTAGCGATCTTTAATACCCAACTGCACATCATATCACTTGAAGAACTTGCAAACTGCATAATGGAACTAAATTTGGTTGATGACACAGAGAAAGAGATAAACTATGGATACCCACAATAAGTCAAGGTCTACTTCGCACAGTAATGTAAATAATAATTTAATACAACAAGTCATTGAACGAAACATAAAATGATACATACGATGTCAGTGACAAGTAAATACAGAGGAAACAGTTGACGGTTACTCAAGGTGATATTCCAAAGAAGATAAATGTTACAGATAATTATTCAAACGTTGAGTGCAAATTATATGTCGAAAGACACGACGAATCTTCAAATCATATATCTGTTTGCGCATAGCATGGCACCAGTTGTGCTTTGGCGTGTATAATATCATGACACGACGGCGCGGTCTTATCCCTAACGCTCATTAATGGTTGTCACTTACAGACAAACGAGGATGCGGTGTAGAAAAGTTTGAGATTTATTGCAACTTCGACCTATTTAAAAGTGGCTCTTTATTTGAACTATCGCTCAGCGCATCGAAAATTCTTATGTTAGCAAAGTTTAGGTGAAATACAAGAAGTGTTTTCCTTTGCAGTGAAGGGCATCAGACATCTAAACAAATTAATTCGAGAGATGACCAAAATATAATCATAGATACTACCAGATCTGATTTTCAGTATTTTTGACAACTGACACTTGTAGGGCAGTAGCACTATATTTATTGTGATCCAGCCAATCTCTCACATTTAGCATTAAAATCTCATATATTATGTGCAATGTTCTTTACTTTATTACACTGGCCGTAATGGCAATAGCTGTTGATTACAAGAGTCTTGCTAGCATTTTAAAGCTTTGCTATTAATTTAAAAAATGTTTATTTAGCTTCTGATATGTTTTGTAACAGCAACAATGTCGATAACCCCCAAAATCATGGCAATTGAAAAGTCGGAATAACCTCAGAATAACGACATATCATGTCAGGAGTTAATTTATCACCACAGATAAGATATGTGTTACGCCGACCCGAAGTTTTCGTTCATAGTAAGACGCTGTAGTGGCAGGCTGTGACGACGATTTTTTTCCCTTTAAGGGCTTTACGCTTTGTCGATGTGTATGTCACCAGAGGCGGGAAAAGACTAGGAACAAGGAAGTGGCAAGGAATTTGGCCATGGTCTTTTGAAGGAACCATCGCGCGTCGAGACAAGTACGACGCGAAGGTTTTTCCAATGAAATGAAAGATAAAGTTAACTGTAACGGGGTTCCTATGTCTTCTGCCTTTTCCCGCAGGATTAACGAGGGTAGAGTTCCGCACTCCCATTATAACTTACGGCACTACAAAGGTTTTTCCTTCGCGGTACTGGTTGGATAGCAGGCTGAGTGAGCCTAGGGAAACCTTTCCGGACGTTCAGCTTCCAGGAAAAATCCTCGTTTTTTTCTGGGATCGAACTCTGGCCTTCCAGGCCGCAGACAAACGCTCTACCGCCTGAAATACGTGACCGCCCTGAAATGAATTACGAAACATAGAAATAATTAAGGTACGGAAAACGGTGCGTTGAAATGTCTTTCTTTCACTAAAACTGCCATGTTGTTTAGAAACGACCATACGGCTGCGACTTGCACCGTTAATCATTCTGAGGAGCCGTTTCGCTTGTGAGCATAAACAGAAAAAAACTGTTGAATGAGCAGATTTCTTACTAAATCACTGCGGATATTTCAACACGTCTGCTGACATTTATATCGATTCAAATATTTACGAAAGCAGCAGGTTGCATATGCTTCACATTCTCGAGACTAAGTGGCAAACGTTCATTACAATATCGAGCCAGATGGGTGAGCGATAACTATGAGACCGAGCTTTTAAAAGGACGTAGGTTCGAATCGAGTGGCCATTCTGATTTCGGCTATCCATCGTTTCCACAAATCATTTCAAGTGAATGCCGAAATGGTTTCTTCAAAACTCCATTCAGACCTCCATTCCACACCTCATACCTCTCCATCGTATAATTACCACCACTTCGACGACGTGTGAAGCCATAAAAATAAAACATAAAAAATAAGTTTTTCTACTTGCTGCTATCTACTACAATATTCTATCTTACAGTGTCACAAACAATTAATCTATTTTTATTTGTTGTTGAATATCTGTAAAACCAAACTTTTTTCAGTAACAACGAGTTGACAGTTATTGTATGTAATTTCATGTGCTGATTATTCTTTAGAGTATAGAAACTAAAACCATTGTAAAATTTACATTCACAGGTGGAATAAAATCTCAGAATTCTTTTTTAGACCGCTAGAACATGCGACTGTTGGCGAGAAGTATAGACTCCGGTGATACGCTAATTTCACACTTTCTAGTCGCTACGCATTCTCTAGAGCCAACTTTCTCCGTTAAGCTCCAATTGATAGATTTATGTTCCAGTTGCGTCGTCTAAAAGTGCTGGAGATTGATTTGAATTTCCTGTCGCAATATCTCTTAGTCAGTATGTCAGTGGCGCTGTAGTAGAAGATAGTCAGTTGATTATTTTGTCATAGCAATGTTTACGCGTATCTGTGAAGTTCATTTCAAACTTTAAACAACAAGGCATTAGTTTCATGAAAACAATCGTATTCTATTATTTTACATTTCAGCAGTGGATCATCCGACATTTTCTGGAGGTGAGAGGTATTAATTTTAAGCAGAAACAATTTTCCTGTTATGTTGATATTAATACTTAACTCAACGTTAAATACTGTTAGGACGTAAGTGCCAGCTTGAGGTCATGGTACTTGTATGTTCTGTTTAGAAATTTAAGCAAGTCTAGAAGTATAATGGTTCTGAGCAAATTTCTTTGATGTATCATAACTAGGGCGGATGTCAAAATGAAAAGTCTCGAAATGGCCTATTTGCAGTCGCACCAGTTCAAACTATTCAAACCTTGATTTGCTACCGTGGTATTAACATCCTTGAAGCTGTGAGTGTTTCGGTTCAAATGAAAGAAATATAATAAATGCAATCCATGGTATAGCTAAGGCGTTATAGATGCGTAGATGTGAACATAATGCAAGAATAAATATTCTTCACTTCAGATTCACTTATGTCACGATTTTTGTAAAAAAAATTTATAAGGAATAGTACTCAGAACGATCATAGCCTTCCTTTTAAAGCTGTAAACCAGTAAATGGGTGAGAATTTGATGTATCATTGGCCAGATCGAGAGTCAATACCGGTGCTTACACAATTTCAGATCAAATCATGCAGGATGGTGAATATTCTTCAGATTCTGTGCGCCTTCTAACGTTGGTTGATAAGTTCACGCAAATTTCGTATATGACAAATATATTAAAGAAGATTAATCTGCTGGATGTCAAAACTACCTCTTGTTTTGAAATTAGGCCTAGCGCCTGTCTGAAAAGAAATGCGTTATCTCTATTTGCAAGCCGCGTCCGTTCTGCATGTCAAAGCAGTATCTCTGCATAAATTTCGAATCACTGTTTGTCCTTGTGGAACGAATTGCCGATGCGAAGCTCAATGGACGTCACGAGAAGCAATCAGCATGCACTTCACACTCAAGTAAACTGATTTGACCTTCATGTTGATAAGTATTGTGGATTTTTCCACAGGACAATGACTGAGCGAAGCGTACTTACTTTTTTTTTTGTCCCTTTTTTTTTACTTTTTCTAACAGGTTGCAAGTCCCGTACCCTCCTAAGAGCATTCATCTCACTGAATAGAATTTAGGCTTACTTTCCTCTACGTATCCTACAGACTTTCTTCGTTGTGAAGGATTGTTGCACTTCTATTTAAGATTGGAAGGGGGTGGGGGAACGGTGGTTCCCGAAACACTCAAATAAATACTACAATTGAATGAATAGAATCAAAGCCAAAAGTCAGTGTTCTGTCGGGAATTTTATGGTCATAGTCAAAATTAAAGGCATAATAAATTAATTTTCCACAATGTTTTCCTAATAGTGTCTGACAGCTAAATCATATTTAATACTCCTCTTTACTTTAACTCTACAGAAAAATAAATATGCAGTTTCTTGTACCACATCTAAAAAAGTGCGTTTTTATGAAAAGGTCAAATTTTTGTGGTTCTATCAAATGTTAACTGCACACAAAATCCAGAAATCCTACAAACGCAATTCTAGATGAGTATGGAAATCCATATGACTAAGCTGTTCCTTGACTTTGGATTAAGTATAAGGCATGTGTTGGCAATGATGTCTAGATCGATATAGTGTAGGAATCAGCAGTAGCATGTCGATAAGGAAAAAGGCATCCTGTCATAAATTACCACTTGACTTCAAAATCAGAAAGATATGTAAATGGAGTAGCTGTTTTAATTATTTTTATACATGGCCTTCGGCTTCTGCGATTATTCAGCCAGTTCCAATTTATATTTTCCCAACAATTGTATCAGGTATTGCTCATATAATTGTGGCATGCTATAGAGAAGACAACACAAGACGAACATAACACTTAATTAAAACCTTCCATGCCCGCGACTGTACACGAATTGGCGACCCTTACAATACTAGCGTAGCGCGCTAACCTGTACACTGCTATGCCCAGCAAATGGAGTGGATTACTAAAAGCGCTATTAAACAAAATATTACACTTCAAATATGGTAAGAGTTTAATTTAAAAGTTTGTATGTAACGTAAATGGGTGGGTAAGTAAATTTTCAACATGATATAAACTTCGTCGCTAGAAGTGATATTACTAAATTTCTTCATACGACCTACAAACGTTTCTAGTCTTGGCAGTAAAACTGTAATTCTGCCGTGATACAGGAAACGGTAATTAACAGAATTATACCGTGCTTACAATACATTACTACAAACTGTCGTTAGTGATTTTTTCATTAACTTATTGCAATTATTATCTCATAAGAATTAAATAAAATTATAGGTGGGTTGATAGTTTAATTATTTTTGTGTATTTAAAAATGAAGAATCACATGGCCCGTTACGCTTTGAGACAGACAATTGGGTTTTTAATTTTCATATGTTTAAAGCCAGAGTATTTGATAACTTTTTCGTCAGTTACCTGCATTGTTCTATTAGCTCTGAGAAGTGTCAGAAGACTACCCAACGAATTTTGGAGATGGGCCACAATTTCGATTTTAAGTTAGCCTGCGGGCCATGTAATACTTACCTATAGTTAAAATAAATATTTAAATATAACAAAGATACAAGTAACACGGTTTAATTACAATCAAAAAGTAAAATCAATCAATGAGACCTTTGTAGAGGTTTTAGAAAAACCCAAATCTGAATGCCCGTTCAGGGATTCTAACCCATGTCCTCACGAATGCGAGGCCAGAGTGTTAACCACTCACCCACCACGCTCGGTGACATGAAGTTAAGAGGAAGAGAGATATAAAAACTCCAAAGTTATCATTTGGTCACAAAAATAATGATGTAAATCATGGAATTTGTGTATATTTATTTATTTTTGTGCTATGTAATATTTTCTCGTTAGTTTGGAAAGATATTCGTTAATAGTGGGGAAGAATTTTCTATTATTTGTGATTCTTTACTTTGGATAAACGTAGGTATAGCTTCTGCTTAGATTGAAGTTCCGTCTCGTTATCGTATTGTCTAGTCCTTTGGCCTTCAAGGTTCAAAGGTATTTATTGATTCCGGTCTTTGGATTGGTTTGTGTTATGTAAAAAGTGTGTTGTCTTTACAGTAGCACAGAATAATTAAGTTGTTGAATGTTTATTACAACTGTAATTGTATTCATTACACTTACCTGTTTGATCTGGCTGAAAAGCTGAAAAAAGTGTTAAAAAGACAGACAAGAAAAAAGAGACAAATTTCTACAGAGTCTATCACAAAGAATAGTATCTTCCTCGACTCACATAAACATGAATCTCCGTAAAACTGATTACGAAGACAAACCAATAAATACTGACCAACCTGGAAAGCAAATTTTGTCAATGAACCAGTAGATTTTTCTTATGAAGGAATTGTTTCGCAACCTTGAGCTACCTCAACAGGCTGCTTAGTCACTTCATTACTGTGATTCAGCTACACCAGATCACAGCAGCGTTCTTCTCATTATATAATGCCAAATTGGTCCTCCTTCATACATACAGTAGTTAACTGGAGTAGTTTCTCGAACCGTTTGCATCTGCACATTGAAACCTTGCGGTTTCTTACAATGGACGGTAAGGCCAGTCTTCAGGTAAGATGTGTCATCTATCCAGATGATATTTTTACAACAGAAGGACTTTATGTGGCAGTAGGGGTATCTTCTAAAGTTTTAAGTATTTATAAGCCCTCTCCTTTTTGAAGACTAAGTCATTTCTCCTATGGTACAATTTTTGATTTATCCCCATTCAAGATGAGGATCAAAGGACGAGGAAGATGTCTGAGAAAATCAGCTAAAACATCATATTTTAAAACTGTGTTAAGTTACACGAGGGGGATGAGATTTGAATTTTCGATATATGTTTTCGGAGAGAGATGTGTAGAGTAAAAATTATGAATAAAGTGTTTGTTGAACCGGTGTTGAATAGTCATGGATCAAAGAACACTGGCAAGAACAAATAATGAATAGGAAAAAAGGATAAATGGTGTCCTGAGGGGTAAAGATCTCCTACCAACACATATAAAGTGTATAATGGAAGGAAGGAAAAGAGGAATGAAGAGCGGAATAAAGCTGATTATGACATGAAATATGGAAAGTATGATATGCCCAAACATTGCGCTTGTGTGGTGTCAGGGATTGTTCTGGACAAACGCTGCTACCTTTTCCTCGGTTTATTCATATTCGGCATTGTGATTTATTTATCGTTCCTATCGTCCCAGTATATCATACGACCTTGTGTGAAACATGTCTGAAAAGAACACAGACATAAAGAATGAATTCGTTTAAATAGGCGTAACTCCGCTACACCATTCCTGCAGTATGAGAATGACCTAAAGGAAAAACATCATCTTAGTTTTCGTCTTATCACTGCGTGGCTGGATTACAGGTTCAGTGACACGAAGAGTACGCGACATATTAAGACTCGCGGAAGCTACAAAAAATTTCACCTTCTTTCACTCCATCGCTGCTTTTCTTTGCAATTTGTGGTATAGTTTAATACGACATTGTGGACTGCAACCAAAGCCATCGCACGTAAATGAGGAATGCGTTACTCTCCAAGCGATGAATGTTACTAATCTTGATGTACTGGAGGATGAGTTGACAGAAAAATTAGTTGACACAATGATGGCAGACGCAAGAAGACTTACCTTTTGAACAGGAAGCAGGAGATCTACATGCAATACGAAACTTATCTGGCCATATGATGTCAGAACCAACTTTTTAACTCCGGTAAAGGTAGCGTTCAGAGTACTTAACTCGCTCGGCATGCATTATAAAATCTGTGACCAACTCGTTGCTGGAATTTACCGTCTACTGCAACCTGATAAACATTTAAAACTTACAGCTACATGACCAAATTTCTGACTTTATACAATGCTTTTGATATAAATTTATGCACACACAATTTTATTTTCCATGTTCCCAGATTTTTCTTTAATTCTGGAATTTCAAATTTCTAGGAAATTAATTGCCCTTTTTATCACCGCTTATTCAGTGGAGATTTCTGTAAAGTTACCAAATTCGTTCGTTATCCATCTATTTAGCAACCGAGCAATGTGCATGGCTATGCACTTTCAGCGTCCGATCACCGGTATGCTGCGATTGACACATACTGACGTTGAAAAACATTTAATCAACTCAAAAGACATTTCTATCACTTAACTTTTTAATGTTTTTGCTATAACGCCCTTAGTTGCTATGATAGCAGTTTCTGTTATTGGTCTTCCATCTTGCGACTAAACAAGGCAATTTAACTGGTATGAAATTATGAATTTTCTCGTACTAATATATAAGCTAAAATTATAATTTGATAATAATATAAATTAACCTAACCCATTTTACATAAAAATACAAATCAATTAACATTATTGTCTTAAATAAAGACAAAAAGCGTTTGCCATAGAAAGAATTTTGTTTAGTTGCACGAAGAAGATCAATAGCAAAAACTTTTTCTACCATTACGAGTATTTATAGTCCAAATATGACATTTCGCATGGATATTCTGGGCAAATACATTGTATTAATTTAGGTCCATTTAGTTGTCTCCTAACCTTCAAACTTTAAAGTCATTACAAATATTTGAACATACTCTTGCAGTTTTCCCAATATCTGTTATATTTTAAAATATTTGGGTTTCTTTCCCCACCTTATAGTTCAACTTTCATATTTGTTCGTATGAAACGTTTTATGCAATAAGTCACTTAAAATAGTACAAATTTATGTGATATCGGAACTACCAAATTTCTGATAATTGCAAATTTCAATTTTCCGTAGTTTCCGGAAATCGCTCCAGCCCCATGCCGGAATAGTTCCCTCCAAAGTCTATAGCATAAATCCGTCCTGCTACCTGCTTCATCCACAATACTCTCCAGATTTTAATGATCTCTACATCGACGTGTCGTATGGATCTGAAAAAAAAATGGAACAATTGCTCTTCTTCTGTACAGTTTAATATTTATCTATGATGTCTAAAATTTTTTGAATCAATTGACGTGTAATAACCCTATTCGTTTTTAAGAAAAAAGTAGCTCCTTATTCCATTAGAGAAAAAAATTGCTGTAAAAACTTACAACCTTTCTGTAAACTAGTGATAGAATGCGGAAGTGTTTATATAATCTATGACCTTCCAAAGTGACCAATTCTTTTAGGGTGTTGTTTTCAGAAATGTTGTCTAATGAATATGTTGGAGATTTACTGCATTTGCATGGAGAAAGTCATGTGGTCTCGATTGTTTGTTTGTAGCTCTGGGCCAGGCGTTCGATGAGGTGGTGGTGGGAACTGTGCTGCAGGTCCGTCCCCGCGCCCCTGTCACCAGACAGAGTCGCCGCCTGGTAACCACCAACTCAACTGAGGAGGCGCGGCAGCGCAGACACGCCAGGTAACTTACGTCTCCAACCAACAGATGACACTGCTGTGACAACTTCTGCAAACTTCACAGCTATAACACATTGGCGGATGAGAACTTCTATGCCTTAGCAACATCTGGGCGTGCTATTGATAAACTGCCAAATATGAAATTTCGTTTAAATTTCTTGTACATCACTCTTTATAAGCGTATCATGTTTTCTCACGTCATCCTATAATTTTTTAATCATCATAAAAAAACTCAAATGTATAGCAGTGGAAGATACAATTAAAATTTCTGATTATTGTGATCTTGATCTTATTCGATAGATACGAAACAAACCAGCTCGCTATGAGATTAAGAATCATGTTTTTTTTTTTTTTTTTTTTTTTTTTTCTCATACACACACTCGCGGTACATACTAAGCAGAGAGACATAACATATAAAAATAAACAGAATGTATGCAAAAAATGTCTACACCTTTCCAGTATGAAATCTTTTAACCATGTGTAAAGATTTGTACATATATAAATATTTTTCCTAGAGTGCTCCTATCGTACAGTTGTATTGGAAATGTAAACTTGGATGTTTAACTGTAGTATTTGTACTAATATACTAAAGCATTCATGTACTGATCTGAAATAAACAAATATTAATAAACAGAAGGTAAAAATTTCCACCTGCTGAACTAATTTTATGTGAGCTTACCCCACTCCATCGTTTACGCCAAAAACTGTCCTTTCATAACTTGTTCATATTTATTACTTTCATCGGAGACCCCTTATTTATTTTTTGGATATGTAACACTAAATTAACTGCTTCAGCTGAGCTATTAAGATCCAGCAAGTCATTTAGGTGTTTGAATATTTGACTTACTTTGAGTTACAATAATTTCGCATTAAATGAATATCTTTCAGAGTTTTTTTCATAATACGTTTTACCAAAATAATTTTAGCACAAGTTATTTGCCATAAATTATTACTTAGCCAAGTCAGAGACATAGATCGTCACCTGTTTCGAACAGTAAATACTCGTTATTTTTATTTGGTGGAAGGCATTGTCTTCGGAAAATTGAAATTTTTAACGTGTTTAAAGAAGTGTGACAATTGTTTTTAAAGTCTGGAATTGCCATGTTTTGGCATCGCAGTCAGAATACGTTCTAACTGAACCATAAATATAAATTTGTGCGCCCTTATTGTTTTTGAGTAAGGGTGATGAATTTTTAAAGAGATTTAGTGACTCACACATACATTATTTTTTAAAACATGCATACGTTTTAAGAATTTAGTAATGTGTTTAATTCGAAACATGCAACTTTACATTCGTAAAATCTAGTTCAAATATGCCATTCTCTCAATACATTAGTGAAAAGTGGCACATAGTTTTCAAGTATTCTATTGTAACTTCCGCAGAAAGGATTTCTTAGATCTTGCGAACATATTTTCATTAAATCGTATCCTAATAAATTTTCGTCCTCAAAACCTTTGCAGGAGCTAATATTACTAATGATACAATAGATTTTTTTCCCGTTTGCTAAGTTCTCAGCCTCAATACTCAGCTTCTATATTAATTTTAAAAGAATTTCGTGAGGTATTTTTCTTAAATTTCTCGTTTCCCTTGGTGAGATCTTGTTGACGTCACCCCCTCTCCCCCCCCCCCCCCCCGGTACTTCCCAACGTGAGACTGACGTCGTAATTTTGAAGAACAATTTTTGTTTTTTATATATTTCTGCTGCTCTTTGAAGGGCGGCAGTGTGAAATAATGTCTGAACGACTTTCGGAACCTGGTACTAAAATTTGGATTAATTGCTTCTATATGATGTCCTCGTCACGCTTTGCGCTCTTATTTTGCGGGAAAGTCTCCACAAATTGAATTATAAATGCCGTAATATGAGAGGCTATGCAACTGCGAAGTTCTACCAGCATTCCCAGAATGACATAAAAATTATCGGTACAGGGACCTAATCAACTTAAAAATTTTAGTTTTGTCACAGGTGTGGGCCTGTACCAAAAGAAAAAATTTCCGAAAATTTCGTTTTGTAGTATCTATCATGGAAATGACGTATTTGTTTACAACGGAAACAATTAATTAACTTTGATTGCTTGTTTAGAGAAAAGATGGCGAGCATCACTGTATTACAACTCGGTTAAATATTGTCTATTTGTCAATTTTTTGCGACTTTTTACAACGGAGAAAATCTGTAACGGCAAAAAAATATTACAATAAAGGATTAAACTCACATTTTAAGAGACTGAGGCATCTAATAGCTCATATTTCGGAGTTTTTAATTTAATTTGTGGCGACTCTTCCGCAAAACAAGAACGTAAACGTGAAGAGGACATTATATCGGAGCATCTACTCCAAATTTCAACAGCCTAATATCACTTTCTAGTAGGTTCCGAAAGTTGTACAGTCCTCTAAAAAGTTAACACGTGAAATTTTTATGGACCCACCCTCCTATTTTAAGCTCTCGTGATTAATGAGAAGTGTTATTGGTACTTATTGTTCTTTAATAGTTGTTTTGTTCATTCAGTTTAACATTTGAGATCTGATGTAGTCTTGACTGTCATTTCAGTCATTTCCTGTAATTTTTTAGCCTAATTCTTCAATAATTTTTCATTTACTCATCACGTCGAAGGCATATTACATCTTTACAGCATCTTGTAACAGTGCTGTGTTACCCTTCGTTGTATTTCTGGAATGCTGTGAATAAAGACCTCAGTGATGTTCATAAAACAAATTAGTATAAGGGAGGAACTGTTGACAACCATTCAGTTTACTTAAGATGGATCAAGTTGCTAACAATGATTCAACAACTAATCTTTAAACGCTAACTGCAATACATATTAATCGTAATAACAACAATAAAAAGATCAGTAAGTAATGTATCCATATTTCTTGAGGATGTTTCAAGTTAACAACACACATGCAATATTAATAAAGAGATGGATGGTGCAATAACAAACAACGACGCATCTATTGCAGAAGACAGAACAGAAGAAGATACTGTCAGTCAATTCTGCAGTAAATCCCGTAATTAAATAAATTGATATTGAAAAGCGTCTGATATGATGACAGTTCGCTTCTGAATTTGTCTGTGTCGAGTTTCTATAGCGTCATTTTGCGTAGTTCATCCTTCACTAAAATGTACTAAAAGAAAATCATAAGACGCAATTTTCCAGTGCACATCATTTACTTTTGTATGACAACAGTTCAACTGCTTTCAAATTCTTGAGCTTACTGAAGTAAAAGCTCTAACATATCAGCCGTAATCTAACGCTGGAGCTGCACAAAAAGCTGTCATACACCGAATTCTGTGACGTAGTAAGAGAGGAATGTGGTGACGTTAAGGTCTGACATTTCAGAAAACGCGGGTTCGAATACTGGTCCCGCTATGTAGATGATTTTATGGAAATCACTCGTGGCGAATGCTGTGCTAATAAGTTGTCAATTATTGCCACAAAATTCGCCTTGCTCTAATGTCATCGATTTCAGCGAGCCGAAAAGCCCAAATAATATTATATTGTAAAAACGAATCCTGTAATCTACCTACATTTGATAGTCGTAGTTAAATCTCTGATCATCAAGAAGCTTCCTTAATATAGGACTGCTTCTTATGAATCAATCAACCTTTACAGTGATCGAAATGCACGTTGTTGCTGCGATACTACAATTAAGTCAATGCATTATTAGGTTCCTACCTTGGAACGAAAGGCTGAGGAATTGGTTAACAGTATCAGAAATCTATAGCATAGCGGATTCACTTAGCATAGGCGACTCAGGGTCACTCTGCTCTATCCCCACTCCGCTGCCCTTACCCTACATGCGAAGGGAAAATTTTTCACTCGTTTACTTGGACACAGCGGTCAATCTGGAGAGGCATGGAGGGGATGTAGTAAGTTAGGAGCGCGGCCAAGGGAACATGACCATGAACCGCCTGTCCGAAGTGAACAGGGTATAGTCATTTTTTCATGGTACAGTATCTCTGTTCTGAGTATGCCTAACCTCTGCGGCTTTGTACTAACCGTACGGTTCACTCACACTTCCTCACTGTCCGATTTGAGTCGGACACTGCCACCTGTGCTAACGCTACTGCGCGGCCAGGTTTCCAGCGTCCTCGCAGGCGTCCAGCCAGTCTCTGTACGCCGGCTACGGCCTGTTCGGCGCCTCGGCGTCGCAGGCGGCGTCGCAGGGTCCTCGCGGCGCCTCTCACGCCGCGTCGCAGTCGTACCGCCTACCAGGCGGCGTATCGGCTGACGTCGCGTTCAGCTCCGCCTTCGAGACGCCTGGCCGACCGTTCGGTCTAGCCTCGGCAGCTCACTCAGCATCGTTTACCATCACTCAGCCAGACGGATCGACGAGACGCTTTTTCTTTGGGTACGGCAGGCCAGTCCTGAGTAGTAATAGTCAATCATTCTTCGACGAAGATTTTTCCTGAAACAGGCGTTAGTAATATAACCACGAAGCCCTACAGTAATACTAATCAATATGGTTGAGGAATCATCAAACAATTCCTTTGCAAAGTTGAGTCATTTGGTTCCAAAAGGTTTAGCAGATAGTAATTTTGTAATGTTAAAAAGTTTTCAGGAAATTGCACGCAATGAGCGCGTTGTTGGTGCGATATTACTTTGAAGTCAATGCATTAATAGGTTCGTACCTGTGAACCAAAATTCTGAGGAAATGGTTAAGTTATAACGGTATCAGAAGTCTGTACAGTAGCGCGTCCACTTTGAAGAGGCGACTCAAGGTCAATCTGCTCTATCTCCATTCTGCTGCCCTTAATCCCTTATGAAATCGTCACAGAACTGATTAGTAGATTGGGCTGGGAGTCTCTGGTAGATAGGCGACGCAAGTATCGTTTAAACTTATTGGTAAACATGTGCACTCCAACTTTCACTTACGAGTGTGGTGAAATACTTCTTCCACCAACCAATTTGAGTCGGAATGACAGGATAGATAAGATCAGGGAAATAAGGTGCAGCACTGATTCTTATATCAATTCTTTTTTCCCTAGTACCATTAGGGATTGGAATGCACAGCAAAGAGGTTAGTTTTGGTGCTGAGCACCCTCTGCCACCCACAATTTTGTGAATTGCAGAGTATATATGTACATGCAGATGTAGATGAAAGAGTTCCCGCTGACAAAACTATCCCTCGCCTGCATGGACAGAGACAGCGATCTGATTGAAGGAGTAGGCAGCTGGTAGGGTTGGAGAGGTGAGGAGTGAGGCAAGTACGAGCTATGAGATTAATCCAAGAACCTGACCTTTAGCAAAATTTCAAATTTTTGAGACATTATGAAGAATATTTCTTTCTTTCCCACTCTCATTCGCACCACACAGACACACATATTTACGCAAAAAAGAAATGACACCACATCTTTCTTAATTCTGACGTAAATCAGTAGTACTGTGTGTTGTAAATCACACAGAAAAATCACTTTAAAGCATGGTGAAATACGCAGATCTGGAAAAAAATATTTTGGCTACTTTTAAATCCTTACAGCTATCTTAATTAAAAGTAATATAATGAAGACTTTCCAGAAGAGACAATCTCACCACTAACAACATTTTTAACCCTTTCAGCTTCTTCAGAAACATACTAGTTTTCTGTTGAGAGGTCTCGCAGCTCAGTTTGCTCATATAGGTGGCTCGGGATCAGAGAGTCCTCGGTTCGATTCCTGGTCTCACATTTAATTGTTAATGTGGAGTATGTTGGGAGCTATGACTTTCGGATTCCAGTATAAACTGCAGGTTAAACTGTTAAGTTAGGCGACTAATAGAGTCGGGTTGAGCTTCCGGTAAGAAACTCTGACACCATGTTATTAAGACTACAACCAACCACCAAGGGTGAGCCGTAAGGCTCTGGCCTCACATTCGGGAAGATGTGAGATCAAAAATCCTGTCGGCCTATTAAGATTTCAATGTCCCGAAGTTTCCCCAATCAGTCCAGCCGAATGGTGGTATAGTTCCTTTAAAACGCCATGACTGAATTATTTCCTCATTCCTCTCCTACTGTTAGTGACTTCTACGTTGACGATACGTAAAGTCTTGATGAAAAAAAAAATTGGTTATTTTGTTAATTTCCTGAGACTTCTTGAAGCTTAGCAGTCAAAGCGTGGTCCGGTCCCTGTTTCAAATACCGGTGGGTTCAGAAATTTTTAAGAGATGTTTTTCATCATATGTGCTATACCAGGACGTTCCGTGGTTCAGATTCCACGTTAAACTGTAGGTCTCAGAGGAAAGGAACTGACCGTCCTACCTCTGACACAGTGGCTCAGTGCTCCTCCTTTGGGAGGAACCAACCAACTATCTGGTTGTGGACTAAGGTAGTTATGACTTTAGTGTTGGCAAAAAAAAAAAAAAAAAAAAAAAATAAATCTTTCCCATTTTCAGTCGATCTTATGTGCGTACAATTCTGAGAAGTTATATTTTAACTCATTTTTTTCTCATTCAATAATATTGAGAGGGTGCAAAAAAGGGCTGCTAGATTTGTTTCTGGAAATTATCGCAGAATGCAATCAGTGACAGATATGATAAAGGAGCTGCAATGGGATTCATTGCAAGACAGGAGGAGGATTAGGACGGTCATGGGAGTGTACAGGGTGTGTATACATACTGGCGATGAGGCATGGAAAGATATTGGAGTAGGTATGAAAAGTAGTGCATGGAAGGGAAAAGATGTCCGTGACCACAAGCAGGCACTCGATTTCAGGCATAAGAGTGTGGGAATAACCCTTTATTAGGTGAGGGTGTCAGGGATTGGAATGAGTTACCAAGGGAAATGATGAATAACTTAACGATAACGTTGAAAGAATTTAAAATTAAAATGTGTAGAGGGAAAATGTAGGTGGGTACAGCATAGGAGGAAGATGGGTGTGTAGGGAAATTGCCACCGGAGCGTGTGCTCCATTGCAATTAAATTAAACAAAAAATTTAAGATCTGAAATCTCAAGAAATACCAGGACATTCGTCGTCGTTGACCCAGGGAAATGAGAATTAAGTTTCAGTACAGTGGAATTTTTTAGCTTGCTCGCATCAGTTTCGTTAGTATAGTGAGTAAGTTGTGCACAGTGTTTGGAGTCCTCTGACGTCAGTCACTGAGCGAGAGGCCAATCCTCCTGCCTCACGCACCAGGTGTCTCGGCTTTTTGTGTGGGCGGCAGAGCAGACTGCGTGGAATACCAACCACGTCCGCATCCTTTACCGTTCCCATTTTCCAACACATGTGAGATCGCAATTCGATAACCCCTACGAAGCTTATTTAAATTTCATATGTGGTTTCGTGTCTCGACTCTCGATTCGGTCGTGCGTACGTCAGCAGAGGACAACAATGACCAGGTCCTCCGTCGACAGGAATGTCCTTTCCGAAACTGACAGGACATAGGGTTGCCAAAGTGGGAAGAGGTAGTATTGTCTGCAGTGTACGGCACTAGCTCTTCTCTTACGTGAATTTAAAGACTTATTCCTAAAGATTTTACTGTTAACTTACCGCTCCCAGGATTAGGAGTTTACGTTGTTTCCTGTCTTTTGGGAGAATTTGGGTTCCATCTCCTGTCCGGCCATCCAGATTTCGGTTTTCTATGGTTTCCACAAATAACTTCAGGTGAATGCCTGGATCGTTTCTCTAAGGAACGACGACCGATTCCTTTTCCGTTTCTTAGTACCATCATCCCTCTGACTTTTACATCTTTCTCATATAAAAGGCGCTTATTGGCAATAACATAGATAGTAATGGGTACGGGAATGTTCAAAAAGTAAGGAACTACTTTATCAGGTGGTAGAGCATTTGACTTCAGTCTCAACGACAGGAAAGCGATACTCGATGAAGTGGACGAATTTTCTTCGAAGTTAAAAATCCAGAATGGCTCCTCAGGCAAGAACCACATAGTTTCATCGAAGGAAAGATAAAAAAAAAAAAAAAACAACAGCTTAAACATATAGCTGCCCACGTCATCTAGTTCCTTTTTTTTCATATTGCTTAGCGCCTCGTCGACGGCTAAGGTCATTAGAGGCGGGATGGGACTGGGGACAAGGAACGGGAAGGAATTCGGCCATGGCCTTTTTGAAGGAAGCATCCCGGCATTCGCCTGGAGTGATTTGGGGAAACCATGGAAAACCCAAATCTGGATGCCCGGACGGGGATTCGAACCCGCGTCCTCCCGAATGCGAGGCCAGAACGTTAACCGTTCACCCACCACGCTCGGTATCTAGTTCCTAATGCCGAAGCTTGAAATGCTAATACGGACATTTAACTCCTCGAATACCGCACACTGGAAGCGACAGTATGTGAAGGAATCTCACCAGTTTGTTTTATCAAGTGTACAATACTTGCAAATTGTTCGTATGGCTGCTTCAAAGCTGATTTTTTCTCCGCTTTAACATGATGATACATTAATTCTCGTATACCACAGACCTGGAACGGCATCTCTTCGAAACTACTATTACAACCGACTAGACCAGATTGAAATCGTGGTAAAGATTCAAAAAAGGCTTGGTGTGCAGTGTAGGGGAGTCGTGCAGTAGATAGCGGCACTATTGGGCTAAGAGAGAATTATTTAGAAAGTGCAGGTGCACGTACTGGACCTCTAACCAGTGCAACCACACTAAATGGTGAACCACGTGGGATGATAAATTTCGCGACCAATTAGAATTTAACGGTTGGCTCTTCAGATCGGTCAGCATCGGGAGTGTGAATACAATGATAAAAACTGTAGGATATTGGAATGAGTGCAAAATAATGTGCTTCACGAAATCTCAAGGACCACAGGTTGCAAACAAAAACCATTACGTCTAAATTGTTGGAGACAGGAATTTCTTCCCCGGACTGCGGAAGATAATGAAATCAGATTTCTCCAGTTTTAGACGGAAACCTTGAGGAGTAGCACCGTCCTTAGTAACTGAGATAGTAGAGATTTTCTACAACTGCTTCTGCTGGTTAAGTCGTGATTATTTTCTCTTGAATAAAGTGATTTTCGTGGATGTGATGGAAAGGAGGATTATCATTAATTAAAACGCCGACATCAATGCTCTGAACGATCTCAAACAGTTTTTCCGTCACCTTCGGTATTAGAAGACTCCTGCAGAAATCTTCCCCTAACACGATAATATAGTACCGTGCATAAGTCTCAGAATCTCGCAAGCCTCAATCAATGGGATCTGACAGATTTGCACCATTCACACTTCAGTTCAGACCTATCGCCATCCAATTTCATTCGTGGTGCCATTAAAGAAATTTTTCGTTCGAAATACTTCTAGAATGACTAGTGGATAATTCATTCAATTAAAACTTCGTTATTGGTCCTAATGCACGTTGTTGTTGGGATTGAAAGTTGGCGGGGAATATGTTTTAAAACAATACATTTAAAAGAAACATCCGTTTACATTCTTACTAAATTTCATCTGTCTTGAATAGTGTTGCCCAAATGCAAGAACAAGACAAGACTTGGCCAGTCTTGGTCTTGGTCTTGCATCAATACACCTGGTCTTGGTCTTGGTCTTGGTATTGCACTCCCAGTCTTGGTCTTGGTCTTGGTCTTGCAGCAAGAGTCTCGCAAGTCTTGCAATTACCTATTAGCCTGTCGCTATTTATTAAACGTTACTTTAGATATTAGAACAACGCAACAGAATAGGTATATTTTAAGCTTGAATTAACATAGCCATGGTAAAGACCAACCAAATTAATAAATGTCTAAACATTTCATGAGAAATTCAAAAAATCAACTGACACCAGTTGGGGTTTGAATCCCACGACCTAAGCGATCAGTGGCGATGCTCTAACTAACCAACTGAGCTATCAACTGTGTCCCGCGGGAGTCAGTCTGTTTCTTAATAAACGTTTACATTTAATAATCTTCAATGTACTAAAACATGGTTTAAACATATAGAAAACAAATTAATGACATTAACTTGACTGTATTTTAAAGAACATTATCTGTCTAGAAAGAGATTGATAGACCCTCACCTTATATGAAATGGAATAAAATAATTATACAATTTACTGAATTTACCATTTATTTCAATAAAAATACAACACAAATGAAATTACAGAACAGTACACAATAGCTGACATTACTGTTACTTTATATTAATTCTTTTGTGAATATATAAATGCAGTAAAAGAAAAGGATTGTGAAGCGAGTCTTCTTCATTATTTGTAGTGTCCTGCATTTCGCTCCTATGTAGCTTCCATAATAATAGGGAACATGCAGTTATAAGAATTATGGGTATTTTGTCATTAAAATGTTAAAAAAATATAAAACAAAGACTACAGCAACATTTTAATTTTGGTTAATATTAATTTTTTACAATAATTTCGATTTGAAGTTACTTGAAACGGAACGTATTTTAAAACACCAATCAACGTCTAGTGACGTCACTACTGTTATGACAGCTTATTGTTGTCAAAGAGAACATTGTTTTATTGAGAAAATTATTTGTATTTTTCAATAAAAATGGAAGTCAGATTTATAAAAGCGGACTCCAGGAATTTACCGAAAGTCAGTGTAGATATGGTCGTAATTTTTTTTGTCGAAAGTGCTTGAGTATTCAAGTGTAGAAATGAAAGGGACTAAACTACTATGGTACGTATAAATCGCATTGAATTTTCCTATTTCGTTTAGCAGCTTCTATACATAGCTCTTCTTTCAGCTCAATCGAGGGAATCTTATGGCGATAATGCAATCGGCTATGTCCAAATTAAAAGAGATGGCGAATTGTGTATAGTAAAAAGTAGAGTTACACCGGAGCATAAAGTTCGCAAAGAAGGTTATCATATTACAGCCATTATAAATGAAAGGGAAGGTTTAGTCCAGTCCTGCCAATGCGAAGATTGTGCCACTTCTGAAGGTAAAGTTTGTATGTTATTTATGGCCTATAAAATGTCATGCGGACAAATGGGGAGCAGAAAACTATCATCGTCTCGCCAGAGAGTTCAGTTGTTCTGTGCTCTCACCACACCCCTAATTTAGCACATTATTATCACTAAAATCTTATTCCAGGTGGGTGTAAGCATGCTGCTGCACTCTTGCTATGGTTACACAGAAGATCTGAGTAGCCTGCGCTTACATCTATAACATGTTACTGGAAGAAATCAAATTTATCTAAATGTGCTTCTGGAAAATCTTTTATAAAAGCCAAAGAAATAGGTCACATTCCTGTCACTAACAGTTTCTCTCAAGTAAGCAGTTCAGTATACCTGTTTATTTGATGAAACTATAAATCTTTATAGAAAGAAAAGATGGAACTCACCACAAGATGGATTCGAACCTGCAAGCCTTTGCCTAACAAGGGCAATGCTCTATACCCCAGAGCCACCAAGGTTCTCACAAGCCGTGGCGGAATCCAACTTGTGGTGAATCTTTCTCTATACAGGTTTATAAGAATCTCTAAAGCGTGCATAAATGCTGTTAAATAAATAGTATCAATGAAATTAATAAATATATGTTATATGCTACAATAATAACCTCATATTTTTAGGTGGATATTCTGAGTGAATATATAAATGCAGTAAAAGAAAAGGATTGTGAAGCGAGTCTTCTTCATTATTTTGGAGAAGATTTACAAACTGTAAACATCCATAAAGTGTGTTCAAGCTTGATTGGAAAGTTGAACTCTTCACAAACTCTCCTTGAAATATTATCAAAGACAATTGACCGCTGATATGATTAACATGGTTTTTTCCACCACAAAACGACAAGTTTACTTCCACAGCAACTGACAGGTCAGAAAGGACTTGACAGGAGTGACGTCATCGGCTCTGGAAGTCAGTTTTGGCGCGCAAATTTAAACTGTCAGTTTCAGACCGCCGTTTTGCGAGACATATTACCGTTTTAATTTTTTTAATTTATTTGTGGTGTATTCTGCATGAAGTTACTTAAAATGAAAGCAAAAATAAAAATATTGCATGTTCCCTATTAATAAGGTAGATAACCTTATTGATTATTATTAAAAGCTAGATTTTAAATTAGTTTGTAACTTTAACTTTTGAAACTGTAACTTTTGAAATATTAAGAAAATAAACATCTTCTCGGTAACATACTACATATAATTTGATTACGCATATTCTATATAGATTATTTTTAGTTTTTATTATATCGATTTTCGATACTTCAATTAAGTGTCATACTTACTACATTTAATGTATTATTTTTTATTTACTTATTCAGACCGTCAATTCCTTCATCAACGAAAACGCACTGATAGTCATTATATTATATCAGTACTTTACGTCTTCCTACATATTTTCTGCCTATTTTCTTCTTCAAAATTCTATGTACTAGTACTTTAAGTTTCGTTTGTTTTCTATGTGTCAATTTCTTGTATTATATAGGATAAGTATATAATTTAAATTAAGCCTGTCCGGTCCACTGACTCTGGAGTTTACTCCTCGAGTTAAAATTGTGCAAATACTATATATTCTTTACATGTAAATGAATATTTGCAAAAATATATTGTGATGCAACAGTCAATATATCAGTTTATTTATTTAAATAGTTCTCTTATATATTATTATATTCGGGCTCCTAAACAGTACATAAATTTTATTGCACGCTTTTTATATTATTCGATTACTATTATAGAAAAATTTTTCACGTTTGAAGTGTATTAAAAGTGTCTACAATATTTATTAAATGGGTGACGACATATTTAAGCACTTTGTGTTTTAAAACCACACAGAACACATCAGCATAATGTATTCGTGTCCATTCTAAGCACCCAAAAACTTACTTTGTATAGAAAGTATAAAAAAAAAGTCCTAACTGCAAGACGCAAGAGTCTTGCAGGCTTGGTCTTGTTCTTGCTTAAATCTTGCACAGTCAGTCTTGCTCTTAGTCTTGCTAAAATTAGGCGGTCTTGGTCTTGGTCTTGGTCTTGCAAAAATGCAAGACCAAGACCAAGACTGCAAGACCAAGACCGATTTTGGGCAACACTAGTCTTGAATAAAACGATAAAGTATTTGGACCTTGGTTAACCTGGTTAGAGCACATTCAGTGCCTAACACGAACATAGATGGGCAATTCTCTCATTAACTAAAACATCTGGTGTAGTCAATATGGATACAATGAAGGGAGTATAGCTCTCATTTGTCCATTCCTCTCTTGATTGCATAGTTTATCACAAGCACAAAAGAAATTATAGATTATGTTGTCTTGAATTATATTTTATTGAATTCATCTTTATTTTATAGTAAATAATTTCTCCATTTTACAGCTTTAAAGAAACGGTTCAAAATGATTATTGATTATTAATAGTGTTAGTTTATTACAAATTATTCTGTTATCTTCACACGTAGTCACAAAACAGTTTGTAGTATTGACCCCATAAAAACCATCTTACCAAAAATAATCATCTACCTCATTTATTGCCACTTCAAACCAAACATTACAATGTTTACTGTCCCTCTCAAAGTATATTCCCACTTTTCGTGGCCAAATAGTACATCATATTGACAGATAAGTTTAATATATTTAAAAAAAATGTGATTTTGATAGCCTGCATAGCTAGCTGTTTAAGTGTCAAAACTTTGTGTACGTTTTATAGTACAGGGCGTTCGCCGGGAAACTCAACCCACTGTTAGCGCTACAAGGAAGAAACTGCTCGCGGCGAGCGAGCGTTCAGCTCCCGGCATTGTTCGACCGTCGGCCGCGGACTATTTCATAAACTTGTATGTGCTAAGCATTTAAATGTGACGTAATTCATTAGCTTACCTTATAAAAGATGCTGGAAGTGTTGACACTCTTGTGTAATGCACATTTCACATCTTCTGAACATATTTCGAGACACACGCTGCCCTAACTGACTTAATGATTTTTTGGGTGACTGTTCTAGTCGAAAAGCGATATCGTCAATTTTCTCCTCTGTGAGAATACGGTTGACCGACAGTCTCTTTTTGTTAAAAAATGAACCCGTTTCTCTTACTTTTTTAACCAGACGCAGAATTGTTGATTTAGCTGGCAGTAAAGCGCCAGGATATTCGCGACGAAATTTACTGCGACACTTTTAAACGACTTCTTCTTCACATATGTATCGTAGAGAAATATTCTTTGTTGCAAACTGTAACGTACCATAATTTTACTCACACTCAAACACGGTACAGATTAATAAGAGTATGAAGCCCCAACCAGCCAAACCGCAAAGAAACGTTTATTCACAACACTGATTAATAAGAGACTGAAGTCACAAACTATCTACAATGCAAAGAAACCGTTCTTAACAATGTAAGGGTCACTGCAATGCACTGTTGGGGCAGCGGAGGTGTTAAACAGTGCGGTGATTCACGGTGCCGGTTGGCGGAAACTGCTGGCTACACTGACCGAGCAAGTTGCCGACGGCAACAGACTGGGAAGGTAGCGTTTTCCGGCGAACGCCCTGTATAATTAAAATTTAGACTAAATTATACACAAGTTTGACATCTATTATCAAGTGAACTTATAATTTAAATATTAATTATGACTATTCGGGATTTTTTTTATAAAGATAGTTGGGTGAATGTTTTAAGGATATTGATCCATTTCTTTTGTGGACCTATGTATTACCGTGATGATTGCTGCAGTGTTTTCAGGATATTAATTCTGATAACTGAAATACGGTAGTAGTATCATACAACTTATACGAACTGTGACTACTGCCAATTCATGTTTATATCTGCACAATTATATCACAGTAAAGTGCCTAGTAAAACGGCTGCAGAAATGGATGAAATAAAGCAACACGCACATTATTCATTAACACCAGCGAATCAGCTGCTGTTTATATATATTTCCTGAACTTGCAGTTTTTATGAAGTTAGTAATAACATTGTTCTTAATTAATAAGTTTCATATCTACATGTGGGACACTCCTAACTTCTTGTTTTCTAAGCAGGTCAGAAATTCTCAAGGTGACATAGATCAAACATAGACTTGTGTAATAACACATAATACGAAGATGGAAGAATAAACTTGTAAAACAAGTGGCTGAAAAAGTTCCACGCATTAGCGCCATGTTCTTAGGGAGGCAGAAGTGTCTGAAGTTTCCCCGCCCCTTCCTCCTCGAAAGCAAATGCTGCAACCAATAGATTTCTTATCAACCTTGCAACCGTTTATCTTCATGCTCTCTCATTGTTTATCATAGGAGTAATATGTAATAGCAGTTTAATTTATTATTATTACTACGAACTTACAAACTTATAGGAAAAATGATTAATTTTTTCTATTTTAATTTGTTTGTTTCAGACGCTGATCAGACATGCAACTCAACCACATCTGTTTCATCAGCGGAGCATAACACGTGATATATTTATGAAAACAAAGTTGTTCATAATGCATATTGATAACTGAAAATAAACCGTAAAATGTCTATGTATATTTGATTTTTGTGTTAATTTTATTTGCTACCGAGACTTAAAACTATACAAAAAACCAGAAGGAAAACTATCTGCCGCGATGAAATCTGTAGGCTGTAGTGCGGTTATAGTGAATATATGCAGATCATGAAATCAAGAAACTTCTGTCTTTATGTTTAGATACCAATCAATTGACTTAATGCAACTGAGGAACTTGACTACAACAGGAAATTCCTTGATGTGTTAGTTTCATCATCCTAGAGCTTTCTTTTTCTAAGACATAGCCTTAAACTCTTTTTGAAATATATTTGACAAATATTAATTGTCTAAGAACCATAGTAATGTGGCAGACGAAAGTGATAAACAGTACTAATACCTATGATGTACATAAAGTATTATTTGCAAGAAATGAAGATAATTCATAGAAATTTGGGGGTTTCATTTAATACTTTTGATTTTACTACAAAATAAACCAAAATAAATAAATTTCGATTACGTCACTATATAATACGTTTTGAAAGTTTTGGGTAGCAGTCTGGGATGGATATGCCGTTAAACATTGGTTGACGTCTAGCATAAGTAGAAAAAAGTTCCAAACAGATATTATCACGTGATTTAAATACTATATCTTGGCTGATACTTCAGTTGATATGTTCAAATAAAACACGTCACAATCAGCGAATATTGCTAGCTATTCGAAAGTTGTAAGATGTGAAAAAAGAGAAGAATTTCAAATTTCAGCTCAGAAGCGCCAACCGAGATATACTTAAAAAGGTATATAAATAGAAGAATTGCTGCAATCGTAGAGAGCAAGCTACGAAACTATCTGCTGGTTCCGGTATGTCTGATCAACAACTATGTGAAAACGGTAATGAACAGCAAAATTTGAAGGTGAATAAATGGAGGTCTGCCTGAAGATGAATTTTACTACCACGAGTCTGCTGCTAGCATGGGGGAAATTCCTAATAGTGAAGAACTTGTAGAAGCAATGTATCGAGGAGAAATGGTTGCGTCAATAATATAACCTCATCGCATAATCAAATACCATTCTTTACCATGCGGCGTGTGGTATGGTTCAGTCGGAAGACCGTTTGACTGCAGCCTGGAAGATCAGGGTTCGATTCCCTATGAAACCGAGGATTTTTCTCACAAGCCGAACGTTTCGAACGATCTCACCAGCCCGTTTATCCTGCCACTTCACGAGTACCGAGAGATGGAGTGAGAGGAACATCTTGCCTCTTCTCTTTAGTATGGCTGTAACGCCAGAGCTGTTTTAAGATTACAATGGACCACTTTACGAGTTTTAACATTGCCTCCACAATCTACTGCCATCTGCTTCATATAGTGTCTTTTTTTTTTTTTACTTATGGCTTTATGCCTCGTCGACGTCGAGGTCTTTAGAGGCGAGATTGGAGTGGGGACAAGGAACGGGAAGGAATTCGGCCATGGCCTTTTCAAGGAAGCTTCCCGGCATTCGCCTGGAGTGATTTTGGGAAACCATGGAAAACCCAATTCTGAATGCCCGGACAGGGATTGGAACCACTGTCTTCTCGAATGCGAGGTCATATAGTATCAGCTCCTAACCGTTGTCCACTGGCGCCTGTCCAAGTGATTGAACATGGCAGTGTGCTGATTGATAACATGGATATACAGCACATACAGGGGAGCACAAAATAATACCAACACCTATGAAATAATGGAAAATCTTTATTAATAGGGGGTTGGACTGAAGTACAGATTCAATGCGACGTGGGATAGATGCATAAAGGTCTTGGACAATATTTAAAGGTATATTAAGCCATTCCTCCTGCAAAACCGTCTCTACTTCCGACAGGCTGGATGGAGGAGGAAATCGGGAACGAAGTTTGGAATCCAAATATTCCAATAAATGTTCATTAATATTCAAGTCCGGAGACTGAGGGGGCAAGGCAAGATGTTCAACTTCATCATCATGCTCTTCGAACCATGCTTGACCACATCTAGCAGTGTGGATAGGTGCGTTGTCGTCTTCAAAAAGCGGTCGCTCTCCAGGGCATACAGTCTGGACAAAAGGATGGACATGATCCCCTAGAATGCTTAGATAGTTACTGGATTTGATTCTACCACGCAAATAAACATTGCTTGTGCTTTCGGGCTACTATGCGCTTCAAGACCCGTCTATCACAATCAGTAAGCTTTGAATTTCGGCCACTGCTGTGCTTTGAAGACGCCTAACCTCTTTCGTGTACGCTGTCATAACGGATGATACCGTACTCCTTGCAAACCCCAAAAGGTTTGATGTTTCCGTAACCGATGCTCCACTTAAAGGCGCTCAGACAATCATTCCTCTTTGGAATTCTGACAGGTCTGACATTTTAACTTATAACAGACAGTTCGATAGACGCATGCAACGCAGGTGACTGCTGTTGAGAGACTGTAGATGGATACAATAGCGAAAAATGTCGTAGTGAGTGACTCATTCCAAATATATTTTTGTTTACCATACACGCTTTACGCGTTTTAAAATAAAAAACTTACCATATACAAGTATAAATTCACCAAATAAATATATCGTCGTATAAAATGTCAGTCATATAGTTACTACTAAAAATAAAGTTGTAAACTCATAGTACTCACAAACTGTGTCGCACAAAAAGGAGATTTTAATAGCTTTGGTGGAGAATCTTATTAAAATAAAGTAACCGTTCAATACACCTTTGTTTTCTGCACACGCAGTTGAACGTTCTTTACAGTGACAGCAAATTTTTTAAAGGTTTTTAATCGTTTTTTTATTATGGCTTTACGCTTCGTCGACGTCAACGTCATTAGAGACGAGAAAGGACTGTGGACATGGAACGGGAAGGATTTCGGCCATGGCCTCTTGAAGGAAGCATCACGGCATTCGCCCGGAGTAATTTAAGAAAACCATGGAAAATCCAAATCTGGACGCCCGGAAGGGGATTCAAATGCGCGTCTTCCCTGTAGTAAAGGTGCAGTGAATTTTGCTACGGGGAATGTTTTGGTAAGTATGGTGACAGGAAACCACTTTCCAGTGTGACCGTCTTGCAGTTCACATGAAGTGATGTAGAATAACAGTGAAAAATCAAGATCAGGATGACCGGAGATGGAAATTGTGTCAAATACCAGATTTCATTTCTTTTTCATCTAACTTCATGAAATCTGCAAATCCCAGCAACAACTTATATCTGGTAAAAATGAAAGCCCTAGACGATCGAATGTGGTTTGTATTTCTGTTATTTCTTTTCGTTCCGATCATTTTACAATATACTAGTAAATGCTGCTTGCATTAAAACTTTCTGTAATAATTATGTTACCATGGTTACCCGAATATCAGGTTGGTTCTTTCGAAAGGCTACGCAGAATTCCTTCCTGTTCCTCGCTTCCATTCCTCTCCCGCTTTTAATGACTTTGACGATGATGAGGCTGAATGCCCGAATGAAAAATAAAAAGTAAATGAATAAAATTCAAAATAGAAACAAAAAATCTATATAAACATTTCCGAAAAACAGATCATTCAAGTTAGTTTTGTACAGAATTTCCTTTCCTTTATTTTCTTCGGCTGTATTTGTTTGTAAGGAAATGAGTGCCACCTTATCCAACACCTCTACCACCTTTTCAGTTTGAGTTCCGTGCAGCAAAACAACTTCCAAGTGATGTGTTAGTTCAATGGACGCTGTTGATTTAATATCCATCATTTAGTTTCTTTCAAGCATAGCTTGAATAACTTTGGATTTCTTAGGATTAAACCATGTCAATACTTGCGCTGTACAAAACAATCAATTTAAAAAATATCTACTTGTAAAAGTGAGTAGATATATTATCTTTTTTAAAAGATGTCATCAGCTAATAATTTTATTGTTTTACTTTATTAAGTTAAATACTTCTTTTATTAATAAAAACGTTTATTTACGCTACCACTTTGAGCACTAGAAATTCGTAGGGAAAAAGTTGGTAGGTCCTAATAAAAGGAAATTTGAATAAATTTCTACATTTCTTGTAGCATTTTAGGACGGTTGGACTATGACATCCGAGTTCTGAGTGTGTACTGCAAACAAAGAAGTAGCTTTATGACATTATGGCTTTAAGCTTCGTCGACATTGAGGTCATTAGAGGCGGGAAAAGACGGGGGCAAGGAACGGGAATGAATTAGGCCATGGCCTTTTGCAGGAAGCATCCGACATTAACCTGGAGTGATTTGGGGAAACCATGGAAAACCCAAATCTGGATTCCCGGATGGGGATTTGAACATGTGTCTTCCCGAATGTGTGGCCAGGACATTACACTCACCCACTACGCTCGGTAATCAGCATACCAATAGTGAAATTTATAGTTCTACCAAGATTTATCGACATGATTATAAGTTACTTCAGTGTTAGTGCTTTTATTAATAGCATATTGTTGCAGAACTTGCTTGAATACGTCCCGCAGCAACAAACAGGAGCAATGAACGTAAATGACCGAGCCAAATCTCTAAACAAGTCAAACAGAATCGCTGGTTTTCTCTTATCGATTAATGCCAGAAAAAGCTAAATGTTAAACAGAACCGCAGGTCGCGTTGTAGTGCTGTGATTGTTATAAACTTCGTATTTTCCCATGCCTCATAAAATTTTAGATTAGATCTATACATTCGCCTTTGGGTTACGAATACTCTAGCTACATTTATTTTTCTTCCTGAGGCTTACACCATTTTTCCCCTTAAATTCAACGATGATATTAAAATTAAAGACAAAATTTTAATTTTCTGATTGAGTAAAAATAAACACGATAATTTGGCCTCGGGATTTAATGCATACTGGCTTCGTGATTAAGATTTGAGCTGATTTCCCTTCCTCTTTTTTTTTGTCGTATGGCGTCATGGATCGTTCAGATCGACATCATTACAGATGGGGAGTATTGGATACTAAATTCTGAAAGGAATTCGTCCCTAGAATTTTAAAGAAGGGTATCGGTATTCACTGGAGCGATTTAAAGAAACAGTGGAAAACCGGAACCGAGCGTGGTGGGTAATTAACGTTCTTGCCTCGCATTCGGGAGGACGCGGGTTCGAATCCCCGTCCGGGCATCCAGATTTGGGTTTTCCATGGTTTCACCAAATCACTCCAGGCGAATGCCCGGAATGCTGCCTTCAAAAAAGCCATGACTGAATTCCTTCCAGTTCCTTGTGCCCAGTGCCATTCCGTCTCTAATGACCTTAGTCGTCGACGAGGAGTAAAAAAAAAAAAAAAAAAAAAAAAAAGTAAACCGAAATCTGAATAGCTGAAATGGAATTCGAACCCGACTTATCCTGAAATCCAGTGCTGATTCCCGTAACCTATTAAGCGAATGTTGAGAGTATCCCTAAGTTCCATCTCATACATTATAGAATACCAAAAAAAAAAAAAACCTTATCATATAGATCATGGCTAACATTATCCGCGAATCTTTGGCGACATGATGTATCTTTCACTCGATAAGTAGTCAGAGAAAACAACGGAATAGAATTAACAAACATATATTAATCAGGACACCTAATATGTTAACTACTTTCCAAAGTAGCCTTCAAGTCAGTTGAACCTGTTGGCACATAATGACGAGAAAAATGTATCTCCCCACATTGTTGACCAAACTATGCAGGTAAAGATTACCTTACTTGATCTCCATGGTGAAACGCATTTTCAACAACAGGAATTGCACATGAATTATAATCCACAAAATCGTGTTCCAGATTCCTGCGTTAAGTCCCCAGGACCGCAAGATATTATTTTTTTGAGTGAGAGAAAACGACAATATTGATGATGATTCGTTCATCGGATAGTGATGACAAAACTTCATATCTCGCTTTTTTTTTTTTTTTTTTTTTTTTTTAAATATGGCTTTCGGTCATTGCGACATTTGCCAGCTCCAATTTGTTTTGTACAGAGTATTGTATCAGGCTCTAATCATGATATTGTGGACACTGCAGTGAGGACAACACAAGACGAACACAATACTTATTAAAACCACCCATGCCGAGGCCGGACTCGAACCGGGACCCCTTGCCATGCGGAAGCCAGTCCGCTAGCCACTACACTGCCAGGGCTAGCACCATATCTCGCTTAGTGACTTTCCGATAGTTGGCTTGAATGGTTCGGCAGCGGATTTCAGTCTTTCTTTTCTTCCATACCTGATTCAAAACACAAATAACACCATACTATCACACTCATCCAAAAATACAACAACCGCTACGAACACTGTTCACGTTGCGGAAAGCAAGCGGAACAATCTCAATTCTGCTGCAAGTCGCTATGGAGGAGTCGGTGGGGCCTGGAATTTTAAGAGTTCTGTTTGATGATATGAGCTACACCCAAGACGTTCCATGGTTCAGATTCCACTTAAACTGATGGCCAGTCTACCACAGAGGCAAAAGAAGCGTATCGAAAGTGCCACCGGAGCCGTTGTCCCAGCAACTTGTACGGCATAGATTTTCTAACGCATCTATAACGTATTATATTATTATAAATTAACGTAGTTGATACCCGCGACTTCGTACACATGGATTAAGAATTTCTTTGCCAGAATTGAATATAGAAAGTTGTTGGTAATGAAGATTGGTCCCAAACAACACCGAATCGGCATAATATGACAGGAAAGCTATCACTAGATGATTCTTACCATCGATCCTGTCTCTTGAAGAGAATCAGTTTTCAACATATTTCTGTCACTATTTGATAAGTTCTGAAAATTTCGTGAATACAACTGTTAATCATACCGAAAGAAATGTCCTGTGCCTTTCCTACAGATTTCCTTGCAAATTCCATTCAATATCGGTATAGACATTTAGTCGTCAAAACATAACAAAAGACAGAGACCTACTTCCGCATTTATAGTATTATTACTGCAAATCACACACATACCTGGTACACACTGACTGCGAACAACCCCTGAGGGATCATTGTAACGTTAAAAAGTGTACACCTACAGGATTGCAAGACTACCTACCTGTACGATTTGCCTCGCATTGCACCCCTAACTTTGTGATATCTACAGTTTAACATTCAATCCGAATAACCGACGGTCCAGGTGTGACTCTTACGATCAAAAACAATTTTTAAAAATCTTTTTCCTCTACGGCGATTTGAACCGGAGACCACGATTCAAACAGCAGTAAGCAAGGCGTTTTTAACCACTGAGCTACCTGACCGCTATATGAAAAAAAGGCAGTACAGAGACCTACACATCCTACACGTCTGTTTATCGCTGTCAGTAATTTTTCGAAATTATAAGACAACATGTATTGTTTATGCAGAAAATTTTTCAACCAAATGTACACAGTATTTTTCTCCTTGTTTCGAAGGATAAGTGTGCAAACTGTCATCGAAATCGGTTGAAAACTGTGTATTTGTATGAATAACAAACAACAAACATACATACTTTCATCTTTATACATATAGATTATAAATTCTAACCTCTAAGAACTTAGCAATACTTACTGGTAAACTTGCGTTGCGACTTGTGTGTGACGCGATACCTTCGGCGAGGGGGCATCCGACTGTGGCTGACTCAGGCTTGGCAGTGGGCGTGCGACGGCCACGGACGGCGGCTAACAGAGGCCTTCGACCGCATGCAGTCGCCCAGTGAATCACGCGGCCCTGACACACAAACGACGCTCGTCAAAAACCCACAAATCCAAAGGCAGATTGCGATTCATGGGATGAATTTCGAAACAATATATTAAACATTCAACAGATGTGACATTCCAAAATCTTGGTAGGCTTTACCTCGAGTATTTTAATGAAAGACGCTAGATGTAACGTAACGAGTATCATCATCATTATCGTTGGGGACCATCTCCAGATTCCCGGGTGTGGTTTACGAGCCTTGGTTGTTATAGACGATTGTTCTCCACCTTTTCCTGTCCAGAAAGGTTTCTCTGTCTGTGATGTACTTCCAATTCCAGCCTCTTCTCTCTACGTCCTCCTTCAGTTGGTCTGTCCATCTTCTTCTTGGTCTTCCCACTGGTCTTTTGCCCAGTATCCTTTTTTCCACATAAGTTTTTGGCAGTCTTTTACTAGTCATTCTCTTCACATGCCCAAACCACCGAAGTCTTGATGACCTAAGTCTCTCTTCCATGGATTCCCTTAGCTCTAGGTTTGATCTAATTTCATCATTCTTTATGCGGTCAAGTCTAGTTTTCTGGAGGGCCGTTCCAAGAAACTTCATTTCACATGCTTGGATCTTGCTAAGGTCCCTTGATGTTAGTGTGCATATCTCCAAAGCATATGTGAGAATAGGAATGAGATATGATTTGTACAAGACAATTTTTGTTCTTCTGGGAACCTTCATGTCCCATACTAACCCTCGCACGGTACTGTAGAAGTTGGCTCCTTTGGTTACTCTACTCATTATTTCTAACTCACTTCTACCATTATTGGCAATTATGCTCCCAGGTAGCTGAATTGGTCAACAACTTCAACTTCGTGGTCTTGTAATTTTATATGACAGTCTGTATTCTTTCGGCTTATTTTTAGTGCTACAGTGCAAGTATCTGAAGTGATATTTCATGTAAATATATTTAAGTCACGAAATGCAAGCTGTAATTCCACCGACGAATAGCGAGCAAGAGACGCTGGGTTAGAATGATTAATATAAAAACAAAAACCAGAACAGTAATTTTCTTCATGACGAATGTGCAACTAAGGTTGCCCACCATACTTTATTATAAGCTATCATACTTTATTTCGGATCGTTAAACTTTATACTTTTCCTACCAATATAGTATTTCGTATACCTTTCTGGTTGGTATAATTTATCCTAACCACAATGTACGCGGAAATACTTTATTTGTGGTAAACTGTACAATTCAAGTAACTTTATTAATTTCCAAACGGCATATTGGAGCTTACGACGAAACGAAATTAATTCTAAACGGTGGGAAGGGAGAAATTGAGCGTCCTTAAATTTAATTAAACATTATTTGTTCATTTATTTATGATCTAGATTTACAATGTGATACCACCTATAACACTTTGAAATGAAACAAAAAATTAATATCTAGTCCCGTAAGAGCGAAAATATAAATAGATATTTAAACTTAAAAATACTTTTTTTCCTTTCATATACTTAATATTTTCCTCTTCAAAAGACAAATATACTTTATTTTTTTCTGAATAAGTTGGCAACCCTATGTGCAATCGAAGAGACGAAAAATTGAGAAAGCGAAATGGCTCCCAAGTGGAGAATCGGTGGAGAAATACTGCAAACTATACAAACCGTATCACATACGGAGTAAATTCATTCGCCGCGTGACCGAAAATGAATAAAATTGTCAAAAGTTATTGAGAGATTTTTAAAGTGAATTACAATAAGAGAAATTCAGAAAGTGTTTGATACTCAGGAAAAATAATATATGAATGTTCAAGAACAAAATATTAAAAAAATATACTTCCCTCAATAGAGGGAGAGTACCATTTAATTTAAGTCATAATAACAACAAACAAGAGAAGTTTCTCTTTGAATATTCCGTGAACGGCTGCTCACAACTTCCGTCTTAAAAGCAATGTCTCAACACACACACAACAGATATAGATAATTAAACATGGCCTTTCTATACGCAGACCAAAATTTGGATTTTTCTGGCTGCTTAAAACTATCTTATCAAGATGTAAAGTAGACAACATGTTTTATTTGTAAAAAAAAATGAAAGGTTTAGATTAATATATGGGAAACCTTTTTTTCACAATTCGCTCATTTGTTAAGCGGTTCATTGACTTTATACACGACTGATGAATTGAGTGCTATTTCGCCGAAAAAGCCTATTATTTTGGGTAGAAGAAACATGGAATAGTTGAATCAAAGACTATTATTAATGAAAGAGCAAATCATTCTGGGAGAACTACAGGGACAGGACAACCGATATGTGTACTAACAAGCATTGGGAGGATTACCACTGTAACTGAATCGTTGTGTATGAATGGCTGACACGGGGGTTCTATGGGTTTTCCCTAATGCCCTACGACTTGTGTAGAAAATCTTCTGCTCTTCTTCTGCTCTTCTTCTGACAAGTCGTCTTCGACTCTTGAAACTGCCGTCTATTGAATAAATACGAGCATCGAGGGTTAAAATCGCATCTTGTAGAGTAGTAGTTAATTTGTACTAAAACCGTACTCCAGCAACAGGTGATAATCTATATATTATAAATGAGAAAATGGAAAAGTTTGGATGTGTGTTTGGATGTACTTCTGGAATTAATCACCCCTTAATAACTCAACATATTTAAATGAAATTTGGCATGAAGTCAGTTAATTTTGTGCGAAGTGACATATGATAGATTTTATCCCGCAAAAACGCACAGTTCTTTTATAAATTGCCATTAATATCAATTCGGAAACAACAAAGAGTTTCCTACTTCGTAGATAGCCGTGCCACGTTTACTCTTTGCCTTTTACGTAAATCTCAAACACTACTTTTCAGAAATAAAAGCAAAAATCTTCTTACATATGCAAGTTTGTGTTTAGTTTAAAAGCCATAAAACCGACGCACTTGTCAAATAATAGTTTAGAAGCAGGAAATATAAATCTGTACTTACCTTAAATTAAAAAAAAGGTAGGTACTGTTGTCAAATTCGCAAAGAGATGTTTTCATTTGCGTACATAAAATAGTATGACATATCAAATATTACACCATAATTTCGTTCGTAATATATGCGTTACAATAAATATAAAAATCAAAGCTTGGAAAAAAAGTAAAATGCTATGAGTATACCAGCATGAAAGTCGGATCACTTAAAGTGCAAAATGGTCGTGCCCCAAATGTCGTATTTATAAAAATGTAAAGGATTCCATTCTATCTCGGTTTAATTTATTTCCTGTTTCTTTTAGTCTCTGTATTACAAATAATTTTTGCCGAAATTTAAAACTTAACTAACCCTTTTTATTTTTCGTTCAGAATTTTTGTACAAATAGTACTGCTTTTTACTTAAAGTTCAATATTCTGCAAATATCTATCGAATGGTAGCTACACTTAAAACGAATGTATTCAATGGGCTAATGTATAAACTTATTGTTTAATGAAGTAACACTGGAAGTCGTTCACAACACAATACACCTCATTCGAACGGAGCATATGAAAGCTACTTACTTATCTATTAGTATAATAGGCTTAATGTAGCATGTCACACTGACGTCATGTCACGCCATTACGTCAATCTATGACGTTGCCCTATGACGTCACGCTTTACGATATTATTTGTGGGAATGCGCGTTATTTAATAACATTTAAAAGCTTCAATGAATAAATTAACACACAGAACACTGAAATAAAAGTATGTATTGCGTTAAAATTGACATATCAATCATTAGACGCTTATATTTACGTAACATTCTTTTGATATGTAGAAGTATTCCTTAAATTCTTTGTCCATAGAAATGTAGGCTTAAGATAAAAGCTTTGTATTTCGTGCATCAATGTAGAGAAAATTTTGGTTAGAGCATTACTTCGCATGGATCAGAATTACAAGTGGCATTTGATGTTACATCATAGGGCATGAATAATTTAGTTTATTTCAAAATATTTTAAACTGTGTCCTATTATTGAAATTATTAATTCGTTTGAATGGAAATAGTTGCACATTGATCCGGGAACTGTGCAATCCTACACTACAC
>JARYHS010013631.1:83001525-83191679 GCA_031002005.1 Vandiemenella viatica
AAAATTAGCCTCAAGCACAACTTACTGTATTATGTGAAGTACGGCAGAACGCTTCGGTGGTTCGGATTCCACGTTAAACTGTAGGTCCCCTGCCCTTGGTTGGGACGCACAGCGCAACCGATAACAAAACCTGTCATCAATCATTACAACCACATGAATTTAATTTTTAACTGCTAGTCAGCCTGCCACAAAATCGTGTATGGAATGAATAAAGATTTCCTAAAATGAATCAAAACTGTGCTAGGGAAATTAGGTGGAAATGGTGAAGCCTGTTCTTCAGCAGATCACTAACATGGACAAACTTCATAGTGAAAATTAATTTTGTAGATGTTGATTAGTTGGAGTTTGCCTAATAGGTGGCAATAGTTCATAATTTGTGGGCATGTTTGTTTAAACATTTGGTAATTAGGAAATTCCTCTATCGAAATTATTCGGATTCAACTTTACACAAGATATTTTGGGAACAACAATGATGATAATGCAATTACCAAAAAGTGATTAGTGAAACGACCATAGTCGTAGGATCCGCACTAGAGGAGTGCGATGGTCCAAGGCTCAGTCGTCACTTTCAGACCTCGAATGTAAACACGGCGTGGTTCCATCGCCCGTGCGTAAACACGGTAGTGCGGCTGTTTACAACGACCGTGAACCAGTGATGCGTGTTGGGCAGGGATTGATGGGGCCGGAAGGCTCTGGCTGTTGGCGAGGCCGCGATCATCACTGGGCCTTCGTCACGCGCCAACGCGTTGATCCAAGGACGAAGCTGGGCAGAGTGCCGTCCGTCCACGCCTCTCTCTGCCAATACCAGCTACTTGACCCAACTACAGTATCTTCTCTGAGGACAGCTACCGTTTGGGTGATATTTTTTTTTAATCGCCTCTGCAGAGCACTGATGTAATGTGAGATTCCAATGAATGTAGGTCATGTCAACCATCCAAAGGCTATTTTATGGGTTCTAATATTTAAGTGGAAATTTCCACTCACTGAAAATTTGCCATATGAAAACTTCAATATCGTTGGTCGTGGAGGTTTCAAAAAAATCTATTCTGGCACATATCAAAGTATAACTTGTTATTTACAGAAGTATGGCATAGCACATTGATGTTCCATTCTTTGTGCATCACAAACTACACGTTATACATACAGTTTTATTGTAAATGATTGAATCTATCTCACAAGTTTAATTTTGCTGTATTAACTGACACACTGTGACAAAACTTTACAGTAATATAGAAAACTCAAAAGATATTGAAACCACATTTCAAATTTCTGCTACGAGAGCACAGACGTGAGCTGGAGATTGAGAAACCAATGCACCGATCGTGGTGGGGATGATGATTATCAATTCCCATCATGGCCTCAACGATTTACCGACCTAACCCCATGCGATTTTTGTGTGTGAGGTTTTTTGAAAGAATCAGTGTTTAAGCCTCCTTTACCTACAACCTACAAGAACTGTGAACTGGCATCAGCAGTGATTTTGAACAGACTGATAGTGACGTGGTGCACCGAGTGTGACAAGAACTTGATTATTGACTTGATATCTGAAGAATCAGTAAGTGGACACATATAGAGCACTTGTAATATGCCAAAAGAAGCTATTTGAATTTTCCTATACGACATAAAAACTTTGTGACAGTTTGTAAAATATTTTTTTTTTTGCTGTCGTCAGTCATTCCACTGGTTTGATGCAATCCTCCATCCCTTCCTATCCTGTGCTAACCTCTTCATTTCTACATACCCCCTACAACCGACGCGTCGCGACGTCCTCAATTATCTGCAGCTACAATAAATTCGTGAAATCAATTCTGTCATTTATAATAACCCTATAGAGAATAACAGGAAAAAACACATTACCACAAATTTTATCTCGTTACAACCACCATTATCGTCCCTTATGCTACACCCACCTTTGTACGCATTTGACACTGATGGGAAATGAAGACCCAATGAAAAATTAAAGGATGTGTCCTACAGGACACATGTTTCCATTTGCAACAAAGAAACTGGAAGTATTTTCCCCGTCTTATCTATGATATCATGGTGATCAAATTATGTTACCTCGAGACGTATTTCAATGCAGCCAGAAATTATCTGTATATATGAACTGAGATTACGTGCCTTTCTCCCAAAACCATCGGAGCTCTACCGCAATATTACGTCACTAAAGATATCATAATGGCTGTAGCAAATTGCGCTATATATATTAGTTCTTCCAATATAGATTGACAACTGGGCCAGGGCAGTAACCATTTTACATGTCATATCTTTTATAAACTCATTGCAGTCCTTCAAAATAAGGTATATCAGTCGTTTAATCATTCCATACTGCCGAGGATATGTGGTTATGATAATGGAGAGATTTTTGATGTACAGTACATATTCGATAAACAGAATCCTCTAGTGAAAAATGTTTAGTTATTTAACCTGTAGGATTACGCATCTACTATCGAAAACTGAAGCACTGGTAAATTTAACACTCTGGGTAGACTTTAAACCAAACTTTTTAATAATAGACAAAGATTCTGGGCCATCCAACACTCCGAGATTATTTTACATTCTAATTATGAAAAAGTCTAAAGAATTTAGGTTTAAGATTTTGTTTTGTAACAGATTATACATGGCTGTATATTATAAAATCCTTATCGTGTCTTATGTGGGCACCACTATGTTTTTTTTTCATCACAGCTTAGAATTTGAAGTTCACGCAGAAGAAGCTGCCGGGATATGTTAGTAATTAATATTAAATTAATAGAGTACCGATACAACTAAATCAATAACATTTCTAATTAAATTATAAGCGAAAACTTCTGCAGCATCTTATTCATCATGTCTTATCACTTATGGTCACTGCGAATCATCCAAAGAGCCATTGTTACAGACACCTGAAGTGACATATAAATTGACAGTTTATATCGTGTTTAATAGTATGTTATAACAAGTGAAAAGCTTCAGAGATATAAATGCAAAGTGATACTGACATTACTAATTAGTTCTAAATACACCTTGTACTGAAAATTAAAACCAGCCGTTCTGCAAAGAGATTGTAACAATAACAAGCTGGTTTCTTCTATCGTAACAGAAAACTTTTTTCTGTTGTAACAGAAAAAACGTTACTGCGATTCACCTTTTCTGTTCCCTAGTCATGTTTTCCTTGTACCTTTTGGTGAAACAGTGTTAACAACAGCTTTGTCAGCTGAAACAGCCCAGTCCATTTACCAGAAGCTTCAGCAACCTAAACGTCCTGCAATCGATCAGGAGCAGAGAAGAGAGAAGGCTCTTGGCCAACAGGGTTTCGCAGCGTCGCAGAGGCGCCGTGACATACATGGGCAATACAATCGACACAGCTCAGCTCCGGACTGCACGCCTACACTTTCGCCAAGAATTGTCTGGGCCATCTAATGGCGCAAGCCCTCACTGCAGTCAACACATTGCGGACACAGGAAAACGGAATGGCTTACGAGCGGGCACAAGGTGGAAGGGGGCTTCGTTATAGATAGATTCACGCGGATCAATTCTGGGAAAACTCTCTCTCTCTATTTTTTTTTTTTTTTTTACTTATTTGACATTTCTACTGATCTGCTTGGCTGTAACTACCATTTGTACACCCAGAAATGTATTTTACTACTAAGGATATAATCTTCACAATAATGCTTTTAATTTTGATAGCCATTTCTGATTGGAAGAAAAAACCGAACTGAAAATTGTAGCAGCCTGCGTCGTTCTTATTAACATTACATTTGCAACAACAAATCTGACAACATATTTCTAAACAAGAAAAACATAGGAACCTTTCATATACGGTGCGAATGCGGTAAAAAGTAGTCTAAAGGATAGAACCAAGAGAGGTTTTTTTTTTTTTTTTTTTTTTTTTTTTTTTTTTTTTTTTTTTTTTTTCCTTTCAAATGGTGTTCGGCTACTTAGACCATACAGCCACCTGAAAGTGATTATCATGAGTCTGCCAGTGAATCAGTTTTTCCAATATGTTGTTGCTACTAAGTATCGACACATGGACACTAGAGGACGGACAAGACATTCACAGACACACATACTCGGCCGGACTCGAACCGGCGACCTTCGGTACGTGGAGCAAGTATTCTAGCCCATACATCACCGATGCCGGCATACTAAAAGAGGTCTGGTTCCTTTAATCAAGGAAAAATTGTAAAAAACTAAAATTTAAGCTTTTTCGAACAAGTAATGAATATAAAAAAAGCATTTTTTTTTAGTAATGGAAACTGTAATGCCGTACATCCTGTCTCATTAATGTCATTTCTTATCCTTGTTTATAATGAATTCAACAAATCAGCTACTATAGCTGTATATGGAATCTGATTCAATATCACCCACACCTACACTAAACACGCAGTCATATAAAGGGAATTAACAATTAGTAAAATTTTAGGGAAGAAGTTCAGATTTCAAGAAATCAGTGTTCACAGCGTAGTTAGTACATTTTTCTTCATCCATGATCGGTTGACCGACGGGTAAAGGTGTAAAGATCCATTTTTTCTTCTGTTATTATAGTCTCATCATTTCAAAGCAACCATAACAATTCTCCATTACTTGCTACAGATACTTCAACGTTTGTCTTTCGCGATACTTTTTCCTTCAGTTTTGTTATTTCCTTACGCCTCGTCGACATCGAAGTCAGAGGCGGGAAAGGACTTGGGACAAGAAACGGGAAGGAATTTGGCCATGGCCTTTCGATGGATTTGGGTAGAGTGATTTGGGGAAACCATGGAAAACACTAATTTTGATGGCCGGCACCCACCACGCCGAGTTTTTTCCTTTCAGCTGCATCCTCTTATAACAACTCATCAAAACAGTCCATAATCAGAATTTCCAGAATGCGTATATTTCGTACACATTGTTTATTTTGGCTTTACAACTTGTTGAAGTAGAGGTCATTAGAGCCAGGAGGGGATCGAAACAGTGACTGGCACAGAATTCGGTCATGGACGTTTATAGGAACCACCCCAGCTTTCGCCGGAGTGATGTCGGGAAACAATGGAAAACCGAAATCTTGATGGTCGGACGGGGATTTGAATCCACGTCTTCCTGAATGCCAAGTATTGTACCACTCACAAAACAGGTTCGATATTACCAACATAACGGTACACTTAAATTTTAACTTATTTAGTAACACATTTAAATATTTTCTTCATTCTCCTCTTTCCTATCCGCACTATTATTACTTCGCTTCCACTAAAACATATTATCAATCTAGGTAAGTGAGCAGTAATGCTTGAGCCTGACATCCTGGAAGGCATGGATCAAATTCCCGTCCAGCCACCAAGATTTCGGTTTTCCTAGGTTTTCCGAAGAAATCATGTGACTGAAATCACTCACATGATTCCTTCTGGAGTCCGTTCTTGACCCCAGTCTTCTGTCAACTCTAATTACCTAAACGTTGGTGTTACTTGATGTATTGAATACGATCTCTGCCGATCTGACATTTAATCCAGTGTTATTTTCGTCATTCCTACTACGCTTCACAATATTAACATTACAATTTTTCCGCCTCATTAAATATCTTTGCTTGTTTGGGCTGGTATAACAATTTCAGCAACAAATGCTTTGATTCTTAACTCCTCAACAATGATTTTTTTGCACTCTTTTGTTGCTTTTTCAACTCTTAATTACCACTTGATGATAGAATGAATTGCACCTCATTTCTTTTTAACTGATACATGTACCCATAATTTTTATTTTTATTAAAGGCCTTAGGAATTAAATTTACTATAATAAATCTTTTTTCTCTCAATTGTGCGCCAAACTTATTCATACTGTTAAACATTTTATCCAAATAAAAATCCATAACAGCCATCTTATCTTATAGCCTACTCATCGTATCTTATTTCTTTATCCATCCTCTTAATATTAATTGTAATTTCTCTTGAATTTTCATTTTTCATGCTCCGAAGTTGTGCTTCATCAACATCCTTACTGTTTATTTGTCTTTCTCAATATTATCGCAAACAATAATTTCGAGATTTGTTAGTGAAAAATACTATTTTATAATTTTTTATTTGGCCATTTATGATGCATTTCAGAGTGTGTCTGTAACTCTGCTGTTTTGCCGTTTGTTAACATTATCCTCAAAAAGCATTTAAGTTATTCTTTTTCTAAACAATTATTTCACCATATATTATTTGTGCCTTGTCTGAATTTAAATCTTGCAAAGGCGTGTAAAACGTAAATGTGTATGCAGGGGCGTAGCTACTATGGGGCTAGGCGGTGCAGTGCACCGGGGCCCCTACGCTCAGGGGGCCCCTCAAGCATACCTCTGGGGGCCCCCAAGCGCAGTTTAGAGGCCCACGAGCCTTCATGGCAAACTGGCGACCTTTTTTTTAGCTCTACAATCGTCTAAGGGGGCTCCTGAGACACAAGAAGCCCGTCACTAAGGGCCCTCTCAATGCTGGGGGGGCCCCCATCCACTGCTCAGGGGCCCCTAAGCACAACTCAAGGGCCCCATCCTCAGCTCAGGGGGCCCTTACCAGCAACACAAAGCAAAAACAGGTCGCCCATCTGGCCTGAGGGCCCAAGATAAATTTTTTGCACCGGGGCCCTTGTTGACCTGGCTACGCCACTGTGTGTAAGGCATTGTTGGCCATCATGAAGCATATTTGGACTAAATGTTTTCTATTGTCTACTGCTTGTTCATGCTTCATTTATGATCATTTCTATATCAGAGGACAACAAAGTGTTCTCGGCCATTACTTGCTGCTTTGCCTTTAATTCAACAGACCTCCTGTAATTACTGAGTAAATCTTTAACACCGATACTCTTTGTTCGGTACAGCCTCACGAAGTACGCGAAGAGAAGGCTATCAGCCGATTGCTTAGAAGTTAATGATCTAATTTTCTGCATCATAACCTGTGCAACACCATTTAACACAACATTTTGGTACTTAAATGTTTATTTTAGCTATTTTGTACTAATACCTCTTTTCAAAATACAATCACAAAATTCGCTGTGTGTAGCTGATATCGGTGTTTGTTAAAGTGTAATGTATGCTCGAGTCTACAGCAAAAATAATAATATTTATAATATATTTAATCTGGCAGGCAGCAACGTATGAGCAGATTAGAAGTGGCTGGCAATAAAAGTAGTAGCCTAATTGTGTGTGTGTTTCGTTTTGTTAATAAGAAATTAGAAGACTTAACATAAAATGTATTATGTGTTGTTTGTATCGGGAGACATTGTGGCAGGGGGAAACCGTAAGACATTGCAGAATGTATTGGAGTACAAGAACAAATGGAGAGAGGCTGTACTTACTATGTTGAACGAGCAGGTGGCTTTAATGGTATAATTAAAAGTGTGTAGCACTATACTAACTGACTGTTACTTATGTTTCTTGATTATCTTGAATAAAAAGAAGAGATAGGACCTTTTTTATTTTTGTATCTGAGTGAATTTTCTCGTCTGTTTTCATTTGTAGACTTTTATGTTTATTTTTTTGTGTAGAAACTGTTTTAAAGGTGTCATCCCACGTCTGTGGAAAGATAAATGTAAGTTCCCGAGATGGAATAAATTAAAAGATAGTTGATAATTAAGAGCACATCTATCTACTATATAATTTCATAAGCTCACTCATTCACACACCTCGATAGCTATTGGCTGGAGAACGGTGTCACGTGTCAGCCTTCGCTCGCAAAAAAGCGACCAGATACTATTAGTAGGAATTCGTGGTTATGTCCACAATTTAACAGCTAAGCAACTGCTGCCAAATTAATTGCGATAGTACATTCATTAAGTTTTCTTTTGGGAGCATTTCATAGTTTTAAAAATATCGACAAACTTTACGGTTGAAAAAAATGACGCACTGCTTTTCAATAGTCATATGTTGCTAATGAAAGCAACATATAAAACTTAAACTAACCTAGGTCTCTGCTGTAACTACGAAAGCCAATTGTTATTCCGGCCTAGCCTAAATTTTAATTTAATCAAAACTTTGGCTAATGCTGTTGCTTGACCAAAGTTTATACATTACGATTTATTTACTTTTCACGTATTTTACTGACCACTTTCATTAATGATCTTTCTTCATGTTAGTTGTATGTGAATTATTAGTTTATTTGAAGTTGACATCAGGCCAAATATGTTACCGAATCAACTATTCTGGCTATTAATTTCTTCAGAGATGCTCAACTGTTTAATAATCTGGAATCTGTATTACGTTCTCTGGCCGTTACAGACACTGTGACCAAAAATTACATTATGAATTTTTGCCCGGCTTCACTAAAAAAATAACGTGATGCTTTCGCAGCAAACAGGAATTCTTCAAATTTTGCAGAGTGAACTTTAAGGGTCAAATAAAAGTCAAATTTGTATTTCCGCAAGTTCGAGTCTACGACCTTTGAAACAATTATATGATGGCGCTATCATTCCTGTCCGTAGCTAATGCGTCCATTAATACTTCTGAGTTCCTGAAGCTCAAGATATTTTACTCATCCTGAGGGTGAAACACAGTCAAGTTCGTATTTTGTCAGATCAGGTCAACCTGTCATAATGTTTGACCCTGAAAACTGGAACTATTCTGGACACATGACGATACGCATAAAACGGTCACAGGCTTACACTAGTTCATTATAATTGCCTTATAAAATTTTCTTTAAGGTTCTTTCAAAAAACTGGCAATGAATGTTTAAGAATAGCACAAAAAGCTCCTATTAATTACAGTCTCTGTAAACACGTAACGTTAACTAAAACCTTATTCGTTTGGCGCCTTTGAAATGGTTCAGTTGTGGGGTTATGATTGTAAATATTTAATATCAATATATCGCTTGTATAGCGTATGATCCGGCTGCACGATTTCTACGTTCATCTGTTATTTGATTTAAATGAATTTTTTTTGCTTTAGTCAGTCTTTCGATTGGTTTGATGCAATCCTCCATCCCTTCCCATCCTGTGCTAACCTCTTCATTTCTACATACTCCTTACATCCCACGTCCTCAATTATCTGCTTTATATATTCTAATCTGTATAATTATAGTGGAAGAATACGATTATGTCGGGTTGTCTATCAAGTGGCCGTAAGTAATTTTAATTAGTTTTTGTTTTAAAATAAAAAATTTCGTTCACTGTTTTAAAATCAATTATAAACCTTTTCAAAGGAAGACATATATATAACATAAGAAGTTTGGGTTGCGTATAAAAGTGGCCACAAATAGGGATTTGCCAGCTGTTATATATCTTTAAGAGCGAGAGAGAGTCTGACCGACGGTGTGCCCTAACTTAAACAGCTGGCGATCCCTACTTGCGGCCACTTTTCTATAGGCAAACCGAAATTTTTATGTTATTTACATGTCTCTCTTTAAAACGGAAATGCAGCTGGATCTTGGACTAATAGCATGAACTCAAAGAGAGAATCAATTATTTTATTTGAACTGATATAGCTCCGGGATTTATTCAGTTCCAGGTTAAAAAATCGAATGTACCGTTGATTTAGACAAAACAAGTGAACAAATTACTCTTGTCGAATCGTGAATAACATGGGTGTTGGCAGAGCATTATGAATTAATTACTGGAACAGTTCTATCAGAGAGCGTATAGAGATGGTTTTTTGTTTGCTGTAGACTGCAATCGATAATGATCACATTACTGCAAAAATGTGAGATGTAATTCAGCTGTGTCGGTGAATGGAGACGCCCACTCCTGTGGATATCCCGGCGCAGTTCCCAGAACAGCAGATTGGTGGCTTTGGGTCATCGTCTCCAGCAGTGGCCGGTAGTGAAACCTGATGCTATTCGCCATATCAGCCGGCAGCTCAATCACCCCAAAGAATGGCCAGTTGCTGCACTGGTGGACAAGTACCAAAAATTGTAATATCACATATAGAGAAGGCTTAAAAATAATTAGTAGCATGCTGGGAATAATTGCAGTTGTACGGAAGTCATTAAAATGTTATGGTTTGGTTAAACAACGATGGACTGAACTGATGAATTACATTTGTAAAATGGCTGAGAACCTTTGTTCCAAGATTCTGCAGTTAATTCTTCACTGAAGTAGGTAAATAACCAAGGAAGTAATTAAGTAAAAAAATTGGTACATTTTACCAATTGAAGTAACTATGTTATTCGATGCAAGGTGATAGTCCAGATATAATATACTGAATGACGTCAAGTATACGAGAGGTAAGCGTTGATTACTAAACAATTCAATATTAACATTTCGTTTTTAATGAATGTGTGACTCAAATACGGAAAAGATTTGGTATTCAAGGCATTAAATATTAGAGTTTGGTTGCTGGTGATGACTGTGATAGGGCTGGTTATCAGCGTTGTCTGCCATAGTGCCTAGAATGCTCCGAACCATCGATTTATCACGCAGGCCGTGTCGATTTTTGGGCAGTGATCACCCCTTCGGTTTGGATTTTCAGCGTGTGGGCTGATCGTCCACCTAGAGGCGCGTTCCCACGGCGTGTCCCTCGGCGCGTGTTAAGGGACGCCTCTCATCTTTGCCGCATAAGCTAGCAGGTACGGCGCGCCTCGACCCACCGCCAGGCGGTAAAAGATGAAAGGCGCGTACTCCCATACCACGCGCCGTGGGAATGGACCTTAAGGAATGTTCTAGAGATAGCGCTCAGGCCTGCAGAACCGGTCATCATTCGGCCGCTGTAGTCTGCTACTCTTCGCAAAGTCTCCCCTGGAAGAAGACCCCAGAATGAGGGTCGAAACGTCGGCTACGATGAACATGACGCGGCGCCACCCGGACAGCCAAGAACCAACTGACTCTGGCCGCGGAAGACTAAGATTACAACTTGGTGAGACTTTGAGGGATGTGGCTCACCAACCAGCACGCTGGATCACTCTCATCACGAAGAACAGGTCAAACCATTTGCCGTCAAAAATGACATTGTTATAATTAATGCGACGTTAAAGAGACTGGGGGAAATGCAGTGAAGGCTATTCTGAGTAGTAAGCTGTTTTGTGGGGCCTTGAACTCTGTCGGTGGTGCGGTAAATGAACGAACTCTACATATCCCCGTAGCGGCCTAAATGAAAAAAAGAGATGTCTTAATGCCTGTAGAGTCTCATTTGTAACTTCAAGTTGATTGACACTTAATCGACTATTTACTGATGTGGTGTGGGCACTAGTTATTAATTAATAATTCATTTAACCCCAATCTTTTATTAGAGAGATAATAATCCACCAATTATGTTCTAAATTGCAAATTACAACCACGTTACATTATTATTACATACAAATTTGACTGAACGTATTGTTTTACTTTACTGTCAAACTCTTGAACATATTTTTTTTATCTGAAGATAATTACACGGTCTTTCCTCCTTGGTGAATGTTCATTAGTAGTTCTTTCAGTATTACGCCGGCGTTAACGTAACATCGCCTGTTGGATTCTCAATACGAGCCGCCATCCATCACCAGCTGTCACAACGGGCGTATTATCTCGTTTGTCTCCTTGAGATTCTTTAATGGTCACTAATGGCTTCTTCTCAGAAGACGTAGCCAAAGTTATGATGACTTTGCAATAGAGAATACTTGCCAGTCATGTGAACCACAACTACTTACACGAAATATACAAATCGCGACTCCCCTGAGCACTGAAACTGAAGTGAACGCAACTCCATATGTTTTTGTAACTGTTGGGATGAGAGCTGGACATGTGGACGTTCACTAGTAATCCAAACTTCATTTCATTATAGTCTCACGCCAGCTCTTCTGACGACTTCTCGTAGCATAATACCGTACCTTCTTCGAAAACTTGTTTTCATTAGACTTTTTTCTTATGTATCAACCTTTTTAACAACTTGTTTGACTTCAGTGTTTCAGATCCTCAGATGACGCTGGTTATCGACTTAGATCTCATCAACTTAGGGAGTGTAAGCGTTTAACCGTCACCAAATCTGTGTCTAATTTTTTTGAAAAAAAAAAAAATCGAAGATCTGACATTATGACTTTGCAAAATTAAACGTTGTTCATGATAATTATTTTTCAATCAACAATAACTTAAATGTGTTCAGCTGAGATATGCAGTTGAATGAACAGGCTGTTACTTTGGGAGAAAAGTCTTAAAATGATGTTTTATTTTTCAATTTTAAAAAAAATTCATTTTTCATGCTCCTGTCACATTTTTCAGTTCATGTTACTTTAAAGCAACTCTTCAGAAGTACCAAATACCTTTTCATGTTAATCAGAATACGTACAGATCCACGTTTATCTCCTACCCCGTAAAACTACTGAATGTTATTATTAACTATCTTTTTTAAAGAACTGTTGATTTGAGTCGAATTTGAGCTTAATAAATATGAATCACGCTATCATTAAGCGGCCATTCATGCTGAGTAGCAATTAATCACTTAAAATTGCTAGTGATTACACATCACGATGGTATTCTTCTTAATAAGCGATGAACTGTTGATCCACGCCACATGCCGTGCGAACAAAACTTCTAACAACAGATTATGTAAGTTGCCTATAGACCCTGTACAAAAACTTACAGATGAGTTTTGAAAATATAGAGGATTACTTTACGGAAACGATCCAGCAGAAGAAACATTATTGCTCCCCCCTCTTGACGCCTGAGTTTGCTTAGTAGTAGGAATTAACCTTCAGATATAATTCTTGTCACACTTTCTGTGTGACGAGATCGAAGTGGAGCAATACTTTATTCTGCTTCGTGTAATATCGCTTGACTGATCTGAAATTTGGCATCGTTACGTGGTTTTAAGTTCCACATTTCGACCTAAAGACTAAGATACCCCCATCATTCTGGAGGACGCGGGTTCGATTTCCGGCCTGGCCATTCATATTTCGAAACTTTCCCGAAATCACTACAGGTGAACGTCGCGTTGGTACATTTATAAAGGTTACGGCCTGCTATCTTTTCATTAATATTTAATTAAATTGCGATGGAGCGCACACTCCGGTGGCAATTTCCTTACACACCCATGTTCTCCCTTTCCTGCACCCACCTACATTTTAGTTTTAAATTCTTTCCATGCTTTTGGTAAATTATTCATAATTTCTCTTGGTAACTTATTCCAATCCCTGACACCCTTACCCAAAAAAGAGAATCTTCCTACACCCTTGTGCCTGAAATCGAGTGCCAGATTGTGGTCATGGTGATCTTTTCCCTTCCATGCATTACTATTAATTCTTACACCAATATCTTTCCACACCTCATCACCAATATAGGACTTGTACCCTCCCATGACCCTCTTCACAATCCTCCTTTATTCCAATGCATCCCACTCCAACTCTTTTATCATATCTGCTACTGATTGCATTCTGCGGTAATTTCCAGAAACAAATCTAGCAGCCCTTTTTTGCACCCTCTCCAACTCCTGTATTTGACACGCAAAATGATGGTCACAGACTACACTACCATATTCAAGCAATGGTCTGCCCAAAATTCTGTAACCCAATTCTTTTACTTAACCCAATTCTTTTACTTAACCCAATTCTTTTACTTCTCTCGTACATCCCCTCATCACTCTCTCCAACAAGTGCAGAATTTTGAAAGCTTTTCCTTCTACATGGCCAATGTGTAAAGGTTTTTTTTTTTTTTTTTTTTTTTTTTTTTTTTACGGCTGTTCTCCTCGTCGATAGCTACAGTCATTAGAGGCTGGAAGGGACTGGGGACAAGGAACGGGAAGGAATTTGGCCATGACCTTTTTGAATGAAGCATCCTGGCATTCGCCTGGAGTGATTTGGGGAAACCATGAAAAACCCAAATCTGGATGCCCAGACGAAGTTTCGAACCCGCGTCCTCCCGAATGCGAGGCCAGAACGTTAACCGTTCACCCACCACGCTCGGTCCCAATTAAGCTCGTTATCAAATGTAATACCAAGATCTTTACATTCAAAGTCTTCAACTTATGATTGTATTATTATTATTATTGATTTATTACTATTATTGTATTATTACATTATTGTATAATTTGTGTATTTAATAAGCAGACTCTTCTTTTGCTTGGACATACATAAAAATATTTCATTTGTTATGCCAAAATAATTGACCAACCGTAAAACATGATGAAAAAGAAATTCGTTTGAGGGAATGTAGGTGTGAACTGTGGTTCCATTGCACTTAGTACTGAAAATAATGTACTACATAGAATTCGTTTAAACAATCTCACCATCATCCTATTCGCAGGGATGGGTGATACTAGTGATTCTGTTCTGAGTCACCGAAAAGAGTCCTTGATAACGATCACGAGCGACAGGACCATGACCTCTCGCCGCTGCTTATAATACATACATTCAGCAGCGGTCATTCGGTGTCAACAGTTATTCCGTGACTTCTTCTGCGACGTGGTTTGCCTAGCGGTAGTTGATCGTGGCATCCGGGTTCATTCTGCTGGATGCTGTTCGCTTCGCTACAGCTCCAGAAGGTGAATAATCAGGCAGGGGACGGTAACTTTCCGATTTCTTCCTTCCGTCTAGTCAATGCGACAGTGATCGCTGATAATACAGAATTACGCTGGAACCAACTATCAGTCACTTGACATAATGGTCTTTGGAACTTTCATTTGAAAATTATATACGCTTTCAATTTAAAAAAAAAAAACACTTGTATTGATCCTTAGCGAAAACAATAGATTGATTAAATATTCCTTTTGAAGCGAGTCACTATATGACACAGAAAGCTGAATACTGAGGAAAGAGATGGAAATAGAAGGAAAGAACAGAGGATTTGGAGATATGTTTGTGGTGGAGAATGGAGAAGATTAACAGAAGGGTTAAAGTAAAGAATCAGGAGGTTCTAGTGAGATTTGGCGAGAGGAGAAATATTTTGAAAAATATAAGAAATAAGAAGAAAAATTGTTAGGGCTTCAAATAAAACATCAAAGCATTTTGTGAATATTTTGTGGGAGATATTGTAAATGACAAAAGAAAGAGGGGACATTGTAGATTCCAGATGTTGGATTATATTAATGTGGAGACAGCTAAATCGGGTTGAAGGGGATGGAGAATCTATATCAAATAAATACCTAACTTAAGGCAGAAAACTTATGATTAAAGATAAAAGTGATGTTGGTGTTCTTATGCGATAGAATGGTGAGTCCCAATTGGCTAAAATTTGCAGCGCATTTGGCAGAGATAAATTATGGAACATCATACCTCGAAGAGACGACATCAAGTACCTATTTAGGAAGCGAGGTGACCACTAAGTGTCGTTTAGCACTAAATAGTGAGGCAATTCGATAGCTCACTCGTGTTCGCAAGCATCTGTGCAGAGTGTGTAAGCCGAGGAAGATGTTTTATGGCTCTTTGTACTTAGCAGTTACACGTCCAGCCGATCATACGAGAAGACTAGCACATTGATGATGTATATTTCATGAACATGTTATTGATACGGGATTCGAATCCAAAATACTTTACGTGGATAATGCCTTTAATATTCAGTGTTCAACTTCAACGCTGCAAGGTTAATACTATTACGTAACAAACGTTACCGGAGAGTTTTTAAATTCCGCGATATGTACTTGTGAGTACTATGTGGATCAATGGTAGTTACATGACAATCTCGGAAAGGGAACACTGTTTATTAAGTTTGGGTTATACGAAATGGCCACCAATACGCACGTAAGAAAACAAAAATAAGTAACACTTTTAACGGTTTCTAAAGTATTGTATCGTACCTAACTCCTAGAAGAAGATTTAAAATAACTAACAGAAAAGTTCATTAAAATTAAAGCACATTTCTTTGAGTATAGTTTACTTGGAACTTCTGTCAAAGTTATCATAAAGTCGCGTCACGGCAGGTGCAGATAAAAACAATTTTAAACATAATAAATTAGTTGAAAATGTTTTTATTGATGTTCACAGATGATGCCATATGCTATTTTCCTATTAGCGAAGTGACCATTGTGACTACAAATAAAAAAATCAAATTCATTTTATTCCGGGGGTTTTAGCAAATAACACATGGGAAAAAATCTTGGGTCTGCCAACGAATAATTGTAGCGTTAAAATCGATTAAATTGTGAATTAGCTGCCATCAACAAGAACATTTTGCCTGAAAATAGTGAAAATGAGATGTGGTGGTTGATCAGAATGATCGCAGCAATTATGAGATGGAATTTGATGTTATTATCAATGATAAGTCGTTTGGGGAATAGAAGGAATGATTCTCTACAGAATATAGTCATAATACATATCGGACTCTACCTTTGAAACGTTAGTATTAAGTCATTTTCGGTAAGAATTTTTTTTAAGTGCTATGGTCGTTTGCCTTTCTGCTCTAGAAACTAATTCCGTAATCTAGAGTCTTAATACTTATATCACAACACTCATGCTGCAGTCAATATCTTACTTAATTATATATTACTTAATTACTGTTCCACTCATCATTTTTTCTGATTCTATTATTTCCTTCGTTGATAACGAGTCTTCTTGTATAGTTCAGTACGTCATTGATGTAATGTCCAGTATGTACGGTACTTTCTGTGTGTCTTGTATCTAGTATTACGGTACAGTTTATTAGTGACTCGAATTAGGCTAGAAGCTTTTGGAAACGTCAGATTTCTTTTCTTCTTTTCTATTCAGCATAAACGAATGTTGTAATTTTACCACAATATATGTCCTGATAATTTTAAGTCATATGATTCCTACGAGCATCACTTGAGTGAATCTTTCATTAACAATCCCTTTCAGTAATGCCGAGGCTGATGGCTGGGTGCTTGATGTTCTTGTCTATGATTCGGGAGGACGCTTGTTTGATACCCGATCCGGTCATCTGAATATAGGTATTTCATGGTTTCCTCAAATCACTCCACCTAAATGTCGGAATGATTCCTTCAAAAGCTAATTGGTGAACCCCATTTGCTCCTCCGAGCCCTGTTCCAGCTACCGCGAGGTTGACGAATCGTAGAGCCCTAATTTTTTGTAGTCTAGTAGTAGAAACAACGCCACGTGGGACATGTTTCATTGCTGTCCGTAGGAACAAAGTAAAAACCTGCTCTCTTTGAAAGGTATGAAATTTCACTGTCGCACAGACTGGTGGTACCGATTGTTCCAAAGATACAAGCAACAATCAATCCAAGACCAGCTAAATACAGTAGTTATCTAATATTATCTCTTTACTTTTATATGCATTATCACTTTCTTTTATCAACACTGCTTTATCCTGATTCATACAATTTCCAAAGAAAAGGGATCGATATTGTATGAAATTACTGTATATTAAACTTTTGTGTACAATAATCGTACGTTCTTAACACTACTTGGCATATATCACAGTTACTTGATATTGCAGATATCAGACAACAGGTAGCTCACTTTAACTGTTTTGTCTTCGATTCGGCCACCAAGAAAACCGCAAAAAGAACGACCTGAGCTCGTGCCCGGATACGTTGTACCTCTCTCGGTGCACTGAGTCACACTGGCGGGTTCACAGTTTGTTATTAATACTGTGGTAATGTATTATATAGCTAAGGCCGCATGAAACTGAGTTTCTGTTTTTTGGTGAGTTCATTGTTGTATAATGTTTTATATGGGTGCTAATGGGAACATTACAAGACTAATCCAAAACTCGAAGAATAAATATCCAAATAATAAATTTTAAGATGATGTGACCATCAAAGTGTGAACGTCAGCGTAAATCTGCATACTGAGAGAAGAAGGCAGCTAACCCAAACTCTGTCGCTATTTACTTCTACTTCATAGCTACTATGGAATGAGGAGTATTCTTGAGGCTCAGTAGTTAAGGTGTCGGACTGGAATCGACAGCTTTCCGGTTCGAATCCCTGTCTCGACGAGGATTCCAAAGCCGACATTCACAACAGGAACAGCTTGCTGTGTAAAGTAAAGTACGTTCGGAGCCAACGATAAACTGTAGGTTCCCTTTATTATTAGAATTATTGGGTTAGTTTAGGTGGCCAATCTACCTATGATACCATGCTTAGTATGCTTCATTCTGGAGGGTCCAAACAACTTTTAGGTTGACGACCAAGTTAAGCATAGATGATCAAATTCAACCGAGCTAGTGGGTGAACGGATAATGGTCTGGCCTTGCATTTGGGATTACGAGGGTTCGAATCCCGGTCCGGGCATACAGATTTGGTTAGCCATGGTTTCCCCAAATCATGGTTCCTTCAAAAGATCATGGGCGAATTCCTTCCAGTTCCTTGTCACCGGTCCTTTCCCGCCTCCAATAATCTCGATGTCGGCGAGGCAAAATAACATAAGCAAAAAAAAAAAAAAAAAAAAAAAAAAAAAAAAAAAAAAAAATCAACAACAAAAAAATGGTTGCTGAAATTAAAATAAGTTACTGTTGCGAACACAACACAAATTGTCGCACTTTTCATTAAGAAATATATATCTTTAACTTTAAACGATGCTTGTAAAAACATCTAATATTTTTTTTCTTGGCATTTTGTTAGTGGTAAGTCTTCAAAGTCATAACCAGGTTGAAGAAGCATTCATTCCGTTTTATTAACCTGCAGGAATTATGAGGAATGTGTTTAGTTTTTGACAGCAATCATGTTGCGCCTGAAATGGCATTGAGAATATTAAATATAAAAAAATCAATACCATCATATAGCGACTGAGAAACGAAGCCGAGTATTCCTTATAAAGGTTCAACGACACTACCTTTGCAGTATTTCTGCTCTAATCTTCATTAAGGCTTCCTGGCACATACTGTAATGCGTTACGTAAAACAGAATCTATAGGGAACTAGCCTTCACCGAGCTGATAAATATCTTTCTGAGAAATAACTGCGAAAGATGTCGATATAGACATTGCAAGCTGAATAATACACGGTGATGATTTCGTAATGGCTTATGTCTTTGACCTCGGTTTCCAAGTACCAACCATTTCCTGGATCACTGACTCGTGACTAAATGTCTGTCAGTAACGTGCAACGAGGCTAATATTTTGAGGTTATCACTCTACCGGAGGAAAAATACCAATGTTTAATGAAATAAATTTACAAATGAATAATGCTGAATATATATTAAAAAATTGTTGTGCGTATTTTAAAAGAACTGCTTATTTTTCTATATCTACAGCTATACTCTGCAAATCACAAATACTGTGGATGGCAGAGGGTGCTAAGCACCAATCCTAATTCAGTGCATTCCAATCCCTAACAGAACGAGGAAAAAAGGAATACATAAATGTATCAGTACGGCATCTTATTTCTCGAATCTTATCCCTCCTGTCATTGCGACCTAAATAGGCTGGCGGAAGAAGTATTTCGTTGCACTCGTAAATTAAAGATTTTCACATATTGTCCAACAAATTCAAACGAAAATGACGTCGTCTGTCCGCCAAACAATCCCAGCCTAGCCCGCGTATCAGCTCTGTGACACTTACGTAAGGACTGTAACTAGCGGTCACGAATCGAGCGACTCTCCTCTGTACTTTCTCTAACGTATCAATCAATCCCATGTGATACGGATCCCAAATTACACAAAAGTATTACAAATGCGGACGCACTAGTGTTTTGTACGCTATTTCCTTAGTATGAGCATTACAACTTCTCAAAATACGACCTATAAATCGTAGTTTAGAATTAGCTTTGCCTACGACGGAAGTTATGTGCAAGTCCTATTTCATGTTGCTTTGCACTGTTACGCCTAGATACTTCAGGAAATCCACAGTGTCAACAACTGAATTGTTGATTTTGTACTCGTGAGCAAACGGTGTCTTTTTATTACTTATTTGCATTGTCTTGCACTTTTTGCAGTTAAGTGTAAGCTGCCATTTACGGCACCATTCCGAAATAACATCTAGATCACACTGATTTTTTAAACAATCGTCAGAGCACCTCACTTCCCTATAAATAAATGCATTATCAGCAAAAAATCGCATCCTGCAATTAACGTTGTCACCGAGATCGTTCATAAAAATTAAGAAAAGAAGTGGTCCTATTACACTTCCTTGAGGAACGCCCGAAGTAACATCTAGCTTAGAAGAAGCTTCCCCGTCAACAACGATATACTGTGACCGACCAGTTAGAAAATCGCGTATCCATTCGCAAATCTGATCAGATATACTGTACGCTCGAATCATCGCTAAAATTCGGTTGTGTGGTACAGAGTCAATAGCTTTCTGAAAATCGAAGAAAATAGCATCAACTTGTGATCCTGAATCAATTACTTTCATTACGTCATGCGAAAATAGAGCCAGTTGCGTTTCACACGGTCGGTTCTTCCGAAATCCGTGTTGGTTTGCTGTAAGTAACTCGTTTTCATCTAGAAACTTCATAACGTTAGAGCATATGACATGCTCCAGAATTCTACTGCAAACAGATGTTAGAGAAATGGGTCGATAATTCGTAGGATCTCTCCGATCTCCTTTCTTGAAAACGGGAATCACCTGCGCTATTTTCCAGTCAGAAGGCACTTTTCTTTCTTCTAAAGATTTAGGAATTATATCTAAAAGATGTGGTTCTATTTCTTCCTCGTATTCCGAAAATACTTTTACTGGTATGCCATCGAGACACGGCTCTTTCCCCCACTTCAGGAGCTCTACTTGCTTTATAATACCTACACTATCGATTTGTACTGGATCCATCTCAAATTCTACACGCCGTGGAAAAATGGGAATGTTTTCCATGTTTTCGTCAGTGAAAGAATTTTTAAATTCGGTGTTAAATACAGTAGCCTTGTCGCGGCTGTCATCAACTTCCCGACCGTCTTGTAGTAGAACTGACATACTGTTGTCACAGCCACTTACTTTTTCTACATACGACCAAAATTTCTTTGGATTTTCGACGAGCCTCTTGGAAAGTGAGTTGCAATGAAAGTCATTAAAGGCCTCGCACATCGCATTCTTGACATGTCCTCTTTTAACAGTTAACTTTTCTAAATCACTCCTATAAATCGTCCTTCTTGAGCGTGCATGTATCTTCCTTTGCTTTTTAAGTAACCTTTTAACTTCACGTGTATACCGGGGGGATTGTTCCCATCCCTGATTGTCTTTTCGGTATATGTAAGTCCATACCTTCCCTGACTATATTTATGAATCGAAGCCACATCTCTTCAACCGAGCCTCTTCCTTCTACAAAGGTAATGTAATTATCCCTCAAAAACTTTCTTAAACTCTCCTTTGGGGCCTTTTCGAACCTGTAAATGACCCTTTCTTTTTTCTTTTTGCACGCGGCTGTTAATTTCACTGTGGCAATTACAGCTTTATGATCACTTATTCCCGTGGTGGTAGAAATGTCCGTGAATAATTCAGGCATATTTGTTAAGAGAATATCTAAAATGTTTTCGTTATCGCGTTGGTTCAGTGACGATCTGCTCAAGATTAAGATCTGAGAAAAGGTCAAGAATAATCTCACAGGATATTTTATCCCTGCCACCAGTAACGTGGGCGTAATTACTCCAGTCAATATACGGCAAGTTGAAGTCGCCTCCTAGTATTATTCCATGATCCGGAAATTGACGAGCTATATTACTTACGTTATTTCTTAAGGCCTCAGCAACACCTACATCTGCATCTGGTGGACTATAGAAAGAGCCTATTACAAGTTTTGTCCTAGCTACTTTTAGTCTAATTCATAGGATTTCTGTTTACTAACAGCTATAAATACACCACCTCCATTTGAATGTAACCTATCCTTACAGGAAACATTCGTGATATTGTTCAAAATTTCTGCTGAACTTATATCCGGTTTTAACCACCTTTCGGTACCTAACACAATATCTGCTTCTGTGCTACTAATAATGCTTTCAAGGTCAGGCTGCTTATTACAAACACTTCTACAGTTAATAACGAGTACTTTTAACGGTCGGAATTGATTTACGCTATTCCTAACATATGGTTCGGAATTTAATTGAGCTGCCGGTAACTGTAATCCCTGTTTCGGGTCTTCCTCCCTCAGCCTACACTCAGTATTTTCAGAGAATAATTCCTGAAATTAATCTTGGCGTTAAAATTACTTTTCAAGCACAGTTTATCATTTCAAATACGGTTTAATAATTTCTGGAAGATGTAGTTGTGAAAAAAACTACCCAAATGCACTGTTAAGTTTGTTTACCCTACTTCATATACGTAGATGTAAAGTTTCCTGCAATTAAATGCATGCTGTAAGAGTTTACTTTTATGCACTTTTAGATAAAGTTTATTCATTTACAATCATTTGTCAGTTCAATTTATTCTTCATAAATGGTTACAAAATACTTTTTCGTTAATACGTAATCTTACTTTAAGTTAGTTTGAGTTATTGAAATTAAGTTCCGTGGTGCTTTAGTTGCTTATAGTGACAGAAATGTATCCCGAATGGGTCATTATTCCACCACAAGTTTCAATCACTGTTTCTGTTTCACCACATTTCTTGTTCTAGAGTCATACACTAATTATTCGTCCTCTAGCAAAATATTAGTAACATTCGATAAGGCACACAAGGATTCATTTACTATCACCTCTTATTGTTGAGCTGTAGTCGATATCATTCCTACACAATAGCTCTTGGTTTTATCAATTTATGCTTCTTCTACACTATTGAGGTGGCATGGACATATTTCTTGACGTCAGTTTTACATCACTACTAAATTAATACATCTCATTTTGCTCTCGGAACAAGATATTAAGATCTCAGTTAAATTTTGTTGATTATTTATTAAACCTATCCTTCTAAAATCTGTCGCATTCGCTAGTTGACTTTGTGTGACCTTTGCTCTGCAAATCCGATAGTTTGTAACAGAACGCGTGCATATTGTTCGCTACGAATAGGTTCTAACTATGAATCAATATGTTATCTTGGCTGTCCAGATGGTACCGCGTCTATTTATTGAAACCTCACGTTTCAGTCATTATTTTATGGCTTTAATAAGAGGACTCACATTAGGTTTCATCTCTGATAAAAGCCACAGAATGGTAGCTGAAATGTAAGATTTCGATAAATCGAGGCGGTTTCACCCGTAGAGCCAAGATTTTAATTTAATTTTGATGGAGCGCTTACTCCGGTGGCAATTTCCCCTTTCCTTTCCCCACTTACTTGTTCCCTCTACTAATGTCAACTTTAAATTCTTTTCGCGTTTTTGCCAAATTAACTTGGATGATGGCCCAGGAAGTCTACGTAGTCATATGAATCAATATAATAACAAGGATTATGAAAGAAAACGCTTTGATTATAGATAGAACGAATCACTTTAAAACTTAGGGTCTTTTCGACAAAGTAATGTGGATTTGAGTGCTTCGCAGATACATTTTTAGTTTGTCCAGTATAATAACACATCACTTGTTAGAAAAATATGAAATTAGCGTTCTCGATCGTTAGAGTGGTACAACATCACAAATTACAATGATAATTCTCTCAATATAATTATTTTTGTACTGTGATTGATTCTGCGAAATTTAAGACGAAAGTAATATCAGAATGAGAGATGCCTGAATTCAACAATAAGCAACCCTGATTATTTGTGGACATGTTTGATGCTTTTAGCACCGCGAAAAATTAATTAGCTGATTGTTGAGAATTACTGCGCAAGTGGCAGAACAATCGATTTATATTTAGTCAGTTAGTCAAGTTAGTCAGTAACATAACTAAACCCTCAGTATAGTTACCTTCAGGAAGTTACTAAATTTCCTTTTACTATCTATAAACTTACTCTAAGTCAAATTCCATGAATAAGTGTCTCAAGTCTACCAGCTCATTTCATTTGCCTTTCCAGGCCTACCCGCTATCTTCTGCCTATAGCGTAGCAAACCGTATGTGTTCGTTACTGAGTAACGAGTATACATCGTTACTCGAGGTACTGAAATGTTACTCACAAATTCATTCCATTACCCGCATTTGTCGTATGTATGTCAGTTTGATTCGATAATCAAACAAATACTACGTATCATGCGGGATCAGGAACGGTTCGTACAGTGACTAAATGAATCCGAATGAGATTGAAAATTTGAACATTGTGCGTCGCGTGTTTCTGGGAATTAAGATTTGAATTCGTTGCGTTACAAAATAAAATGTATAAGTACAAACATGTTGCGCGTACATTATTTTGATATAATTAATATCATTTAATGTTAAGTGCTAATATTTTTAATGAGGTAAGTAATTTTGACTACATAAAGAGATATTTTGTACTTTTGCTTTTGTTTGACATTAAAATATACATAACATAATTTGTAAATAGGATTTTTGGATAAATAATATGAGATGATTAATGTTTTTTTATTGATCATACCTTAGTCGGATTTATTGATTTCAAACATTTATGAAATACAATTATTCCTAAATGAGATAATCTAACTTCTATTTTATTTTACAGTGCAAGTTTTCCCTAAGTATATTTACTAAATGAACAATTTATTTAAACTTTACAAAGTACGAACAAAGTAATCCCGCAGCCCGTACGCTACGTAACTTGATAAGATGCATCATACAAGTGTTCAATTGTTTCAAAAGTAACGAGTTAACGAAATGATACGATACTAAGGAAGTACGCGATTCAATTTAATTTAATTTAATTAAAATTGCAATGGACCGCACGCTCCGGTAAGAATTTCCCTATACACCCATCTTTCCCTTATCCTGCACCCACCTACATTTCCCCTCTACAAATCTCAACTTTAAATTCTTTTAACTTTCCTTCAACGTTTTTGGAAAATTATTCATCATTTCTGTTGGTAATTTGTTCCATTCTCTGACCTAAAAAAAGAGAATCTTCCTACACCCTCGTGCCTGAAACCGAGTGCCAGCTTGTGATCATGGTCATGTTTTGTCTTCCATGTATTACTTTTAATTCTTATACCAATATCTTTCCATTATTAATCACCAATATACACCTTGTACACTCCTATGACCCTCCTCCTGTACTCCAATGAATCCCATTCCAACTCTTTGATCATATCTGTTAGGTACTGATTGCGTTTTTTGGTAGCTTCCAGAAAAAATCTAGCATCCCTTTTTTGCACCCTTTCCAACTCCTGTATTTGATACTTAAAATATGGGTCCCATATTACACTACCATATTCAAGCAATGGTCTGATCAAAGTTTTGTAACCCAATTCCTTTACTTCTCTCGTACATCCCCTCATCGCTCTCTCCAACAAGTGCAGAATTTTGAAACCTTTTCCTATTACCTGTCCAATGCGACCTGTCCAGTTAAGCTTGTTATCAAATATAATGCCAAGATATTTACATTTCAAGTCTTCAACAAATAATTCTTTCCGTACCTTATAATCATTATCAACATTTAGTTTTTTATCTGTGAATCTAATAACCTGACTCTTCTTTGCATTTATCTTCATCCCATGTTTACCAACCCAACTAGATATTCTGTCTAGTCACCCTGCAGCTGTTTACAATCCTCTACCGTTTTGATCCTATTATACAGCATTATGTCATCTGCAAACAGTCTAATTTATGATAGTACACCATCAACACAATTATTCATTAGAATAATGAATAATCTCGGTCACAAACACTACCCTGTGACACTCCCATTTTTACTTCCACTTCTTTTAATACTGCATTTCCTACACTAACTTTTTATTTTCTTGTACCCAGAAAAATCACTTTCTCATCCACTCCATTAGTTTTTACCTTATTTAATACCATTTTATGGCTCACTCTGTCAAAAGCCTTTGAAAGATCTAGTGCTACACAATCAATTTGCATCCGAAAAATCTTGCATATATCCCACTAACTGAGATTCGTTCGAATATCCTTGCCTAAAGCTTCATCCTAGCGCTTGATTGTACCAAAAGTAGGGAGTACCGATTCGATAGTAACTAGTACTGGTTGGTTGAGTAACAAGTGCATACGGGTACAAAAGATTCTCTTTTTTAGGTAAGGGTGTCAGGGATTGGAATGAGTTACCAAGAGAAATGATGAATAATTTACCGAAAACTTTGAAGAAATTTAAAGATAAAATTTGTAGAGGGCAAATGTAGGTGGGTGCAGGATAGGGGGAAGATGGGTGTGTAGGGAAATTGCCACCGGAGCCTGTGCTCCATTGCAATTAAATTAAATTAAAAAAAAAAAATTCACGTTACTTTTACGGCTCTACCTGCCACACTCAACACGGCTTTCACCCTGGTTGTCAGACGATTCATTTCTCTCCAGCTGATAAGTTCACTATTTCCTTCTACAACTGAGTGTTCATTCCACTGCAGGATTTAAGCATGACGTGGGGAAAAAAGTTCCTACGCTTTATTACTTACTTCTTGTGGATGTTTATATTCATTTGAGTTAATTTAATTTCTTTCATTGTGGCTATTATTAGATAGCTCTGCTTTGATACGATTCTTACTTTGGAATAAATATTTAGGTTACTAGATTTTGCAGCAGGTAATATAAATATAGACTAGTCACCGCTATAAGATGTAGTAAGTGGACGTTTCTTCTGTGCCTACACGAATATCACGTGTAGTTAAACATCTGTACTCTTGTATCTGTTTCGAGAAGGTATTGTTCGTTGTGACGAAGTTAACTGTTGGTTATAATTATGAGGAATCGATTGTAGTGAAAGAGAGGGACTGCTGACTTCTTCGCCCTATCTTCGTAAGTATTTTTGTTTCTATTATTCTATCCATGTTATCTCATGGTTACTTTGCTGTACTTCTATCTCTATTAGTTCTTCGTTTCTTACATCTTGACTGCCGAAGTCTTTCACTGTTATCATAGCCGTCGCTATCGTCAATTCTAGTAGGTTTGCCTGTAGTTGGCCTTTCTTATGTATTGATTACCTATGTTCGTTGAACCTTTTTCCCCATACGCCCATCCATATATGGCAGGGAGGAGGATGGATACAAGTTAGAAAAGTTAATTAATAACTTAAGTCCACTTTCATATCCCTTAGCACTGCTACATGTTCTGCAACTATATAAGAAAATGTTGCCTGTGAATGAAGAAAAATTCAGAATTTGGAAGAGAACTCTCAGAACTTGGTTTGTACGGGAAATGTGGCGAGATGCAGTGTACTTACCAGCGGAAAGATATTAGCATAAACATTACCTTCATAAACAGAATTTGGCACACAACATTTCATTCTTTTCTGCGCTATTTGTAGCATTGAATTAATTTTAAACTGGCGTGATATTTCATGTTGTTCTTGCGTTTTATATATATATATATATAGTTAGCAAAGTTATTCTAGCTGTGTAAGGAATTTGTTATTGTTTAACGCGATTAGCGAGAAAACTTCAGTAAAAAGAATGTTACTCCAATATTTATTTTTTAATATTAATTACAGCTTCTTAAATACATTATTAAAACTGAACGTAGTCAGTATTGGGAAAACTGGTCTAATTAATCTGGAACTATAGTAACACTTGTAGACTTTAATTTAGCCTCAAAGAATTTTATCAATCGTTAACGAGTACAATAAGTTACGAAGAAAATTTAATGATTCGGCTAAACATGTAACACGGCAGTGGTTGGTCGACAAGTGAAAGTGGAATCAGCACAAACTATACTCGGACAACACATATAAAGCAGCAATAGGGATAAATACAATGAGTAAAACAAGAATAAGATTGTGGTATTTTGGAAGTAAAATTACAGCTGCAGATGGGAGGAAGAACGATGTCAAAAATGGAATAAGATAGTTATCCGAGCATTACTCAGAAGAGGAATGCTACAACTTCAAACGATGACATACAATCACAAAGAACTTAATGTCACTATGTATGGAGTTCAACAATTTACCCAAATGAAGCTTATATTTCAAAAATACCAGAAAGAAAGTAATCTGAAGATTTCTAAATGTTATGTGAAGCAGGATGTTCAAATTCAGTGGATAAATATATCAACAAATGAATATGGCTTAGAAATGATAGGTTGGGAAGAAGTTCGTTGTAGGCTCCCACCGAAAGAAGAGTTGGCGTAAAGGAAATTGTTTGTTGATAAAGCGGACAGGAGTAAGAAGTGCGTTGAGGAAGAGAACAATACCAACGTTATATAAGCAGATAATTGAGGACAGACACATGTTTATTGAGACAAATAGGTAAGGTTGTAACAAGATGAGATGGAGGTTTACATCAAATCAACGAGAAATTTGTGACAGAAAAAAAAAGTAACCTGTGACTCATTGATCCCGATGAGACGGTTTTTCTATTTGGTTATAGTATTATTGCAAAAATGCAGATTGATTCGCCGCATTTCGCCATTTATAATGTTTTGGCAGAGAGCAGCCTCAAGATTGAGTCTGAACTCTGTGTCGTGTTTGGTCTGAATGAAGTCGGAAATGCGTTTAGTAACTGTGAGTGAATAGTGTGGCCAGCTACTGTTAAACGAGTATTATGGTTTAATGTGCAGTGTGCATGCAGGGCACGGAGACACAGCTCTGTCGTATTGCCACTTCAGCTGGCTGGAACGCCTCATAAAAGTCCAAGGTTGTTGCAGCACAGCAATTTTATGAAAGGAATCTGTGTGCAGAGCACCTACAAAAGAAATAACAATGCACCAAACGACTTCACCGACGTTTTACAGCCACAAAACACCGAGATGCATTCCTGTTGGTAGTAGATGCATAATAAAACGAAAGCAAGATGAATAAAAATGTACTAACAGTTTTTTACATTTATAGATCTTATTGTGTCGAGGAACTAGCTTTTTACATGCCTTGTTAATCTAAATCTGCCACCCGTTGCTTCAGCTAGTTCAATACTGCAGTTTTTAACTCGTGTATCTCCAAGAGCCATTGAAAACCAAGCCACATCTCGATATGAAGTTTTAGGTAGAAGTCGATTGGTGCTTGACGATCAGAAATTTTCCTGGAAATTGCTGTACATTTTGATGAGTGCAGGCAGTACTACCGTGAATTAGAACAGTTCCAGATGTCAGCATTCCATGTGCGTAGTTATAAATTGCAGCTCTCAGTCCTCAAAAGAGTTCAGGGCACACAGTCGAGGGTCTTTTGTATCTTCCTCCATAAAATCTATCAAAAAATATAGAATCATAAACCACGAAAACAGTTATAATAATTTACTGTGGTGGCTGGGTTTGCTTTACTTTGTTGGGTTTCGGCGAACTTGAAAGATGCGAAACACAGACTTGCTTTTATTACTTTTAGGTGCGAGATCTACTTTCTCCACAAGTTATGATATCTGGAAAAAAATACGTTCCAACTCCTACAAGCAGACCTGAAAAGCACTTGCAGATACGAATATTTGATTTTTATTAACTCAGTCGACATTTACGGCAACTAATCTGCAGTATTCCTACTTTTTAGTAACAGTTCACTGTGGATAATGACATGTAGGTCTGGAAATTCCATGGAAATATCATTATTGCGAAACTTCGTTTTTTCTCGAACTTAAACATTCACTAGTTTAACAAGAGCCCTTCCACTCCTTTTTTGAAGTGAAAACTTCCATAGGCGTGTTAGGTGATGTTCATGTTTTCCCGTCACCGACATGCTATGACGGGTAGCGCCTATGATATGGGCGTTGGACGCTTCTTGGATGGCTAAAATCTTGTGAGTTCGCGTCACCAACTTGCTGTAATAGCAATATATATATGTAGCTTTAAGTATGACGTGTTGCGCTTGGATAACAATGCAGGTAGCCTATAGATTATACTTGTATATAATATATAAAAGTGATTGTTTGTATTTTTTGCCAATGTTCTTCATGCAAACACACAGTTTTTATTCGATTCTAATGGAACGTTGCATACGTATTCTTTACAACAAATAGAAAAATCCTGTTTAGGTTTTTCTAAATCAAATGTAAACTCTCTCCTCCTTTCCCCCCTCATCTTGATTTCTGTCAACGTTGTTCATACAAACCCACAGTTTTTAATCCGATTTTGATAGCACTTAGAAAGCGTATACTTCAAAAGAAGGTGGTTTGGTAGCTCAGTGGCTAAGGCGCTTATTTTAGAAAGTTAATCTCTTCGGTCGCGTGTTCAAATCCCGTGGTGAGCAGGAATTTTTAGGAGCTGTATTTGATTATTTGAGATACGCTGGGACGTTCTGTGGTTCTGATTCCACATTATACTTTAGTTCCCTTAGGAAAGGAATTGGCCTTCCTGCCTATGACACAAAAGCTTGGTACTTCTCCTTCGGGAAGATATGACCAACATTCGGATTGTAGACTAACTTAGATTTTTAGTTTTTGAAATGAAAACTTAATTAGAAGCGTTGGGCAATTTTTGGATGGGTAAAATCGTATGAGGTCGCATCACCAACATGTTAATTTTTACAATACATCTGTAGCGCTCTGGTCTCAGTGGAGAACGAAAGGTCTCCGGTTCGAATCTCTGTCTGTTAACTCGACCTTCACCTCTAGCACAGCCTACTGTTTAATGTGAAGAACTCCAAGACACTTGCGTGCCTCCGATTCCAGGTTAAACTGAAGGTCCGCTGTACCTGGAGCACTACTGGATTAGGTTAAGGCGGCTAAGGCAGGGGCGGAATGCGCAGGCAATAGAAACCCTGTCACCAGGTCATTGCGAATACACGGAATTACTGTTATTTAGTAAATCTGTAGCTATAAGTATGACGTGTTTGCTATGATATTCATGGTTTTAAGTTTTCATTTCTGTCGCCAGTCCGCAATGACAGCCAATTTTTTTTATATTTTTTATTATTTTTATTATGGTTTTACGCCTCGTCGAAGTCGAGATCGTTAGAGGGCGGAAAGAACTGTGGTCGAGGAACGGGAAGGAATTCTGCTATGGCCTTTTGAAGGAACAATCGCAGCATTCGCATGGAGTGATATTTGCGTCTGGTTTTATTCCAAGTCGACGTGGGTGTCATTAGAGGCTGGGAAGGACTGGGGGCAAGGAATGGAAAGGAATTTGGCCATTGAATTTTTAAGGAACCATCTCGGCATTCGCCTGGAGTTATTTGGAGAAAACATGGAAAACCCAAATCCGGATGGTCGGACGGGGATTTGAACCCTTATTCAAAGCCAGAGCGTTACCACTCACCCACCACGCTCGGTCCTTTCACTCCTATCTTCAACCTGAAAATTTTTGCGGCATTCTTTAAACCTATGACATCACTGCTCTACTTTTACTTTACTCATTCTGGTTGAAAATGAATGTTCATGATGGATTTCGGTAGCATTAAGATGTCTTGCGTTCAGAACTCTAATCGCATACCGAACTTCATAGGTGATGGGATTGTTTATTTTTGCAGCTATTCTCAGTCATTATCATGATCCAATAATAACATACTGCTGACAAAATAGCCGACAGCTAGTTATTCGTTATGTCATACACTGTTGCCAATCACTGCCCTTACTTTTGATAAGCGTCTGGTTCATGATATGTATGAACAATTTCCAACTTAGTTATGAAGGTAAATGTTTATGCTCATTATTTTTAACTATTAATTGTATTGTAACATCTCTTGTCCGATATAAGTGTAATTAAGAATGTCGCCATGGGTGAGATTAGGCACGTTGGTTCAGAATAGAAACGACTGATGGAATTCTTATAGTTATTTTGGATTAATGTAATAATTACATCCAGCATGTTTCCTCGGTCATTTTGTTACATATTTTATTTTCGTAACCTCAGTAATGTTTTCATTGCCATATTTATTTATATTTCTACTCATATGAACATTATTATGATTCTGTCTGTCAGTGATGATGAAGGCTTCTTCTATTAGTGAATTATTTGACTGTTTTAGTAACTAGCCGAGTACCCAGCGTTGTCCTATCTAGTTCTAGTTAATTTATCCCAACACTATTTTTAGTTACCTAATGAGAAACATGTGTGCCAAATTTTCCTAGATTCGCGTCAGAAATTTCCGGAATTAAAGCAAACCTACATCCACTCATAACACTCAGAAAGGGGTGCGATGGAGCTGACTTATCCTTACGCTATTTTTATTCGATCGACAAGAAACATGTCTACCAAGTTTAATAAAATTGGCACCAACCACTTCCGTAATTAAACTAAACGTGGATTTACCGAAATCATCTGATGACAGGGGTTTGTTGAAGTTGATTTATCCCTACAGTATTTTTAATCTCCCAATGAGAAATATCTGTATCACATTCCATCAATTTCGCACCATATATTTCTGAAATTAAACCAAACCTCCATTCACTTTTTTTTTATTTTATTTTTCATATGGATTTATGCCTCGTCGACGTCGAGGTCATTAGAGGCGGGATGGGATTTTGGGTACAAGGAACGGGAAGGAATTTGGCCATGGCCTTTTGAAAAAAGCATCCCGGTATTCGCCTGGAGTGATTTGGGGAAACCATGGAAAACCCAAATCTGGATGCCCGGACGCGGAATCGAATTCGCGTCCTCCCGAATGCGAGGCCAGACCTCCATTCACGTGTTCTCTACATAGAGAAAGGTAGGTTGGACAGTGTTGACTTACCCCTACCGTATTTTCGGTCGTCCCGTGAGAAGCATGTGTATTAAGTTTAATTAATTGAGTGTGGTGGGTGAGTGGTAACACTCTGGCCTCGCATTCAGGAGGACGCATGTTTGAATCTCCGTCGAACCATCAAGATTTGGGTTTTCCATGGTTTCCCCAAATCACTCCAGGCGAATGCCGGGAAGGTCCCTTCAAACCGCCATGGTTGAATTCCTTCCAGTTCCTCGTTTCCACTTCCTTCCCGCTTCCATGGGGCGTGGATAAACTACGTGGCTCGGTCTGGGGTGGGGGGGGAGGGGAGGGGGTTGGTTGGAAGGATACGCTGCGCTAGGTGGGGAAGGTGAGGGGTGTCCGAGCCAGGCCACGTAGCTTTCCATACACATAATTTTTCATAATTAAAATAAGGTACAGAACACACAACAGCATGTGAAATTCATTTCATTCATTTAATTATTGCAGTAACTAAATTACAGTAGTCTGAGAACAGAAAACGGTAAAAAAATTTTTTTGAATCAAAAAGGAAAAAAGCTACGTGCTACTTGGGGGGAGGGAGGGAGGGTAGAGGCAAAAGCCAGGTCGGGCTTCGTGGGGGTTGGGTTCACAGGAGGCCAAAATGGATATACGTTGTTTATGGACGTTCCCCAATGACCTCGATCACGACGATATGTAAATCCAGAATGAAAAAAATAATAAACAATTCACACCAGACATTTCCAGAATTTAATGAAAAACTTTGATCCACCCTCACAGATTCTAGAACGGGTTGAGTTGTTTGCTAGAATTCGGAATGTCAAGTTTCATTTGATGGTCCAGGCTACATGTCAATCTGATCAGAACACCCATAACGTTGATACTAGCAAATCGGAGCAGGTACCGTACGCTCGGTAATTCATTCCACATTAAGCATTATTAGTGGCACAGAAGCAGACATTGTATTGGGTACTAAAAGCTGGTTAAAACCGGATATAAGTTCAGCAGAAATTTTCAATAATAGCATGAATGTTTTCCGTAACGATAGGTTGAATTCTAATGGAGGCGGTGTATTTATAGCAGTTAGTAAACACCTGTCGTGTAACGAAATAAATATCGATATGGTCTGTGAAATCCTATGGATTAGACTAAACGTAGCTAAGACAAAACTTGTAATAGGGTCTTTCTATCGTCCACCAGGTGCAGCTGTAGCTATTGATGAAGCCTTAAGAACTAATGTAAGTAATGTAGCTCGTCAATTTCCAGATCATGCAATAATACTAGGAGGTGACTTCAACTTTCCGTATATCGACTGGAATAATTACTTCCACGTTACTGGTGGCCGGGATAAAACATCCTGTGAAATTATTCTTGACCTTTTCTCAGATCTTAATCTTGAGCAGCTCGTCACTGAACCAACGCGGTGCACAAAGATAACGAAAACATTTTAGATATTCTCGTTACGAATAGGCCTGAGTTATTCACGGACATTTCTACCACCATGGGATTAAGTGATCATAAAGCTGTAATTGCTACAGTAAAATTAATAGCCGCGCACAAAAAGAAAAAAGAAAGGGTCGTTTACAGGTTTGAAAAGGCCCCAAAGGAGAGTTTACGAACGTTTTTGAGGGATAATTACATTACCTTTATAGAAGGAAGAGGCTCGGTTGAAGAGATGTTGCTTTGATTCATGCATATAGTCAGGGAAGGTATGGACTTACATATACCGAAAACGAAAATCAGGGATGGGAACGATCCCCCGTGGTATACACGTGAACTTAAACGGTTACTTAAAAAACAAAGGAAGATACATGCACGCTCAAGGACGACGATGTATAGGAGTGATTTAGAAAAGTTAGCTGAGACAAGAGAACATGTTTAAATGCGATGCGCGAGGCTTTTAACGACTTTAGATGCAACTCACTTTCTAAGAGTCTCAACGAAAACCCAAAGAAATTTTGGTCAGTTCTTCTACAAGACGGTCGGGAAGTTGATGACAGCCGCGACAAGGCTACCGTATTTAACACCGAATTCAAAATTTCTTTCACTGACGAAAACATTCCCGCTTTTGCACGGCGTGTAGAATTTGAGATGGATCCAGTTCAAATTGATAGTGTAGGTATCATAAAGCAATTAAAGCTCCTGAAGTGGGCGAAGGCACCTGGTCCTGATGGTATACCAGTAAGAGTATTTTCGGAATACGCGGAAGAAATAGAACCAATTCTGCCAGATATATTTCGTAAATCTTAAGAAGAAAGAAAAGTACCTTCTGACTGGAAAATAGCGCAGGTGATTCCCATTTTCAAGAAAGGAGATCGGAGAGATCCTACGAATTATCGACCCATATCTTTAATATCTGATTGCAGTAGAATTCTGGAGCATGTCATATGCTCTAACGTTATTAAGTTTCTAGATGGACACGAGTTACTTACAGCAAACCAACACGGATTTCGGAAGAACCGACCGTGTGAAACGCAACTGGCTTTATTTTCACATGACATAATGAAGGTTATCGATGCAGGATCACAAGTTGATGCTATTTTCTTGGATTTCCAGAAAGCATATGACTCTGTACCATGCAACGGGCTTTTGGAGAAGATTCGAGGGTACGGTTTATGTGATCAGATTTGCGAATGGATACGCAATTTTCTAACTGGTCGGTCGCAGTATGTCGTTGTTGACGGGGAAGCTTCTTCTAAGCTAGATGTTACTTCGGGCGTTCCTCATGGAAGTGTAATAGGAACACTTCTTTTCTTAATTTTTATAAACGATTTCGGTGGCAACGTTAATTGCAGGATGCGATTTCTTGCAGATGATGCACTTATTTATAGGGAAGTTAGGTGCTCGGACGATTGCTTAAAAATTCAGCGTGAACTGGATGTTATTTCGGAATGGTGCCGTAAATGGCAGCTTACACTTAACTATAAAAAGTGCAAGGCAATACAAATAAGTATAAAAAGACCCCGTTTGCTCACGAGTACAAAATCAACAATTCAGTTGCTTACACTGTGTTTTCCCTGAATTTTCTAGGCGTAACAATACAAAGCAACATGAAATGGGACTTGCACATAACTTCCGTCGTAAGAAAAGCTAATTCTAAACTACGTTTTATAGGTCGAATTTTGAGTAGTTGTAGTGCTCTTACAAAGGAAATAGCGTACAAAACACTAGTGCGTCCGCATTTGGAATATTGTTGCGGAATTTGGGTTCTGTATCTCAAGGGATTGATTGACACGTTAGAGAATGTACAGAGGAGAGCCGCTCGATACGTGACCGCTAGTTATAGTCCTTATGTAAGTGTCACAGAGCTGACACGTGGGTTGGGCTGAGATTGTTTGGCGGACAGACGACGTCGTTTCGTTTGAATTTGTTGGAGAATATGTGAAAATCTTTAATTTACGAGTGCAACAAAATACTTCTTCCGTCAACCTACTTAGGTCGCAATGACAGGATTGATAAGATTCGTGAAATAAGATGCCATACTAATACATTTATGTATTATTTCTTTCCTCGTTCTGTTCGGTATTGGAATGAACTGAATTAGGATTGGTGTTTTGCACCCTCTGCCACCCACAGTAATTGTGAATTGCAGAGTACAGATGTAGATGTAGATTAATAAATCTAGGTCTGAAAAGTGTCTGCTCTCGCATTTTGCAGAAAATTTAGCTTTTTCTTGCGATTTTACAGTTAAAAAGTTTGTGGTCCAAGCTAAAATCCGACAAATATCTTGAAACGTTACTACAAATGTTTCTACGAATAATCAGGCACAATCTGAAAACCGTTGAATCGACTTTGATGCGATTTCACAGTGTCAGACATTAGTTATGTCTAATTATGTTGTATTATTTGGAGCTGGAGCTTAAAATTAAAATCTGTTCTACACGTTTACAGTTGAATATCAAGAATCCAGAATTATTTTTCATATTGATTTTATTAATAACAAAAAATTCTTAGTAAAAATTTCACTTTCACAATTATGCATAGGTTACTGTTAGTAATCAGAGATTGTAGTTCTGTTGCATGATATAAGTTCAACGATAACGAAGATCTCTGGTGTTTTTCCGTAAATTTAATTTACGTGGTTTCTTCTTAGCCTTAAGTACGGCCATGTATGGGAGTTCTAACGACTGAATAACTGAAATTAAAGTGTCCGGCGTTTCGTTTACCGCTCCAGCGTCATGTAAAATAGTAACATAAGACATACCGCATATTACAAGTATGATCCTAAACTTTAAAATGGCGAAAAATTCATCGAAATCTATTCAAAAGATTTTTACGGTATCTCCTAACATCGTGTGGCACCTCCTATTACTCGGCTAAATGCAGCAATTCGACATGGCTTTGGCAAGATGTCTAAAGTCCCCTGAAGAAATATTCAGCGCTGCTTCAGGTACAGAGTGGATTCATGTCTGGGAATGTAGATGACCAAATCATTCGCTGGATTTGTTTAGAATGTTCCTGAAATCAATCGTGACGGGTGGCAGGAAGATTGTCGCCCTTGGAAAAAAAAATCTTTGTTTGGGAACATAAAGGCCATGAATCACTGCCACAAATCTCCAAGTAGCCGAACATAAACCATTTGCAGTCAATAGTCGGTTCAGTTTGACCAGACCTCCCTTTCCATGGGATACATTCCTTACCACGATGGAGCCTTTACCAGATTACAAGTAACTACAACATCACCTGAGTCCATATCCTCATAGGATCTCCGTCACACTCGAACGCTACCATCAGTTCTTACCAACTGGAATCGTTACTCATCTGATCACTCATCCTTTTTTAAAGTCATCTAGGGCCCAAATGATATGTTCTACGATCTCAGGAGAGCGCTGCATCCGATGGTGTTTTGGTAGCAAAGACACACGGGTCGGTGTCCTGCATGATCAATGTCTGCATGGAATCGCCTGTGGTACGTCCCACGTTGAGTGTTGCTGTTCTTTGGCACAGTGTTGTCTGTCTGTCAACATTGACAATACGACGTGGACGTCGCTGGTCTCGGTAATAGAGTCAATCTATGAATTTTGAACAGCAATATTGATTATGTCGAAATGCAGACAGGGACAGAATGACAACTGACAAAATTTTTACAAAATAATTCGCAGTGAATTTAGTTTTATAAATAACTAGCTGATACCCACGACTTCCTTCGTGATTGTAAAGATTTTTAATTGACAGCTATCGATTAGTAACCTCCATAGTGCACGATAGGAGAGTCGAGGATACTACCACACACAAACATCAGTGATCTGCGTTGGGTATTTATTGCTGCAAAGTGAAATGTAGCGACACACATGTCTTTGGTAGATATAGGAAAATGTCCTACGCTGACCACTTTCAACCGGCATATCTCCCACACCTCCATAACTTCTGACGTCTAACCACCATAGTACACGATGGGAGACACGATGCCACTACCACACACAATCGCCAGTGGTCTGTTCTATGTAGTTGAGGCAGCAAAGTGACATATACACAGATACACAAGCCTTTGGTCGAAATATGAAAATGTCCCGCATAGACCACTTTCAACCACCATATCTCCCACACTCCCACAGCTATCGACATTCGGCCAACGTTTTCATCGATGAGTGACTCTATGCTACTACCACATAAAAACATCAGTGATCTGCGCGATACAGTTTAGGCTGAAAAGTGATACACCATGACACATAAATCTTTGGTCGAAATATGAATGTGCCCCAGGTCGACCACTTTCAACCACCATGTCCACCACACCCCCATAGCCACCGACATCTAACCACATATTGCGCGAAGGGAGACTCGAGCCAACTATCACACACAATCACCAGTGGTCTGCGCTATGTTCTTGATGCAACAAAATGACTTATACAGACACACATGTGTTTGATCAAAACATTAAATATCCTTGATCGGCCATTTTCAACCATCGTATCTCACCCTCCCAGCTATCGAAATTCGGCCAACGTTGTGTATGATCTGTGACTCTGTGCCACTACCACACACAGACTCAAGTGATCTGTGCTATACAGTTTGGGCTGAAAAGTGATACATAGGGTCGTATACGTCTTTGGTCGAAATATGAAAGCGCCCCAGGTCGACCAGTTTCAATCACCAAATCTCCCACACCACAATAGCTACCGACATCTAACCACGATAGTGCACGATGGAAGACTCGATAATTACTACCACACACAAACACTAAAGGTCTGTGCGTCCCTATAATTCTTTTTCCTGCCACAACTACATAGCACTACAAGTCTTTGGTTAAAACATGAAAATGCCATGCATCGACCACTTTAAACCATCATATCTCCCACACCCCCACAGCTATCGATATTCGGCCAACGTTGTGCACGATAGGAAACTCCATGCTACTATTACACACAAGCACCTGTGATCCGTGGTAGGTAGTGGTGGATGAAAAGTGAAATATAGTGAAACGCAAGTCTACTTATATATATATATACATACTGAATAGAAAAATAAACTGGTATAGGCATGCGTATGTAAACACAGAGATATGTAAACACTCAGAGTACGGCGCTGAGGTCGGCAACGCCTATAAAAGGCATTAGATCACTTACTGCTGCTACAATGGCAGGTGAGTTTGAACGTGTTGTTATAATCAGCGCACGGGAGATGGTAACGAGGTAACGATGAAGTGGGGATTTTCCTGTACGACCATTTGACGCGTGCAATGTGAACATCGGAAATCCAGTAAAATATCAAATATCCTACATCGCAGCGGTCGGGAAAAGATCCTGTAAGAACGGTGCCAACCACGACTGAAGAGAATCGTTCAATATGACACAAGCGCAACCCTTCCTCAAATTGCTGCGGATTTCAATGCTGGGCCATCAACAAGTGTCAGCGTGCGAACAATTCAACGAAACATCATCGATATGGACTTTCGGAGCCGAAGGCCCACTTATGTACCCTTGCTGAGTGCACGAAACAAAGCTTCCCGCCTCGCCTTGGCCCGTCAACACCGACATTGCACTGTTGATGATTGGAAACATGTTGCCTGTTGTGAAGAGTCTCGTTTCCAATTGTATCGAGCGAATGGACGTGTACGGGTATGGAGACAATCTCATGAATTCATGGACCCAGCATGTCAGCAGGGGACTGTTCAAGCTGGTGGAGGCTCTGTAATGGCGTGGGGCGTGTGCCGCCGGAGTGAAATGGGACCCCTGATTCGTCTAGATACGACTCTGACAGGTGAAACGTACATTTTCATCCTGGCTGATCACCTGCATCCATTCATGTCCATTGTGCATTCCTACGGACTTGGGCAATTCCAGCAAGACAATGCGACGCCCGACACGTTCAGAATTGCTACAGAGTTGCTCCAGGAATGATTTTCTGAGTTTAAACACCCCCGCTGGCCATCAAATTCACCAGACATGAACATTATTTACCATATCTGGGATGCCTTACAACGAGCCGTGAAAAAGAGATCTCCACTCCTTCGTACTGTTATGGATTAATGGACAACCCTGCAGGATGCATGGTGTCAATTACCTCCAGCACTGCTTCAGACATTAGTCGAGTCCATGCCCCGTCGTCTTGCGGCACTTCTGCGTGCTGGCAAGGGCCCTAAACGATATTAGGCAGGTGTACCAGTTTCTTTAGCTCTTCAGTATATATATATATATATATTAATATATGTGTATTAATTAAGCTGCTTTCATAAGTTCCGTGTTACTGAAGTTATTATTATACGGTAGTTCCGTATTTATCGTGCTGAATCAGACCTGTACCTGGAATAAAACCAATATCACGCGCTATAGCATAAGGTTTTGGGATTCCTAATTTATTATTAATTTCATAGGTTCCTTAATTCTGATATCATTAATTCATTAGAAGCTCCGTCTGTACCGCTGTGTAAACTAAACTGAAATATGTACAACTTACAAAATTAGGTTATAAGCATTACATAACATCTCTATTTATCCAGGCAACCGCACAGAAATGAATTTCCAGAATATTCCTTTCACCCATCATTTTTGACGGACTTAGAGGTTAGTATTTTATGAAAGAATTGTAATCAGCTGAGTTCGATATTAATTGTGAAGTAATGTGAAAAGTGTAATAAGAGTTACAGAATTTATTTGATATAAATCATGTAAATAAAAAAATGTTTAGAGTGAGACATTTTGTGACCACTAGCAATCGATAACAAGGAAGCAAGAGTACGTAAAAAAATAAGAAGTGTTAGTCTATTTCTTCACAGTTAGGTGAAGTGTAATAACGACATATTATTACCTGTCTGTCGAGAATTCCGAAAAATTACTGCATCCTTTTCTGAATTTGGGATAAAAATTATTATATCTTCAAAGAGTTTCAAATTGAAGAGATTGTACAGGTGATGTATGATCTGTACTAGAATGAGGTGGTTGTAATACAGCAAATGTAATACACAAAGCCTAAATTCTAAGTGCAGACAATCTCTCTCAACAAGATACTTGTTCAAACGAAGAATGCTTTATGAGACAAGCATAATACTTTTTAAATCAGTATATCTGGATTACCGCTGTTTATGGATATGCACTATTGATATTGCCAAAGGAAAAGATAATTATCTTAAAAGAGCTGCTGCTGACATTGAAAATTAAATGCAATTATGATAAAGATTTTAACATGAAAGGTTGAAAAATAAAATTATGGAAGAATGTTTTATAAAATAGTTGAGTGTTTAATTTTATGACGCATACGGAATTGTCTATTTAGTTAAAACAAAGTAGTACAGTTCATACGAAGATCATGAAAACGAAGACAAGTATTTGATACTATTTTTTGGATGTATGGACATTAAAACCAGTGTGGATGTAAATATTTAGTAAGTGAAGACTCCCAGTGCAACTGATTTTTTTCGTTCGTTTGTTAATTTACAGATCGTCTTTCTCTTCGTTTTCAGGAGCATCTTTTTTTATCTGTTGAATGTGTATACATGTAACTACTTTGTTTTATGCTACATTTTACAGAAGTAAATTGTGTTGTATATATTAAATTACTTGCATATTCAATTGTTTGTTTCTATTGAACTAATTCTGCCGCCATCAATTTTAGCTGCATATTAAAACTGTTGGTCAAACCGAGGGGAGTGGTGTAATGGTTAGCGTTCTCGCCTCGCATTCGGGAGGACGGCGGTTCGAATCCCCGTCTGGGCATCCAGATTTGGGTTTTCCATGGTTTCCCCAAATCACTCCAGGCAAATGCCGGGATGCTTCCTTCAAAAAAGGCCATGGCCGAATTCCTTCCCATTCCTTGCCCCCCATCCTTGCCCCCCATCATTTCCCGTCTCTAAAGACCTCAATGTTAAAAAGAGACGTAAAGCAGTTAAAAAAAAAAAAAAAATATATTGGTCAATTTATGTATGCTTATTTAATTTAACTAGCTCAGTGGTTACGGTGCCTGACTGGAGATGAAAAGGTCCCGGTTGGAATCCCTGTCTTCGCAGGGATTTTCATAGGCCCTCAACCTGACTATCACCTCTGGCACAGCTTGCTATGTAATGTGAAGTACAGTAGAACACCTCTGCGGTTCGGATTCCGCCTTAAAACTGTCGGTCCCCGACATCCGGTAGGTCTACCGAGTTGGGTCAGGGGGCCACGATAGTGGCGAATTACGCAGTCGATGAGAAACCCTGTCACCAGGTCATTACGACCATACGAGTTTGATATCGCTACACTGCTTGTACTATACTGTACTTCACTGCAAATCCTCGACAGAACGGCAGTAAGATTAGTTCCTAATCTGTTCAGATTTGCAATATATGTTTCGGTCATTAATATTTTTATTAATATTATTCTTGACTTCCACAAAAATCCATGTATGACTTTCTGCTGGATCAAGTAACAGAATTTAAAGTCTTTGGCCCATGTTACTCTTACTCTAAAGAACTACCAGTTTCTTTCAAGTATGCCTGGTCAAGTTGGTATAGTGCAGAGATCCCACTGTTGCTCTCAGATAGGCTACATGAAGGGCCTTGATCAGTAATATGCCCGAAGACTTTCCCATTGTGTTGGACTTGCGTGTGGCCCATGACGTGCTGCTCTGGGAAGTTTTTGCACGTGATGTCCGGCATATGACTGGCAGAACAATGCGAACAGCGATTGACTCTGAGAATTTCCTACGCTGCTGTATCTATAATCACATACTATACCAAAAAAACGTAATTAAATTTTAAATTAAACCATTGACGATAATGATAAATTTCATTTCGTATTAACTGTTTAAACTGTTATTAAACAGTATTGATGGATAGATCGAATTGTTTGTGCATTGGTGTAAAATTGAGTTAAGAATTGTGGCTTTCCGTTGAAATTGAAGGAGGAAAGATAGCTATCAGATTATCAAGCGTCTTTTTTAGTTCCAATTTTAATATTTATTAATATCTGGTAGATATTTTTAGCTTTCATTTGTTTCAATATGTGACTCGCATGTTTCCAGAAGATGACCTCTTGACCATATTGAACTCTCAAAAATTATCATGTCGTTCCACGTATTGTTACATCGTATACTAGCCGTCTCCCGTATCTTCGTTTACTTGAGGTTTTTTTATATTTTATAATGGTTTAAGAGATGAAATAACTCTCACAGACAATTTGACCATCTAATTTACAGTCTACACATAGTCAAGAATGCGGTAGGGTTATGACTCTAAGAAGTTATATGATTGATGATAAATATCAGTTTTAATTTCAAATATACGATGCCGTTGGTAAGTATGTCGTCATGTATTTCGACAGGGAGAGTTGACTTTTCTTTTACAATATATTAATTTGCCGACACTTTTATCTTAATTACTTAGATTTTTTACTTCATATCGAAATAAAACATATCGTATTTTACTCTTGGGACCAGGGGCTGTACAATTTTCAAACACCCATCAAAATCAACGAATGGAACAGACACTTTTTGTTTATTTCTCAGCATCTGGAACCCGCATTGAGATAAAGTGAATATCATTAGTCCTGGGCCGTGGGCTGCATAACATATGAAAATCTGTCCGGTTACTGCAACGGGAATCGTGCTGAACGAAACTAAATATTTTCTCGCAGTCGAAATGATTGTAGCCAATTATTTATAAAAGCCTAATGCTCTGAAATTGACCACGGTCATCTGATATATATGTAAGAGCGATCGTGAGATTCACATTAGTATCGTGAGATTTTTGTGAGTGTGATTATTGGTGATGACTTTTGAAAATAATTGACTACGTGTGTGCATTTTTGAGTGAATGTGTGATTGTTAAATATAGGTATTGTTTACAAAAGTGACAAGAAATCACCTGTGTGTCGAAGTTGAATAACTGATTCACGACTGCAGGCAGCGAATTAAGCTCGGCCACCCATCAGTGCCCAGAGGGATCGCACGGATGGGTGACGAGGAAAGGCCGCTCTGCACTTCAGCGCCATGCACGTCGAGTGCCTCATTGAACTCGTCTTTGCCAGCGGACGTTGTGACAAGTGCAACGAATCAGCAAATGGATAAGGATATCGAAATGGATGAAGATGTTATGCCAGCCGCTGTGTTCAACATTCAGCGTATACATGGTGACGTGTATGCGGTGAGCAAAGATTTAAACCCAAGAAAGCGTTCCACTACTCCACCAGAGAGGACCAACAATAAACAGCCGCGCGCCGTCAACTACAGGAAGGAGGAGACGCGTAAATCTACTGGAGTCAGCCTGGCAGTGACGAAACTTGGTTCAGCCAAGAAACCAAAGAATTCCAAGGTACAAAAGAAGAAGACTATCGAAGCCGCTGACAATACTGCAGCCTCGGTCTCCGGGCGGAATGGAGTCAAAGGACGTCGTTCTCGCACCCAGAATTGGCAGCCAGACCAGGAAGGTTTCATAATGCCGAAGAAGACAGCAAAGCCGCCACCTTCATTGGACCCAGCGGCGATGGAAGTAGAAAATCGTTTCACTGCCTTGACTGTTGACGACACGCCGCGAAAGGAGACGAGATGCGACTCCATTCCACCTATAGTAGTGGAATTCGCAGAAAACTACAAGACCCTTCATGATCGGGTGGCAGATGTCATCAAGAGTCCATTCGGCTGCGAAAACCGCAGGTGGCGACAAAATCAAATTCAGCATGACTACTACCGAAGACTTTGTGGCCGTCACTTCTCTCCTTCAACAGTGCAATATCCCGTACTACACTTTTCCGACCGGAGCGGTGAAACTGTTGAAGGTGGTGTTTCGTGGCATTCCCAGGACTCTGCCAACAGAGACATTGAAAGAAGAGCTGACAGAAATGGGCTACGAAGGGAGGTCTGTTGCTCAACTTCGTCGCCCCGGCAGTAACGATGTAATGCCGCTTTTCCTAGTAGTATTACCAGACCTGCCCTTAAATCGCACAATATTTGAGGTTGACAAGCTGTGCCACCTCAGAGTATCGACAGAGAAACTGCGATCGTCGGCTGGACCGCAGCAATGTTTCAATTGTCAGTTGTTTGGCCATGTGGCACGCCATTGCAAAATGCGCCCGGTGTGCGTCAAGTGTGCAGGGCAACACGACGCAAAAGACTGCCACACGCAGAAGGGCCGTGACCCACCAATCTGTGGAAACTGCCACGGCAACCACGTTGCCAGTTGGAAAGGCTGTCCAGCCTATAAGCGAGCCCGCGATCGTCAAAGAGGAGTGGGGACAGAGGCTCCTCAGAGGCATCTACAACAGCAGTCAAACCAACAACAAATGTCGGAGATCAGTGAAATATCAAAATCAACGAAACCGAATCCACAGAAATTGAAGAAAACGAAGAAGCAGAAGGGCAAGAAACTGGCATCATCCAAAGTGCAATCAGACTTATCCTTCGCTGAAGTAACCAAAGATGTGATTCATGTTTCTCCCCCCAAACAGCCACAGCACCAAGACACTTCGACTCAGCCGATGAAGCAAGGCCCAGTTGCAAAGTCCGAACAACCGATGGCGTTGCAGACTGTACCACCAAAGCGTCAGAAAAGACAAGGTCTACCACACCAGCATCCAGATGAAGCAGCAGAGACGAACGGGACAAACCTCGGGAGACTAGTCAATATGCTTGAGAATATACTTAGCATGATGGTCAGCCTCCTAACGCGGCTCGATAGAATGTCTTCGGACATCACAGCTGCAGTGACGTCGGCGCTTGCCAACACCTCCATAACCCAGCAACGCAACCATGAATAGGAGGCCTCACATTCATAGCCTCACTTTCTGTGTGTGGAATGCTAACGGCATTCATGGACAATTACTTGAGTTTAGACAATTTTTGCGGGAAGAAGATGTGGACATTTGCCTCGTCAGCGAGTCCCACTTGAAACCTTGCCTACGGGCGGCAGCACCAAACTACTGCTGCTACCGGAAAGACCGACTGACGGCCGGTGGGGGTGTTGCGCTGTACATTAAACGCGGTATTCCTCATTGTGAAGTCCCTCTTCCTCCTCTTCAGCAGGTAGAGGCTGTCGCGGTTCAGGTGAAAACATCCTCAGGCGCTATCACCGTCGTCGCAGCCTACCGACCACCACGCAGAGTGCTTGAAGAAGCAGACATCGCCGCCCTTATCACACTTCCTGGTAAAATCCTGATTGGTGGAGATATGAATGCAAAGCACCAGGATTGGCATAGCAGAACTGCCAATCCGGCTGGTAACCTCTTAAGACGCCTGGCCCACTGCCACAACCTATGTGTATGGGCACCTGAAGAACCAACGCATCATCCTGCAAATGGAAACCGGCCTGATGTTCTTGATATTGTTATAACAAAGGGAATCACAGGTTTTGTTTCGGCAACAACCCTTAACAGACTATCTTCGGACCACTCTCCTGTGCTACTTGAGGTCGACGTTGGGGAGTGGCAGCCAAACAATCACCCAATTCCTGATTACAAGCGGACCGACTGGGACCGGTTTAGGGAAGTCGTAGCGACTAAACTGGAAAGCGGTACAGTGGAAGGAAATGTTGAGGAGGCTCTGAGATTCTTCACCAACACCGTAAATGAAGCTACAAAAGTCGCCACACCACTGGTTCATACACGCATAGAACGTTCCTGCCAGCTTCCACCGCACCTCATTGCGCAGATCAGAAACAAAAATCGGATCGCCAAGGAGTGGAAACTAACGAGGAACCGTGCCACTCGCCGCCTCCTCAATCAACTGCAGCGAGAGCTGAAGGCAGCGTTGGTAGAACACAGAAATCGTGAGTGGTCCGCACGTGTTGCAATGCTGCGACCAAACGATGGCAGCATGTGGAACGAAACTAGGCGACTCACCCGCCGGAGGAAGCCAATACCACCACTCCACGGCGAACGTGGTCTTGTATTTCTACCGGAAGACAAGGCTAACGCGCTCGCTGACAGTTTTGAGAAAAATTTCCAGCCCGTCGATGACGACGTTGACGACCGCCACATTGTAGCAGTACGTCGCCGACTGCGACGGTACATGTCAGCCAATGATGACCATGACATCATTGCGATTGAGCCGCAGGAGGTAGCTAGCTACATCGCCGGGTTGTATCCGCGAAAGGCACCTGGGCATGACCAAGTGGACAATCGAGCACTCAGAAATCTACCACCAGAAGCCATCAACTACTTGACGCGGCTCTTCAATACCATCCTGCGACATCAGACTTTCCCGAGAGCATGGAAGCATGCCATCGTGGTCGGTATTCATAAGGCTGGGAAAGATCCAATCTTTCCCCAGCATTACCGGCCAATCAGCCTGCTACCCGCGCTCAGCAAAGTGTTCGAGCGAATTCTGCTGAAGCGTATTGACACCTACATCCAGGCTGCAGGCGTCATACCCGATCATCAATTTGGGTTCCGTAGAGGGCACTCCACAACGCAGCAGTTGATGCGTGTTATAGAGGCAGCCACAAGGGCCTTCAACGAGAGAAGCTATTGTGGTTTGGTGTTGCTCGATGTCGCCCGTGCATTCGACTCAGTGTGGCATACGGGTCTGCTCTGCAAGTTGTACGAATGGGGCTTGCCTGGACCCTACGTAAAATTGATCCGCAGCTATCTGTCAAGGCGCACATTCTGCGTCAGGGTTGGTGATGCCATGTCAACACGACGGCGCATTCGTGCAGGTGTACCACAGGGTTCAGTGCTGGGACCAGTTCTTTATAACCTGTACACAGCCGACATTCCAGCACCTGTGAATGTGAAAACAGCCACGTACGCCGACGATACGGCATTCTTTACATCCAGCCGTAGCAGAGCCATCGCGACGAGACGATTGCAGGAAGCTCTTCAGCAGACGATAGCCTGGGCCAGAAGGTGGCGGATAAGTATAAACCCTGTCAAAACGCAAGCGATTATGCTGACGCGACGCCTAGGACGCCGTAGTGAGCAACTACCTCACCCGCAACTTCAGCTCAGAGGTAAAACCATTCTCTGGGCACCAACTGCTCGTTACCTTGGTGTAACACTTGACTGTAAGCTGACATGGCGAGCTCACATCAAGGACATCAGGCAAAGGGTAAGTGCTCGGCTCCATTCTCTTTACCCTATACTTAACCGGGAAAGTTCGTTGGTACCTCACCTAGGAGTTGCCATTTATTGCTCCTTGATTAGGCCGGTAATTGAATATGCTTGCCCCGTCTGGGGGTACGCTGCTAATTGCCACCTGAGAAAGTTGCAGGTGCTGCAAAACAGAACACTGAAGCGGGCACTACATCTGCCCAACCGTTTCCCCACCGTCGCAGTCCATGAGGCGTCGGGAACAGAGAAGCTCATTGACAGGTTCCGGCAACATGCCTATAAATTCTACAGAGCAGCACATCACTCTGCCAATCCACTGGTCAGTTGTCTCGGCGAATATGAAACTGCCGCTGACAAACATAGCAGGCCATTGGTGCTGACGGAGCGCTAAGGACCAACTAATAATACGCCACCAAGACGACCAATCAGAAGTGAAGAGAAGACCACTCAAGAGAAGACTGAGGGAGGAAATGTCTCAGGACAACAACCCCCAACCGACCAGCTTTAATGCTGAGACTGGCGAAGATGATGATGATGATGAAATTGACCACAATATTAATATTATAGATGGATTGTAGGTTTTAGATGATGAATTCGTATTCCATTATCTTCTGCAGCTTCCCTTTCATTTTTCTGATGCCAGTTCCTCATATACTACCAGGGCTGCCAGATTGTATAATTGGATACAAAACTTGTATAATTTAGTTACCTCTTGTATCCTGTTTGTATAACAGATTGCCTTGTATAATTGGATACAAAAATGAGCACTTAAAAGTAAAGTACATTCCAGCACCTTTTTGAAAGTATTTGCCCTTTGTTTCATTGAGTTGGCAACCCTTCCTGGATATCTATTTCCTTTTTGTTATTCAAAATTTATCAATGTATACATTGTTTACTTTTCGTGGACTTTTTTTTTACTCCCAGGACTTTCACTCACGTATGTATTCAATGGATGACCCCTTTGTATAATTGGGTTTCATTCTGTATAATTTCAAAGAGAGAGCGGTATAATATAAGTTGGCTGTACTGGCAGCGCTGTATACTACGCATGTTACAGAGAAATTAGTCATCAAAACAACGAAGATAGACTAGTCGCTGTGTTTAGCTTTGAACACACGGCCGTAAAATTGGTATGTTCGACGTCTGGTGAACTAATATTGTACAATGACGAGAGTAAAACATAGGGATGGGCAATCAAAAAAATATATCGATAAATATCGAAACGATATTTACAAACACTATCAATATATATCGGGGAAAAAATATCGATATTTTTGTCTAATAGGAGTAATTATCTAAAAAAAATCATAAAATACATCAAAATATTTAAGAAAATTCTGAAAATTAAAGACACGTAGAAATTATACAAACTTTTATTAATTTATTATTTTTTTCAATTAATAAAACCAGTATTCGTCTGATATGGACATCAAAACGACTCTCTGTTTTATGTGCTCCCCCGTCAATCTACTCCTGTTGTTCAGTACAGCTAAGTTGACTGCAGGAGCCACTCTCTTGGACGACACAGAAGAAGCTTGACATATAAGGTATTTCAGCGCGCTGGAGCATTGGAAATTCACCAAAAACTTTACTGGGTCTGATTTTCTGTCTATTAATGGTTGGTCCTGATACTGCTTAAGCTCATTAGGAACTGAGCCAGAGCTTGGAACCTCTTGCATAAGAGTAGTGCTAAGGGATAATAGCTTTTCATGTGCGTTATCTGCGATATATTGTGTTGCTGCTGTAGACCTTACTTCTGGAGAACTTTGTCCTCGTTGTCTAAGTTCCAAGCAAATATCATTACTTATTGTAGATATCTCATTTGACACACCGATTGGAGAAGTGAAGTGTATACGTTGGAAACGCTGGTCCAAAATGGTAGCTGCTGCAAGGAATGTATTTCCTTCTAAAGGACTTAATTTCTCTTGAATTCTTTGAAGTAAAGCCTCTTTTACCGTGAATCCTGAAGTGGTCGAAGGAGTAGCTTGTTCCGTTACTTGACGCATCAGATTTGCAACAGGAATGGCTAAGCTAGCAGTCACATAATTTGTACCACTAACCTCTTCAGTGGCTTCTTTGAAAGGACCAAGCAGGACAATGTGGTCACGTATTACATTAAGCTGTTAAGTTGCAACCATATCAAGTGTGTTTATATTTGACTGACTTTTTGTAGCTAAGATTTTAGCTACAATTGCAGAGAGTCTGACAAATCGTTCTAACATATTAAAGTAGGAGTTCTATCTAGTGCTCTCCTTCCTTTTCCCCAAATGCTTCTTGTTCAGATCTTAATAGATCCATAGCATTGACAAACTGCTTAAAATAAGTCACAATACTTTTTGCGTGATCGCAGAGTGCTGCAAATGAATTATTTTCTCTTAACACTACATCAACGATTTTCATCATCAGGGCTTAACCAGTAAGTTGCAATTTCTAATCACCAAACCTCTCTGCATTGTGTATGGTGCAAGGGCATACGATGTTGTTGATGGTGATTCATCCATTGGATGGGAATGTTAAGCTTGGCGCCCCCTTTAGAATGTTTCGCAAAAGTAGGCTTGAACATGCCGACACCGGCTTCCACCCTCTCCCTTCTTTCATCTCTCATCCACAACACTCTATACCGAGCCACACAGAGTTACTGACATACTCACTTAGGAGCACTGTCACACTGAGGAAGTAAACGGGTTTTTTTTTAACTGTTTAACGTCTCTTAACATTGAGGTCTTTAGAGACGGGAAAGGATGGGGGACAAGGAATGGGAAGGAATTCGGCCATGGTCTTTTGAAGGAAAGATCCCAGCATTTGCCTGGAGTGATTTGGGAAACAATGGAAAACCCAAATCTGGATGCCCGGACGGGGATTTGACCCACCCTTCTCCCGAATGCGAGGCCAGAAAGCTAACCATTACACCACCATGTTCGGTGAAACGGGAAACCACCCCAGTTCATCTTCCTAGGACTTTCGTTGGACGGATATACATCACCCATGTTAATCGCCTACAACCTGACATGGGAGAGGCGTTCGAAGAGGACCTTACTATCAGTAAAAACGATTGATGTCTCAGTGAATAAAAAATTAAAAACCGCTCTCACTACATCAATTGAACACAGCAATCACAAGAAAGTATTCTTTAGTGGGGCTGTATTACACGTGAAAGCTATATATCCTTATGCATATTTTAAAAAGCATTACAATGAACTTTAGGATAGAGGATTTAAAGCAATCCAGAATTGGTCTGTTAAGTTCAAAGTGCGTTAATCACTCCATTACATCAAAATTTTTCTGTATACTTGGAACGTATTCCCTATAATCCTATATAAACTAACATTCTGTATTCAAGGTTCCCGTATTCAAGATTTTCGTATTTGCGGCTAATTTACGGAACGTATTCCTTGCGATTAAGGAGTTTTGACTGTAGACTAGATTGTAGACATTTAAATGAATTAACAGTCATTCATAATGACTTGTGGTTCATCAACCCATTAATTGTTTTTCGTAAATGAAAAAAAAACTTGAAAATATAATATTTCAACTACAAAGATAAAACAACCGCTTACATGCTAATATAAAAATGACGTTAACGTAAAATTGTTAAAATTTAACAGCTTTTTTTAACCTATCAAACGTTGATGAAGCTGTTATATTTCGACGAATTCCCTTTTTAAGACACTTTCAGAAGATTGAATATCCTATTATATAAAACGCTAACGTGGCGTCTGCGTGCGTCGTCTATAGCTGCTACACGTATTGGCTACAGAACGGTCACGTGACAGCCGTCACTCGCCAATCAACAGCCACCATATTGCATTCCTTCATGTTGCATTTTGTTTATTTACTACAGTCAGATGCAGAAACTCATATAAGACGAAGAAGATTCAATATTTAAGCCATTTTACCTTTATCAGTTAGACGCAGAAATTCATGTAAGGACAAGAGGATTCAATATTTACGCTATTTTATCTGCATCAGTGATAAGGACTAGGTTAAACCATAACCTAAGAATTTTTTAGGCAGACAGTAAGAAACAACGAAGTTTATTAAAAACTAGTAGTAACGTACGTAATGCAAAATGTATTAGTCAAATAAATAACAGTTATCCGTTTTCGAAATTATAGTCCCCGTCATATGAAGTGAAATGCATTTATTTATTTTAAAATATTAACCAAATACTCTGATGATCTAACCAGAGTAATGTATTCATATAACGAAAGATATAATTAAAAATAATTCTTTTCCTGAATAAATTCCTACTACCATTATAGATGATACCCTTAGTATTTGATACATGTGTTAGCTATTAAATGCGATTTAAGATAACCTTTTTATTAGATTTGAATCATCAACTGTATAAGCCATGTGACACTCGCAATTCAACAACGATATTATTGCCGCAAAATAGCAGTGAGCGGAGATATTAGAAATACGGAGAGCAGGGGAAAAAAATTAATGCGAGGCAATTATATGTCACAAAGTTACAATTAGTACGTTCGTTTAAATTTACATATTGCTTTTTATTTATGTAAATGTAAGGAGAAGGGTATTTATTCTATGTTTACATTATATTACCTGTATCAGTTAGATGATGAGAAACAATGAAGTTAATTCAAAACTCAGAGAAATGTACGAATCGCGAAATGTATCCACCCAGATAAATAACCGTTATCTGTTTTTGATATTATAGTAAAATTAAAGTAAAATGAATTTATTTAAATAAATCATAGTAAAATACCCCGATAATCTAACCACAGTATGGTACTCTTATCACGAAAATATCATTAAAAATGTTTGATATTTGCTTTTCCATACAAGTTTTTCCAGAATAAATCCAGACTACCACCACAGGTGCTGACTGTCGTTATTCGTATGAGGGTAATAAAAGCTATGATATTCGAATGCAACGTTGTGGAGGTTGTGGCTAAGTAGACCAGAATCGTAAGTGAAACATTTTGTTGCAGCATAATTCGCTCTGAAATCAGTTTTACAAACCATTTAAACTGCTTTCATAGCGCCATGTAACTGAACGTATTAATTAATGCGGGTGAAAGTAGTTCCATACCTATCGTGCTGAATTGTGCCTGGACCAGGAATAAAACATGGACAGCAAACGTTTTCGGGAATCCTAATTTGTTTTTAATTTTATTGGTTCTATACTTCCGTCATCATTAATTCAGTAGAAGTTACTGCAGTATTGCTATATGAACAGCAAATCAAATATTTAGAACATTACAAAATCAAAGAACTTAGAATTACGTAATAAAAATTCCGTATAATTAACCAACTGCAAAAAAAGGAACTGCCAGAATATGGCGTTCAAACCGTCATTTCTGACGGGCTCGAAGCTAGTATACGTATATTTATCCTATATACATGTAACGATTAAACTGGATACTGAATTGCGTTCGTAGGAAAAATATCGAATTGGTGCTTAAAATCGATACACTAAATACAATATCGATGTATCTATATCGAAAATAAAAATATCGGTTACAAAAATCGATATTTTTTTAGAAAAAATATCGATATATCGATATATTTTGCCCATCTCTAGTAAAACACATTCTGATCATAAGTGAGTACAACTACTCGCTACATTGCTGACTGAGAGTGTTTCATGAATGGAGGAACTAACAAAATCGGATATCCAGCGGTCTTTCCCAGTGATGTGTAACTTTTACTAACATCCCGATATCTATAAACTATAAAATATTTAAGTGTCAAGCCATTAGATCAAATACTCTTTCAAAGCATCTATTAACTCGAAACAGTTGCCACACAATTGTCTTGGGCATAATATTTGTACGCATAGGGTTGTTGGATTGCTACAGTTTATCCACCAACTGCATTGCATTTTTTTACTTAGGGCTTTACGCCTCGTCGACTCGAGGTCATCAGAGGCGGGGAAGGACTGAGGACAAGGAACGGGAAGGAATTCAGCCCTGACCCTTATCAGAGAACACGTTTGCTTACAGTGATTTAGGGATCGCGATATTAGCACAGAGAATTAGCTTGTTAACAGCTTTTTTCCCAATGAGTCAAATCGGAAAGTTAGAAGCCACGAACCATCATGATTATTTTGAACTAATTAACCTAACAATCATTGTAGTCTTGGACCGCGATTCTAGATGGCTAAAGTGTTCGTTGCTAATAACTATAGTACTAGGTCTACAATTGTATTTCCAATTTATCTGAAGCATATAAAAATTAATGACATTAAGAAAATACTTTTTAAATAGGAAATATCCTTAAAAAAGATCTGACAGTCATAGAAAACTACCCTCTACCACTACAATTATAGTCTATTACCCCGTCGGAAAAGTTCTCTCCTTCGGCTATAAAATGAGATACTAGCGGCAAACTACAAATTGTGGAATCTAACGAAAATTTGGTGACCATAACTGTCCATAGACAATCAAGATTCCCAAGACATTTTTTTCATTTATTTGTCATTCCACTTAAAATAATCGCCATACTTAATATCATGGACATAGACTAGGAATTAATGGACAGGGTATAACACTGGTGCATCTTCGGTAGATACATAAAAGAAAGAGAACGTGGTGTAACAGGACGTCATTTAGATTAATATTTTAGTATCAAAATCATGTAATTTTATTAAGTTTCACAGTGGCGGAGACGTTGAGTTAGCACGTCCTATTTGTTGGACGGAGAATCTGCCGATCGACACCCAAGGTACAAATTACACGTGTACTGCTGAGCACACAAGTCAATACCAGCAAACCAGGATACGTGGATTCGTCTCACTTCACTGTCGGGCGACAAGTAGCCTTCTAAGCCTCGGAATAGTTAGCCCTACTGAATGCAACTAAGAGAGAATGGTAAGGTTGATGTAGCGACTAAGTCTCATCCCTCTGTATAAGTAGCGCGGGTTGCGGAATACCTCACGTTTATTATACATTATCAACTGTTGCTGGAGTACGGTTTTTAACCCTCAATGCTAGTATTTATTCAATAGACAGCAGTTTCAAGAGTCGAAGACTACTAGTCAGAAGATCTTAAGAGCAGAAGATTCACGAAGATGTTGTACACAAGTCGTAGGGCGTTAGGGAAAATCCATAGATCCCCCGTGTCAGACATTCATACACAACAATTCACTTACAGTGGTAATCCTCCCCTTTTTTTTTAACAGTGGATCGAAACAAGGTACAAACATGTGTTCTTTTAACGAAGTTTTGTGCTTTATTTTTGTACGTATTTTTGTTAGTCTATTCAAATAGCAAAAATGCTTGTTAGTACACATATCGGTTGTCCTCTCCATGTAGTTCTCCCAGAATGATTTGCTTTTTCATTAATAATAGCCTTTGATTCAACTATTCCATGTTTCTTCTACCCAAAATAATAGGCTTTTCTGCGAAATAACAATCAATTCATCAGTCGTGTATAAAGTCAATGAACCGCTTAACAAATGAGCAAGTTGTGAAAAAAAGTTTTCCCATATATTAATCTATACCTTTAATTTTTTACAACTAAAACACGTTGTCTACTTTACATCTTGATAAGATAGTTTTAAACAGCCAGAAAAATCCAAATTTGGCTCTGCATATAGAAAGGCCTTGTTGAATTATATATATCTGTTGTGTGTGTGTTGCGACAGTGCTATTCAAAGAGAAACTTCTCTTATTTGTTGTTATTATGACTTTAATTATATGGCACTATCCCTTTATTGAGGGATGTATATTTTTTTAATGTTATTTTGTTCTTGAACATTCAGATATATTTTTCCTGAATATCAAACACTTTCTGAATTTCTCTTATTGTAATTCACTTTAAAAATCTCTAAAAAAATTTTGACCACTTGATTCATTATTGGTGACACGGCGAATGAATTTACTCGGTAGGTGATACAATACTAGTGGGTTCAAGTAGTATAGTTTGCAGTGTGTCTCTGCCAATTTTCCACTTGTGTGCCATTTCGCTTTATCAATTTTTCGTCTCTTCCGTTGCACATAGGGTTGCCAATTTATTTAGAAAAAAATAAAGTATATTTGTTTTTTGAAGAGGAAAATATTAAGTATGTGAAAGGAAAAAAAAAAGTATTTTTAAGTTTAGGTATGTATTTATATTTTCGCGCTTACGGGACTAGATATTAATTTTTTTGTTTAATTTCAGAGTGTTATAGGTGGTATCACATTTTAAATCTAGAATCATAAGTAAATGAACAACTAATTTTTAATTAAATTTAAGGACGCTCAATTTCTCCCTTCCCACCGTTTAGAATTCATTTCGTTTCGTCGGAAGCTCCAATATGCCGTTTGGAAATTAATAAAGTTACTTGAATTGTACAGTTTACCACAAATAAAGTATTTCCGCGTACATTGTGGTTAGGATAAATTATACCAATCAGAAAGGTATACGAAATACTATATTGGTAGGAAAAGTATAAAGTTTAACGATCCGAAATAAAGTATGATAGCTTATAATAAAGTATGGTTGGCAACCCTAGTTGCACATTCGTCATGAAGAAAATTACTATTCTGTTTTTTTGTTTTTATATTAATCATTCTAACCCAGCGTCTCATTTGTCGCTCGCTATTCGTCGGTGGAATTACAGCTTGCATTTCGTGACTTAAATATGTTTACATGAAATATCACTTCAGATACTTGCACTGTAGCACTAAAAATAAGCCGAAAGAATACAGATTGTCATATAAAATTACAAGACCACGAAGTTGAAGTTGTTGACCAATTCAGCTACCTGGTGAGCATAATTGCCAATAATGGTAGAAGTGAGTTAGAAATAATGAGTAGAGTAACCAAAGGAGCCAACTTCTACAGTACCGTGCAAGGGTTACTATGGGACATGAAGGTTCCCAGAAGAACAAAAATTGTCTTGTACAAATCATATCTCATTCCTATTCTCACATATGCTTTGGAGATTTGCACACTAACATCAAGGGACCTTAGCAAGATCCAAGCATGTGAAATGAAGTTTCTTAGAACGGCCCTCCAGAAAACTAGACTTGACCGCATAAAGAATGATGAAATTAGATCAAACCTAGAGCTAAGGGAATCCATGGAAGAGAGACTTAGGTCATCAAGACTTCGGTGGTTTGGGCATGTGAAGAGAATGACTAGTAAAAGACTGCCAAAAACTTATGTGGAAAAAAGGATAATGGGCAAAAGACCAGTGGGAAGACCAAGAAGAAGATGGACAGACCAACTGAAGGAGGACGTAGAGAGAAGAGGCTGGAATTGGGAGTACATCACAGACAGAGAAACCTTTCTGGACAGGAAAAGGTGGAGAACAATCGTCTATAACAACCAAGGCTCGTAAACCACGCCCGGGAATCTGGAGATGGTCCCCAACGATAATGATGATGATACTCGTTACGTTACATCTAGCGTCTTTCATTAAAATACTCGAGGTAAAGCCTACCAAGATTTTGGAATGTCACATCTGTTGAATGTTTAATATATTGTTTCGAAATTCATCCCATGAATCACAATCTGCCTTTGGATTTGTGGGTTTTTGACGAGCGTCGTTTGTGTGTCAGGGCCGCGTGATTCACTGGGCGACTGCATGCGGTCGAAGGCCTCTGTTAGCCGCTCGTCCGTGGCCGTCGCACGCCCACTGCCAAGCCTGAGTCAGCCACAGTCGGATGCCCCCTCGCCGAAGGTATCGCGTCACACACAAGTCGCAACGCAAGTTTACCAGTAAGTATTGCTAAGTTCTTAGAGGTTAGAATTTATAATCTATATGTATAAAGATGAAAGTATGTATGTTTGTTTGTTTGTTATTCATACAAATACACAGTTTTCAACCGATTTCGATGACAGTTTGCACACTTATCCTTCGAAACAAGGAGAAAAATACTGTGTACATTTGGTTGAAAAATTTTCTGCATAAACAATACATGTTGTCTTATAATTTCGAAAAATTACTGACAGCGATAAACAGACGTGTAGGATGTGTAGGATGTGTAGGTCTCTGTACTTCCTTTTTTTCATATAGCGGTCAGGTAGCTCAGTGGTTAAAACGCTTGCTTACTGCTGTTTGAATCGTGGTCTCCGGTTCAAATCGCCGTAGAGGAAAAGATTTTTAAAAATTGTTTTGATCGTAAGAGTCACACCTGGACCGTCGGTTATTCGGATTGAATGTTAAACTGTAGATATCACAAAGTTAGGGGTGCAATGCGAGGCAAATCGTACAGGTAGGTAGTCTTGCAATCCTGTAGGTGTACACTTTTTAACGTTACAATGATCCCTCAGGGGTTGTTCGCAGTCAGTGTGTACCAGGTATGTGTGTGATTTGCAGTAATAATACTATAAATGCGGAAGTAGGTCTCTGTCTTTTTGTTATGTTTTGACGACTAAATGTCTATACCGATATTGATGGAATTTGCAAGGAAATCTGTAGGAAAGGCACAGGACATTTCTTTCGGTATGATTAACAGTTGTATTCACGAAATTTTCAGAACTTATCAAATAGTGACAGAAATATGTTGAAAACTGATTCTCTTCAAGAGACAGGATCGATGGTAGAATCATCTAGTGATAGCTTTCCTGTCATATTATGCCGATTCGGTGTTGTTTGGGACCAATCTTTCATTACCAACAACTTTCTATATTCAATTCTGGCAAAGAAATTCTTAATCCATGTGTACGAAGTCGCGGGTATCAACTACTTTAATTTATAATAATATAATACGTTATAGATGCGTTAGAAAATCATGCCGTACAAGTTGCTGGGACAACGGCTCCGGTGGCACTTCGATACGCTTCTATCTTTTGCCTCTGTGGTAGACTGACCAATGACCATCAGTTTAAGTGGAATCTGAACCATGGAACGTCTTGGTGTAGCTCATATCATCAAACAGAACTCTTAAAATTTCCAGGCCCCACCGACTCCTCCATAGCGACTTGCAGCAGAATTGAGATTGTTTCCGCTTGCTTTCCGCAACGTGAACAGTGTTCGTAGCTGTTGTTGTATTTTTGGATGAGTGTGATAGTATGTGTTATTTGTGTTTTGAATCAGGTATGGAAGAAAAGAAAGACTGAAATCCGCTGCCGAACCATTCAAGCCAACTATCGGAAAGTCACTAAGCGAGATATGGTGCTAGCCCTGGCAGTGTAGTGGCTAGCGAGCTGGCTTCGCATTGCAAGGGGTCCCGGTTCGAGTCCGGCCTCGGGCATGGGTGGTTTTAATAAGTATTGTGTTCGTCTTGTGTTGTCCTCACTGCAGTGTCCACAATATCATGATTAGAGCCTGATACAATACTCTGTACAAAACAAATTGGAGCTGGCTAAATGGTCGCAATGACCGAAAGCCATATTTAAAAAAAAAGCGAGATATGAAGTTTGTCATCACTATCCGATGAACGAATCATCATCAATATTGTCGTTTTCTCTCACTCAAAAAAATAAAAAAAAAAAAAAAAAATATCTTGCGGTCTGGGACTTAACGCAGGAATCTGGAACACGATTTTGTGATTACAATTCATGTGCAATTCCTGTTGTTGAAAATGCGTTTCACCATGGAGATCAAGTAAGGTAATCTTTACCTGCATAGTTTGGTCAACAATGTGGGAGATACATTTTTACTCGTTCATTATGTGCCAAACAGGTTCAACTGACTTTGAAGGCTACTTTGGAAAGTAGTTAACATATTAGTGTCCTGATTAATATATGTTTGTTAATTCTATTCCGTTGTTTTCTCTGACTACTTATCGAGTGAAAGATACATCTCGCCAAAGATTCGCGGATAATGTTAGCCATGATCTATATGATAAGGTTTTTTTTTTTTTTTTTTGGTATTCTATAATGTATGAGATGGAACTTAGGGATACTCTCAACATTCGCTTAATAGGTTACGGGAATCAGCACTGGATTTCAGGATAAGTCGGGTTCGAATTCCATTTCAGCTATTCAGATTTCGGTTTACTTTTTTTTTTTTTTTTTTTTTTTTTTTTTACTCCTCGTCGACGACTAAGGTCATTAGAGACGGAATGGCACTGGGCACAAGGAACTGGAAGGAATTCAGTCATGGCTTTTTTGAAGGCAGCATTCCGGGCATTCGCCTGGAGTGATTTGGTGAAACCATGGAAAACCCAAATCTGGATGCCCGGACGGGGATTCGAACCCGCGTCCTCCCGAATGCGAGGCAAGAACGTTAATTACCCACCACGCTCGGTTCCGGTTTTCCACTGTTTCTTTAAATCGCTCCAGTGAATACCGATACCCTTCTTTAAAATTCTAGGGACGAATTCCTTTCAGAATTTAGTATCCAATACTCCCCATCTGTAATGATGTCGATCTGAACGATCCATGACGCCATACGACAAAAAAAAAGAGGAAGGGAAATCAGCTCAAATCTTAATCACGAAGCCAGTATGCATTAAATCCCGAGGCCAAATTATCGTGTTTATTTTTACTCAATCAGAAAATTAAAATTTTGTCTTTAATTTTAATATCATCGTTGAATTTAAGGGGAAAAATGGTGTAAGCCTCAGGAAGAAAAATAAATGTAGCTAGAGTATTCGTAACCCAAAGGCGAATGTATAGATCTAATCTAAAATTTTATGAGGCATGGGAAAATACGAAGTTTTATAACAATCACAGCACTACAACGCGACCTGCGGTTCTGTTTAACATTTAGCTTTTTCTGGCATTAATCGATAAGAGAAAACCAGCGATTCTGTTTGACTTGTTTAGAGATTTGGCTCGGTCATTTACGTTCATTGCTCCTGTATTGTTGCTGCGGGACGTATTCAAGCAAGTTCTGCAACAATATGCTATTAATAAAAGCACTAACACTGAAGTAACTTATAATCATGTCGATAAATCTTGGTAGAACTATAAATTTCACTATTGGTATGCTGATTACCGAGCGTAGTGGGTGAGTGTAATGTCCTGGCCACACATTCGGGAAGACACATGTTCAAATCCCCATCCGGGAATCCAGATTTGGGTTTTCCATGGTTTCCCCAAATCACTCCAGGTTAATGTCGGGATGCTTCCTGCAAAAGGCCATGGCCTAATTCATTCCCGTTCCTTGCCCCCGTCTTTTCCCGCCTCTAATGACCTCAATGTCGACGAAGCTTAAAGCCATAATGTCATAAAGCTACTTCTTTTGTTTGCAGTACACACTCAGAACTCGGATGTCATAGTCCAACCGTCCTAAAATGCTACAAGAAATGTAGAAATTTATTCAAATTTCCTTTTATTAGGACCTACCACTTTTTCCCTACGAATTTCTAGTGCTCAAAGTGGTAGCGTAAATAAACGTTTTTACATTAATAAAAGAAGTATTTAACTTAATAAAGTAAACAATAAAATTATTAGCTGATGACATCTTTTAAAAAAAGATAATATATCTACTCACTTTTACAAGTAGATATTTTTAAATTGATTGTTTTGTACAGCGCAAGTATTGACATGGTTTAATCCTAAGAAATCCAAAGTTATTCAAGCTATGCTTGAAAGAAACTAAATGATGGATATTAAATCAACAGCGTCCATTGAACTAACACCACATCACTTGGGAAGTTGTTTTGCTGCACGGAACTCAAACTGAAAAAGGTGGTAGAGGTGTTGGATAAGGTGGCACTCATTTCCTTACAAACAAATACAGCCGAGAAATAAAGGAAAGGAAATTCTGTACAAAACTAACTTGAATGATCTGTTTTTCGGAAATGTTTATATATTGATTTTTTTGTTTCTATTTTGAATTTTTATTCATTTACTTTTTATTTTTCATTCGGGCATTCAGCCTCATCATCGTCAAAGTCATTAAAAGCGGGAGAGGAATGGAAGCGAGGAACAGGAAGGAATTCTGCGTAGCCTTTCGAAAGAACCAACCTGATATTCGGGTAACCATGGTAACATAATTATTACAGAAAGTTTTAATGCAAGCAGCATTTACTAGTATATTGTAAAATGATCGGAACGAAAAGAAATAACAGAAATACAAACCACATTCGATCGTCTAGGGCTTTCATTTTTACCAGATATAAGTTGTTGCTGGGATTTGCAGATTTCATGAAGTTAGATGAAAAGAAATGAAATCTGGTATTTGACACAATTTCCATCTCCGGTCATCCTGATCTTGATTTTTCACTGTTATTCTACATCACTTCATGTGAACTGCAAGACGGTCACACTGGAAAGTGGTTCCTGTCACCATACTTACCAAAATTCACTGCACCTTTACTACAGGGAAGACGCGCATTTGAATCCCCTTCCGGGCGTCCAGATTTGGATTTTCCATGGTTTTCTTAAATTACTCCGGGCGAATGCCGTGATGCTTCCTTCAAGAGGCCATGGCCGAAATCCTTCCCGTTCCATGTCCACAGTCCTTTCTCGTCCTCTAATGACGTTGACGTCGACGAAGCGTAAAGCCATAATAAAAAAACGATTAAAAACCTTTAAAAAATTTGCTGTCACTGTAAAGAACGTTCAACTGCGTGTGCAGAAAACAAAGGTGTATTGAACGGTTACTTTATTTTAATAAGATTCTCCACCAAAGCTATTAAAATCTCCTTTTTGTGCGACACAGTTTGTGAGTACTATGAGTTTACAACTTTATTTTTAGTAGTAACTATATGACATTTTATACGACGATATATTTATTTGGTGAATTTATACTTGTATACGGTAAGTTTTTATTTTAAAACGCGTAAAGCGTGTATGGTAAACAAAAATATATTTGGAATGAGTCACTCACTACGACATTTTTCGCTATTGTATCCATCTACAGTCTCTCAACAGCAGTCACCTGCGTTGCATGCGTCTATCGAACTGTCTGTTATAAGTTAAAATGTCAGACCTGTCAGAATTCCAAAGAGGAATGATTGTCTGAGCGCGTTTAAGTGGAGCATCGGTTACGGAAACATCAAACCTTTTGGGGTTTGCAAGGAGTACGGTATCATCCGTTATGACAGCGTACACGAAAGAGGTTAGGCGTCTTCAAAGCACAGCAGTGGCCGAAATTCAAAGCTTACTGATTGTGATAGACGGGTCTTGAAGCGCATAGTAGCCCGAAAGCACAAGCAATGTTTATTTGCATGGTAGAATCAAATCCAGTAACTATCTAAGCATTCTAGGGGATCATGTCCATCCTTTTGTCCAGACTGTATTCCCTGGAGAGCGACCGCTTTTTGAAGACGACAACGCACCTATCCACACTGCTAGGTGTTCGAAGAGCATGATGATGAAGTTGAACATCTTGCCTTGCCCCCTCAGTCTCCGGACTTGAATATTAATGAACATTTATTGGAATATTTGGATTCCAAACTTCGTTCCCGATTTCCTCCTCCATCCAGCCTGTCGGAAGTAGAGACGGTTTTGCAGGAGGAATGGCTTAATATACCTTTAAATATTGTCCAAGACCTTTATGCATCTATCCCACGTCGCATTAAATCTGTACTTCAGTCCAACCCCCTATTAATAAAGATTTTCCATTATTTCATAGGTGTTGGTATTATTTTGTGCTCCCCTGTATGTGCTGTATATCCATGTTATCAATCAGCACACTGCCATGTTCAATCACTTGGACAGGCGCCAGTGGACAACGGTTAAGGAGCTGATACTATATGACCTCGCATTCGAGAAGACAGTGGTTCCAATCCCTGTCCGGGCATTCAGAATTGGGTTTTCCATGGTTTCCCAAAATCACTCCAGGCGAATGCCGGGAAGCTTCCTTGAAAAGGCCATGGCCGAATTCCTTCCCGTTCCTTGTCCCCACTTCAATCTCGCCTCTAAAGACCTCGACGTCGACGAGGCATAAAGCCATAAGTAAAAAAAAAAAAGACACTATATGAAGCAGATGGCAGTAGATTGTGGAGGCAATGTTAAAACTCGTAAAGTGGTCCATTGTAATCTTAAAACAGCTCGGGCGTTACAGCCATACTAAAGAGAAGAGGCAAAATGTTCCTCTCACTCCATCTCCCGGTACTCGTGAAGTGGCAGGATAAACGGGCTGGTGAGATCGTTCGAAACGTTCGGCTTTTAAGAATAATCCTAGGTTTCATAGGGAATCGAACCCTGATCTTCCAGGCTGCAGTCAAACGGTCTTCCGACTGAACTATACCACACGCCGCATGGTAAAGAATGGTATTTGATTATGCGATGAGGTTAGATTATTGACGAAACCATTTCTCCTCGATCCATTGCTTCTACAAGTTCTTCACTATTGCAGGAATTTCCCCCATGCTAGCAGCAGACTCGTGGTAATAAAATTCATCTTCAGGCAGACCTCCATTTATTCACCTTCAAATTTTGCTGTTCATTACCGTTTTCCACATAGTTGTTGATCAGACATACCGGAACCAGCAGATAGTTTCGTAGCTTGTTCTCTACGATTGCAGCTTGTTCGTTTTCTGAACAATTCTTCTATTTATATACCTTTCTAGGTATTTCGGTTGGCGCTTCTGAGCTGAAATTTGCAATTCTTCTCATTTTTCACATCTTAAAACTTCCGAATGGTTAGCAATATTCGCTGATTGTGACGTGTTTTATTTGAATATATCAACTGAAGCATCAGCCAAGATATAGTATTTAAATCACGTGATAATATCTATTTGGGAACTTTTTTCTACTTATGCTAGACGCCAACCAAACTTTAACGGGTCAACAGCAAATCCGTCCCAGACTGCTACGTAAACCTTTCAAAACGTATTGTATAGTGACGTAATCGAAATTTATTTATTTTGTAGTAACATTAAAAGTATTAAATGAGACCACCAAGTTTCTATTAATTATATTCATTTCTTGCAAATAATACTTTATGTATATGATACTTGTAGGTATTATTACTGTTTATCACTTTCGTTTGTCACATTATGATGCTACATAGACGGTTAATATTTGTCAAATATATTTCAAAAAGAGTTTGAGGCTATGTGTTAGTTTCATCATCCTAAAGCTTTCTTTTTCTAACGCATCAAGGAATTTCCTGTTGTAGTCAAGTTCCTCAGTTGCATTAAGTCAACTGATTGGTATCTAAAACTAAAGACAGAAGTTTCTTGATTTCATGATCTGCATATATTCACTATAACCGCACTATAACCTACAGATTTCATCGCGACAGATAGCTTTCCGTCTGGTTATTTGTATTGTTTTTAGGTCCCGGTTGCAAATAAAATTAATACAAAAATCAAATTTACATAGACATTTTACACTTTATTTTCAGTTATCCATATGCATTATGAACAACTTTGTTTTTAATTAATATATCACGTGTTATGGTCCCCTCATGAAACAGATGTGGACGAGTTGCATGCCTGATCAGCGTCTGAAACAAACAAATAAAAAAATAAAAAAATTAATCATTTATCCTATAAGTTTATAAGTTCGTAATAATAAAAATAAATTAAACTGCTATTATATATTACTCCTATGATAAAAAGTGAGTGAAAATGAAGATACACAGTCGCAAGGTTGATAAGAAATGTATTGGTTGCAGCATTTGCTTTTGGGGAGGAATGGGAGGGGAAACTTCAGACACTACTGCCTCCCTAAGATCATGACGCTAATGCATGGAACTTTTTCAGCAAAATGTTTCACAAGTTTATTCTTCCATCTTTCTATTATGTGTTATTACACAAGTCTATGTTTGATCTATGCAACTTTGAGAATTTTTAGCCTTATTATGAAACAAGAAGTTAGGAGTGTCTCACATGTAGATATGAGACTTATTCATTAAGAATAATGTTATCACTAAGACCATAAAAACCGCAAGTTCAGGTTTTTTTTTTTTTTTTTTTTTTTTTTTTTTAACTGAGGTAAACAGCAGCTGATTCGCTGGTGCTAATGGCTAATTTGCATGTTGCTTTATTTCATTCATTTCTGCAGCCGTTTTACTAGGCACTTTACTGTGATATAATTGTGCAGATATAAACATGAATTGGCTGTAGTCACAGCTCGTGTAAGTTGTATGATATTACTACTGTATTTCAGTTATCAGAATTAATATCCCGAAAACATTGCAAACATCACGATAATACACAGGTTCACAAAAGGAATGGATCAATATCCTTAAAACATTCAGCCAATTATCTTTATAAAAAAAATTCCTGAAGAGTCATAATTAATATTTAAATAAGAAGTTTACTTGATAATAGATGTCAAACTTGTGAATTATTTAGTCTAAATTTTAATTATACTATAAAACATACAATCAGTTTTAACAGTTAAACAGCCAGCTTTGCAGATTATCAAAATCGCATATTTTTTATTATTTTTTTATTAAACTTATCTGTCAATATGATGTGCTATTTGGCCACGAAAAGTGGGAATATACTTTGAGAGAGACAGTAAACATTAGTAATGTCTGGTTTGAAGTGTTTGTAAATGAGGTAGATGATTATTTCTGGTAAGATGGTTTTTACGGGGTCAATACTACAAACTGTTTTGTGACTACGCGTAAAGATAATAGAATAATTTGTAATAAACTAACACTATTAATAATCAATAATCATTTTGAAACGTTTCTTTAAAGCTGTAAAATGGAGAAATTATTTAATATAAATAAAGATGAATTCAATAAAATGTAATTCAAGACAACAGAATCTATAATTTCTTTAATGCTTGTGAAAAACTACGCAATCAAGAGAGGAATGGACAAATGAAAGCTATACTCCCTTCATTGTATCCATATCGACTACACCAGATGGTTTAGTTAATGAAAGAATTGCCCATCTATATTCGTATTAGGCATTGAATGTGCTCTAACCAGGTTAAGCCTGGTCCAAATAATTTATTATTTTATTCAAGATAGATGAAATTTAGTAAGAATGTAAACGGATGTTCCTTTTAAGTATATTATTTTAATACATATTCTCCGTCGACTTTCAATCCCAACTACAACGTGAAATAGGACCAATAACGAAATTATCCACTAGTCATTCTAGACGTATTTCGAATTTCTTTAATGGAACCACGAATGAAATTGGATGGTGATAGGTCTGGACAGTAGTGTGAATGGTGCAAATATGTCGGATCTAATTGATTGAGGGTTACGATATTCTGGGACTTACACGCGGTACTATTTTATCGTGTTAGGGGAAGATTTCTACAGGAGTCTTCTAATACCGAAGGTGACGGAAAAACTGTTTGAGATCGTTCAGAGCATTGATGTTGGCGTTTTAATTAATGATAATCCTCCTTTCCATCACATCCACGAAAATCACTTTATTCAAGAGAAAATAATCACGACTTAACCAGCAGAAGAGGTTGTCGAAAATCTCTACTATGTTATTTACTAAGGATGGTGCTACTCCTCAAGGTTTCCGTCTGAAACTGGAGAAATCTGATTTCATCATCTTTCACAGTCCGGGGAAGAAATACCTGTCTCTAAGAATTTAGACGTAATGGTTTTTGTTTGCAACCTGTGGTCCTTGAGATTTCGCGAAGCACATTATTTTGCACTCATTCCAATATCCTACAGTTTTTATCATTGTATTCACACTCCCGACGCTGACTGACTGCTGAAGAGCCAACCGTTAAATTCTAATTGGTCGTGAAATTTATCATCCAACGTGGTTCACCATTTTAGTGTGATTGAACTGCCTCGAGGTCCAGTACGTGGAAGATGGATCTCGTTTTCTGCACTTTCTAAATGATTCTCTCTTAGCCCAATAGTGCCGCCATCTACTGCACGACTCCACTACACTGCACACCAAACGCTTTTGAATCTTTACCACGGTTTCAATCTGAGCTAGTCGGTTGTAATAATAGTTTAGAAGAGATGCCGTTCCAGGTCTGTGGTATACGGTAATTAATTTAATCATCATGTTAAAGCGGAGAAAAAATCAGCTTTGAAGAAACCGTACGAACAATTTGCAAATATTGTACACTTGATAAAGCAAACAGTTAGGTTCCTGCACATACTTTCGTTTCTAGCGGTATTCGCGGAGGTAAATGTCCGTATTAACATTTCAAGCTTCGACATTAGGAACTAGATACCGAGCGTGGTGGGTGAACGGTTAACGTTCTGGCCTCGCATTCGGGAGGAGGCGGGTTCGCATCCCATTCCGGGCGTCCAGATTTGGGTTTTCCATGGTTTCCCCAAATCACTCCAGGCGAATGCCGAGATGCTTCCTTCAAAAAGGCCATGGCCAAATTCCTTCCCGTTCCTTGTCCCCAGTCCCACCCCGCCTCTAATGACTTTAGCCGTCGACGAGGCGTAAAGCAATAAGAAAAAAAAGGAACTAGATGACGTGGGCAGCTCTATGTTTAAGCTGCTTTTTTTTTTTTTTTTTTATCTTCCCTTCGATGAAACTACGTGGTTCTTGCCTGAGGAGCCATTCTGGATTTTCGACTTCGAAGAAAATTCGTACACTTCATCGAGTATCGCTTTCCTGTCGTTGAGACTGAAGTCAAATGCTCTACCGCCTGATAAAGTAGTTCCTTACTTTCTGAACATTCCCGTACCCATTAACATCTCTGTTATTGCCAATATGCGCCTTTTATATGAGAAAGATGTAAAAGTCCGAGGGATGATGGTACTAAGAAACTGAAAAGGAATCGGTCGTCGTTCCTTAGAGAAACCATCCAGGCATTCACCTAAGTTATTTGTGGAAACCATAGAAAACCGAAATCTGGATGGCCGGACAGGAGATGGAACCCAAATTCTCCCAAAAGCCAGGAATCAACGTAAACTCCTAATCCTGGGAGCGGTAAGTTAACAGTAAAATCTTTAGTATTTAAATTCACCTAAGAGAAGAGCTAGTGCCGTACACTGCAGACAATACTACCTCTTCCCACTTTGGCAACCCTATGTCCTGTCAGTTTCGGAAAGGACATTCGTGTCGACGGAGGACCTGGTCATTGTTGTCCTCTGCTGACGTACGCACGACCGAATCGAGAGTCGAGACACGAAACCACATATGAAATTTAAATAAGCTTCGTAGGGGATATCGAATTGCGATCTCACATGTGTTGGAAAATGGGAACGGTAAAGGATGCGGACGTGGTTGGTATTCCACGCAGTCTGCTCTGCCGCCCACACAAAAAAGCCGAGACACCTGGTGCGTGAGGCAGGAGGATTGGCCTCTGGCTCAGTGACTGACGTCAGAGGACCCCAGACACTGTGCACAAGTTACTCACTATACTAACGAAACTGATGCGAGCAAGCTAAAAAATTCCACTGTACTGAAACTTAATTCTCATTTCCCTGGCTCAACGACGACGAATGTCCTGGTATTTCTTGAGATTTCAGATCTAAAATTTTTTTATACTTAATTTATTTGCAATGGAGCACACGCTCCGGTGGCAATTTCCCTACACAACCATCTTGCCCCTATCCTGCACCCACCTACATTTTCCCTCTACAATTTTAACTTTAAATTCTTTCAATGTTTTCGTTAAGTTAGTCATCATTTCCCTCGGTAACTCTTCCAATCCCTGACACCTTCAGCTAGAAAAGAGAATCTTCCCACACCCTTAAGCATGAAATCGAGTGCCATCTTGTGGTCATGGTCATCTTTTCCCTTCCATGCACTACTTTTCATACCTACTCCAATATCTTTCCATGCCTCATCGCCAGTATACACCCTGTACACTCCCATGACCCTCCTCATCCTCCTCCTGTCTTACAATGAATCCCATTGCAGCTCCTTTATCATATCTGTCACTGATTGCATTGTTTCCAGAAACAAATCTAGCAGCCCAATATTATTGAATGAGAAAAAAATGAGTTAAAATATAACTTCTCAGCATTGTACGCACATAAGATCGACTGCAAATGGGAAAGAATTTATATTTTAACATTTTGTTTGCCAACACTAAAGTCATAAATAACTTAGTCCGCAACCATAGAGTTGTTTGGTTCCTCTCAAAGGAGGAGCACTGGGCCATTGTGTCAGAGGTAGGACGGTCAGTTCCTTTCCTCTGAGACCTACAGTTTCACGTGGAATCTGAACCACGGAACGTCCTGGTATAGCACATATGATGAAAAACAACTCTTAAAAATTCCTGAACCCACCGGTATTTGAGACAATGACTGGACCACGCCCTGACTGCTGAGCTACAAGAACGCTCAGGAAATTAACAAAATAACAAATTTGTGGAGCCTTAATTTTTTTCATCAAGACTTTACGTCTCGTCAACGTGGAAGTCACTAACAGCAGGAGAGGAATGAGGAAATAACTGGGCCTTGGCGTTTGAAGGGAACCATACCACCATTCGGCTGGACCGATTTGGGAATGTTTGGGAAATTTAAATCTTGATAGGCCGACAGGATTTTTGATCTGAGATCCTCCCGAACGTGAGGTCAGAGCCCTACGGCTCACCCTCGGTGGTTGGTTGTAGTCTTAACGCTCTATCATAGTCACCTAACTTAACAGTTTAACCTGCAGTTTATAGTGGAATCCGGACGAAATAGCGCCCAACGTACTCCACATTAACAATTAAATGTGAGACCCGGAATCGAACCGAGGACTCTCTGATCCTGAGCAACCTATCTGAACAACTGAGCTACGAGACCTCTCAACAGAAAACTAGTGATTTACAACACACAGTACTACTGATTTACGTCAGAATTAAGAAAGATGTGATGTTAAAGATGACTCTTTAATACTCATTTCTTTTTTGCGTAAATATGTATGTCTGTGTGGTGTGAATGAGAGAAGGAAATATCTACACAATTTGGAATTTTGCTAAATGTCAGGTTCTTGGATTAATCTCATAAATATTACAGGAATTTTTCATACCATGGTTTATGTACTGTACAGAATCCGCATATATATATATATATAATAATAAATAATAATAATAAAAAAACTATTTAATTGAACGTTGCATCTCAGCACTAAATATGACAGTTCATTCGTTTTTTATAATGGCCTAATTACACAATCTATGTAAAAATTTCTTTTTTTCCTTTCTTGCGCTTGGTCTACATCAAGGTAATTACAAACAGGAGAGGATGCGGAATGAACTGAAAAAAAAAAAATCTTCCGGATAGATTTCGGGAAAACATGAAAAATCGATATCTTGATTACCTGACAAGGATTTGAACCAGTGTCCTCACGAAAGTCATATCTGAGCATCACCGCTTACCCACTGGACTCGGTAATCTGTTCAAGTTTATCTCAAGAATTTGAAAAGGTACCTCTCTGTTATTTCTTGACAAATAAATACATATTTGCAAAACTAATGGACGCGATTTAGAGTTACGTAATGTAATTTGTTGTTCTTGATTATTTTGTTTCTTATAATGGAACCACTTGGTCATTATAATTAAGGGTGTTCTTAATCACATAATACTTAGACAGTGATCACTCCCTCTATTTGTCAAAGCTTAGTACCGATGCTGGAAATATTATTTTGACTTATTACGTAAACTTGAAAATTCAGATGAATTTGACAAACTTTTCACTTACTTTGAAGGCAATAACACCTGAGCCACTCTACATTGAAGTGATGTGTCGAAACAAGAAAAAGTCGTGGTAGGATCCGAGCAATAATCTAGCAACCACTGGAAAAGATTTCAGTTGTTTATCTGGAGAGGAAACCCACCTACAGACAGAGCTGTTTTTTTTTGTTTTTTTTTACCTGCTTTACGTCTCTCAACAGCGAGGTCGTTAGAGACGGGAAAGGATGGGGCAAGGAATTGGAAGGAATTCGGCCATGGCCTTATTAAGGAAGCATCCCGGCATTTACATGGAGTGATTTGGGAAACCATGGAAAACCCAAATCTGGATGCCCGGACGGGGATTCGAACCACAGAGCTGAGGAGTCCGCTATGTAGCATTTGCACATTTAATCGCAGACATTGATTCTTAACACTTTGAGAAAACTGATAATACACCGTGCTATACCCCAGGATGAAGGTCCTGTGCTCCGTGCCTCACTCCTCTCCTCTCCAACCCTACCAGCTGCCTACTCCTTCAATCAGATCGCTGTCTCTGTCCATACAGGCGAGGGACAGTTTTGTCAGCGGGAACTCTTTTATCTACATCTGCATGTACATATATACTCTGCAATTCACAAAATTGTGGGTGGCAGAGGGTGCTCAGCACCAAAACTAATCTCTTTGCTGTGCATTCCAATCCCGAATGGTATGAGGGAATAAAGAATTGATATAAGGATCAGTGCGGCACCTTATTTCCCTGATCTTATCTATCCTGTCATTCCAACTCAAATAGGTTGGTAGGCGAAGAATTTCACCACACTCGTAACTGAAAGTGGGAGTGCACATGTTTTCCAATAGGTTTAAACGAAACATGCATCGTCTATCTACCAGAGACTCCCAGTCCAGTCTACTAATCAATTCTGTGACGATTTCATAAGCGGTAAGGGCAGCGGAATAGAGATAGAGCAGATTGACCTTGAGCCGCCTCTGCAATGTGAACGCGCTACTATATAGACTTCTGATAGCGTTATAACTTAATCATTTCATCAGCCTTTTGGTTCACAGGTAGGAACCTATTAGTGCGTTGACTTCATAGTAATATCGCACCAACAAAGTGCTCATTGCGTCCAATTTCCTGAAAACTTTTTAACATTACAAAATTACCATCTGATAAACCTGTTGGAACCAAATGACTCTACTTTGCAAACGAATTGTTTGATGATTCCTCAAGCATATTGATTAGTATTACTGTAGGGCTTCGTGGTAATATTACTAACGCCTGTTTCAGGAAAAATCTTCGTCGCAGAATGATTGACTATTACAACTCAGGACTGGCCTGCCGTACCCAAAGAAAAAGCGTCTCGTTGATCCGTCTGGCTGAGTGATGGTAAACGATGCTGAGTGAGCTGCCGAGGCTAGACCGAACGGTCGGCCAGGCGTCTCGAAGGCGGAGCTGAACGCGACGTCAGCCGATACGCCGCCTGGAAGGCGGTACGACTGCGACGCGGCGTGAGAGGCGCCGCGAGGACCCTGCGACGCCGCCTGCGACGCCGAGGCGCCGAACAGGCCGTAGCCGGCGTACAGAGTCTGGCTGGACGCCTGCGAGGACGCCGGAAACCTGGCCGCGCACTAGCGTTAGCACAGGTGGCAGTGTCCGACTCAAATCGGACAGTAAGGAAGTGTGAGTGAGCCGTACTGTTAGTACAAAGCCGCAGCGGTTAGGCATACTCAGAACAACAGAGATACTGTACCATGAAAAAATGACTATACCCTGTTCACTTCTAACAGGCGGTTCAAGGTCATCCTCCCTTGGCCGCGCTCTTAACTTATTACCTCCCCTCCAGATTGACCGCTGTGTGCAAGTAAACGAGTGAAAAATTTTCCCTTTGCTTCTAGGGTAAGGGCAGCGGAGTGGGGATAGAGCATAGTGACCTTGAGCCGCCTATGCTAAGTGAATGCGCTATGCTATAGATTTCTGATACTGTTAACCAATTCCTCAACCTTTCGTTCCACGGTAGGAACCTAATAATGCTTTGACTTAATTGTAGTATCGCAGTAACAACGTGCATTTCGATCACTGTAAAGGTTGATTGATTCATAAGAAGCAGTCCTCTATTAAAGAAGCTTCTTAATGATCAGAGATTTAGCTACGACTATCAAATGTAGGTAGATTACAGGATTCGTTTTTACACAATAATATATATATAAGTTATTTGGGCTTTTCGGCTCGTTGAAATCGTTGAGATTAGAGCAAGGCGAATTTTGTGGCAATAACTGACAACTTATTAGCACTGCATTCACCACGAGTGATTTCCATAAAATCATCTACATAGCGGGACTGGTATTCCAACCCGCGTTTTCTGAAATGTGCGACCTTAACGTCACCACATTCCTCTCTTACTACGTCACAGAATTCGGTGTATGACAGCTTTTTGTGTAGCTCCAGCGTTAGATTATGGCTGATATGTTAGAGCTTTTACTTCAGTAGGCTCAAGAATTTGAAAGCAGTTGAACTGTTGTCATACAAAAGTAAATGATGTGCACTGGAAAATTGCGTCTTATGATTTTATTTTAGTACATTTTAGTGAAGGATGAACTACGCAGAATGACGCTATAGAAACTCGGCACAGACAAATTCAGAAGCGAACTGTCATCATATCAGACGCTTTTCAATATCAATTTATTTAATTACGGGATTTACTGCAGAATTGCCTGACAGTATCTTCTTCTGTTCTGTCTTCTACAATAGATGCGTCGTTGTTTGTTATTGCACCATCCATCTCTTTATTAATGTTGCATGTGTGTTGTTAACTTGAAACATCCTCAAGAAATATGGATACATTACTTACTGATCTTTTTATTGTTGTTATTACGATTAATATGCATTGCAGTAAGCATTTAAAGATTAGCTGTTGAATCATTGTTAGCAACTTGATCCATCTTAAGTAAACTGAATGGTTGTCACAGTTCCTCCCTTATACTAATTTGTTTTATGAACATCACTGAGGTCTTTATTCACAGCATTCCAGAAATACAACGAAGGGTAACACAGCACTGTTACAAGATGCTGTAAAGATGTAATATGCCTTCGACGTGATGAGTAAATGAAAAATTATTGAAGAATCAGGCTAAAAAATTACAGGAAATGACTGAAATGACAGTCAAGACTACATCAGATCTCAAATAGTAAACTGAATGAACAAAACAACTATTAAAGAACAATAAGTACCAATAACACTTCTCATTAATCACGAGAGCTTAAAATAGGAGAGTGGGTCCATAAAAATTTCACGTGTTAACTTTTTAGAGGACTGTACAACTTTCTGAACCTACTAGAAAGTGGTATTAAGCTGTTGAAATTTGGAGTAGATGCTCCGATATAATGTCCTCTTCACGTTTACGTTCTTGTTTTGCGGAAGAGTCGCCACAAATTAAATTAAAAACGCCGAAATATGAGCTATTAGATGCCGCAGTCTCTTAAAATGTGAGTTTAATCCTTTATTGTAATATTTTTTTGCCGTTACAGATTTTCTCCGTTGTAAAAAGTCGCAAAAAATTGACAAATAGACAATATTTAACCGAGTTGTAATACAGTGATGCTCGCCATCTTTTCTCTAAGCAAGCAATCAAAGTTAATTGATTGTTTCCGTTGTAAACAAATACATCATTTCCATGATAGATACTAGAAAACGAAATTTTCGGAAATTTTTTCTTTTGGTTCAGGCCCACACCTGTGACAAAACTAAACTTTTTAAGTTGATTAGGTCCCTGTACCGATAATTTTTATGTCATTCTGGGAATGCTGGGAGAACTTCGCAGTTGCATAGCCTCTCATATTACGGCATTTATAATTCAATTTGTGGCGATTTTCCCACAAAACAAGAGTGCAAAGCATGACGAGGACATCATATAGAAGCAATTAATCCAAATTTCAACAGGTTAGTACCAGGTTCCGAAAGTCGTTCAGACACTATTTCACACTGCCGCCCTTCAAAGAGCAGCAGAAATATATAAAAACAAAAATTGTTCTTCAAAATTACGACGTCAGTTCACGTTAGGGTACGGGGGGGGGGGGGGGAGAGGGGGTGATGTAAACAAGATCTCACCAAGGGAAACGAGAAATTTAAGCAAAAATACATCACGAAATTCTTTTTAAATTAATATAGAAGCTGAGTATTAAGGCTGAGAACTTAGCAAACGGGAAAAAATCTATTGTATCATTAGTAATATTAGCTCCTGCAAAGGTTTTGAGGACGGAAATTTATTAGGATACGATTTAATGAAAATATATTCGCAAGATCTAAGAAACCCTTTCTGCGGAAGTTACAACAGAATGCTTGAAAACTATGTGCCACTTTTCACTGATGTATTGAAACAACACAGGTAATGAGAGAATGGCATATTTGAACTAGATTTTACGAATGTAAAGTTGCATGTTTCGAATTAAACACATTACTAATTTCTTAAAACGTTTGCATGTTTTAAAAAATAATGTATGTGTGAGTCACAGAATCTCTTTAAAAATTCATCACCCTTACACAAAACAATAAGAGCGCACAAATTTATATTTATGGTTCAGTTAGAACGTATTCTGACTGCGATGCCAAATTCCAGACTTTATAAATAATTGTCACACTTCTTAAAACACGTTAAAAATTACTCTATTTTTTTTGCTAGGTTTCAATTTTCCGAAGACAATGCCTTCCACCAAATAAAAATAAGGTGTATTTACTGTTCGAAACAGGATACGATCTACGTCTCTGACTTGGCTAAGTAATAATTTACGGCAAATAAATTGTGCTAAAATTATTTTGGTAAAACGTATTATGAAAAAAGACTCTGAAAGATATTGATTTCATGCGAAATTATTGTAACTCAAAGTAAGTCAAATATTCAAACACCTGAATGACTTGCTGGATCTTAATAGCTCAGCTGAAGCAGTTAATTTAGTGTTACATATCCAAAAAATAAATAAGGGGTAGTTCTCCGATAAAAGTAATAAATATGAACAAGTTATGAAAGGACAGTTTTTGGCGTAAACGATGGAGTGGGGTAAGCTCACATAAAATTAGTTCAGCAGGTGGAAATTTTGACCTTCTGTTTATTAATATTTGTTTATTTCAGATCAGTACATGAATGCTTTAGTATATTAGTACAAATACTAGAGTTAAACATCCAAGTTTACATTTTCAATACAACTGTACGATAGGAGCACTGTAGGAAAAATATTTATATATGTACAAATCTTTACACATGGTTAAAAGATTTCATACTGGAAAGGTGTAGACATGTTTTGCATATATTCTGTTTATTTTTATATGTTATATCTCTCTGCATAGTATGTACCGTGAGTGTGTGTATGTGTGTAAAAAAAAACAACATGATTCTTAATCTCATAGCGAGCTGGTTTGTTTCGTATCTATCGAATAAGATCAAGATCACAATAATCAGAAATTTTAATTGTATCTTCCATTGCTATACATTTGAGTCTTTGTTATCATGATTAAAAAGTTATAGGATGTCGTGAGAAAACATGATACGCTTATAAAGAGTGATGTACAAGAAATTTAAACGAAATTTCATATTTGGCAGTTTGTCAATAGCACGCCCAGATGTCGCTAAGGCATAGAAGTTCTCATCAGCCAATGTGTTATGGCTGTGAAGTTTTCAGAAGTTGTCACAGCAGTGTCATCTGTTGGTTGGAGACGTGAGTTACCTGGCGTGTCTGCGCTGCCGCGCCTCCTCAGTTGAGTTGGTGGTTACCAGGCGGCGACTCTGTCTGGTGACAGGGGCGCGGGGACGGACCTGCAGCACAGTTCCCACCACCACCTCATCGAACGCCTGGCCCAGAGCTGCAAACAAACAAACGAGACCACATGACTTCCTCAATGTCACAGTCTCCAGATGCAAATGCAGTAAATGGCCAACATATTCATATCTCCTTACGTTAGACAACATTTCTGAAAACAACACCCTAAAAGAATTGGTCACTTTGGAAGGTCATAGATTATATACACACTTCCGCATTCTATCACTAGTTTACATAAAGGTTGTAAGTTTTTACAGCATTTTTTTCCTCTTGTGGAATAAGGTGCCACTTTTTTCTTAAAAACGAATAGGGTTGTTACACGTCAATTGATTCAAAAAATTTAGACATCATAGATAAACATTAAACTGTACAGAAGAAGATGAATTGTTCCATTTTTTTTTTTCAGATCCATACGACACGTCGATGTAGAGATCATTAAAATCTGGAGAGTATTGTGGATGAAGCAGGTAGCAGGACGGATTTAGGCCATAGACTTTGGAGGGAACTATTCCGGCATTGGGCTGGAGCGATTTCCGGAAACTACGGAAAATTGAAATTTGTAATTATCAGAAATTTGGTAGTTCCGATATCACATATATTTGTACTATTTTAACTGGCTTATTGCAGAAAACGTTTCATACGAACAAATATGAAAGCAGAACAATAAGGTGGGGAAAGAAACCCAAATATTTTAAAATATAACAGAGATTGGGAAAACTGCAAGAGTATGTTCAAATGTTTGTAATGACTTCAAAGTTTGAAGGTTAGGAGACAACTAAATGGACCTAAATTATTACAATGTATTTGCACAGAAGATTCATGCGAAATGTCATATTTGGACTATAAATACTCGTAATGGTAGAAAAAGTTTTTGCTATTGATCTTCTTCGTGCAACTAAACAAAATTCTTTCTATGGCAAACGCATTTTGTCTTTATTTAAGACAATAATGTTAAATGATTTGTATTTTTTATGTAAAATGTGTTAGGTTAATTTATATTATTATCAAATTATAATTTTAGTTTATATATTAGTACGAGAAAATTTATAATTTCATACCAGTTAAATTGCCTTGTTTAGTCGCAAGATGAAAGACCAATAACAGAAACTGCTATCATAGCAACTAAGGGCGTTATAGCAAAAACATTAACAAGTTAAGTGATAGAAATGTTTTTTGAGTTGATTAAAAGTTTTTCAACGTCAGTATGTGTCAATCGCAGCATACCGGTCCATGCACATTGCTCGGTTGCTAAATAGATGGATAACGAACGAATTTGGTACCTTTACAGAAATCTCCACTGAATAAGCGGTGATTAAAAGGGCAATTAATTTCCTAGAAATTTGACATTCCAGAATTAAAGAAAAATCTGTGAACATGGAATATAAAATTGTGTGTGCATCAATTTATATCAAAAGCAATGTATAAAGTGTCAGAAGTTTGGTCATGTAGCCGCAAGTTTTAAATGTTTATCAGATTGCAGCAGACGGTAAATTCCAGCAACGAGTTGGTCGCAGATTTTGTAATGCATGCCGAGCGAGTTAAGTACCCTGAACGCTACCCTTAATGGAGTTAAAAAGTTGGTTCTGACATCATATGGCCAGATAAGTTTCGTATTGCAGGTAGATCTCCTGCTTCCTGTTCAAAAAGTAAGTCTTCTTGCGTCTGCCATCATTGTGTCAAATAATTTTTCTGTCAACTCATCCTCCAGTACATCAAGATTAGTAACATTCACCGATTGGAGAGTAACGCATTCCTCATTTACGTGCGATGGCTTTGGTTGCAGTCCACAATGTCGTATTAAACTATACCACAAATTGCAAAGAATAGCAGCGATGGAGTGAAAGAAGGTGAAATTTTTTGTAGCTTCCGCGAGTTTTAATATGTCGCGTACTCTTCGTGTCACTGAACCTGTAATCCTTGCTGCGCAGTGATAAGACGAAAACTAAGATGATGTTTTTCCTTTAGGTCATTCTCATACTGCAGCGAAACCTTAGCGGTCTCAGGACTGGTGTAGCGGAGTTACACCTATTTAAACGAATTCATTCTTTATGTCTGTGTTCTTTTCAGACATGTTTCACACAAGGTCGTATGATATACTGGGACGATAGGAACGATAAATAAATCACAATGCCGAATGTGAATAAACCGAGGAAAAGGTAGCAGCGTTTGTCCAGAACAATCCCTGACACCACACAAGCGCAATGTTTGGGCATATGATACTTTCCATATTTCATGTCATAATCAGCTTTATTCCGCCCTTCATTCCTCTTTTCCTTTCTTCCATTATACACTTTATATGTGTTGGTAGGTGATCTTTACCCCTCAAGACACCATTTATCCTTTTTCCTACTCATTATTTGTTCTTGCCAGTGTTCTTTGATCCATGACTATTCAACACCGGTTCAACAAACACTTTATTCATAATTTTTACTCTACACATCTCTCTCCGAAAACATATATCGAAAATGCAAAATCTCATCCCCCTCGTGTAACTTAACACAGTTTTAAAATATGATGTTTTAGCTGATTTTCTCAGACATCTTCCTCGTCCTTTGATCCTCATCTTGAATGGGGATTAATCAAAAATTGTACCATAGGAGAAATGACTTAGTCTTCAAAAAGGAGAGGGCTTATAAATACTTAAAACTTTAGAAGATACCCCTACTGCCACATAAAGTCCTTCTGTTGTAAAAATATCATCTGGATAGATGACACATCTTACCTGAATACTAGCCTTACCGTCCATTGTAAGAAACCGCAAGGTTTCAATGTGCAGATGCAAACGGTTCGAGAAACTATTCCAGTTAACTACTGTATGTATGAAGGAGGACCAATTTGGCATTATATAATGAGAAGAACGCTGCTGTGATCTGGTGTAGCTGAATCACTGTAATGAAGTGACTAACCAGTCTGTTGAGGTAGCTCAAGGTTGCGAAACAATTCCTTCATAAGAAAAAACTACTGGTTCATTGACAAAATTTGCTTTCCAGGTTGGTCAGTATTTATTGGTTTGTCTTCGTAATCAGTTTTACGGAGATTCCTGTTTATGTGAGTCGAGGAAGATACTATTCTTTGTGATAGACTCTGCAGAAATTTGTCTTTTTTTTCTTGTCTGTCTTTTTAACACTCTTTTCAGCCAGATCAAACAGGTAAGTGTAATGAATACAATTACAGTTGTAATAAACATTCAACAACTTAATTATTCTGTGCTACTGTAAAGACAACACACTTTTACATGACACAAACCAATCCAAAGACCGGAATCAATAAATACCTTTGAACCTTGAAGGCCAAAGGACTAGACAATACGATAACGACACGGAACTTCAATCTAAGCAGAAGAGCTATACCTACGTTTATCCAAAGTAACGAATCACAAATAATAGAAAATTCTTCGTCACTATTAACGAATATCTTTCCAAACTAACGAGAAAATGTTACATACCACAAAAATAAATAAATATACACAAATTCCATGATAAAGTGAGGCTTTACATCATTATTTTTGTGACCAAATGATAACTTTGGAGTTTTTATATCTCTCTTCCTATTAACTTCATGTCACCGAGCGTGGTGGGTGAGTGGTTAACACTCTGGCCTCGCATTCGTGAGGACATGGGTTAGAATCCCTGAACGGGCATGCAGATTTGGGTTTTTCTAAAACCTCTGCAAAGGTCTCATTGATTGATTTTACTTTTTGAATGTAATTAAACCGTGTTACTTGTATCTTTGTTATATTTAAATATTTATTTTAACTATAGGTAAATATTACAAGGCCCGCAGGCTAACTTAAAATCGAAATTGTGGCCCATCTCCAAAATTCGTTGGGGAGCCTTGTTCTGACACTTCTCAGATCTAATAGAACAATGCAAGTAACTGACGAAAAAGTTATCAAATACTCAGGCTTTAAACAACTGAAAATTAAAAACCCAATTGTCTGTCTCCAAGCGTAACGGGCCATGTGATTCTTCGTTTTTAAATACACCAAAATAATTGAACTATCAATCCATCTATAATTTTATTTAATTCTTATGAGATAATAATTGCAATAAGTTAATGAAAAAATCACTAACATGAAAACGACAGTTTGTAGTAATGTATTGTAAGCACGGTATAATTCTGTTAATTACCGTTTCCTGTATCACGGCAGAATTACAGTTTTACTACCAAGACTAGAAACGTTTGTAGGTCGTATGAAGAAATTTAGTAATATCACTTCTAGCGACGAAGTTTATATCATGTTGAGAATTTACTTACCCACCCATTTACGTTACATACAAACTTTTAAATTAAACTCTTACCATCTTTGAAGTGTAATATTTTGTTTAATACCGCTTTTAGTAATTCACTCCATTTGCTGGGCATAGCAGTGTACAGGTTAGCGCGCTAGGCTAGCATTGTAAGGGTCGCCAATTCGTGTCCAGTCGCGGGCATGGAAGATTTTAATTAAGTGTTATGTTGGTCTTGTGCTGTCTTCTCTGTAGCATGCCACAATTATATGAACAATACCTGATACAATAGTTGGGAAAATATAAATTGGAACTGGCTGAATAATCGCAGAAGCCGAAGGCCATGTATAAAAATAATTAAAACAGCTACTCCATTTACATATCTCTCTGATTTTGAAATCAAGTGGTAATTTATGACAGGAGTCCTTTTTCCTTATCGACATGCTACTGCTGATTCCTACACTATATCGATCTAGACATCATTGCCAACACATGCCTTATACTTAATCCAAAGTCTCAAGGAACAGCTTAGTCATATGGATTTCCATACTCATCCAGATTTGCGTTTGTAGGATTTCTGGATTTTATGTGCAGTTAACATTTGATAGAACCACAAAAATTTGACCTTTTCATAAAAAACGTACTTTTTAGATGTGGTACAAGAAACTGCATATTTATTTTTCTGTAGAATTAAAGTAATGAGGAGTATTAAATATGATTTAGCTGTCAGACACTATTAGGAAAACATTGTGGAAAATTAATTTATTATGCCTTTAATTTTGACTATGACCATAAAATTCGCGACAGAACACTGGCTTTTGGCTTTGATTCTATTCATTCAATTGTAGTATTTATTTGAGTGTTTGGGGAACCACCGTTCCCCCACCCCCTTCCAATCTTAATTAGAAGTGCAACAATCCTTCACAACGAAGAAAGTCTGTAGGATACGTAGAGGAAAGTAAGCCTAAATTCTATTCAGTGAGATGAATGCTCTTAGGAGGGTACGGGACTTGCAACCTGTTAGAAAAAGTTAAAAAAAAAAAAAAAAAAAAGGGACAAGAAAAAAAAATAAGTACGCTTCGCTTAGTCATTGTCCTGTGGAAAAATCCACAATACTTATTGACATGAAGGTCAAATCAGTTTACTTGAGTGTGAAGTGCATGCTGATAGCTTCTCGTGACGTCGATTGAGCTTCGCATCGGCAATTCGTTCCACAAGGACAAACAGTGATTCGAAATTTATGCAGAGATACTGCTTTGACATGCAGAACGGACGCGGCTTGCAAATAGAGATAACGCATTTCTTTTCAGACAGGCGCTAGGCCTAATTTCAAAACAAGAGGTAGTTTTGACATCCAGCAGATTAATCTTCTTTAATATATTTGTCATATAGGAAATTTGCGTGAACTTATCAACCAACGTTAAAAGGCGCATAGGATCTGCATGCAGCTAAAGAATATTCACCATCCTGCATGATTTGACAGAGAGGTGTATCTGAAATTGTGAAAGCACCGGTATTGACTCTCGATCTGGCCAATGATACATCAAATTCTCACCCATTTACTGGTGTACAGCTTTCCAAAGAAGGCTATGATCGTTCTCAGTACTATTCGTTATAAAAAATTTAAAAAAATCGTGACATAAGTGAATTTGAAGTGAAGAATATTTACTCTTGCATTATGTTCACATCTACGCATCTATAACACCTTAGCTATACCATGGATTGCATTTATTATATTTCTTTCTTTTGAAACGAAACACTCACAGCTTCAAGGATGTTAATACCACGGTAGCAAATCAAGGTTTGAATAGTTTGAACTGGTGCTACTGCAAATAGGCCATTTCGAGACTTTTCATTTTGACATCCGCCCTAGTTATGCTACATCAAAGAAATTTGCTCAGAACCATTATACTTCCAGACTTGCTTAAATTTCTAAATAGAACATACAAGTACCATGACCTCAAGCTGGCACTTACGTCCTAACAGTATTTTACGTTGAGTTAAGTATTAATATCAACATAACAGGAAAATTGTTTCTGCTTAAAATTAATACCTCTCACCTCCAGAAAATGTCGGATGATTCGCTGCTGAAATGTAAAATAATAAAATACGATTGTTTTCATGAAACTAATGCCTTGTTGCTAAAAGTTTGAAATGAACTTCTCAGATATGCGTAAACATTGCTATGACAAACTAATCAACGGACTATCTTCTACTACAGCGCCTCAGACATATTGGGTAAGAGATATTGCGACAAGAAATTAAAATCAATCTCCAGCACTTTCAGACAACGCAACTGGAACATAAATCGATCAATTGGAGCTTAACGGAGAAAGTTGGCTCTAGAGAATGTAGCGACTAGAAAGTGTGAGATTAGCGTATCACCGGAGTCTATACTTCTCGCCAACACTCGGATGTTCTAGCGGTCCAAAAAAGAATTCTGAGTTTCAATTCCTTCTATGAATGCAAATATTACCATGGTTTTAGTTTCTATACTCTAAAGAATAATCAGCACATAAAAATACATACAGTAACTGTCAACTCGTAGTTACTGAAAAAAGTTTGGTTTTACAGATATTCAAAAACAAATAAGAATATATTAATTGTTTGTGACACTGTAAGATAGAATATTGTAATAGATAGTAGCAAGTAGAAAAACTTATTTTTTATGTTTTATTTTTATGGCTTCACACGTCGTCGAAGTGGTGGTAATTATACGAAGGAGAGGATTAGGTATGAGGAGAGGAATGGAGGTCTGAATGGTGTTTTGAAGAAACCATTTTGGCATTCGCTTGAAATGATTTCTGGAAACGATTGAAAGCCGAGATCAGAATGGCCACTCGAGGATACGAACCTACTTCCCTTTAAACGCACGGTCTTGTTATCGCTCACCCATCTGCCTCGATATTGTACCCAAAGTTTGCCACTTAGTCTCGAGAATGTGAAGCATATGTCACCTGCCGCTTTCGTAAACATTTGAATCGGTATAAGTATCAGCAGACGTGTTGAAATATCCGCAGTGATTTAGTAAGAAATCTGCTCGTTCAACAGTTGTTTTCTGTTTTTGCTCACAAGCGAAACGGCTCCTCAGAATGATTAACGGTGCAAGTGGCAGCCGTATGGTTGTTTCTAAACAATATGATTGAAATTTCTTTCATTCACTAAAACTGCTGTTTTCCGTACCTTAATTATTTCTATGTTTCGTAATTCATTTCTGGGCGGTCACGTATTTCAGGCGGTAGAGCGTTTGTCTGCGGCCTGGAAGGCCAAGGTTAGATCCCAGAAAAAAACGAGGATTTTTCCTGGAAGCTGAACGTTCAGAACGTGTTCCCCAGGCTCACTCAGCCTGCTATCCAATGAGTACCGTGAAGGAAACACCCCTTGTAGTGCCGTAAGTTATAATGGGAGTGCGGAGCTCTACCTCGTTAATCCTGCGGGAAGCGGCAGAAGACGTAGGAACTCCGTGACAGTTAACTTTATCCTTCATTTCATTGTAAAAACCTTCGAGTCGTACTTGTCTCAACGCGGGATGGTTCCTTCAAAAGACCATGGCCAAATTCTTGCCACTCTTTGTTCCTAGTCTTTTCCCGCCTCTGGTGACCTACATGTCGACGAAGAGTAAAGCCATTAGGGGGAAAAAATCGACCTCACAGCTGCCATTACAGTGTCTTACTACGAGCGAAAACTTAGGGTCTGCGTCACACACATCTTCTCTGTATTAAGTGATAAATTACCTCCTGATTTGATATGTCGTTATTCCGACTTTTCAATTGCCATGATTTTGGGGGTTATCGACATTGTTGCTGTTACAAAACATATCAGAAGGTAAATAAACATTTTTTAAATTAATAGCAAAGCTTGAAAATGCTAGCAAGACTCTTGTAATCAACAGCTATTGCCATTACGGCCAGTAGAATAAAGTAAAGAACATTGCACATAATGTATGCGATTTTAATGTTAGATGTGAGAGACTGGCTGGATCACAATAAATATAGTGCTACCGCCCTACAAGTGTCAGTTGTCAAAAATACTGAAAATCAGATCTGGTAGTATCTATGATTATATTTGTTTAGATGTCTGATGCCCTTCACTGCGAAGGAAAACACTTCTTGTACTTCACCTAATCTTTGCTAACATAAGAATTTTCTATGCGCTGAACGATAGCTCAAATAAAGAGCCACTTTTAAATAGGTCGAAGTTGCAATAAATCTCAAACTTTTCTACACCGCATCCTCGTTTGTCTGTAAGTGACAACCATTAATGAGCGTCAGGGATAAGACCGTGCCGTCATGTCATGATATTATACACGCCAAAGCACAACTGGTGCCATGCTATACGCAAACAGATATATGATCTGAAGATTCGTCGTGTCTTTTGACATATAATTTGCACTCAACGTTTGAATAATTATCTGTAACATTTATCTTCTTTGGAATATCACCTTGAGTAACCGTCAACTGTTTCCTCTGTATTTACTTATTACTGACATCGTATGTATCATTTTATGTTTCGTTCAATGACTTGTTGTATTAAATTATTATTTACATTACTGTGCGAAGTAGACCTTCACTTATTGTGGGTATCCATAGTTTATCTCTTTCTCTGTGTCATCAACCAAATTTCGTTCCATTATGCAGTTTGCAAGTTCTTCAAGTGATATGATGTGCAGTTGGGTATTAAAGATCGCTAGAATTATTTTACCCAAAGTTGTCCCAGTGGTGATTATAGTATCTTTTCCATTCCATATATATAGATTTTTATCAATTGGCTACCTGAGAAGAGTGTTAGATGGTGCCAAACAGTACCAAAATACAGATAACATTACATTGAACATCAAATCGATCTCCTGTGTACATTTCTAACCACCCGTGATTCATTTTATCGTTTAAAATAGAAAGAATAAGTTTTATGGTACTATAATCACTTCTCTATCATATAATGAGTAGTCTCCTGAACCTGAAGCAAAGTAATATGTGAAATTGCATTCCTCTTCTTCAGCTTGGTGACATAAAATATTTAGCTGAAACTCTGAGATCATCTCTGGTTTGCATACTGGGACAGTCAGCAGACAAATGCAGGAGAATCCCCAGTTCCCTTGAAGGTCGCGGTCGCATTCTTGCACGCTCATAGTACATTCGCGTCACAGATGTCTGTCACACGCACAGGAATCTAATCGGCCTCTTCTGCGATCACGACCTGAGTGGAGCTTACGATACTCTACCTCAGAATAGTAAGTAATTCTGTGTCTCTCTAAGTTCGATGTACCCGGCATGTCTAAACCAATTTTAATCGTGGCTTTAATGACTTATTCTGAAGTTTTTCGCGCTTCAAATAACTAGAATCTCCCAACAGACCTAGAACTGTTTTGAAGGTACACTGTGGTTCCGAATTGCTCTAAGGTTTGTATTGAAAATATAATTTTCTGATCCTTCGCGATCTATTTCCAACAATGTTCTTTTTGTACTTACATGTTTCAAAACAGGTCTGAAGGTACTGTATCGTAAAACTTCAATTCACATCAGTCTAAAATTTATAGAACTTTCGCTTGTGTCTGACTACAAGTAGTTAATCTAATATGGGTTCATCTCATGAATTTAGCCCTTTTAAACGTATTATGCAATGTTAGCTCTCACTGTGAAACGTTTTTAAAACTTTTTTTTCACGTTCTTGCTACGCTGTTCATATTTTTATTTTTTATTTTATTTTTTATGGCATTCGGCAACTAAGACTATACAGCCAGCTCAATATGAATCTGTTTCTCCAGTACATTTTAATTGCTAAGTATGGACACCACAGGACAGACTTGACATTTACACACTCAATACACTTAAACACGGACTCGAACCGGCGACCTTCGGCACGCGGGACCAGTACTCTAGTCCCTACGCTAACGAGGCGCTGTTAATGACGATAACAATCGTCATCGTGTTATTTATCATATTCTGTTTATATTTAACGGCTTCCTTATGTCTCTAGCCACGCTTCACAGACTTGGACAGTGTAGAGTCTAGCGGGCTAGCTATTCATACCACAGGTACCGGATCGAGTTCGGTGTAGGCCTCTGGCACTGACGCTGTTGTGTTCGTTCAGTGTACCCACTTAATAAAAAGTTGTAAACAAACTGGCGGAATGGTAGTAAAATGCTAAATGGCTTTATCTTTTCTCCAAATTAATAATCCAATAAATCACTTCATTTTTTGAAATTAACATTCTTTACTCAATTGAATTCATGTCGTTACATAAAATGAAGACATACTGTAGAATGCTACTGAGACAGTAGATGACAGTTTTCCGAAACACTTATCATGCCATTATCCAAATCTTCAGAGGAGGTTATCATATATATTTTTTCTAAAAGGTGATTGTTTTTTAGATGAGTCATCTTTATCCCTTCATACTTAATCTTTAAAATGATAGCTCATTTATCTATTTTGGTTAAGTTTTCCTCTTTCATGATAGCATTAATTAAGAAAGGAATTTTTCAAAACTCAAACCCTTATGAACAATCAAGGTCATGTCTACGTCCAGTTAAGAGTCGAGCTGCTACGCTCGCTGCCGTCGATAAGGAGTGATCACACTACCGCTAGATAGAAGCACTACATATCATAGAGATAGTGGTAAACTGTGTGTGTTGTCTAAAGTGAGGCACTTTTCGGATATTCTTGTTTCTGTTAGGCAAACATTTCGTCATTTCCAATTATTCATAAACACGGTGTAAGTGTGTTGCTACGTATCTATTTCAATTGACAAATAAACAATTGTTGCAAATGAGGCAGTTTGTCTTTCATCCTGCCTCAAACTACGAATCTCTCTATTCATCGTATATCCTTTGCGAAATTTTTTCACTTAACAATAGTGAAGCAAAACTGGACAATATATCTGCGTTCTATCTGATTACACGCCGAGTGAGTTTCCGATCTTACATTCCGAGAACATTAGTTAAGATATTAATAAGAATCAAATAATTAGTACTCACAATTCTGAGACATCAATTGAGCAAGTCTATTGAGGAAAGAAACAATGGGATCTCGTATATGTGAATGGCTAATTGGGTATAAAAGTAATAAATAAATAAATATTCTATCTCAATTATCATCTTTAAGAATCTGCTGTGGTCCGTGGATGTATAGTAAGTGAATGGCTGATAGAAAACACAAATTATATGAATACTATGTTTAAAATGTTTTATATATGAAAAAATAGTTATAGATGAGATTACCCATTTTAAAGCATTTTATACATTTTATGTTACTATATTATCCTTGAGCTGTGGTCCGTAAGTTGATTTTCATTGGTTTTGAAAATAAAATAAAAATAAACGCAACCGAACATGCAAGGTAATGGGAAAATTGTTTTAATGAACTGTGGAGGAAGAATCGCAGATTGAGGGACGATTCATAATACATGAGTCAAGTAACGGAGTAGCGACTGCAAAATCATAATTACAAACATGAAGAGAGATTTCAGACGAGTATGTAAAATGCTAATATCATGTCGTACTCAGGACTTTGAGAGTATTATCTCAAGATGCGGATGTGGAAGCGATTTTGGTTATAACAGGCTGAAGATATGTTTTTCTTTTATTTTGGTTATGGCTTTGCGCCTCGTAGAAGTTGATGTCATAGAGACGGGAAAGGAAAGAGGGGGGGAGCGGCAGGGAACGCGAAGTATTTCGGTCATGGCATTTTTAAAGGAAGCATCCCGGCATTCGCATGGAGTGATTTGGGTAAACTGTGGAAAACCCAAATCTGGATGCCCGGACGGGGATTCGAACCCACGTCTGCCCGAATGCGAGGCCAGAGCGTTACCGCTCACCCACCACGCTCGGTAGTCATGATATTATTGATGGGAATATCCTCCTTTATTTTTCTTTTGAAGAGTGCGTTATATATCGTGTAAAGAAACCCCAGTCATACAGAATGATTTGGGTAGATTGCTAAATACCTGAGTGCAAGTTCTACGGCTGAAGGGAGAGTGGAGAATAAAACAAGCAATAGTTTATAAAAAGGGAGAAATTTATACCAAAATATTAAACATCTGCTGTGGGGTAAAACTGTAACTACAAGGTCTTAATTGATAATGTTTAAATCATATTGCTCGTTACCATATGCAAGCAATGTGGAGTGTGAGGGAGAAAGATTGATTTAGCGTGGAATTTGGAAAAATAGAGTTCTTAGAAGTGTTTTGGGAATTACGAGAAGAGAAAGGACAGCCTGAGAGAATAAAATCTGGAAGTGTGTGATAAGGTGGTTTGGACTCAATAACAGGATTGAATTGAATTTGATTGTAATGGAGAGCATTCACCGGTAAAAATTTCCTAGTCATCTATTCAACCATTTCTTATTATTTTTTAATTTTATCATTATTTTCGTACATACTTTGATTGTAAAATTGCCCCATCCGTCTAGTTTTCCTATTTACAAATTTTAATTTTAAACTCATTTACCATTTTTAGAAAGTTATTCGTTATCTCCTGTGATAATGTATTCCAATCCCTGACACCCTTACCCACTCCCGGTCAGCTTGTGCTCATGGTCATCTTTTCCCTTCCATGCACTATATAAATCTTTCAATAAATATCATTCCAAGACTCATCACCAAATTACCCCATGTACTCCTAAATCGTACTGTCTTCCAATGACTCCCTGTACAAGTCCAGTTAGTGACTGAATCCTTTTGTAATTTCCACACAAAAAATTACGCTGCTCTCCTTTGCACGCCCTGAAACTCTTGTAGTTTATGCCCAAAATGTGGATGCCATGAACCAGATTTTCAATGCAATCGGGAAAGTTGCAGAATGTAGGAAAACGACTCAGAGAAACTACACGTCCATGATCTATATTTGGTGTTAGAAAAGGGGAAGAAAACATGTGGAAGCTGTGACGAGGTGCAGATGGATAGACAAATATGAACGAAATTAGCCATTATTCAAAGCCAGTTAACTGGAACGGCGCCAAACACTTTCGCAGGAACACAGTTTACAGACTTCAGTGGTTTCACTCACTATACTGTTCTTTATATACACTGAAGAGCCAAAAAAACTGGTATAGGAATGCGTATACAAACACAGAAATATATAAACACTCAGAGTACGGCGCTAGGGTCGGCAACGCCTTTTTAAGACAACAGGTATCTGGCGCAGGCATTAGATCGGTTACTGCTGCAGCAATGACAGGTTGTCACGGTTTAAGTGAGTTTGAACGCGGTGTTATAGTCGGCGCACGAGAGATGGGACACAGCATCTCCGAGGTAGCGATGAGGTGGGGATTTCCCCGTACGACCACTTCACGAGTGCACCGTGTATATCGGGAATCCGGTAGAACATCAAACCTCCGACATCGTTGCGGCTGGAAAAAGATCCTGCAAGAACGGGACCAACGACGACTGAAGAGAATCTTCAACGTGACAGCAGTTCAACTCTTCCGCAAAATTGCTGCGGATTTCAATGCTGGGCCATCAACAAGTGACAGCGTGCGAACCATTCAACGAAACATCATCGATATGGGCTTTCGGAGCCGAAGGCCCACTTATGTACCCTTGCTGAGTGCACGACATAATGCTTTACGCCTCACCTGGGCCCGTCAACACCGACATTGGACTGATGATGATAGGAAACATGTTACCTGGTATGACGAGTCTCGTTTCTAATTGTATCGAGCGGATGGATGTGTACGGGTATGGAGACAACCTCATGAATTCATGGACCCTGCATGTCAGCGGGCGACTGTTCAAGCTGGTGGATGCTCTTTAATGGTGTGAGGCGTGTGCAGTTGGAGTGACATGGGACCCCTGATACGTCCAGATATGACTCTGGCAGGTGACACGTACGTACGCATCCTGGCTGATCACCTGCATCCATTCATGGCCATTGTCCTTTCCGACGGACTTGGGAAATTCCAGCAGGACCATGCGACACCCCACACGTCCAGAATTGCTACAGAATGGCAGAGAGGAACACTCTTCGAAGTTTAAACACCTCCGCTGGCCACCAGAATCTCCAGACATGAACATCATTGAGCATATCTTGCAACGTGCCGTTCAGAAGAGATCTCCACCACCTTGTACTCTTACGGATTCATGGACAGCCATGCAGGATGCATGGTGTCAATTTCCTCCATTACTACTTCAGACATTAGTCGAGTCAATGCCATGTGTGTTGCGACACTTCTGCGTTCTCGCGGGGTCCCTATACGATATTAGGCAGGTGTACCAGTCTCTTTGGATCTTCAGTTTATATAGAGACTCAAATAAAAATGTTTAATAGCGAATTTTAAGAAATGGTAGGATTTTGGTTAATAATAAATCTACAGATGTTTAAAGAGTAAGCGGGAATAATAATGGTGTAGTTAGTAATGAATTGGATTTACGCGAATACAGAAATATATATATATATATTTTTTTAAAGCTAAGTATTACCTTGAGGTATTTTCTTTGAAGGTTGTTTTATATTTGAAAACGGGAGGCTTGGGATGCAAAAACATCATCCAAAGACAAACAGAGCTGTCAAAATAAGAATGGAATTCTGTATAGGTCACATCGTGAATCCTACCGAAAATCCCTCAAATCATTCAGGTACGACCTATAAATTTTTTCATTCACTATGCCTGTTTTGTATTTTGTTATTTCGTGTATACTCTCTTTACTTATGGTAAGTGAGAGCCATACTTTATTTTTTTTTTCGATTTATTATTACGTTGAGAAATTGTTTTCTGTTTACTATTATTGCCACTATTTCTTTTAACGATTGATGCCATGAAGAGGACAAAAAAAGTCGGTCCATAAGCAGCCAGCCGAAATATGAACAATAGGAGGACGGATCCGTATTGTTTGAAACAGGTTTCCAAACCTAGAGATGGTATAAAGCTATATTTGGTGGAGGCTGGCCCGGCACAATGAGGGCGTGACCACGCTAGCTGCTCCCAACTCTTTTTCAAGGATTCCTCCGTCCCGTTAGCCGTCTGCGCCGTATATCAACAAGGAAGTTACGCCCACTTCTGTGTAACAGGCCCACCGTTCGCGTCTGAAGCATTAAGGCTCTAAGTGGACTCGTGGACCCGTGGACTCGTTTGCAACGGACAACTTAACACTACTGCAAGCAGTAGCTGTATCCCGCAATAAACGGGTACGTATGTTCTAATGTGGATACTGAAAACACTGTGAAGTATAACCCAAAACCATCATTTTATTGGTAATTAATTCTATCTACAAGATGCATCATAAAATTTCCCGAGCCTTTATGTGTTCGTACAGTTTATGCTTTAACCGGTGGAATCTTACATTGTATTTGTCCATACCTTTCTAAACAATCAGACTTCATAAGAAGATGACAAGTATGAAACACAAAACATCCATGTAGGATTTTATGCAAGAAAAATTATTTTCTTGTCTTTTTTACTGAATCTGTACTGACAATAAAACAAATAATTTTTTTACTTCAAATGACTCATTCGTGGTTAACCGTGGGAAATATGTGTTCTTTTTCATCTGTTTGGAGATAATGTATACCCTACTACTGGCACATTTTTACATACCACATTCAGTATCATAATTTCAGACGATCTTTGATAGAAATGGAATAAGGTGACCGAGCGTAGTGGCTTAGTATTCTGGTGGACGCAGGTTTGAATCCTCGTCCTGCCATCCAGATTATGGTTCTACATGGTTTTCCCCCTTTTTTTGCTTCTGGTTTTACGCCTCGTCGTTGTCGAGGTCATTAGAGGCAGGAAAGCACTGGCGGCTAGGAACAGGAAGGAATTCGGCCGTGCCCTTCTGAAGAAACTATCCCGGCATTCACCTGGAGTGTTTTTGGGAAACCATGGAAAACGCAAATGGGGATTCGAACCAGCGTCCTCTCGAATGCAAGACCCATAGCGTTGTTACTCCCGGAAATCATTCTGGGCGAATGTCGCGATTGTTCCTTTAAAAAGAAAGCTATGGTCGAATTTCTTCCCATTCCTTTCCCCCAATCATTTCCGCCTTTTATGACTTCGACGTCGGTGAGGCTTACGTAAAAAAAAAAAAAAAAAAAAAAAAAAAAAAAAACGATTAAGGTGCGGTTGAATAAATCCAAAACCACTGAAATTCTAGGCCTTGGTAAAAACATTAAACATTTGCTATTTTATTAACAATTAGTTTCAGGAAAAAAGACCACATTTTCCCCCTATTTCGTGTATTGCAGCAATCGCTGAGAACTTAATTATTGATGTCCAGAGGAGAGTTCTTAGTATATAATCCGTGCAATGACAAAATTAATCATAGTTAAATAAAAAATACAGAATTAATGAAATCTGCATTTTTAAATAAATGTCATGATTTTGTTTTAACAATACAGAATATAATGTAATCTTAAGCGAAAAGAATAAAAATTTATGCCAACTAAGTAGACTCACTTTTATGGATAGTACTTACCTTGAATAAAGGATGAAACTCGACTTTTCGAGAAGGAAGTAGCAACAAAGAATTCACTGTGTAAAATAACAACTGCTATGGTATCCACGGTAAAATATGCGACCGCGAAAGATAAAGATGGTATGCCTTTCAGTAGCAAAGCGAAAAAAAAAAAAAAAAAAAAAAAAAAATAAGAAAGTTTAAGCTTGTAGTTTCGGAATATGAAAGATCCATTTATTAACAGGTTCACGTACAAATAAAACTCCAGTTTCAAGACGTTCGAGTGACTCGACCATGATGAATCATTTGTGGCTATTCAGAAAACTTCCGGCAGTACATTAGTCACTTAAGCGGCTCAACAGGTATTCACTCTCAGACAGACTTTCAACGAGTCCAATTTTAATATGTTGAGCTGTGTTTTCTTTAATAAATAGAAGCCAGATATAAATGGCATAAAACGATAAAAGATCACATATTTCGCGCAGGTATCAAACAGATTAAGTGAAAATTTCACTTCATTACTGACGTTAAACAGGTGATGACTAAACTAGACTCCTAGTTCTTTATATAGCACACTGAATAAATTAAATTTTAAAAAGTTGACGGTATTTATGTAAGCAGATAAAATATGTAATTTTTTTTTAGCAAAGTTGATTTCTGACGGTAATAAGGAAAGAGATATATTAAAACTGTGAGCCATTATTCTTTCTTCTGAAGGGAGATAAGATTGCAAAAACAGATCGAAAAAGTCTTAAGACAATTTTACAGATAATTATTTCACCAAACCTTTGAATTGAATTACTTTAATTGCGATGGAACGCATGCACCTGTTGAAATTTCTCTCGTCATCTACAATATATACCACGTACTTTAATTATTATTGTTGTTAATAAACTATGAGCGTAAACTCCCCCGCCGATCTATTTTTGCCACATATAAATTTTAATTTAGAATTCTATCAGCATTCCTGATAAATTTTTTATCACTCCCCGAAAGAAAATGTTTCAACTCCCTTATACTTTAAATCGAATACCAGCTTGTGCACTTGGTGACCTTCTCCGTTCCGCGCACTACTATTTCTTCGACCAATATCTTCCCAAGCTTCATCACTAACATGTCGCAGCACTCTCTTCACATTCCTCCTGTCTTCCAGTGACAGCTTCTTTATCATATCAGTTACTGAATAATAAGTGAGACGTCAAATTACAAGTACCAATGCGAGGTAGGGGTACAGAAAAATTATGTCAAATAACGTATGGAGCAGCGTGGCATATGAAAGGGATGTACAAAGTACTATGTAGTTCTATAAACTTGGAAATCAGTGTGTGATAAAAAAGCACCATGAAGAAAAGATGTGCCTACAGGGAAACTATTGAAAAAATAGAGTATGAACAATTGGATAATGTACAGTGAAACTGAAGAAATTGTAAAACTGATAGCTATGGCTGTTTGCCTGGAGTTTTCACCGATTAAGAAATGATTCCAAATTTCTTGAATCAGTATTTCCATTTAAGTAAGATGCTACCTTTTTGTTTTAAATGGCATTTGGCTTCCTTAGGCCACACAGCCAGCTCAAGTATGTGTTTCATTTCATCTAGTGTTTTTCAGTTTCTCTACGTGTATATATACCTTTCAAGTAATTCTAGACACACCACAGGACGGACACGACAAGCACAATAACACACAACACTTAAACACCCATGCCCTCGGCCGGACTCGAACCGGCGACCTTCGGTACGTGGAGCCAATACTCTAGCCCCTACGCTATCGACACGCTACCTTAAAATATGAAAACAAAATTACAGGTCACAGTCATACCAAGACAAAATATTTATGAAAAAATTTACATCACCAACGTTACAAAGTTAACGCTGTAAAAGTTATGCCTTGGACATGAAGAAATAAATAAATAAACCCCCTCTAGTTACTTGTCTGAGTGATCCAATAGATCGAGTTTATTTTATACATTACTTGTCATAGAGTTTTTTTGTTCTTTCTATTGCAGAAGTTAGAGACCGTAGTGAAACAAATTGTAGAGTGAGTTCGTCACATGACGTGGGCGTGGTGCAGACTCACCCCTGGGGGCGGGCGCCACGGACGACTGCTCCTGGGGCGCCGGCGCCGCTGCCACGAGCGCCGCGACGAGGCAGACGGCGACGACCAGAAGGACGGGACGGCTGCAGCTCCCCATGGCTCGGCGGTCAGGAACGCACTGCTCTCTCCGGCCACGCTGGCTGCAGCTCTCACCACACGGCCCACGCACCCCTACCACTTCCGGTATACAGCCACCAGCCACCAGCCACATACACGGGTTCGTGTCCTTACCACTCGTCGAGGTCACCAGTACTAATAATCACAGGGACAGGCTTACCATATGACGTCATGCGACATCCTTATCTTCCTGATTGACACAAATTTCCCTTGATTGTTTCTACCTCATTTTTTCCTGATATTAATCTAATTATTATAGGTCCTCTGACTTGCAACTAAACAGTTTTTTTGTTATTGTTTATAGCTTTACGCCTCGTCGACATCGAAGTCATTAGGGGCAGGAAAGGACTGGGGCATGTTACGGGAAAGAATTCGGGCATGGCCATTTTAAGTAACTATCCCGGAATTCGCCTGTAGTGGTTTTGGGAAACCATAGAAAAACCATATCTGGATGACAGGACAGGGATTCAAACCCACGTCATTCCAAATACGAAGCCAATATGTGACCTCACACCCATCATGCTCGGTGCAACTAAACAAAAGTCTTTTTTTCTGGCATAAGCGGTACGTCTTTATTTAAGACATTCTCAGTTCTCTCGGTAACTTACACATATTACTGTTCATTAATTTGTGTTTTGCAAAATGGGTTATGTTGACTTACATCATTATGTACTTGGCTTTTGCTTATGAATTAGTAGGGACACGTTAGAAGTTCTATTTTGGCTGTATGTTTCACTGTATCATACCTCAGGTATAGAACATAGAACTTGCAAGTTCTAATTCATAAGCGAAGGCTCTAAGTATACAGTAATGTAAGTCAACGTAACCTATTTTAAAAAACACAAATTAACTAACAATAATGTAGATTATTATTATTATTTGCTTTGTCTTTTATTTTTATTTGCGTATCGATCCATTCGGGTCACGCAAAACCTTGATGCTCATCATGCTTTGTAATCTGTCTAATCTTTATACTGGGTAACTGAAACCAGGGACTGTATGTTTTTGGAGCAATGTATCTGCGATATGTGTAACTTAAGTTTTCTCTGATATGTGTATTTGTGCTTGTGAAGTGTGTAGTTTATGAGGCGGAAATAGCGGACCATTCAAGCATTCGCCTAGGTGATTGCTGAAAACCGCCCAAATACCGAAGTTAGGACAGTCAGTGCGCTGGGACCAGGGCACGAACCTGGTCACGTTGTACCTCCTTGATCCAGTGCAGTGGCGCGCAGTCACTCTGCACTTTGAAAAGTTAATATATATGGGCACTGAGAATGTTTTCATTTAAGACGAAACTCATATGCCTCGTCGACTTCGAGGTCATTAGAGGCGGGATGGGTGTGGGGACTAGGGACTGGAAGGAATTCAGCCATGGACTTTTGAAGGAACCATCCCGGCATTCATCTGGAGTGATTTGTGAAACCATGGAAAACCGAAATCTGGATGCCCGGACGGGTATTCAAACCGGCGTCCTCCCGAATGCAGCAAGATGGAGGACCGATAACGAAATCAGTTGTCATAGCATCTAAGGATGATAAGCCATAAGCCACAAGTGACAACATGTTTAATCTAACTATTCCCCGTAAAATGGCCTCCATGTGACAAAACTTCAAACTTGCCACTGTAATTCTTTTCCCTTTTCATTGTTTTAGGTTATTTGTTGTGGTTTTTGTTAAGCTTTGCAGCTCTGGGACATTGATGTCAACAGAGCCGGGAAAGAATAGGATCCAAAGAACCTGAAGCAACTCGGTGATGACCTTTTAAAGGAACCACTGCGTTATTCGTCTGGAGAGATTTTGGGGGACCAAGGTGCGACCGTGGATGTCAGTCCTGTAGGTTAATGGCTCGCTCACCAGTCATCAAACGTACATATTCGAAAATGTTTACTCCTCCAGCAAATTTGAATGTTAAAGATAACAGAAGAAAGAAATGTAAACATTTATATTATAAGATGTAACTCTTCCTGCTTCATTCTTCAAATGCCTCATTTGGTGGTAGCGTCACAAGTCTCATTTGCATTAATGATAGGCCAAACAGATTCTCATCCTTTCACAGTTGAATTTGCATATAAACAGGCAGCAGTTTGTTTCTCAACCACAGGTCGAGGTCAACGCTACTAATCGGCAACGGGTCCTGCCCAAACTAGAAGCAGCATATATACATATGTCCGCTGCTTCCTGGAATTATCTTATTTTTGACAACACTGTACTACCAAATAAAAAAAAAAAAAAAAGAAAATTAGATATGGGAATATGTTTTTCTTTAGTATTTTTGCATGGGGAATTTAAATCTGAATTCAGAAATTACCAATGAGTTACAGTTTTTTAGTTATATGAAAAAATGTATATTTTAACTTGCATATAACTTTTTTCCTATATTAAGGGTAATTTACAAAAAGCTGTTGGTAACATCAAATTCTGCATTTCATTTGTTTTAATATGCAAATCTTGGCACCTTTTTATGTACTTCTGCTAAATTTAGTAATGTGCAAGTCATTGATAGATATTAATAATTGAGTTTGTGTTAGGCTGATTAGAGAGGACTGGTGACTTTTTGTAGATGCATCCAAAATTAGTTTAAAGGCAGTTCTGCTCCACAGTGGGAAATTATTCTGTTTCAGTTGCCTGTGCTAGTATGACTAAAGAGGCATATGACATTTTGGATTATACGCTCACATGTATTAAATACAACTAACATAAATGGAAGATATGTTGCCACATATCTCAAAATTATTGCCATAATATTGGGTATGGAACAAGGCTACACCAAATATTTGTGTTTCATATGCGAGTGGGATAGTGGTTACAGAAATTCCCATTATAAGAAAAAGGGATTGTCACTTCGAAAATGAAAACCGGGAGAAAAATATTGTCAGCGTAAGAAACTGGTAGCTATTGGAGATGTGTTTCTTCCTCCATTTCACGTCAAGTTAGGCTTAATGAAGCAATTTGTTAAGGCCATGGATAACACTGGAAGAGGATTTACAAATTTCTTCTTCTTACAGCAGAAAAAGTAAAGAAGTGTGTTTTTATTATTCCACAGAACAGACAAATTCGAAACAATTCCAATTTTGAAGAAACCTTGGCGACAGAAGAAAAACGATCATGGATATGCTTCAAGAATGTCAACAATAATTTTCTGGGAAAACTAAGAACCCATAACTATAAAGGTTTGTTAAATGAGATGATTGCTGTATAGGCCCTACAACAAAACAGGGATGCAATATGTCGCTGAAAGTGCATTTTCTGCACTCTCATATGGATTACTCCCCGGAAAGCTGCAGCAGTGAAAGGTTTCATAAGAACATTATGAATCTAGAACAATGATATAAAGCGAAGTGGACGCCTGCCATCTTGTCTGATTATTGCTGGAATATTATTTGGGACTGCGAAGCTATTCACCACAAAAACGAAGAAATAAACTGTTAATAATAGGAAAAAACACCTTCCTGGTATTTTTTTATCCTCAAATTTAACTGATACAAAACGCATTGTTAGATATCATTTGTATCATTTGTAAAGTGAAGATAAATAAATAAAAACTTTTACCGACTCCTATTCCTGCTCTTTTTCTGAAGTTAGTCTCAACATGTCTTCCTTAGACGTACCGTTACAACAACTCTTTCTCAACCCGACAGGTTACCTGTTAATGGTATAGGAATATCGGTATGCCATTACAACATTGAAATTTCCGAAACGGTTGCCGCTACAGTTTAAGAACCTTAATTGGCATTCGAGAAGATTGGAATTCAGAGTTAATTTCACCATCGTTCTCGATCGTCGACTTGATTTCTTTTTACACCACGCCTAACTTACTTCAAATTACTTGCAACAGTCTACTAAAATCTTATCTCTAACAAACCAATTCGTTAAGCGTTATAGTGGGCTGTGCTAAACAAATTATGGTGCTGTCTTCTGTAAAACATTTTTTAATTTCTTTATGTATTATATATTTTTTTTTACAATAAATAACTGCAGTGTGTTTACTGAACATAGATTTTGTTAGGGGAAGGCACTAATAGAATACGAAAATATGTTATCCACATCTGAGCGTTTATTATAAAGGATGGAATGTTAGTATTGCCATCTGTATATGAAACTTGTAACTCATATTCACAATGATAAATGTATTTTTGTTTGTGAAATGCGTACTTTATGAGGCGGATATTGGCGAATGTCCCAGCCTTCGCCTTGATAATTGCGAGAAATCGCTTAAAAACCGTAATTAGGACTACCAGTATTCGATCGTTATACCTCCCCGATTCACCGATTGACGCTAATAGCCACACTGGTGGGTTGCGTCGTTGTTATTTCACTTACGAGTGTAGTGAAATACTTCGTCCAAGAACGTATTTGGCTCGGAATGAAAGGAAAGATAAAATGAGAGAAATAAGGTGCCGCAATGATTCTTATATGAATTCTTTTTCCCCTCGTACCATTTGGGATTGGAATGCACAACAAAGAGATTAGGTTTGGTGCTGAGCACCCTCTGCCACCCACAGTTTTGTGATTTGCAGAGTATATATGTAGATGTAGATGTTATTAATTTTTCGTTTTTTCTTGCACTTGATTTCCTTAAGGAACAATTTTGCATTTTTTTGTCTTTATAGATATGCAATTCACTAGGCATTTTCACGAGAAAAGTAAACTGGGGAAAGGAAATATAATTATAACTGACTTGATAAAAATAATGTATTTCTGGACTGTTATAAGTTTTGACATTATTTCATTTACAGAAGTAGACCTCAAAATTTCTGCAACCAAAGATAAAATTCGCTTGCGCAAATAACTTAGAGTTCCCAAAAGGATTTTTTTTTGTCAAGATTCATTGAGTTGAGCAACACCAGAGACAATTTTGTTTTTATCCCAGGATATGTACTACGGTCAGCACAGGGTGTGACAGACCAGCTCGTAAACCGGTTCCGCAAACGGGAAATGCAAGCATTGTACGTAAGTAGGTCTTGCCTGTTGCTGCGCAGCTGATCGAAGGTGAAAGCGAGGGTCAGACGGGGAGAGTTCACTCACAGCTGATCGCGACTGGAACAGTTGTCTCAGGTCTATGGCATAAGTAACCTATAGCAAATACTTTATTTCAGTATTAAAGTTGTCTCTACAAAAGAAGGAAGGGAGAGAAAGGGAATATTAAAGGGTAACATTCTTTCCCCTGGACTCACCTTTCGTACTCTTACAGTGCAAAAATATTTAATCTGAAGCTACAAATTTATTAATGTCTCCAAATCTATCTCTAATCAAGTGCAATTCTAAATTCTACACATCTATACGACCTGAAGTATCAAGTCCACAGCTGTATTCCTCTGATTTTTCAATAGTTTAGTTACTCCTTTCAGATATAGTTTCAAATTTGACTGACCAATCTTTATGGACGTAACAAAAGGTTTCTGTCATTCACGACACTGGATCGAGAATAATAACTGAGTGCGGATCTTCTTTATATACTTTTAATGCGCAAACCCTCCATGAAATATCGTTATCATCATCTCTCAATTCCAATTCTATAAAATTTATTAATATTTGTAGATTGCGATATCACGTAATTAATATCACTGGAATATCCCAGTTACAAGAATTTCGAGAATAGTTGTAATGAAAGAATTTCCCACCGGATACCGGGGATGAGAGAGCGATAACTCCCTCGCCTTGAATTCAACAGGACGCAGTTTAGAATACCCAGCCGGTCATCCAGATTTTGATTTTCAATGTTTTTCCCAAAATATCTCCAGATAAATCGTTCCTACAAATGGTCATGACCGAATTTCTTCTCATTCCCTGCCTCCAGTCCTTTCAGCCTGTAATTACAGTGACGTCAACGAGGCGTAAAGCCATAAGAAAAAAAAACACAAGATTAGAAATGTTTATGGCTGCACTACACGTTAGCATAGCTGGTGACACATAGTTGGAATTATCTGAAGAGGCTCTCACTCGAGTTAGCACATTTTAGGAATATATCACCATGTACCTAAGATTGGCCACTTCAATTCTGATTGTTCAACTCAGAAAAGTACGTAAAGCGGGATATAAATTTTGGGAGGAATATAAATATTTTATTCCTTCAATAGACAGTGACAATAATTTTAATGTTTGAGTAAAACTTCTCATTAGGATGCTGCTACTGGCAGTTGAAGTTTTTTTGGCATTAAATAGTAGTTCACGTTGATTGCGTTTTCTTAGGGACGAAATTCACGAATACTTGAGCCATCTCAGGATAATCTGCCAGAGTGATAAATGTTAATCATCTCTTCGTTTTTTCTTTTCAATATAAGAGAAGTTTGTAAAAAACCTTCTCGCCACATTTTGTAGAACGCAGACAATTGTATGATATCTGAATAGAAGGAGTAACGTAGTTGTCAAATTGCGGTATGATTCAATCCCCTTTTTTCTTGTAACAAAATATGTTTCTTTTTTATGTTCCAACTTCACTCCTAAGGTAACGATAAAACAAATAGAAGTAAAATTTTATTTTCTGTGTGATAATGATCCTGAATTTTTCATGCTTAAATCTATAATTATTGTAGTTAAATATAACACGTATTCTACTAACAATTTTGAAGGTAATTTCAGGACTCAATGTTTGAGGCTATTTACTGTACATGTAAAAGTGGAATTAAGTATAAACGTTTGAGCTGTTAACCACGATGTACCATTAAAATCATTGTTATTAAATTAATCCAAAAACGTTAACATCCTTACTAGGTAGAAAATATATCAGATTTCAAACTGAAATATTCAGTGGAAGGTGATGTGATGGGAAGTGGAAAACAACGGCTAAACACTGAAGCTTTCCTCTCGACAATTCCAAAGCTTTTGCTGAGTTCTAAATCGTACCGAGTTTTAAGTCCCGCAGTAGAATCGGTGTATAAAATACTCATTTAGAAGAAAAAAATGCAGCATGTCACACTAGCAAGTTACTGATTTGGTCACTACTCAATCAGTATGCTCTGCAGTCGACAAATGTGCCACTTTGAAGCTTTTTAGCATCATAAATACTTCTCCTCAACGCATTCCAATCACTTACTGCACAAGGAAGTATTAATACGTATAGTTATCAGCATTGAATCATGATTCTCTGAGACGCAGGTGTTAGCGGGGAAAAATTAGTTTTTTTTGGTTATGGACTTACGTCTTGTCGACATCGAAGTCATTAGAGGCTAGGAACTGAAAGAATTCGGTCGTAGTCTAAGCAGGAATCATTCTGGCATTCGTCTGGAGTGATTTGGGGAAACTGTGGAAAACCCAACTCTGAATGGCCGGACGGGGGATTCGAACCCAAGTATTCCGGAATGCGAGGCTTTATCACTCGACCACCACGCTCGGTGAAAAATTAATACAGTGAAAATTATGTCACCTGTTACTCAAATCATCCTTCCACTACCATTGTATCAGGTCAGCGACATTTTAGCAACAGCTGCTTGAGCACCACAAAACGAACGGCTCTTCTCTGCAATACTATTAACCAGTCTCCCATTGTGGGAATTTGAGGCACACTGCAGAACTGTAGATGACGCCGTTCGGAATTTATTTGTCTACCTACTTTATAAATTTGTAATAGTCTTTCACCGCTCTACTTACTAATCGCTAACTAGAATTAACTTTATCTGCTACCGAGGTGATGTGCTGATTGCACCTTAAGTTGACTATACCGTCACAAATATATACTTCGAGATATATGTTATCAATGAATATAGAGAACTAGCTTTTATTTGTGTGCTATGATGGTTGTATCAGTAACAGTTGCAACAAGAAATTCACTGTATCGTGTCCATCTGAGCCACACTAGATAATATCCTGTAACTCTCTTGTGTTTGGTGTTTCATTTAGTTCATGTATATAACAAAAAATGTTTGTACCTTCTCATTCGAATAAGTTAATTGCTTACTTATTTTGTAATCTAAAAAAAAAATAATTTTATGCATCATATAGTCAGACAATGAAAGACAGTACTGTATTTGAACTAAATTCAGTTCAATTGCGATGGAGCGCACGTTCTTGTGGCAATTTCCCTGCACACCAGAGTTTCCTTTTTCTTGTTTTTTTATCTTAAACTAGCTTGACCCGGCATGCGTTGCAATACCTCTTTTTGTTTCTTATGTGAATACGCATTAACATGTGCAAAATAAATGAAAGCCAACGATTTTTATGCATTAGATTAAAATTGAAAATTTTATTCTAGTGCTTTGGGATATATTATAATTTCGGTCTTTCATCTTCTGCAAGTTACAGAGTTGGCGGGTGGATATAAATGTTCTGATGTTTTATCTGTCTTTAAATCGGATTGTAGTTAACATTCTCCGTTATCATCCACTTTGGCAGGTTTCATACCGCCGAAAAATCAAAAAAGTAAAAGTATCTGGAAAACTGCTACTGTAAATTAGTTTTAAGAGGGTTGAAGGGAAATAGGATGCTGTATAGTAAACTAAATACAAACATCATGTATTACTTATTTTAAACCATATGCGAGCAAAGTGCTTTCTGAATAGTTCCAAATGTAGATAATATTTTTCTCTTTGTTTTAAAGTAGGCAAAGTTACATCGAAATCGGATACGAACTGTGCGTTTCTATAAAGAACTTTAGCAAAAATTAGGGGGGGGTAAAGGAAAAAACCGGCGGGACTTGCAAAACAAATGTAGAAAGTGTTTTTCTCTTCGTTTAAAACTAAAAAAAACTATCTCAGTCAACAACCTGAAAGTTAGTTGACTACTTCCGAAGGTGGCATACTAAGCCACTGATCATATACAACTCTTAAAAATTCCTTCTTCCCCCTGAATTTTATCCTCAAAACGGTCCCAGAAACTATTGAATGCAAAAGTCTTAACCACTGAGCTACCAGACCGCTCTGTGTGCTACATGGATAAAAACTGTGGATTTGGATAAAAAAACGTTGGAAAAAATTAAAGGGGAGGTGAGGTAATGGAGGAGAGGGGTTAGGATTTTATAGGCCAAACGTAGATAGAATTTTTCTATTTGTTTTAATGTATACATGTGGAGAATCAATCAAAATCTAATAAAAACAATGTGCTTGTTTGAATAATATTGCCATAAATAAAGAGGATGGTGAAAAGGAGTAGAGGAGTGGGATTTTGCAACCAAATTAGAAAGTACTTTTGTGTTTGTTTTATAGTAAAAAACTAAATTTAAAAAAATCTTAGTTCACAGCCCGAAGGTTGGTTGAGTCCTTCCGAAGGAAGTGTATCAAGCCTAGTGTCAGAGGCAAGACGACCAATTCCATTCCTTCTGGAACCATAAGTTCAACGTGAAATCCGAACCGTAAACTCGGAAAAGCTCTTTTGATCATAGTTTTTGCTTTCACTGGGATTTCATCATGGAAACTTTCGAAAGTAAGTACCTTTACCACTGTGCTAGCAGACAACTCTGTTTTATTACATATGTGTGCTATGTACCATAAAATTTTTTTAAAAAAAGATGTATATGCACAACGAACACTGGAAAAATTTAAGTGTTGGAGGAAAAAGAGAAGGGGGATTAGGTTTTCAAAGCAAATGCAGATTAAATTATACTTGTGGAAAGCTCCGTCGATATCAGAAAAAAGCATTTTTTACGGCTTTACGCCTCGTCGACGGCGAGGTCATTAGAGGCGGGGTGGGACTGGGGACAAGGAACGGGAAGGAATTCGGCGATGGGCTTTTGAAGGAAGCATCCCGGCATTTGCCTGGAGTGATTTTGTTAAACCATGGAAAACTCAAATCTGGATTCCAGGATGGGGATTTGAACCGGCGTCCTCTCGAATGCGAGGCCAGAACGTTAACCGTTCACCCACCACGCTCGGTGAATAAAAGCAGTGGGTTTATGTAAATAAAATTTTCAATAAATGAAGAGAAAGGTGATAAAGAGGTTGAGTTTTTACAAACCAAATAGGCTGTTATTTTTTCTTTGTTTTAAAGTAAAATGCTAACTTAGATTTAATCCTCTCGAAGGTAGTGTACTAAACTTTGGATTAGAGGCAAGGACAGCTAGTTGCATTCCTCTGGAACCTACAGTTTAATGTGGAAACCGAACCACGGAACTTCCCGGCGTAGTTTAAATGATCAAATGCAACTCTTAAAACTTCCTGTTACCCCTCGGATTTGAACCTGTTACCGCAGACAGAATGGTCTGAAAACAAGCGCTTAAATCACTGAGCTACCAAACCGCATAGCTTTAAAGGATACGCGTGCTAAGTACTATCAAAATCGGATAAATATTGTGGGTTTGATAATTAATGGGTTATTGTAAAAGTGGAGAGGGGTTTGTTTTGCAAAACAAATATAGATATAATTTTTTGTTTTGTTTTAAAATACACGTATGCAAAATTCCATCAAATCAGTAAAAAACTGTGGGTTTGTGCAAATATCATTTGAAAACATTGAAGGGTGTATAGAGGAAGAGGGGTTGGTTGTTTTTTTTTTGTTCGGAAATATTTCCAGGCATGCACAAAAAAACTCACCAAAGATCAGTCGCAATCGTATGAATGGTATACGAAGGTATAGAAGACAAACAAACCAACAAACGTTCATTTTTATGTATTAGATAGATTATTTGAGGGTAATTTCAACATGCTTGAATTTGTCTAAGTTACTGAAAGATCAACGCATATAAATTAAGTTTTTTTAATCTCACTATTTTATGCTTATTGTTTTCCTGCTTGTTGACGTCTAGGTCTTTAGAGACAGGAAAAATATTGGAGCAAGGATGGGGAAAGTATTCAGCCAAACCCTTTCGAAGTAATTCGCACATCCGTCCGGAGGAATTTCGGGAAACCAAGCTAGGTTTTATTTTTGGGTTTGTACGGTACATTTAATCATATAGCAGGTTTATAGTGAAACAATTTTGTGTAGTAGATTGTATAAATACTTTGTGGCTGTATAGATTTTAGGTTCACTGCAATAAAAAAAAGTTCTATATGCTATTCAATATGGAACAGGTACGTTATTTCCCGGCCGTGACTTAGAACTGTCACTATAACTAGAGTTTAGTAGTCTTCGACCTCACAGGAAAAACCTCAAGGCTAGCTGTGTAATTCGAAACGCCCTGCCACACCTTACTACACAAGGCGTGGCGCTCACTTCGCACGGGATTTCCACAACACCGTATTTCAGCTGAAGCACGCGAGGACTGGCAAATAGCGAGAACCTTGGGGCACGCAGTTACACTACAGATAACGCGTAAAGTGAGAAAAGTTTACTTTTTTATTAAGCACTCAGGCACTGCATTTTATTTCAGTTGTGTGGCTTTAAATCTGTGCTGCTTCACAGTTTCTATGTTTCGATGACCGCACAGCACCTCCTTAAAATTATATTGTCAGATACGGCAGGTAGGTATTCAAATGTGAAAACAATTTAATGAGATGTTAAACATAATGTGAAAATTTTCTAAGTACTGTAACATACATGTACATACATTTATATGTTTATCTTGCCACTTACATTTTAAGTTTTAACTTTGATGGGTAATTAGTAAATGAAGGTAATAATATATGAGATTGGTGACTCAACAAACTGAATTCTTACGAGTTTGTTTCAGCTCATTGGACTAGTAAAGACTGAAGTAGTTCTATGCCACGGAGGCTGGTGGGAGGACGTACCTTCGTTTCCCGGCTCGGCCATCCCAATTTAAGTTTTCCAGAAAACACTTTAGAAGATCGCTCGGATAGTTTTTCCTAAAGGTCGTGGACTAATTGTTTCCCGTTCTCTGATCAGACTCTTCTTACGGCTATATTGAACAGACCTAAAAAAAAAGAGATGATATACTGTTAACAGTAAAGGGAAAAATAAAAGATTCTTTCAGCATAGGAGTTTTGTGGAGAGTCTGAATCGGGAGGTGAAGTGTGCCTTTGAAGAAATACTATTTGTTGGCAGTTCCTGCGGACATCAGTTGTTATCATAGTGATCTAGAGAGTTTAATCTGCCTTTCCTCTAAAGATCAAGGTGAAGCAATATAACTGCTATGTAATGCGAATTGTGCTACGAACTAACTGTGTGTAGGCGGGGACAATGAGTGATTTGGCATTATTGGAGTTCTCCTTGCAACAACTGTTAATCGTGAGATACATAATTTTATTAATTGTCATCGGAAGCTACTTTAACGAGGGTTGCGTTTTATCTTTTTAGAAATTACCAGTAAATGGTACTATGACGTGAGAAATTTCTATAGTAGTAAAACTTTTCACGTTTTATTGCTAAAACATTTTTTCGGTGTCATCAGTCTTTCGACTGGTTTGATGCAATCCTCCATCCCTTCCTATCTTCTGCTAACCTCTTCTTCTCTACATACTCCTTACAACCCACGTACTCAATTATCTGCTTCATATATTCTAATCTTTATGTTCCTCTGCAATTCTTTCGGCTGTTCCCTCCACTAACAAATTAATCAATCCAGCATGTTTCATAATATGACCTATCAGCCAGACTTTTCTTTCATTAAGCTTCTTCCACAAACTCCGCCAACACGTCATGAACGATCAGCTATTTGGCCACTGACATTTGTGGTAACCCTCCTGGGGTTCTTGAACCTGTCAACAACTAGGTGATTGGCGTCTCTTGCTATTATTCTTGAAGTTTAAATCATCAACGAACCATTGACCTAGTAACTAAGGCAATTTAAAACCCACTCCTTTCGGTAATGAAGCAGGCTTAATGCCTTAGCTGTTAGTAGCTTGTTTCTGCCAACAAACAGCGCAAACTCAAGTTAAAAGTTGTACGTTATGAGTTCAATACTCATTTTACAGAATTTAAAAATATCCAGTTTCAATCTGCTTGTTTCGCTGAATGACAGGGCTCACAGTACGTATCTTCATTAACTACCAACTATTAAATCTGCTGCTAGAAAGTTGGTGACCGACTATAAGCGCTCTGGTGACATAAGCGCTCAAGGATGGTCTGTAATCCCCTACCTTCTTGGAATGAAGGTGTCGCCAGAAGAAACGCACAGTGAAGCCCTGATGGCCTCTTGTATTTCTTTACTATTTTTAGTTTCGAGTATTCAAAAATATCAACCCATCACCGGTTAACAGTTAACATTCGAAATGGAACATACTAATGTTGTTAAATAGCTAACAGCTAATCAGTAGCTGGTAATAATTATTTATTAATGGTTAGATGTACTGTCCCACTTTCCCGAAACTCTTTTCACTTCCAAAATAAATAATCTATGTTCTATGTTAATTTTTATACTGAACAACATTATACATTTATAACAAAACAATTTGCTAAAATAAATGAAATTTTCTTATCTGGAACATATTGAAAATTTCGTTTAAGTAACTTTTGACCAGTAAGTAGAAGTATAGTTATTTTTAAGTATACTTTTGAACCTAACTACACAGAGACGATTCATATCTCGACAATGCAATCTGACATCATTTGTTGGGACTAATTAGTCTCAAGTGTGCGCACTAACATTTTTTTCTACCTAATTTCTATCGCAGCTACAGGAAATCGCTAGAATGCGTTTATCCTAAAGAGTTCATGAAGTCATACATTTTCCAGTAGTAATTCAGTAAATTTTAATAACTGATTTCCATCACACTTTTTCAGGCTTTGGACTGGCTTAGTGACTGAAATGCACGTAGCAGACAATTGTTTAAGGAGTGTTTAAAATCAGCTTGAATTAAGCTTCGTCAGTATTTATTTATTTACATATTTACACTGCCTCTTTATTTACATTATTTTCATTTTTTGTGTGTTAAGAAAGCAGGTCTAGCCCAGCTTTTGTAAGTATGATATCGCTTTCAAACAAGACCTAATATCATCGTTTTCCTCATACTTTTTTTACAGTATTTTCCAAACTTTCATCTAATTTAATATAGGAGCTTTTCCTCTTTTTCCCAGCAAGGTTAATCTCCGTTCTCATGTACATACAAGCGGAATTTTCAGCTTCACTCTTTAAACACATTATCACTTCTTTGATCTTGGGATTTGGTCGCCCGAGAAGATTGTTGATTTTGTTGTTCCAACCTTCCACAACGTTCGTAGTGAGGTGTCGCCTACCATAACAAGTCCACAGTTTAGGAGGAATTTCTTAATTCTCCAACCATTGTTCAACGAAATAATCAAAAACTGAGACAATTTCGGATTTTCTGGAGCCTCCGAGCCAGCCGTCTAAGATGTCTTTAGTTTTGAGGAATGCTAGCGCAGCACACATCCTAACATGCAGTCTAATTTCTTCATTTTCCCGATAATCACGGGTCAATCCAATTTCCTGCAATTTCCTCCACAGACATTTCTTCATGTGGAAGTAACAACCATTAATTTCAACGGTTGGAAAAACTTCCCCAAGTGCGGATATTGCACTTCCCTCAAAATCAATGTTAATTTTTCTTGGATTACATTCTGGAATTATATGTAAAATATGTCGAAATAAACGAATATACGTTGCGCTCTTTTTGTTTGGCAACAGGGCAAACGCTACTGGATACACATTAGTTTCTTCCTTGGAGCTTCCGTAATCAGCGTGGATAATATAAATTTGAGCAAATTGTTTACTACATGAAGAAATTTTGCTGTCTCTTCAGACATTCTCTTCCCTTCTGTCCACAAAGAATTATCATTCACTCTCCTGAGCTGTCATCTGTCAAAAGGAAACTTGAACCATCTTTCATCTGAAGCATATCATTATCTAAGACTACTTTGGCTCGGCTCTTCGGTTCCTTTCCGCTCCAACGAGCTTTGCTTCTCTGTCGAAGTAAGGTTCTCTTGACAGTCACCTGGTGGGGCAATTTGGCTACATATTCGTAGCCTTTACTGTGTAAGTCTCCCAGTTCTTCTGTGTAAATTTTAGAAACGGGCGTGTCTTCTTCGCGGGCCCTCTTCTTCGCATGATTCATTCTTTTAGCAACTTCCAAGCGAGCTGTGTCCGCTGCTTCGCATGAATGTTCAGTTGCACATAAAACTTCCCAATTTTTCGTTTTGAGCGTTCCACGACAACTTTTCGTCCTTTCCTTCTGACACCGCGATACCTTTAGCCCATCTTCTTTACTTTTGTATTTCCGATACGAATAACCTTCATAATGCACGGCAGGTTTACCCTGATTAGTTGTTAGCACTTCCATGACGACAAACTAGAAATACTTTCACAGTTGAACTGTAGTATAAGTGGCACTGCTGCCAATAAACTTCACTGTACGAATGACACGAGGGTAATAAGAGCCTAAACAGAGGAGCTGTGCTAGATATTCATGGAAGAATTTTTCTTGGAATTCTCTACTGCAGGTAGGCGAGGGTGGGTGGTTATACTACCCTCGCCTACCTGCAGTAGAGCGCTTTTGCCACTGAGCGCTTTTGCCACTGAGCGCTTTTGCCATATAACCTAGAAAGTTACTCTCTCATCAGGCACTACGCTGCTGTAATAATACTGTCAAAACTTTTTAAATTAATTCTTTCCAAAGAGTTCAGCGATCTAATAATGATTGCTTGAGATTGTGCTTCGATATCATTCAGGAAACTTCTGATGGTAACAGGATTGTTAAGCATGAAAATTAACGCTAACCACTTACAATAACGCATTACCTGCCAAGTTTTCAAATAAAAATGGTCTAATATTTCCTCCAGTCCACAATGCATAATGGTGACACGTTGTTAATGCAGTTATTTCTCATGAATCATTCCTTGAAAAACTAAACCCCAAATGTGGTAATTTTGCCTACTAACTAACCCATCGAGGTGAAAATTGGTCTCGTCGCTGAAGATGGGTTTGTCCGCCAAATCGGCATCTAATTCTTGTTCAGTGATCCAACTGGTGAACTCTCTTCGGTGTACGTGGTCTGTTGCCATTTAAGTTCTTGAATCATTTGGATTCTGTAACCTTGGAGATGCAAATTTTCAGTGAGAATAAGGTGAAGAGAGGCTGGTGAATTATCCAGTTTTTTTTGCACGGTGACGAATCGAGGTCCCTGAACTCTAGGCCACATTCTCGCAAACTGACCTGATGTTTTATTATGAGCTACTACTAAGACCTCATTCGTGTGTTCTACATAATAACTGAAGTAGTACTTTCGATTTTTGCTATTGTCCTTTCCGCAGTAATGAATTGGTAAAATTATTTCTGTCAAAAATTTAACGCACCTTACCTATCGTGGCAACCAAATATTAACCATTTTGACAGTAAATTTTAACAATAGGGACGCGTTGTTGTATCGTGTAACACGCCATGTTTAATAACTCCTAACTGTCTCCTATCGATCTGTCACAATTACCGATCTGTCACAATTATCGACCTATCGAATCTTAACATCGAAAACGACACGCAATTCAACTCTAGCGCTCTTATTGAAACACCATTTGTATCCAACACTAATTCTTCTCCGAACATCGCAGAAATAAGTGGCTTATTTAAAATCTGTCTTCTCTCATGAACAATTCCTTTGTCTCTTTACCTAGAAGTAATCAAAGACCACTATATCTTTCCAGTATCAATACAACTGGTTTTTTTTTCTCAGAATTGTGGAAGTGTGGACTACCGAACTTTGTCAGCTGCTCAAACACTAACGTCTAACAGACTAATGTTACCGCCTCCACGGCAAACTACTTCATTAATGCAAGAGACCTTGTAATTAAATGTATGCTTCAGCAACTGCATATGAGGAATCAACAAATAAAATATTTATAGCGCTGTCATTACTTCACAACTGGTAGTAAAAGCTGGCAGAAGGTAGATTTTCTTTTTAGCAGAAATTAAAAATAATCTACGTCATAAAAGTTCCTCTCAAAGTCGAGTTTTTGCCTTCCATACTGGTTTATACAGTCACACAATATAATATTTAAAGCTATGCTCCTAAATTCAAATATGGTTTGATAAGTTTTGTGGAGTTATGAATGCGATAGTAGTATTTTCTGGTATGCAGTGAAGTCAATTCCATAACGTAATAATACACAACAATTTCTACCTTGATTTTAGAATCATCCTAGGAGTACTCTAAATCGTGCCTCAGTTACTAGTAATGTTTGATGGAACGTGAGAAAGTTTTCTAAAAATATAGGTAACGTTAATTTCAAAACTGAATCGTAAATTGCATTGCGACATGTGTACATACGATAACTTCTGATAATTGTGAAGTATCACAAACGTTCGGTTGATTAAATTGTGTAAAGTAAGACTCTAATGCATAAACTGCTGCTCTAAACAGCAACATATAGTACGAATAGAAGAGAGTAGAAACTGGCATTGAGGTGTTTCTGATTTTTGTGCGGATGCAATGAACTAAATGCAATTGAATATTACTGATCAGTTTTTTGTAATAATGTTTCGAATTGTGCTGTGAATTAATTAGTGAAGGTGTGGGTAGCAGTTTTGCCATCCAAACAGTATTTGTGAAATAGCTGCGATTGTATTAAAATTCAAATGTAACCCAAACAAAAACGTGTGTGAATAATTTATCATTCTGTGAATAAAAACTTTCTTGGATATCTCCATATAGTAAAAATAAAGAAAAGAAAAACACATTGTCTGATTCAATTGACTTTATTTACACGACGATAACAAACAGGTAAAACAACATGGAATGGAATGACGCTCTTCTTCAGCCTTTAAATAGTTATGTGAGGATGAGGTTGTGCGAGGAAAATTCTGAAACAAGAAGAAACAGAAACAAAATTAGTATTTTTTGTATAACTGCAAAGCAGTGCTAAATTTACAGATCAGTCAGTTTCTCCATAGCCAAGGTTCATGTATCATTTCCCTAATGCAATCTGTACTGTACATTCTGCGATTGACATCAAATTTACAACATATATCAAATAGAAAAATTAAGACATTTGTCTAAGCATGAAAGTCGTTTTTCAACGGTAATTTTGACAGTGAAATTCAAAGCAACTCTAATCCTTCTTTTGTCACCATTAATGCTCCTCCCAGCGAAGAGTTTCTGATACCGAAACTGAATTCAGTATTTTTTTAAGGTTTCCGTGGTAGCTGTATGATAGGCAATAATTATATCTTGTGGCTTAACTGCTTGTTTATAAATTTTCAATATACTTTTCGTTCGTTATGCGAGTTCCTTCATTCGAAGCAGTTCGATTCACATAATAACGTTAATACTTAATGTAAAATCTTGTGGATAAGATTTGCTTGAGTTTCTTATAGATGTCGCTCTATATTGCGGGAATCATGTCGCTGTGATAATCATCAACCGATCTCACCCACATGACTACAAATTCACGGTACTAATGTTCTTTTAATCCCTAGTGTGATGGCAACGTGCTCCGTTGTGGAACACTGCTTCAGCTGGTAAGCCTTTACCATATAGGTAGTAAAGTCAAAGTGTCGGAAGACCGTATTGAATTAAATAAAACCTACGTTCTGATTTCAAAGTGTATTCTCTGTTGTACTGGTTCTTATAGCATTATATCGGTTACTACAACTTTTTTGAAATTCAACTTAAAGAGAAGCAAACTTGGAAAACAAAATTCAGCCTCAGTGATAAGGAACGTTCGCCATTAATATTCCAACAGCATGCTACAATTTTTTAATGTCTTAATCTTTTCGGATACGATTTAAAACAAATGATATTCTATTCAGTTGCACCCTATACAGTGATTCATTCCAAAGTTAAAAAACGAATCGAATTATCCGTAAACCTCGAGCATATTTTAATTGCATTCTTATATTGAAGTGTATTATAAACTAAACAGGTGGATATTTTACTATTACGATTTCCACCAAATAACAGCGCTACAAGTATTTAGGCGGATCGCTTTTCTCTATCACTCTGAACGGAGTCTGTTTATTAGTTGCATTACTTCAGAATTCGTTGTAAGGTCTCATCTCTCATAGACATATATCCTCAGCAGTATGATGATCAGTGAAAATAATTGTTTACAGAAAGATAAATCTAAGTTAAACTGAATCATTACTATGAAAGTAAAGAAAATGTAAATGGTGACGTCCTCAATCAGGGAAGAATGGCAAAAAAGGGGGGAACTTTGATTGGAAAGAAGGGTGGAAAGATAGAAAGGAAAGTGGAAACAATAAGTGGTTGTATTGAATGTTTTGTAGTTACATATACAAACTGTCTCATTCCACAGTAAAAGTATTGAGATAATACGAGGTTCCAACGTTTTTGTATCTAGTAGGGAGCCTTGACAGTCGAAAAAGTGAGTGATGGTTGTTAGCCAGCGAATACACTGTGCGCTTGTCTTAATTCACTTTCACGGAACGATATTCAGGATATAGAATAAAAAAAAGTGGATGCTCTACTTATTGTGCCGGGGTAGGATATGTAATTCTCTAAAATAGAGCTAACAATTTATAGGTTAGAAGCTAGCGCACAACCCACCTCAAGTCCTCCTATAGACACATCTTCGCAGATAGTTAATGATATAGAGATAAACGCAACCAGCTGCAATTCTGTTCACGAAATACAACATAAAACAACTGTGTGATTTGTAGCTATGTAACAAGATTGTTTTCATATTAATAATGAGCAGATTAAGAACACAAATAGGTTTAAGACTGCTTGATGTTATAGATCCTCTTCAGTTCATTCAAATGATGACTGAGATCCTGTTACGAGTCATTCATACCACTCGTATAATGAGTTTGATGATCCTTCTATACAAAATGAACGTACGAATCAACTATAACAAATAGATACAGTTATGTGACTCTAAAATCGTATACTATTAAGTTCAATTAGGTAGTGATTGGACGGAAATGTGGGAGTCCTGTAGGTTCTGCAAACTGATATATTGAATAATGTGAGAAACATAGAGGCAGCCAAAGTTTCAATCTGTTAAAGAAACAACAAACAAGCAGCAGGAAACTTTTATCGTGTTATTAGAAATATCAAAAACTTATTAAGCTACAAACAAGCCATCTTCATACTAATCATGGCTTCTGGTTGTATGATGTAGGCTACAAGGAACTAAGATTTGAGCAGGATTCTGGAAACGGAGATTATGTTTATTAGAAACACAAGGCGAGACAGACAGAGAAATCAGAGACTTATGAAGTTGCCGGAAAATGGCATACTGCGGAAAAAAAACTGTACTTAAAGCGATCAGGTGTGGTTATACGTAAAGAATGCTTAATAACAAGGCACCAGAAAAAATGCTCGAACGACTATAATTCGGAGCCACTGATAACAAAGGAAATTAAAAATAATGATTGGATTCCTAACGCTGTTTGCTATACCACGTAGTAGTAGTTTTAATGTTTATCGCATTGAGTGCGATAAACGTGGAACTACTTCCATCCGATGAAGTACTGATGTCAGTAATATGGGTATATAAGCGTATTAAATTATTAATAAACATTCCTTGTAACAGCAAGTTTTAGTTGTAATTCTCGTCCAGGTTGCATATAGACCTTACCAAGAGCTCCGTTAATATTCGACTCAAATCTCCAAGCTTCTATTGCGCCCGCATTAATACATTTACTGCATCACAATCCAGACTTGGCACAAATATGTTTTTATTTCGTGAGAGATTACTGGGTCCCGTAATGACAGTATTTCGTGAACATACGTTCTGTGTTTCTCATAGTTGTTGATGCTAATAAGTATCATCATCTGCCTTCGAGCCGTGTAATCTGTGTGCTGTATGATCAGTAATGATTTGTTTGTATAGTTATAGACGCTGTGGAAAGGACACTATTATAACTCTAGTCTACGTGATTACAGACTACCGGCAACTGGGTCCGTTGTACCTGGCACTGTCCAATACAGAGTTGCTTTAACGCTGGCCGAGATGGTGACTGAGTAAGAAGTGAAGTACAAAGAAGAGTCTACCACCGAGTAGATGAAACGTGGTTTAATTTGTGTTCAGATGCTGTGTGTCTGAGTTTTGTAAGCTTAGTGTGGCACCTAGGTACTGACCTTGTTAGTAGTCGAAGAATCCGCCGCCGCCGCCCCTACCGCCCGCCTGGCTGAAGGCCTGGCTCTGCGAGAAGGACGCCGTGAAGGGTCCGGCGCCGAAGCTGGCGGAGGCGCTGCTGGCGTGGCTAGCGCTGCCCGCGCCGCCCCCATGTCCGCCCCCAGAGAAGCTGCCCGCACTCGCCGAGCTGCCCGCGAAGCTGCCACCGCCGCCGTGGTAGCCGCCGCCGCCGTGGTGGCCTCCTCCGTGGTGGCCGTGGCCGAACTTCTTCCGGAACAGCGTCGGCTCTGCGGGCGCAAAGTAGTTTGTGTCACGGGTGGTATCGTCACCCCTAATGTAGGGGAAACATCGCAACAACAGCGAGCTGCCACAAGGTCATCTGCATTCTTGTATTTAAGAGGTCCTGCTGATAGTGATTCTCGTTAAACTGATTTGATTTTGTTAAAGCAGAAATTAACTTCTCAACATCAATAAATATTATTAGAACTATATGAAAACATCAGTTCTCCAAATTTTCATTTACCACCTCTGTAAATTTCTACAGTCCATTGTAAAACTTTTGTCCTCGTTAATTGATTGAATCAATGAAAATATTATTTCCAAACCCAGTCGTTTCCCTGAGCATTAACTGTTTAAATGACATAAGCATATGAAGAAGAAATTTTCATTAAAATAAACTGCTAAGTCGAATCAAATGTAATTAAAAATCACATGCTCAACGAGAAGGAATCACTATAATCCATTGCTGTTACGTATTGATTTTTCTTTTAGACTGTGTGAAGGACAACCGGTTTAAAATTTTTTTTACGATAATTCAGCGGCGCTTATTGTATATAAGTAAAATGTTTTGAAGTATTGAAAGTAACCTATAGACTTTATCAATTTCTACTATCGGTACATTGCAAGAAGTGATATCACTGTTTGCTTATTGTTCATATGAAAATTGTGGAACCCAAAATTAAAATTTTAAACAAACTCAAAGTGTAAGAAGACTGGCTTATGTTTAGCATTCAATAATTGTAGTAAGTTCCTTGATTTGAAAATTTAAATTCGCAAAACTTCCTAAAATAAATGTTTCGCCCAAAACGGTTTCACTGCCTTTTGCATGTACGAGTAATACGAAACAGTTAAGAAACTGAAATAAAGATGTTATAAAGATTATGCTACCTGTTATAAATAAAAATTAACGGCTCAAATCTGGTTCATATCAAAGTGACCTAGTTTTAGCCAGTGACCATTTCGTTCTTTGCAGTAAATTAAATAACGTATAGGAGAATCTGACAGGAAAGTATATTTAAAATTACAGCATAAACTCATAAACAGAAGACTTTGAGGCAATTGGGCTCTTGTGTATTGTTACCTCCCAGCGAAAATTGCTTGACATTACGTGTAGTCCACCAAATCTGCGAATATTGAAACACTAAAACACGACGCTTTATTTTTGTTGAAAGCAGCAGCCACTAACATAAAAAAAGGCACAGTCCTGATCCTATCATTAATGGAAGTGGAATCCCTTACAGCTTTAGCTAACAACTCGCAGTTAAGTCCAATCAAAAAAATAATCTGTAAATATCATTGCCTCAGTCCTGAACTGAATGCAGACGCTAAATAAGAACAATGTAATTTTATTTTGCTTATTCTTAACTGAAGAGAAATTAGGTGACTTAATTTAATTTGATGGAGTTGTGGCACTTTTCATACACCCCTGCTTTCTCTTTTCCTGATTTTTTCCCTCTTATTTTAATTTTTTTAATTTTATTTCATATTTTTTAATCTTGAAATCCTTTGAGTGCAATATCGCCATCCACCTATTATTGCCTTTCCTGAATTTTAATTTTAAATTATTTGGTAAATTATTTCAATCCCTTACCCAGAAAATAAAGTTTTCGCGCTCTCTTATGATTGAAATCAAGTGCTAATCTCTGGTCATAGTCATCTCCTTCCTTTCCTGTACTACACTAACGAAATTGTAAACACTCATATGGTGATAAGTTCTGGCACTGTAGTTTGTATTCCCACTAACACCGGTTCATCTGTTACCTGGTGCGGGGGCAGCGGACACCCACTCGGCGAGTACCACCATGGCGACGAGCAGAGTGGCTGCCACGAGACGGGCTCTGGACGCAGACATGTCTGTCTCCTGGGCGGCACAAGACACGAGCTGATCTCACAGCACCGCCGCTCGCCTTTATAGCCACCTGTCCGGGCGGCCTCAGGAAGGCCGAGCCCACGCGAGGAGCCACAGATTGTCTTCCTTCCGGCCGGCGGCTCCAGGGACGACCACCTGTCAGGGCGCGGAGGTCACTGTTTCCAGGTTCTCTCAATACTGGCAAACATTTACTAACACTGTGCAGAGGCGTCAGTGTAGCCTTGAAGAAATAAAAAGTAACGTCTGTCTGTTTGTGAGACAAAGCCGACTCATCCAGCTCAACAATGACTTACAGTATTACTCTCGGACTTTGTACCATTCCAAAAGTTAACAGTTTATATGCAGGAAAAAAAATTGATACACTAGACGACCCATGCGAAAATTTCGCAAATAAAATACGATGAATAGCGAGGTTGATGGTGTGTAGTAGGCTGAAATAAGAATAGGCTCATTTGTATCTTTCTGATTTCACATGCTATCCTGCAGCCTATACTTTGAGGTAAACACCTGAAGTTAACCTTTCCCGAAATCTGAAGTGTCACAGACCTCACTAGCAAACAACTAAGAAAGAAAACACACACAGTTCATCCATATCTCTGTGAAATGTGGTGCTGCTAACTAGCGGTTCACGATCAATCGATCAATCGTTATCAACGCCAGAATAGCATAGTGGCTTTGCCCTGAACAAAGTCGTACGCGTGACCTTGATAGATAATACTTTTGCCCGTTAATAGTCGAATTACTAAAAATTTCTTTCTTAAAATATGATGTTACCAAAGCGGAGACCTTAATGATTAGAATGATGCTTTGTTTATCGTTTTCGGTTAAGCATTAATGGTCATAAACTGATCGTAGCAAAAAATTATTATCCTTTAAAATTAATATATATGATATTGCAGACTAAGCGATTATACGAAAGGATAACTCAGAACAGCACAGAGAAGTATGGAAAGGTTAATGCTATGTTTAACCAGAAAAGACAAGAATAGAGCCACCGACATTAGATCAGTCACAAGGGTAACAGACATGTTGGAGAAAGATGAAGATGGAAGACTGGAAATAGTCCGGTCAGTCTTGGTGCAACTCCATTTAAATGTAGCAAATATCACATTGTACTGATTTTTTTTGATTTATTTCTAAGTTTCCTGATTCTCTAGTACCATTTTAAATGATGACTAAATTATTAAAAAGCCACGCTGTTTACCTACGTCCGTTTGGGAAGTTTGAAAGATTGTATTCTCTTTACCAAGTCCTTATTTGTGAGGTAGAAATAGCGCCAAAGTAATTACAGAAAACATTACCAGGACTAATGACGTTCCATCGAAATCAGGATACAAACTGATTATGATCTGACTTGATCTCTATTTCCAGTTGCCACATTAGTCATTTTCAAAATCGTCCTGTTTTCTTCGAATCATACAACATGGAACAACTACAAGTCCATTAGGAGAGGTATATGGCTACCAGATATACATAAAGCACAGTAGATGTTAACTGGCAATAAGGCAATGATACAAGTTTACGTTAACGTCAGTCATATTGTATCACATTTATTCATTAGTACTGAATAAATAGAATTCAAATTCTAAATAATATTCTCGTCTAAAATACGAAAAATTAACATTTAACACAATATTCGTCCACTCACATACCGTCAAGAGAAAAATTTAACACAGATGAAGGCAATGGGAAATATCACCGGAGCGTTACTTGGGAGTAGCAATAGTTTTCGTGGAAAACACTCTCAGATACCAGACTGACATACACTTATACACTTTGAGTTTCTGTTTACTTTCGTGTGAGGAGTGAGTTCATACTATGTTGCTGAAAGTCCTACTTCCAGGCCACAGGTGAACAGTTTATTTTTCCCAAGTAAACTGGTTTCATAATCAAGTGTTTGCTGTATTTCCAAGGACGTGAAAGGAAGAATAAGAGTAATTGGAACATATGCACATTAAGTCGTAGTGGTCAGATGACCTGGTAATTCTATTATTCCTTTATTATTAGCATTATTATTCTGATTATTTATACGGTTCTCTAATATTCGTAGACGTAATATATGTCCTTAATTTTATACGACAGTTATAGTTACGTCATAGTTGGCTGTTACTTCAGTGGTTGAGGCGTTTAAATTAGAACCGACAGTAACACTGGTCTCAATTGGAATTTTTACGGTACATTAACTGATTTTTGTCATTGGCGAAGATTTGGTTTGACGCTCCGTGTTTCAGACCAAATGTAAAACTGCTGTTCTCCTTTATCCGGAAAGATTGCCAGGTTAGGTTAGGGCAGACTTTACAGTGGCCGAAATAACCCTCTGGATCTTCCGACCAATAATTCCATACATATTAACGTTTAGTGCGTTTCTTTTTGATAAAAGCCTCGGAACTTGGGTATGATATTGCACGGAATGAAAGTCCTAGCAATGGGGAAATGTAGTCCTCGTTAGCATGTAATTTCAATACGGAGACGATATTAACCCCCATATTTGTAAGGTTAGGGAAATATGTATAGCCATAGGCGATAGCCCTGCAGTGATAATTGCTGATGCAAATGCCAAATCTGCACTCTGACACAGTGGTCTTACAGACGCACGTAGATAAAAATTACTCGACCTGATTGGAGAATTATAGCTGTATGTCAAAAACGAACCAAACAATCCATACATGTTCAGTGACTGAGCAGGTGCCAAATCGAACATAGATATAATTTTAACATTTTAATAGCAGGAAACCTAGTAAACGGGTGGAAGGTGATTGAGAACCAAACAGCCAGTGATCACAATCTAATAATGTTGGAACTGGGAAGATTGCAAGACGGTGCACGTGAAGGCGACTGTACTAATATTCAATAGCGATATGACATCAGCAAAGCCAATTGGCCGAGATTGAGGAGTTGCTTCATTCCTCCCCAAATGGGATATAAAGATTTTGATGTGGACAAGGCTGCGAAAAAAAAAAAAAAAACAATTCGAACAATCCAAGACGCAATGAGAACTGCCATTCCACTTAAGAAAACAACGGAATTAAAAGACAAACCATGGACAGAAATATTGCAGAAACTACGAATCGCAATGAGGAAGGCAATAAAAGCATATCAACGTTGCCTTATTACAGAAGAGAGACAAACTTTTCTAGATAGATATAGAAATAAGAAGAAAGAGTTCAAGGACCTGTTGCTGAAAATGAAACAAAAAAGCTTGTAAACCTTCGTCAGACAAAATATGAAATCAGGCCCATGGGGCATCCCTTACAAGATTGCCTCTGGCAAAATTAGGCCACATACAACCTTGTCCTCAGTAAGAAGACTGGATGGATCTATGACCACAAACTGGAAGGAAACTGCAAGGGAGTTACTTGACCTGCTACTTCCAGATGATAGTAAAGAAACGAGGCAGATCGGCAAAGTGAACTGCGTCAAAAAATGTGGGACCGCTACGAGAGAGAACATAAAAAATGCGTCATATCAGATGAAGAGATAATATAAGCAATACATTCCCTTCCCAAAAGAAAAGCACCAGGACCTGATGGGTTACCAGCAGAGATCCTCCAGGAGTTTGTAGTCCAAGTGATTCCAATCTTAAATAAACTATCTAACGAATACTTGTTGCAGGGAAACATAGCAAATGCATGGAAAACGAGTGAGGTGGAGGCAAAGACCCACAACTCCCAAAATCTTATCGTCCAATCTGTTTACTCAGTGTTCTAGGGAAAACGCAAGAAAAGGTACTTTTCAAGAAAGTAAGAGAACACAGGTTAAAAAATGGGATGAATCCAAATCAGCATGGGTTCAGAGCAGGCAAGTCAATAGAAGACGTAATCAACCGCTTAATGGAAATAGCTCAAAACTCTTCCAAAAATTGTGTGGTGGGAGTATTTGTAGACATCGCCGGCGCTTTCGACAATCTCTGGTGGCCCGCGCTGTTGGAACGCTTAAGAAACATCAACTGTCCAGAAAACCTATATAACCATTTTAGAGATTATTGTGTAAATAGATATGTCAAATTGCGGTGCACCATCAAGTACAGAGAGAAAAGACTGACTAAAGGTTGTCCACAGGGATCAGGGTGCGGACCAGTTTTCTGGGACATTGGCTTGGAACCGACCATGGACATATTGCAACAAATGCCAGAACTGCTGGGTGTGGTGACATTTGCCGACAATTTTGCACTTCTGTTAGACGTGTACACCAAGCAGGAACTCGAATCAAAATGGAAAGCTGTGTTGGATTTCACAAGCCAGTGGTGTGCAGAAGTTAACTTATACCTAGCCCTACAAATGACGATCTACATGTTCTTAAAAGGAACACTCAAACGAAATCCGGTAATTAAGATCCAGGAAAAAAACAATAAAAGAAAAGCAGTAGTCCCTTACCTTGGTGTAAACCTGGAAGAACAACTGAAATTTGCGTCCCACATGGAGGAAGTATGTGGACGAGCAACAATGGTAATATACAAATTGATAAGCATTAGCGAGCGACGGTTTAATATTCCACCGCTCATCGTAAAGAGATATCAAGATGCAATACTGGCCTCCATTACTGGATACGCTGCAAGCACTCGGGCCAAGCACCTAAGAAAGGTTAAACCAAAGGAATTGCTTCGGCGTACGCAGCGAGGAATTCTGCTCAGACTAACTGGAGCTTACAGAACAACGTACACAGATTCTCTAACAGTTATACTCGGCATCTGGCCCTGGACCTGGAAGTAAGGAAGCGAGGAGCGTTATACTGGATAAAAAAAAGGACGGTATGACCAAGCGACTGAAATAATTAGAAGACCTGTTGAAACCAAAAAAAGATGTTTGGGATGCATGGCAGCAAATATGGACAAATAGCTACACGGGCAGAAGGACCTTCGACATGCTTCCTTGCGTGAAGGAGAGAATTAACATGACTCATCTACAACATTCTCCAGGGCTCATACACTACATACTTTGCCATGGTTCATACAACCGTTTCCTGGAACAGAGAGACCTCAAAGAAACAAACAGGTGCGATTGTGGCGAAGGAAGTACTCCCGAGCACGTGGTTTGGAAGTGCAAACAAACTGAAGAATCAAGAGCATACCTTCAAAAACAACTTCAGAATAGAAGAATATACGACATACTGCGTGATACCGAGCTCTGGCACTTGCTAGATGTAGCTGCTAATCTAGCATCGCTGCACGAGAAAGCAAGATTTGCTGAAATGAAATTAGCAGAGCGTAGAAGACGCTGCGAGCAAAAGGCATCAGAAACAGGAAAAAGGACAGGAGAGGAAGAAATTCAAGAAGAAAGAACTACCCAAATGTGACCAAAAGCACTGCCCACGACTAAGGCGGTGCCTGAGCCAGGAAGACGGCAAAGATCAATTCATCGCAGTGCCTCTGGAAGCCAGAGGCACTTTCTCCAGGGCTGAGGGGGCGGCCTTGCCTGATTCCAGGAGGGAACTCCTGATGTGGGAGTAGGTGGCTCCAAGGACAAGCTGGAGAAGAACGTGAAGCTGGCTGACGGCACTTTGTGGTCAACACGTCAGCGGTCGCCCTGGTGCATCAGCTGAGGCAGCCTGGATGTCGGCGCAGGTCAGCAGGGACGCAGGAAGTACATTCGCGAATAGACAGTTTATTGATTAGAAGTATGAAAATACGTAGACACTTGCTGATTTTGGTGTGAATTAGTGTGATGGTAGATTAATTTTTAGATAAATTGGTAGTTTAATTATTAGAATAATTAGTAGATTAATTAGTTGAATACTTTAGATCTATTAAGTCCTTAAGAATAAATATCCAGATCTATTTTTTAAAAAGTAAATTGTTTTAAAAATAAAAACTGTAGAAACTAAGGGCCTACTTTGGGTAACATGGTAGTAGGATATGTAAAATCTGGAAATAAAAATAATGAAAAAAGTCCTATCAAAATTAACATTGTAACTGTCATTTTATCGGCAAACGAATGGGAAGAAAACTTTGGGTAGTATTGATTAAGACGAACATACGATAGGGACTACCTTTAAAGACCTTATTTAGTGGGTGCGTTTAGGCAGTGCATGTGATAACGTAATGCAAGTCGACCAATACAAGATCATTTGAAGTTTCCACAAAAAACTATACATTATAATATCTAACTGTATATGGGTACCGCTATTTCCACATCATATTTATTGTTTAGTTTTCAATACATCGCGTGATTTTTGAGGCTCCAAGGCGTCGTTCTTAGAACTTCCATAATACTTACCTGTTCAATTTTCTGAATTCGCCCTAGTATGAAACAAAATTGATGAATGCTACAGCGTAATTTCTATGGAATTTAGACCGAAAATCAACGTTTTAATAACCAGAAATGATAAGATTCGAGATTTTTCAAAAGAAGTGTTAAGAAAACAGACTTACACTCATTTCTTCTAATACATATTATTAATTTTTTAACAGAAGCTTTGCAAGTATACACAAAAATGCATCATATATTACTATAAAAATTGAGATTAGTTTCATAATAATCTTTTATTTTTAGATATAATAGTTTTCTTATTATGCTCGGTTATAGTAAATTTTAGCTTAGTTTAATTCTTATTTGTCAGTTTCTATTCATATTTCATAACCACTACTTGTAGTTTTGATGATTTTAAATGTTGATAATGAGTTCTCACTTGATAAGAAATTGAAATCGGGAGTGTGTTAAATTTTTTTGAAGAAGAATAAACAAGAAGCGCAGCTTACTTAACAACGATAAATTGCGGTTAAATGTTGAAAACACCTAACCAGGAGAGTGGAGCACTGATGATCTTATCTGCTATTGGGAACGGGGCTGTTTCGATCATCGGTACTGCCATCCAGATTTCGATTTTGCATTCCAGGTGAATGCAGAAAGGGCTGTTTCAAAATCCATGGCTGAATTCCTGCCTATTTCTCGTCCCAAATCCTCTTTTGGATTATTACCTTGACGTCGGCAAGATAACACCATCCATATCATGATAGCATTTATGAAGCAGCAATATTGCTATGACGAAACACTGGGATATAAAATTATAGTTATTCATGTAAATTGTTCAGTGTAGAAACGATCCCGCAAAATTTATATTCTTGACTAGCTGTTTCCCATAACTTCGTTAACTTGGTTTTTTTATTTTACAAAGTTTAATGAAATGAAGTCAGGGAAACTACCGAAGTTAGTCGCACCAACAATCTGACCTACTCATTTGCAGTCAAGGATTACACAAATACAATGAGAAATCCAATAACGTCAAGACTTTCAGATATGAATTAAACAGCTGATTATGATGATTTGCAGTCACAGAAAAAAGCATCATCTGACAGCATACACCAATTTCAGCAAAAAGAGCTGGTAAAAAAACCTGTTTACAAAAGATTCCTCTATCTACACTTCCACTGCCGGGGGCTCAAAACCCTTTAGAACAACTGTGACTAAATAATAATGAATTCATGTGGTCTTAAAGACGTAGTGACAAAGATACGAGGGTGATCAAAAAATAAGGTTACAAAGCCTGCAGTGATACGTGTACATTTTGTTTTCATACAAGCATTACAGCCAACTAAGGATACAATGAATTAAGATATTTTTCGTCATAATCTTCATATCGGTTTAGGCACTGTGGCGTCGTAGAATAAGTTTCAATATTCCCTCCTGGTAAAAATCCTGTCCTTGCGCGTTCAGCCACGTTATCGCGATATGTTTCACCTCCTCGTCTGAAGCGAATCGTCGGCCTCCTAGGTACTCCTTCAAGTGAGGACAAAGGTTAAAGTCGCTTGGACCAAGGTCCGGTCTGTTGGGAGGCTGGTCGTTGAAATCCAAGCGAAACCGTGATAGGTCCGCCACTGAGGTACTCTTCGGCGACGTTTTATCTACTGGGCGAAAACTTTCAACAACATTCTGTGACATTCTGACGAGACATTACTGTTTCTCCGTATACCTCTACCAGCTGCCAGTGAATTTCAGCCGCGGTTGCGTGTTTTAGAAACAGAAATCGAATAACTGGGCTGATTTCTTCAGGAGACCAGTTTTCCAAACGAGTCATCATTTGTGTTTACCTACAACTGCCGCTGTAGGTTGCAGATGGCTGAAACTCTGTTTACTTGCCAGATTCATGTCTTAGAATCACTGCTCACTGCTAATCTTATATATATATATATATATATAAAAATAGGCGTGCGTTTTCCTATATTTCACTTTTCAGTCACCACTATCTAGCACAGATCACTGGTCTTTGTGTGTGGAAGTAGCATGGAGATTCATGTCGTGCACAACGTTGGCCGAATGACGATAGCTGTGTGGATATGGGAGATATAATGGTTAAAAGTGGTCGATGCAGGGCATTTTCGTATTTCGACCAAAAACATGAGTCTCTGTATATGTCACTCTACTGCCACAACAACATAACATAGACCATTGGTGATTGTGTGAGGTAGTGGTATCGTGTCTCCTATCGTGTACTATGGTAGTTAGATGTCGGTGAGCTATGGGGGTGTGCGAGATATGTTGGTTGAAAGTGGTCGACCTGCTTCACTTTCATATTTCTACCAAAACGTATGTGTCATGGTGTACAATTTTTAGGGCCAAAACTATCTAGCGCAGATCACTGGTGTTTGTATGTGGTAGTAGCACAGAGTCGCCCATCGATCACAACGTTGGCCGCATTTTGGTAACTGTGAGAGTGTGGTAAATATGGTGGATGAAATTGGCCGATCATGGATATTTTCCTATTTCTACACAAGACATGTGTGTCCTTATATTTTACTTTGTTCCCTGAACTACATAGCGCAGATGACTGGCATTTGTGTGTGGTAATAGCATCGAGTCTCCCATCGTGCACTATGGTGGTTAAATGTCGGTAGCTGTCAATACAAATTCTTTACAAACACGAACGAAGTCGTGGGTACCAGCTGGTTTTTCTATAAAGGACGACAAGCCAATAATATCTGCTTGTAATCTTAGTTTCTGATCACACCTCGTACTTCCCGGCTATTCAATCTACTGTCATAGTGGCCTAAAGTAAACAAATAATCTTACTACTTAATGATGACCTAACGTTTAAAATGGAATCCTAACAACGGAGCGTGCCAGAGTTGAACATAGGTTTTAATTTCGAACAATTTTATTATAATTTCGAACAATACGACGTCTTTGTTACGTATCTCGGTAAACAATTCGATCGTGAAAAGAATCTTGCCTTTAAATTTATACCAACTGCAGACACTTTTATCTTAATTTCGCAGCTTCATAACGTCACACCAAACTGATACGTATAATAGTTTACTCCCTGGACCGTTGAAATTCCATCGAAATCCGACCAGTAGTTTTTGGATGAATCGCAATCAACGAAAACAGAATGTTAATTGGCAGGTGCTTTTTGATGTGAAACGTCTACTTTGGGTAAGACCAACTTGAATGCCGTGACGACAAAAGGCATTACGCTCTCTTATGCCGTCATGCCCCCTCTCCACCGCCACTCTATACTCCCTTTTGTTTACAAAAGAACATAGTCTGGAGTATCGCAAAAAAAAGTTTTTTCTGACTTGGAATAAAAAGAAAAACCAAAAAAAAGAAAAACGAAAAACTATGAAAAAGACATTTTTTTCATAACTACTAAATCTCACATTTGTAAGGCATTTATCGTTTATTATGACTGTTTTAGAGTTTATACTAAGCACTTATCTTAATTTTTAAATCTACTATATTTTTCTAGTTCAGTAGAAAAAAAAGTTACAAAAATATTGGCAACATTAATTGAAGTTTTCCTTTAAGAACGGGGATTTCCCGAAGAGGCTGGGTTGCGCGAGAAGGAATCCCCGTTAACTGTTGGTTGGATGGATACTCGCTATCCTATTTTGTATGATAATAGATTTAAATTCAAACTTAAAAAACCGTAATACAGAACTATCGGTGCAGTCTTAATGCACTGTGTGTACTTTGTTCACAAATTAAAAATCTTTTGCGTACAATACAACCAGTAAAAGAACATGTAACCATTTCTGAAGTTATGGATCTAGAGGAGAAAGAAGAAGAAACAAAAAATTCCGACACCGACCGAAGTAATGTAGATAGTGCTCATACTAGAGAACGTGGTACTGACATAGAGGATGAATAAATTATGGTACCTATATAGATACATTTATGGATCATTATGTAGGACATTATATGATTCAGTAAGATTTAAAACACACATGTAAAATGTAAGTTCCGTAAATAAAACTATAATTTATCAAAAATATTGTTTTGTGAAAAAAAAAAAAACAATTTAGAATTAAAACAAGCATGCTAGGTTTTTTTGATATTTTTTTCAAAAAGCTGAAAAGAAACCATTTATATTTCAGTTTGCAACACTAGTCAGGAGTCGTCGGTTGCTAAGGGTCAGGGCCGGATTAAGACAGTGCGGAGCCCGTAGCAAATGTGAAGGATAGGCCGTATATAGTTGCGAAGGTTCAAGTATTGTAGGAAATAATTTAGACGAACTTCCGATGAGTTTAACGGGAGATTTTAATTTCAATTTTGGAACGAAAGATTCAATCCCACTGACAACATTACTTGAAAAAAAAAAAATTATTTGAAAATCAGTAATAAGCCAACTGAACCTACAACTAGATATGGAACAACAATCGATGCCGCATTTTCAAGATATCTCGATAGCATCACCTCTAATACTTTTTTACATACATCATTTACTATCGGCCTATCATTTCTTTAATACCATCTAATAAATCACGGAAGATACATCAAATAATGAAATGAAGTATTCACGGGTGTACCGCCGGATAGTGTTTTGAAAACACGATATTTCGACGACTAGCTCCGTCGTCTTCATCAGGTGTCGAGACATCTGCACAGGTCAGCTGAAAGTCTCCGTTCTTACATCAAATAATGTTCCGTTACTGCATTGTAAAAAAGTCTGTATTAAAATATTTATTTGTATTGTATGTATATTATGCATATATTATTATAATGATAAAATATATTTATTTATTGATTTTACTCCATATTTATTTATTGGTTTTCTTTAGTTATAAATTTTTTCAATAAACCCCAACTTAAATGTTTTACATCTGCCGGGCATCCTATTTTTTTATTATTATTTTTTTAAAGCCTTTTTCGCAATATCAAATATCCCTCATTTTACTCCTTTCGGTATTAGGTTGTACGTTCCGAACAGCAGTTTTGCATGAATCACATTCAAAGAAACATACAGATAGACAGTCAGACATTGTTTCTTTATATCTCATCTACCCTATGTCAATTGAAAATGAAATACACCTCCTGTTAGTTATACAGTGTTCTGAACTCCTTTAAAATCTGTAGAATACTTACTGGGCAAATTGTGGAAGACGAAAAATCAAAGTTTCAGCAGCCCGCCTCCCAGCCTTCAGCTGGTAGGAATGAAATTGCAAAAAGGTTTACCTTGATTAAATGATTAAAGTGTATCCTCGTTCTACGACATGTATATAAATTTTTATTAGCAGTGATATAATATGATATACTAATCTCGGTAAATGTTCGTCTGGTCGTCTGGTGCAATCTGCTCATGATACCACCTACTGTACTATAGGACACAGGGATGAAAACAATATTAGGGACTGAATTCGTAAAATACTGCTGGAAAAATAAAAATACAATAAACCAGTGTTCTCAACCCGTATTCCGCGTACCACTAGTGGCCCGCGAAGATGGTTAGGCAGAATATTATAAATTTAGATACTGGATAAGCGGGTATAAACTATAATGTCAAAATTTTTAAATCCATGAATATTCAGAGATCAAGCTAACATCTGATATTCCCAGAGTGAAAACAGGACAGCATTGTTCTTACAATAGTTCATTTCCAACTGGCATGAATAAATAAGAAAGCACTGTTCGCCCTAGGATTAAGTAAATGGACGTTTTTAGAAGGTCTTGTAATAGGTGTGAAGAACCGTGGTGCGTGGTAACGTTGGTAACATAAGAATGGTTAAAAAAAGTCTAGCGTGTTTTATTTTATTTTGTGCATGTAGATTGGTGTTAACATTATTATTCAATTCGTTACTAAATGTTAAGAGAATTGTTAATATGTAAATAACTATTAATAGTTTCAAACTATGTTTCATAACTGTGTTTCCATAGAGTTTCTACAACCTGCTTTTAGATATATTATGTTGTAATAATAAAATAAAATGTGTCCCAAATGTCAATAATAAACACATAGATAAAAAATTAAGGTGCGATGTAAGTTATTCGTCCGCAACATTATTTTTGACAATTTTCTGGTCCTTGAGTTGAAAAAGATTGAGAAACGCAGCAATAAACCCACCAGAGAGTGCTGCTGTACACTTCATAAAGAAGAAATCACACTTGAGTCGTTTACCACGCATAACGTTGGAAAGCTAAGTACCATGGGTAGGAGCCCAGCACCACTTGGAAATACTACAAGACAACAAACATTAGGCAGCGCTTACAGAAAGGATGTCATCCTAAGTCTGTACCGGTTTCCGATATTTCGAAGTGAAGTACTACTGACATTATACGTTTATCAAATCTGGGGCAGTGCGGTTAAAAGTAAGTAACATCTCCAAAACAGATGCCTCAGTATATCAGTATGTGCAAACATGCTTACCCAAATAAACTACCTCCATCAGATAACAAATATTAACAGGATTTGTCAAGAAATATTCAATCAGGCAATGAGCCTACATGAAAGCTTAAATATATAGTCATATTGACACCAAACTACGTAATTTGGAAGCAGTTAAGCCATGACACCGATATGAGGTCCCAATAAGCATCACCCTAAAAAATTACTAATTAAATTCAACATAGACACAGGGGTTGTTCCATTAAGTCACTTCATAGAAGTGCTCAGAACGGGTTTTCTCCCCAAAGCGATCAAACATGTAAACACAGAATTAAGATGCCACCAATAAGTAAAGCTGTCAAACATAGCGAGGCCGCAATTATAATTGGTCACAGGTCAGCAAAAAAAATAATATTTTTTGAAGTTATAAAACTATTTTTCTTACAACATTGCGTCATAACAATCATCTCCTTTATTAAAATGTACAAGTCTCCTTAAATGCTTACAGAGAGTGGTGTATTTTTAAAGCAGCAGTTACTCTTATACGGCCAGCGGTTGCGTTTGACACTAATTCCAGGCCACGTCAATTTCTTGAAACAAAAAAAAAAATTCTAACGACGAGCTTTCGGCGACTTGCACTGCCGCCATCATCAGGTCTGTTGTATCTGAGGGAACAGATACAACAGACCTGATGCAGTGCAAGTCGCCGAAAGCTTGTCGTTAGAAAATGTGATCCGGCGGCAAACACGTGAAGAATTTGTATCAAAAAAAAGTTTTTCAAAGAACTAATGAAATAAACAAAAACAATTTTGCTTATAATACACTCTGCGTCTCATATTTGAAACTGTGTCTTATATTTAAAATAAGCACACCGACCGATATTTAAATTAAAATGAAATAATCAGAAGATTACACAGTGCGACAAACCAAACAAATATTACATCACGATTGAAATTTTTCTGTCACTTGATTTCTCAATTTTAAGGTTCAATAAATGTTATGTAAACGATTCTAAAGTGTTCCCTATATTTATTCACATTAATTTCAATTTCTCTGTGTGTATTCCAGAAATAGCTTCAAATGGTTGCATAACTACTCACACTTGTCTTTTACACATTTGGTAAACATCGTATTAACTTGTAGTATCTGGTGTAGGTCCCCCTTTAAAACGATCTACTAAGATCCGGGCTAGTGTGGCACATATTTCGTCAAAGTGAGGATTTTTCTGGGCGCATCACTATGCCCTTTGTCAAATAAATACCCAAAGGAAGAAGTAGTGGATAAGAGGTGCCTATTACTACGATGCTGATACGCTCAACCAACGCTACGTTGTATTCTCCAAGTCGGAGTCTTTATTACTGTTAACTAGTAAACAATTTATAATAAGCGAAACTTTGAATCGTCGTCTTATTTTCAATAATATAACGGCTATCCGCAGTTTCTTCCAAGGAAAATTGTGAAAGAGTGCCACACGTGCTGGTATAAAAACAATTGCAGTTACTACTATAAGTTTCCCAAGTACAACATGTCTCCTTACTTCTCTATTTTTCTTCCAGATGCAAGGCGTATATGTGTCGCAGAAACAGATATCATAAGAAAGAAACAGACCATATATTAAAGAACCAGCCTATAATTCAGGACGGGTGCTTCCTCCAATCTGTACCCTTTTATGGCATAGATAAGATTTGAGCATGGATCATCCTGAAATTATCTGTTGAATGTTTTGAACCTTTTTTTACGATGGCATATTTTTGTGGTATATCTTATTAATACTCTTGCAGCAGATCTCTGCTGTTGCTTCGGAAATGGGTTAAAAACAATTACACTTGTATTGAATTTTGTCTTAATTACACATTCGACACGAAGATGTGACACCAAAGATTGTAGGAGTAGGCACATAGTATTATCCATTTATCTCATACTGAAGTGTAATCTTTGGTGCAAACAAAAAATTATTTTTTGGTATTATGTCTCTTCCACGTCGAGATCATTAGAAGTGGGAAAGGATAGTGGGAAATGAAATTAGAGAAATTCAGCCATGGAATTTTAAAGGAACCATTCCTGAATCGCCAGGAATGATTTCGGGAACCCACGAAGAACCAAATCCTGGATGGCCAGATGAGGATTCGAAGTCGTGTCCTACCAATTCCTATCCGTGTTAGCGCTCACCCTCCAAGCTGAATGTAATAATTTATCTTTATCGGAAAACTTTTCTTGTTATTGGTATTAAGCAGAATGACTAACCCCTCTTTAATGGGCAAAGAACAGCATTTACGACAACGTCAGCATTAGAAGAAGTAATAAGGCACACGTATGATAATTTTTAGAAGCAATCTTTACATAAATTGAAGTTTTGAAACTAATTGGATGATGCAGACATATCTATCTACATCTACATATATACTCTGCAATTCACAAAATTGTGGGTGGCAGAGGGTGCTCAGCACCAAAGCTAATCTCTTTATTGTGCATTCCAATCCCTAATGGTATGAGGGAAAAAAGAATTCATATAAGAATCAGTCCAGCACCTTATTTCTCTAATTTTATCTTTCTTGTCCTTCCAACTGAAATAGGTTGGTGGAAAAAGTATTTCCCTACACTCATGAGTGAAAGTTGGAGTACGCATGTTTACCAATAAGTTTAAACCAAACGTGTGTCGTCTACCTACCAGAGACTCCCAACCTAATCTACTAATCAGTTCTGTGACGCTTTCATAAGGACTGTAGCAAGCGGTAACGAATCGAGCGGCTCTTCTCTGTACTTTCTCTATACTTTCGATCAACCCCTTACGAAATGGGTCCCAAATGGCACAACAATAATCCAAATGTGGACGCACAAGAGATCTGTAAGCCATCTCCCTCGCCTGCTCACTACAATTCTTCAAGATTCGACCTATGAATCGCAGCCTAGAATTTGCTCTACCTACCAACGAATTAATGTGTATGTCCCATTTCATGTTCCTTTGTACTGTTACTCCCAAAAATATTTCATAGATTCGACCATATCAATAACTGTATTGTTTAACTCGTATTTCAGAACAATTGGATTCTTTTTGTTAGTTATGCTCATTGTCTTGCACTTTTTACGATTTAGAGTAAGTTGCCACTCAGCGCACCAAGCCAAAATAACATCCAGATCGCGCTGAATTTCTAAGCAATCGGCCAAATTTCTTACTTCCCTACAAATAACCGCATCACCAGCAAACAATCCAAAAAGGCTCCTCACCTTGTCTCCGAGATCGTTTATAAAAATTAAAAAAAGAAGTGGTCCTATTACACTTCCTTGAGGTACACCCGATGTAACATCTAGATTAGAAGAACTTTCTCCTTCAACGACAACATACTGCAACCGAACAGTTAGAAAATCCTTTATCCATTCACAAATCTGATCCGATATACCGTACGCTGGAAGCCTCGCTAAAAGGCGGTTGTGTGGCACAGAGTCAAAGGCCTTCTGGAAATCTAAAAAAATCGGAAATTCGGTAGCAAAAAGTCTTTGAGATCAGCGCACTCCTTGTTAATGTGTATCATGTGCATAAGATATAAAGCTCTTCTAAGCCTTGTTAAGTGATGTTTGATTCAGTGTATTCTTTACACAAAATCTTTATTATGGCCTCGCATTCGGAAGGATGCTGGATCGAATCCCCTTTTGGCTGGCTAGATTTGGGGTTTACATTGTTTCCACCAATCACTCCAGGGATATACCCTCAAAGGCCATGGCCGAATCCCTTGAGAAGATGTATCTGATCCATAAAAGCTCAACGCCAATGAAGGAAATTTATAATAAAACTAGCATTTGCCCGCTGCTTCACGCGCGCGTGCCTTGGCAGGTGTAGAAATTATTTACCGATTTTATTCTCTTATCAGACATTAACGCTTTGTTCGGTTATTGCTAGTTTCAGTTGCTCTAGCCAAAGCCTGAGAAACCTTTTCACGGTTCAAACGACATTCTTTCTTCTGTGCGCTTTCAGAAGCTATGGATTTAGCGTATTGAAACCGGTTATAGGTCAATCGCTTTTCTCGGTGCAGGTTACTTTCATTTGCTCTAGCTATTTCATCTCGTTCTCTTTGACGTTGCAGACGATTTTGTCGGTCTATTTCACTCTCATTTAGCCGATTTCGGCGACATCTTTTAGCTGCAGAAGTTGACCCCGACAGATTAGATCTCTTTCGCAAGGACATATCATAAACTTTTATACTTACCCAACTCACAGCACTAACAATTAAAACGTTTTCACAGCTGCAATTATCACTATGCGTGAACTTTGGCTGCGAGTATATAGATGAGCATAAACTTGGTTACAATATAGAATACCTGTGGTAGTAATAAATAATATTATTTCTGAAAGCAATATTTAACTCAGCTAAAACATAATATTTTTAAATGCTGATATGGAAGATTCCACGTTAACCGTGGTACCGAAAATTTAAATGGATATATAACAGTTGTAACGTTAAGAAAGCTGATATTATAATCATTATGTGTAATTTTTTTTGGCGATTTTATGTGTAAACTTTGCCTGGGATTATATAGCTAGGTATAAGCTTTGTTAGGGATGTATCTGTGGATATAATGAAAAATATTGTTTCCATGATACATAACTAAAAAAAAGTTTATTTTTAAATGTGGGTACCGAGGATTGCAACATAACCGCGGTGCCATAAATTTATGTAAATATAGCAGTAATCTACGACTTAGTCCTCTTGGAAGTGTGCTGAAATATAAAAATTCGTTACCAATAATCACAGCATCTCAATTTTTCTGATTTATTTATTTTTTGTTGTTTTTTATTTTTTGTTGTTTGGATATTGGTTTTATTTTATGTTGATACACCATCAATTATTCCTGCTTTAAAATAGAAATTTACGTGAATTGGAGCTATTCTTGATTTCAAATCGTCGTATCATTACTGTCATTATTTCAGTCAGATATAATTAATCCAAAAATGTCGAGATGGATCATGGTACAGTATATGTAGTAACGTGCATGTAACTGAAACAATTATTTCTGAGTGGCAACATTATGGCAAGTTGTGAATCGATTGAAATGCAACCTGGACAGTGATGACAGCTGATATGCTTTGTTATAGGCCAAAGGGACGATGCTTTTAGCTTTATAATTTACGCGGTGTAGCATGAAAAAATGAAAATTTTTTTATTTGAGTTTCTTTCAATATATTCGTATTTTCTATGTAATTATTTGAGTCGCATGTACCTGAATTTTCGGATGCCTAGTTATATTTGTACTTCCAAATATGTGCAATTCCGCACAAGTCATTATGAAAGAAGTATGTTTTATTACTTGCTGATATTTATAATAGCTGTTTTTCAGACATCGCTCTTCGAGAAAAAACTGAATTTCGTATTAAGTATTGGCTTATTGTGGCTGTATTGTACAGCGTTCACGTAGCAATTTTGTTCCAGAGACAAACTGTCTAACAGTCTACCAAAGACAATACATGTCTTCAATATTAGTAATTCAACAGACCTGTTACGATTCAAGTAAATGCTAATTATACTTGATTCACGTATTCTTTTTATTTTGAAGTACTGCGGTCCAGAAAAATGAATCGCAGAAGTAAAAAAAAAAAAAAGAAAAAAAAAAGGAAATCCTAAATTTTGTCAGGTCTCTTTATGAAAGGAGTGACCGTCTGAATGTGTATAATTATCTGTGGTCTACAGTTTCACATTTCTGAAGTTTTTTACTGACTTGCTTCTTCCCATGGTACATATTAGTCGTTAGCTACTTCTGCAGATGTTGATCAGCAACATTAGCTTTAAAAATTTGGAAACACCATGCAAATTGATGCGGTAGTTTTTGCGTTATTAGAGATCAAGCCTCACTACAAACGCAGCTTGCTTACAGATTTATAATAGTATAGATTACGCATCAATACGTACGTATATTATACCTGAAAATTTGCAGTCATTCTAAGTGCGAAATTGAGTCACCTTCTCGGAATGTGGTTTTGTGATTCATTTGACAGATACCTGTTGTTTAAAGTAGACATTGAAATTTTTTCTCATCAACCTAATTTTGCGTCTTACCAGGTACGGTGGTAATTACTTTGAACAGCATTAACTTTTTTCTGCCCGTTAATATAATAGTCATGAGATAAAACAAACCACTCTTAAATTTTATTTTTAAGTTGCTTTTCCAATTCAGTTAATTGTCCTAAATAGGGGCTTTTGCTATTACATAGTCAGAGACAGAGAGGAAAGATTCAAAATTAAGAAGGTAGATGCCGAATTTAAATGATTCGATAACAAGTAAATTTATATTACGATTGAGTATTATATGGCAAATCTCTGTGAATATCTAATACCAATTAATTTTAAACATTATATTTCCTTTCAACATTAACGTATATTCACAGAAAAAAAAGATTGTCTCTAACGTCCTTCTTACGTTCCTAGTCTAACCATAAACAAATCTGGGAACCGGCAATACGTCAAAAACGCTATTTATTTGCTTATTTTCTACGTAATTAACGAAAGATTGTGTTCAATTTTTTCTTTGCGGGAAAGATTTGTCTAACTTTCGAATTTTCTTTAGTGTCTGAAGGAGGTATCAATTTTTCGTATGAATTCTTTTGAAATATTTGTAAACAAACACGGTTTAGCAACTGATGACTTATCTACGCAACTATAGGCCTACACTAAATGCAAATAATGTAGAGGTTCTAATCCTTTTGGTAAATTTACTTTCACGAGCCAAATAAACTTTATTTCCCAAGACATATCAAGCAAACACAGTTATTTATTAAGAGTATTTAGAAAGTGGTTTTCATTGCACACTTACCATGGCCACTGTAACAGCTCCATCGACCTCAACTGCAAGTCATCCCACGCAGTATACTGAGGTAGACAACCGACTTTCCTCGATTCGATAGCCATCATTCATATCAAGGCTAGAAGTGCAGTGAAAGGATTCTGCCGTCACAAATTTTCTGGCACGGCTGGATGCTCTTTATACGTCATTCATCAATTATTTCATTCCTAAACAAATTAAGACGGTGGTAGTTAATGCACACTGAGCGAAGGTTCTCTGAGTGTGTCTTCAACTTATTTCTATCCTTACTGTCATGTTTTTGATATTTTAAGGTACATAGTCCTTATTTAGAATTAAGACCAATATTGTGAACACATTTGCGCAAATATCGAATAATAAATTGCAATATTAACTCTGAAAACCTTAGTAAAAGATGTCACCGGAGGCGTGAAGCAGTATCTTCAGTGGTCGGAAAGAATGTGGAAGAAACTGGTGTTGATGGAAGCCATGAATATGGAATTGGAATGATAATGTTACAAAGAAGAGGTTTTTAGAAAGGGAAACCTAAAAGAAAATTGAATCTATCAGAGTGGTAGAGTTCGTTAATGTTCATATCTATATATATAAAGATGAATGTATCTATGTTTGTTTGTTGGTTTGTTTGCTTGTTTGTTTGTTTGTTTGTTTGTTCTTCATACAAATCCACAGTTTTCATCCGATCTCCATGAAACTTTGCACACTTATCCTTTGAACAAAGAGAAAAATACTGTCTACATTTGGTTGAAAAATTATCTGTATAAATAACACATGTTGTCTCATAATTTCGAAATACTACTGGACGGCGATTCACAGACACGTTGGATATGGACGTCTCTGTACTGTTTACCCGTGTAGCGGTCAGGCAGCTCAGTGGTTAAAGCGCTTGCTTACAAATGTCGTGGTCTCCGGTTCAAACCTCCGTGGAGGCTAAGATTTTTAAAAATTGTTTTTGATCGTAAGAACCACGCCTGAGCCGTAGGTTATTCGGTTTGAATGTTAAACTGTAGATATTACAATGTTAGGGGTGCAATGCGAGGCAAATCGTAGGTAGTCTTGCAATGCTGTAGGTGTACACATTTTTACTTTATAATGATCCCTCAGGTGTTGTTCACAGTTAGAGTGTGAGTGTGTGTGTCTGTGTGTGTGTGTGAGAACCGCAGTAATCTTTATATATAAAGATGAATGTTTGTTTGTTAGTTTGTTAGTTTGTTTGTTCTTCATACAAATCCACAGTTTTCATCCGATCTCAATGAAACTTTTCACACTTATCCTTTGAAACAAGGAGAAAATACTGTCTACATTTGGTTGAAAAATTATATGTATAAATAACACATGTTGTCTCATAACTTCGAAATACGGCGATAGACAGACACGTTGGATATGGTCGCCTCCGTACGGTGTTTCCGTGTAGTGGACTGGCTGCCGGCCCTGGTAGCGTAGCGGCTAGCGAGCTTGCCTCGCGTTGCCAGGGTCGCCGGTTCGAATTCGGCCGAGGGCATGGGTGTTGTATCCGTCCTGTGTTGTCCGCAATGAGAAAACGATAATATAGTACAGACAAAATTCGAATAAACCACGATAAACTTACAGATGGCTGAGATGGAAAAAAAAGTGGTTAAAGTTCTTGCTTACGAACGTCGTGGTCTCCGGTTCAAATCTCCGTGTAGGCTAAGATTATTAAAAATTGTTTTTGATCGTAAGAGTCAGGCCTGGGCCGTAGGTTATTCGGATTGAATGTTAAACTGTAGATATTAGAAAGTTAGGGGTGTAATGCGAGGAAAACCGTAGGTAGTCTTGCAATGTTCTAGGTGTACATTTTTTTACGTTATAATGATCCCTCAGGTGTTGTTCGCAGTCAGTGTGTGAGTGTGAACCACAGTAATATTATTATAAATACGGAAGTAAGTCTCCGTCTTTTTGTTACGTTTTGACAACTAAATGGCTATATCGTTGTGATGCAATTTTATAAGGAAATCTGTATGAAGGGCACAGGATATTTTTTCAGGTATGACTAACAGTTGTAGTCAAGAAATTTTGAGACCTTATCGAATGGTGACAGAAATATGTTGGAAATTGATTCTCTTCATGAGACAGGTTCGACGGTACAATGATATAGTGATAGCTTTCGTGTCATATTATTCCTACTCGATATTGTTTGGGACCAATCCTTCGTTAGCAACCTTCTATATTTAATTCTGGCAAAAAAATTTATTAATCCACGCTTACGAAGTCGCGGGTACGGGCTAGTAGTATTATAAATACTGAAGTAAGTCTGTCTTTTTGTTTCGTTTTGACGACTAAATGGCTATATTGTTATTGATGGAATTTGATCAGAAAATCTGTATGAAGGGCACAGGATATTTTTCCAGTATGATTAACAGTTGTAGTCACGAAATTTTGAGACCTTATCGAATGGTGACAGAAATATGTTGGCAACTGATTCTCTTCAAGAGACAGGTTCGACGGTAGAATGATATAGGGATAGCTTTCCTGTCATATTATTCCGACTAGATATTGTTTGGCACCAATCCCTAGTTACCAACAACTTTCTATATTTAATTCTGGCAAAAAAAAAAAAAAAAAAAAAAAAAAAAACTCTTAATCCACGCGTACGAAGTCGTGTGTACGAGCTAGTAAGAAATAAAAATAGCATGAGGGCAAAGAAAAATGTTTATTTGTTTGTTTGGATGTCAGTAGAATATTACTCATTGTGAAATGCAGTAAAGATAAGTACAAATTTTTAATCTTAATAGAGTTGTAAGACTGTAATTGTAATATTAATATGTAAAGGGATGCCTCGAGAATCATTTAAGAGACGTATACTAGACAGATAATTAACAACATTGAGATTACGATTTCAGGTGTTAAATCGTTGGTCATACACCGAATATTGGAAGCAATATAGAAAGAATTAAAGTAACTGGTTAGTATCTGGAAAGTGGAAGAAGGAAATAGCTAAGATAAAATCAAAGTTGATTACGTGAGCGTGTTCATGGACAGCACTCGCATGTACCAAATTCGTTATCACTGTGTGGTGTAGGGGTAAAAAGACAACACAAGTTGTGGAGAGTCCGTAAACTACTTAGCTTGGTCTAGGGGGGGAGGGGTTGGCTGGAAAGGTACGCTGGGCTACACTAGGTAACGCTGGGTGGGTGGAAAGGGGGGGAGGGGGAGTGTTTCCGGGCCAAACCACGTAGTTTTTCATTCATATTATTTGTCTCAGTTTAAATAAGGTACAGAACACTCGGCACTATGTGAATATTTATTTCAATTTAATTATCTCCGTATGTAATTTACGATTGTTTGACAAGAGGAAAGGGCACAAAATGCCTTCTGGAATCAATAAGGAAAAAGGCTACGTGCCACGAGGGTGAAGTGGGGGGGGGGGGGAGAGGTAGACGCAAAAGCCACGTCAGGCTACGTGAGTGGTGAGGGGTGTTGACGGGAGGAAAAAATAGAGCCACGTAGTTTATGGACACTCCCTAGTGAGCGGTAATCATTTATTCATTCAAACACACACAATCAGGAAAGACAGGTTTTAAAAATATCGCCCCTACTGCACTGAAAATGTTTTTCGGCCATGGCGTTGTGAAGGAAGCATGCTGATATTAGCCTGGAGTGATTTCGTACAACAATGGGAAACCGTTATGCGGGGAAGCGAGTCCGAATTCACTAATGCACCAGATTTCGTACGAAAACAGGATTATTTGACTGGCAGAAGAGCCCGTTGTTGCTACTATAAAATAGCCGCGTGAAGACAATATAGCATTCAAATAAACATTTAAAATAAACATTTAAAATAAACCAAAGATAGTTCTATAATTCAATACAATTTATGAGAAATAGTGAAACAAGCTGACGTAAAATGTATTTACTCAGGAATTAATCTAGTCATGGAAAAAATATTCTTGATACTCAATGATGATATCATTACAGTGGTGGCTGACATCAGATTTAAATTTTAAGTGTTTTAAAAGAATTATAACCGGTTTTTAATAAACACAGATGGGTTTCACGCCGTTGCGTATTGAAAAATAGTTGTCGAGCATCCGGCAGCATCGAAACTTGTCACTCCCGGGACGTTTCGGGGTTTTAATTCTCTGCCTTCATTTCCTACAAAATGAAGTTGGCTGAAAATGAAGGCAGTAAGAGTGCAACATTTCGACGCGACTAAGAGCTCGAGAATTATTTATCCACGTTTTCCTATGACTTATCTTTACAGGTTTTTATAATTAAGATTAATATACTAAGTAAACTGGTTTAATATTGTTACAGTGCACAATTAACAAAATTAATAATCTATTCCATAAAAAGAGATGAATTGCAAAAGGATATTCCAATAAAAAGTTTTTTACTTCCTGATACGATAAGAGTTCAGTAACGTAGTGCTAACTAAAGTAGAATATTTTAAGACGGAAAAATGCACTGGTAAATTTAAACGGTCGCAGCGAATCTTTCTTGGAATGATAAAAGACATAATGTGCAAGCTACAAATTTGTCTTAAACCACAAACCATCTGCATAAAGTATTAATAAAAACTGATTACTCCCATATACCTTCACGAAAGTGTGAATTAACCTTCGCTGACTGACTTTCGGACACAATAGCTCTTAGTGGTAGGAAGAAATTGAGTTTTTAAATGTTAAGAAGATTAAAGTATTGTCGATAACCTTTTATAGTAAACAAATAAATTTCATGTAATCGAACCTTCCGTGGTGGGTGAGCTGTAACGCTTTGGCCTCTTTTTCGGGCGAACGCTGGTTCGAATTCCCTTCCGGCGATCTAGATTTCCAAAATTGCTCCTGGCGAATGCTACGATGGTACCGTTAAAAAGGGAACATCCGAATTAATGTCCGTTCCTTAGCCCAATCCTTTCCCGCTTTTAATAACCTCGATGATGACTAGATGTAAAACCCTAAGGCAAAAAGTCTTCATTTGATCTCAGTTCCATAGTGGTAAAGTTTCTGGGGTAAGGAACGATGACCTATAACGTTTAGCGGAAAAAGAAATGGTACAGGTCGCTGTCAGAAAGTGGCGCTAACGTGTCTTTAAAAGAAGGTTACCTCTTTTCAACGGGAGTTACGTATCTCCATGAAGTTCCCCGTTGTTTGTTAATGGAATTCAAGGATTGTTGAGTGAAGAGAAATCCGGTTGGCATGACCTGAAATATGGGAAACCCCGTCTCCCAGCGAGGTCACCCACACCTCTTGTTAATGACCTGACGCCTACTACTGTACCACTCAAGCCTGCCTGGTATCTCAACATTGGCCTTGGCTTTCAAACATACGATCGCTAATAGAAAAATCGTGAACGGGTGGGTAGTACTTCAAGGCGGGAAGTTGCTTTGTTAAAGGTAGCACTCTGAACATGCAATAACACTCATTTTCGGCTCTAAAAGATAAAATGGTCACATTTGCTTATTGCAGTTATACGATGAGGGGTTCATAGTGTAAATAAGAAGCAACTATAGAAGGCGTCCCTAAACTTTTTACCCCGTCAACCCCTTCATAGGATATTTACCTTCTTATTGATCCCCAGATTAAAACTTTTAACAGGAGAGCAAAAGGTAGAAGTGTGCGGAAAATATATACCTCTTTGTAGCGAATCAAGTTGATTTCTGGGATGGTTTCTGATTATGGCTGAGGCTTTGACCAACTACTTTACCTCAAAGTCAAAGCAACAGTAAATGGAATGGAAGAATGCTGTTTCTACCCTTCCTATATAGGCCAAGGATATTCCTTCTGCCATATTTTTCTTTGGATACTGAGAATTTACAGCTTTTACATTATCTAAAAAAGTGATAAACCATCAAGGGAGCATATTATATTATATTGTGAAGTAGAGGTGTTTAGCTATAAAGAAACTGTCAAGGTAAGATGCTGCTTCGTCTGAACAGTCACAAGTAGGTTATTACCGCACGTATATTTATTTGGTTGGTACAGCAGCCAATCTATTTAGCGCTATCACTATTAACAACTTTTTCCAAAACTGGGCACTGGGCCGAGAGCGCCACCGATGGAAGACTTACACTAATATATTCATAGCTTTGTAAAAGCAATCGTTATCATTACTTGTACAAGTTTTAACCTGAAAATATGTCGGAAAGCCACCACAGTTACCAATTTTGATGTCTCACCTTCAGATGATAACGACCCGCCAGTGTGACTTGGATCGTCCCCAATCTCTCATAAATTATACAATTCGCAATTTCTAATAACCTTCACAAATCTATAATGCTTGTTTCTGCCTGCGAATTTGCCGTAATGCCAGCAGAATGAAAAAACCACATCTTTCTATATTCCACAAGCATTGTTGTTTCTGCGCCATGTATGTCATAACAGTAAGAGTATACCTTACTTCGGCGCTGATCAATTTGCCTGCTGAGACGTGTCAGAAAAATACAGGAATGAGTGACTGGCTCAGAAGGGCGAAGCAGGAATGGTTGATGCTTGCCTTCCATATTACTTTTTCTACGGCTCCAGGCCGCATTTCATATTAAATACAATTGTTAAATGGCGTTAACAAACATTTTAGCTGCATCAACAAAACTTTGTACATTAATTAAACAAAATAGTAATAACGGCACACGCTATGGCACCTGCGATTTTGTTTCTGTATTCTGGTAACATTTATAAAGATTTGTAACTAGTCACTGCAATGAATTTTATCAATTTCCTTAACAGTAGCGTAAACAATCAATGATTTAACCAAAACTAAAAAAAAAAAGATTGTATCTAGCGTTAGTTTCAAGTCAATTGATTTATTTTATTTTCGTTGGAAAAATCTCAGAGAGAAGTATGTCATTGATTAGACCACAACATTTGTTTTAACTCATGTGTATTATTCTCAGGCCACGCCATTGTGGATGGTCCTCCTATGAAATAGTAGTAATGAGAAAAGGGGGGCTACAACAAGCATAGATTCAAGTTTAGCAAAATTCGGATTTGTAAACTATATACAAGCTGACACGTAGATCAGCCTGAAAGTACATTGCTATTGGGCTGGCACGCAATATATCTCGTCAGTCTATTTCAAACCTTGTAATAGCACTCTCATGACTCTCTTCGACACTAGATTCGTGGATAATATTTTAACCATTGAAAAGCCAATTCTTAGACTGCTTTGTAGGCACGGGATGTGCGTTAGAAGTTTCATTTGAAGCAGTGGTTTGATACAGTACTTTCAAACCACTAGTCTGATAATATACTATTTTTATTTACATTTTTTCCTTAAGGAGAACGTTGCTCTGTATAAACATTTATTTTGCTCCATATAAGATTCCTTGGTTTTAGACTTGTTTGATGCATATGAAACGCTGAGTGGAAGGTTGTGTTACGTCTAAGGATCCTATACTTCAAACCTTTCGGTTACGTAAGTCCGGTGTTGTAAATGGTAATGAGTCGGTTGTTAATCTCATATTTTTTTACCCAAGTATCAGTTTTTAGTATATGGGTGGTTCTACTGTCAGACTGTGTAAGGTGACAAAGTCCCTTACACTTTAATTTTTGTGAATAATTTTTGTGAATAATTTTTGTTAAAAGTTAATTAAATATTAGTCTTGCTTGTGTTGTGTATATAAATGTGTTAAATTGTTATGAAAAATGATAAAGATAAACGTATATTAAAGTGCCAGAATATCTATGGACAATGGTTATCTATTATAATGTATATCTTTGGACGAGAAGACAAAGAAAATATGGCGAGGGTATGGATGAGAATATAAAATATATCTGACAAGTCGTTGAATAAAGGAATGTAAGAAGTGTGTTTTGACCCTTGTGAATATAAATAAAAAGTGTTTTCGAGTGTTACTTCAAAGAATTCGTTGTCTAGATAAGATATTTATTATTTATTTGTTTCTGAACTGTGAATGGAAATAATCTGTCGGCTTCTGCAGCTTAGATTACGGCTTGAAGACGGGCAGATTACATATACCTAAACCTAAATTAAGGAAGAGGAGATCTTACAACTGGAGAACGATAATCTGATTTCTTTCCCCACTATCGCTGCTAGATGTTCCTGTAGGTCAATGTGTCGTCCTATGTTGACTCACAAGAATTCTGAAAAGAAAAAGCGCTTAGATTTACTCTGACAGAAAGTAAAATTTAGCAAGTCATTTCCCTGATCCTATTCTACTTTTGAGGGGTTGTGGCATATTCTGTGCTGCTTGTATTAGTGATTCATTCTTTCAAAATCTCTAGAGAAAACTTGTTCCAGCTTTCCAAGAACCTTTCTCTTACTGACTCCCCTAGAGAGAGTTCCCATGAATGTCACTATGGAGTAGTAGATCAGATATTGATCCGTAGGTCAGACCATGTTGAATGTTAAGACTTTTTTTCTCTGATTCTGTGGAATAACTACTTTTTTTTAGCATATTGTATTTCGTTGACGTCGAGATAAGTAGGCTCGGTAGAAGACTGGAGACATCAAACCGAGAAGGAACTTGACCACGTCCTTTATCAGCTACCATATCAGTACTAACCTCGAGTGACTTCGGGAAACCATATTGGATAACCGAAATCTGTATAGCCGTTCTCGTTAATACTAGAGCTTTAACCACTTATCTTCTAGACTCGGTCTGGAATGACCCCGATGTAGCGTTCTCTCGGCATGTTGTAGTTTCATCGGTTGTGGGCAGTAAATGACTAACTTTAGTTCGAACGTGTAATGGTTTGTAAAGTACAAAGTGTCAGAGTAGATAATTCGAAGCTTAAGCAGTGCGGCAAGAAATCAGAAGATAGCTCTCAGTGACACGAAAAATGCAACCCGAATTTTAGAGGCTTACGACGAGTTACTGAGATATAATTATGAATTTATGGCCCCCAATAAATAGCTTAACCGTAGCTAGAAGTTTCAGTACGCAGATTGAAATAATGAATTAGTTTATTGCGCACAAATCAACAAAGTGAAATGTCGCTACGAATATGAGCAACCTTAACAAGCTTTTCGTCGTATTTTAGTGTGTGCGACAAACGGCAAAAGGATTACAGCCAATTACAAATTCTTTATAGCTGTATTATCAACATCTTTTTGTTTTATGTGGAGACTATCAGCAGACGACAATTTCGTGAGCTATGAAAGGATAGGCTGACAGACTTTAACAGCTCCGCTGCAAAAGGTAATGGAGATTTCTTAAAAGAAGAAGAAATTCGAGAGTAGCACTCTTAACTGTGGCGTCTTCATTGTGAACTTCTCCTATGCATCATCACTCCTTATGGATGGTATGAAACCCGGGTGATATACGTGGGCACGGACAGCTGATCAACGAATCTTTGCAGGACACTTTGAAGTCGCTATCCGCTGTGGAGGGGAGACACCGGTAAAAGTACTATCGTGATGGAAAATCTTTGCAATCAGTTCAGCCCTGTAATGTACCTTGATATATCTCAATTACTTTGACTTTATTAAAGTCCAAAATATTTAGTTAATTGTTAATGTTTTCAAATTCATCATATTCGAGTTGTAAGAAAGTAAAAAAAAAAAAATGGTTGTAAACCGAGATTAATTCTGCCTACTAAGTCCAGAAATTTGTCATGTGAATTTTGATTAAAATAATATTTTTTTTAAGCCCGTCAACAATGAGAGGTAGAAGAGAGTGTTCTGGTAAGTAATTTCTTCGCAGTTTCTTAATATAATCGTTATAAAATAATGCTAAATGCAATTCCTCGTGACTTAGCAAAAAGTTTCACTCATCACTCTGGTCCAAGTTCTTTTCAGCCTAAGCACAAACTCCACCAATATTGCCACTAGAAAATCACATGCGCATTAATAGGTACGTTTGCCGATACATCGCGATATACTCTTGATCCAAAAACTTCGCTAGTTCTTACATCATTCAGATCCATACAAGTATTACAGCATTTGAACGGCTAACACATTTGGAACTACTTACATGTCGCTGAAGTAATGATCTCCGTAATATGGCGTCAGTGAAAGCAGGAAAATATATATATATATTTTTTTGTAACTGCTTTACGTCTCTTTTTAACATCGAGGTCTTTAGATACGGGAAAGGATGGGGGGAAAGGATGGGGGCAAGGAATGGGAAGGAATTCGGCCATGGCCTTTTGAAGGAAGCATCCCGGCATTTGCCTGGAGTGATATGGGGAAACCTTGGAAAACCCAAATCTGGATGCCCGGACGGGGATTCGAACCGCCGTCCTCCTGAATGCGAGGCGAGAACGCTAACCGTTACACCGCCCCTCTCGGTAGCAGGAAAATAAAATTGAATTTTAACAACTTACGTTAGGCCGCGCAAAAAATGTGGAACCACGTTTATTCAAACGATGTAATGATTTCAATAACATGGCGATCATTAAAAAAATTATTTAAAAGAAACCATATACGAGTATAACTCCTTCCGTCTGCTGTAACGAGTAACGCTACGTTCTGGGGATATAACGAAAACATCTAAATCGAACGAATATAAATAAACAAACGAAATATACACAATTCTTTCAGTGTACTAGCAATCATTTCTTCATTGTTGCTTAAATAACGCTCGATTTGGTCGAAACATCTGTATTCGTTGTTAGTTCGGCAATGAAGGCCAGGAGCATGGCGTCAGTGATATGGACACGAAAAATCAATGACCAAGCTCAGCCTTCTATTAGTATTTATAATGACTTATAATTTTATTATAATTTGCATTATAATTATTTTAATTATTTTGTGAATTTTAATTACTCCTCTTGAGTTATGATACTTTGAACATTAGACCTTCTAACCGGGAGAAGTAATAGGAATACCAAAGCACGTTTCCCTTTTATATAGCTATACGCGACACTTAAAACGCAATTACCATCTAACATGCACCGCCACAAGAATAGTTTGTTCGCAACATTACCAATGTGGCCCTGTGTGTTAAAACTGCTTCCCGGCCAACTAGATTGCGGTTTCTAGGTGGTTTGTTGCAAACTCCTAGGTTTGCACGTTACGCTTCAAATACTGTACAAACAAACTGATATTTATAATATTATACTGTTCACAAACAGTTGTAGAATTGTAAAAGGCTTATAATCCCGATCGTGCACCGATGGATATTGGCAGAAAGATTAAAAGTTGTACAGAACATGGAATGAGAGAGATAATCAAGACCATAAGCTGACACTTTATTTCAGGAGAGAGTGACTGGAGTAAATTGCCGAGTGAAATAAAGCAATTTTAGGTTAGAATTCATAAAGGGCAAAAGTAGGTAGTTGGTAAAAAAAAAATCATTTTATGGGAACGTGTTAGTGTAAGTACATTACCACAGGAACATGTGTGTTAAATCGCAATTGAGATTAAATTAAATGAAGATTACCTTAGGCCTGATGGGCGACCTATTCCTTTTTTTGTTTCTTGCCAGTGATACTGCCTCGGACGGCTTCAATGGGTGGATCTAGGGGGGCACGAGGCCTGTCCGGCCAGTCATCGGGGGCCCCTTCCGGCTGGGAGCCCGTGGCATTTTACCCGTCCTGCCACCCTAGTGTTACGCCACTGTGTCGGGCATTGTCCGCATAAGGAATCATTTCACTGTTTTATGAAAGTAAAGACATTATGGGGTATGATACTTATTTTCTGGTTTTTATTTCCAACACAGCATTCTGATTGTAGTAGGAACGGCCAGGACAGTACTCCACTCGATATTTAGTTGGGAACCTGGCCATTTGATGAAGTGCACTCCTAAAGTCCTCGAGGAGCTGTTGCGGTGGTTCACCTTGGAAGATCAGGTCGAGCTTCTTCCGGAGCGGGATGTTCTCGTCAGCTATTCAGAGGTCACTTTGTCGGAAGACATTGGATACGATCGCTGTTTCCTTGTAGTCACTTGATGTTATGTTGAACCTGGGAAAAATTTTCTTAGAAATGGAGAGTCATACAAGGATTACTGTTTCGTAAAATTAGTGACAGTTAAGTTGACTAGGAGACAGAACATATTTATGCTTTCAGACTAAAATGACAAGTCGTATTAAATTCTGAACATAATTTTCAGTACTTGATTTTACCTTCAACTCCAGGAGAAATTGTGAGTTCTTATGTACCGAAAATTAAAAAAAGAAGTATTCTATCTTAGACCACTTTATATGTCTCAAATCAGATCAGAACCCCTTATCAATTTGAATATAAAAAACTGTAGCGGGAAAATAGTCTTTAGGCCTCTATTGCAGATATTATGGGAAAAAATAAGTTTGGATATTGTTAATAAGGTAGCAACAGTTTTTGTAACTTTTCCTATTTTTTCCGTTTCGTTTGACGCGATTCATGCAGTAACTCCTAACTTGATTTTTATCGGATTTCAATCAATGTACGACCCATGAGCCAAGGAATAAAATAAGATATGTTTCATTTCGATGTACTGTCGGGAAAATTGTGAACAAGAATAACAGATAAAAATAAATTACTTCTCGTAGTCGAAATATCTGTTAAGCCTATATATATAAAAGTTAGTAGTGCCACTCTTATCACACTTCCTGGTAAAATCCTGATTGGTGGAGATATGAATACAAAGCACCAGGATTGGCATAGCAGAACTGCCAATCCGGCTGGTAACCTCTTAAGACGCCTGGCCCACTGCCACAACCTATGTGTATGGGCACCTGAAGAACCAACGCATCATCCTGCAAATGGAAACCGGCCTGATGTTCTTGATATTGTTATAACAAAGGGAATCACAGGTTTTGTTTCGGCAACAACCCTTAACAGACTATCTTCGGACCACTCTCCTGTGCTACTTGAGGTCGACGTTGGGGAGTGGCAGCCAAACAATCAACCAATTCCTGATTACAAGCGGACCGACTGGGACCGGTTTAGGGAAGTCGTAGCGACTAAACTGGAAAGCGGTACAGTGGAAGGAAATGTTGAGGAGGCTCTGAGATTCTTCACCAACACCGTAAATGAAGCTACAAAAGTCACCACACCACTGGTTCATACACCCATAGATCGTTCCTGCCAGCTTCCACCGCACCTCATTGCGCAGATCAGAAACAAAAATCGGATCGCCAAGGAGTGGAAACTAACGAGGAACCGTGCCACTCGCCGCCTCCTCAATCAACTGCAGCGAGAGCTGAAGGCAGCGTTGGTAGAACACAGAAATCGTGAGTGGTCCGCACGTGTTGCAATGCTGCGACCAAACGATGGCAGCATGTGGAACGAAACTAGGCGACTCACCCGCCGGAGGAAGCCGATACCACCACTCCACGGCGAACGTGGTCTTGTATTTCTACCGGAAGACAAGGCTAACGCGCTCGCTGACAGTTTTGAGAAAAATTTCCAGCCCGTCGATGACGACGTTGACGACCGCCACATTGTAGCAGTACGTCGCCGACTGCGACGGTACATGTCAGCCAATGATGACCATGACATCATTGCGATTGAGCCGCAGGAGGTAGCTAGCTACATCGCCGGGTTGAATCCGCGAAAGGCACCTGGGCATGACCAAGTGGACAATCGAGCACTCAGAAATCTACCACCAGAAGCCATCAACTACTTGACACGGCTCTTCAATACCATCCTGCGAAATCAGACTTTCCCGAGAGCATGGAAGCATGCCATCGTGGTCGGTATTCATAAGGCTGGGAAAGATCCAATCTTTCCCCAGCATTACCGGCCAATCAGCCTGCTACCCGCACTCAGCAAAGTGTTCGAGCGAATTCTGCTGAAGCGTATTGACACCTACATCCAGGCCGCAGGCGTCATACCCGATCATCAATTTGGGTTCCGTAGAGGGCACTCCACAACGCAGCAGTTGATGCGTGTTATAGAGGTAGCCACAAGGGCCTTCAACGAGAGAAGCTATTGTGGTTTGGTGTTGCTCGATGTCGCCCGTGCATTCGACTCAGTGTGGCATACGGGTCTGCTCTGCAAGTTGTACGAATGGGGCTTGCCTGGACCCTACGTGAAATTGATCCGCAGCTATCTGTCAAAGCGCACATTCTGCGTCAGGGTTGGTGATGCCATGTCAACACGACGGCGCATTCGTGCAGGTGTACCACAGGGTTCAGTGCTCGGACCAGTTCTTTATAACCTGTACACAGCCGACATTCCAGCACCTGTGAATGTGAAAACAGCCACGTACGCCGACGATACGGCATTCTTTACATCCATCCGTAGCAGAGCCATCGCCACGAGACGATTGCAGGAAGCTCTGCAGCAGACGATAGCCTGGGCCAGAAGGTGGCGGATAAGTATAAAACCTGTCAAAACGCAAGCGATTATGCTGACGCGACGCCTAGGACGCCGTAGTGAGCAACTACCTCACCCGCAACTTCAGCTCAGAGGTAAAACCATTCCCTGGGCACCAACTGCTCGTTACCTTGGTGTAACACTTGACTGTAAGCTGACATGGCGAGCTCACATCAAGGACATCAGGCAAAGGTTAAGTGCTCGGCTCCATTCTCTTTACCCAATACTTAACCGGGAAAGTTCGTTGGTACCACACCTAGGAGTTGCCATTTATTGCTCCTTGATTAGGCCGGTAATTGAATATGCTTGCCCCGTCTGGGGGTACGCTGCTAATTGCCACCTGAGAAAGTTGCAGGTGCTGCAAAACAGAACACTGAAGCGGGCACTACATCTGCCCAACCGTTTCCCCACTGTCGCAGTCCACGAGGCGTCGGGAACAGAGAAGCTCATTGACAGGTTCCGGCAACATGCCTATAAATTCTACAGAGCAGCACATCACTCTGCCAATCCACTGGTCAGTTGTCTCGGCGAATATGAAACTGCCGCTGACAAACATAGCAGGCCATTGGTGCTGACGGAGCGCTAAGGACCAACTAATAATACGCCACCAAGACGACCAATCAGAAGTGAAGAGAAGACCACTCAAGAGAAGACTGAGGGAGGAAATGTCTCAGGACAACAACCCCCAACCGACCAGCTTTAATGCTGAGACTGGCAAAGATGTGTATTTGTCAAATTGGCATACCGAAAGTTAAGCAGTGTAATTTTGAGTTGCTACTTGCCATTCGAGAGGCCCGGTGTTAAGCTCGGTTCGGCGATCCTGACTGTTTTCCGTGATTTTCCTCAGTCACTCTAGGCTAATACTGGGATTGTTCCCTACACGGCACGGCCGACATCCATCCATCCCCTCCCCCCCTTCCACCCATTTAGGCTAGTCGGCTGTAAAGGGTCCTCGGGACCATCCAGTAGCCCGCCTCCCAGGCTTTACATAGGAGGAATAAAAAAAAAAGCTTAAGAGTCGCTTTGGGATAAACTTAATTTAAATTATTTTTTGGGTTGTTAATAATGAGTTATTAATTATCTTGTACTACTTATATAAACCACGATTAGTCTCTTAATAAATTAATGACAGAAGAGAGTAGGATTATTACATCGAATAATAAACAAAACACCGCGACACCTACAATTGACATTAATTTCAATTATTCAAACAGTAAATCTTCATCAGTTTAATTTTAAGATCTACAAACAATTATTTGAAAATATCTCTTAACAGATCTCAGCAAGTATTCAGAAATTCTTTTATATCATTTAAATGCCAGTAATGTTTTCAGGGCAGATTTGTTTATGCTGTTCAGCATGTGTCCTATTGCAGCCTGTTTATGGTTGAGTGGATGGTTTGATGAGGAGTGTATTATTTGGTCTGTTGCTGTGGGTTTTCTGTACATCATACATACAGGGTGTCCAGAAAAGGACTCCCCGATTTCAAAATTAAATATCTCGAAAACAAAGATCGATAGAGGAATGCAGTAAATGGTATGTTTATCGTGACAGCTGTAAGAAGTGTATACAGCAGTTTGAAATAATAGTTACAAAAGCTGCTAACAGATGGCGCTGTAATCGCCATACGTAATGCCTAAATAGTGATCCGAAGCTCAGGGCGATCAGTTCCACCATTCTGTAGTGCCAATGGTGAACATTTTGAAAACATTGTGATGTGATTGTATACAAAGATTGTTTTCATACGATTATTTCGCTTATGTATGCTGATATGAGCTGTACAGCGCCATCTGTTAGCAGCTTTTGTAACTATTATTTCACACTGCTGTATACACTTCTTACAGCTGTCACAATAAACATACCGTTTACTGCATTCCTCTATCGATATTTGTTTTCGAGATATTTAATTTTGAAATCAGGGAGTCCTTTTCTGGACAACCTGTATATAAAATTGAATTCCGCTTTTAGGACATACAAGTTTTTTCCTATAACACCGCCAATGTCAAGCTTAATAGGTCATACAAAATATCAATTGTAGCGCAGAATAATAAAGCGATTAATCGCCACAGCTTATTAGAAAGTCTTCATATATTTCGTTTGGTACCGTAACTGAAATCCATAATCCTTGCAATCATCTGAGATATTGTTTTACTAATTCCTTCCCGAGATGGCCGCCGTCTGTAGCTAGCGAATGTTGAATGCGCGGTTTGTGTTCCGTAAAGTAATATGTCGTTAAGCCCACACTTTAACAAGGTGTAATGTTTGTCAGCCGTAACGGTACGAACTCTGGTACGGCTATTTCTACAATACAGTCTGACACAGCTGTACAACAGAAACGCATTTTAGCTGCCTGCGCCTCTCCAGGACCTAATACAGTTCAATTATAATTATATATATGTTGCGTGAAAAAAAATGAAGCAGTGAAGATAAGGCAGAATCGTTTAATAGAATGAATGACATCTCATCGATGAATGTTGGTTCTGCACTACATGGGATGTCCATTGTCGGCGAGTATAGTGACCACCTAGGGAGAAGTCTCATTCTTCCAAGGTTTTGAAGAGGCGCAGTAGTGTTACTCCTTACGTCATGGTGTCGAGGGCCATAGCGTGTTACTTCAGGTCACGGGTGGTAGTGACTGAAGAAACCTTGACGGCACAACGATACGTCACGAATGTCCTGCGTCCTCATATGTAACATGCGACAATATGGTGCCATTTTTCAACACGACAGTCTTCGACCACACACGTCAGTTGTCTCTAGGAACGGTGTGGTGTTGAGGTACTGCCCTTTGTAAACTTTACTCGATTTTATAACCATTGAAATGGTACTCTCTCAACCCGCGATGTTTCATTTAATTACCACCCCCCTCCCCTCCTCCCCTTCTGGGTGCTTCACTTTTTTTTGTCACGCAGCATAGGTAGGAAAGGAACTGGTCGTTGTACCTCTTATACCAGGCTTAGTTCATTCAGAAGAGTTCAACCAACATTCGAGTTGAGACCACGATTAGCTTAATATTTCATATGGCCTTTGGGTTATATCCTATGCAGTAAAGAATGGAAGGCAACCAAACTGAAGCTTCTAACCCTTTCTCAAACACAAAACTGCTGTACATTCTGGCACTGCATCCTAGAAGACATATACCTTGTCGTCGATTTAATTCTTTTCTGGCTAACGTTCTAGGTCAAGATTTAAATCCTTCTGTCCCAAGTCGTGCATAATCCACTGATAGCAGGAGTGATGTCATTTTTACTCACACTCGCTATGCAGTTGATACGTTAGGACATCAAATATGTCTAAAGAAATCTAAGTGATTACTACAACGATATGTAACAAAGTCATCGTTTCCCTGTCATTGTGATATTCATGAATATCTGCGTTTTGGCTTCTTGATACATGATGGATGAAAATGGTTAACTCTGACTGATATGAAAAAGTAAGACTTTACGTCTAATCTTTCTCTTCTTTCTTTTTTTCTTTTTTTTTTTTTTTGCTGTCATCAGTTTCCCATACAACCCACGTACTCAATTATCTGCTTCATATAGGAGTCTCTGTCTTTACAGTTATTATCTTCGGTTGTTCCCTCCACGATATTAACCAATCCCACATGTCTTAAAATAGAACCTACCATTCTCTTTCTTCTTTATGTAAAACACGTCCACAAACTTTATTTTCTCACCCATCATTTCCAAAGCACGTACATTTCCTTGTTTATTTGTCCACTATATTTTTAACATCCCTCCATAGCACCACATTTCAAAAGCTTCAATTCTCCTACGTTTTAGTATTTCTAAAATCCAATTGCTTCGTTACAATAAAGTTCCGTGCTATACAAATAAAGTTTAAAAAATTCTTTCTTAGCCCTCGATCAAGATATCTCTTTTTCAAGAATGCTCAATTAGCTAGTTCTATTCTGCTTTTAACATTATTCCTGCTTTGGCCATTAGTTGTAATTTTTATTCGTAAGTAGCAGAATTCACTAATTTCTCCTATTGTTATTTTTATTTTAATGACGGGTTTAACGGAATGTTATGATAATTTATTTATCCGCAGTTGTTTAATTAAATACAATTGTTATAAAATAAAGCTCACTGTAATTTATCGTCCTTGTGCTGTAGCAAAAAACTTCAGTTGTCAACTTGGTTCAGGTTGCATTTCAGCCTAACCACAATCTCCACTAATATTGCTGCTAGAAGAGCAAAGCTTCAATCACGCGCGAATTAATACATTCCCTGTATCTCATGTCAGTGTCATCACGCATTGCGATATAAACATGATCCCAAATCTTCACAGGTTCTTACACTTTTCTTTCTTAATACCTGTGATGAAGAGCGATATTTTAACGGTTGAGACAGCTTATATCGGCTGAAATAATGACCCCAGTTAAAACGAAGGATGCTAAAAATAAATCTTAACAACTTAGGCTACGTCACGTAATATTTAATTGTGGTTTATGCCACATGTATCGCGATCAATTTGGAACTTCTTTCATTCAAACCATGTAATTATTTCAGTAAAAAACAAATGATATTTAATATGCATTTTTAAACGAAATACATACTTTTCTTTCAGTGTTCTGACAATTCATGTCTTAGAAATTGCTTAACTAAATAGAATTGTCATAAAATAAAATTCAATATAACTCCTCGTGCCTAGCGCTGTAGCAAAAGGTTTCCGTTTCCATCCGGGTCCAGGTTGCATTTCAACCTAACCACTACGATAAACCTGCCGCCAAAACAAAAATACTTCAATCTCACGCATACTAATACATAAACTGTATCGCTTGGCAATAATATATAGCGATATAAATTTGATCAAAAATCTTCAATGGTTTTTACACATTTCTTTTTTGTTATCCGTGATATTAAAACGTTTAAATGGCTGACACAGTTGCAGAAAAAATAGGCTCAGTAATATTATATGGTGAAAGCAAAGGAAATTAAAAATAAATCTTATAAACTTAAAAATAATATTACGTGACATATTGTATGTGTAAGATGCACAGATCGCAATCAGTGTGCAACTATTTTGGGTCAAACGAATTAATAGTTTCAATAATAGGACACAGTTTAAATTATTTTGGAAAAAAATCTAAATTATTCATTCTCTCTTCCTTAGCGTCAAATGCCAGTACTTTCAGTACATTGATGCTCTAAATACAAAAATTTTATCTTACATATCTATGGACAAAGAATTTAAGGAATACTTCTATATATCAAAAGAATATTACGTAAATATCATCTACATCTACATATATATACTCTGCAATTCACAAAACTGTGGGTGGCAGAGGGTGCTCAGCACCAAACCTAATCTCTTTGTTGTGCATTCCAATCCCTAATGGTACGAGGGAAAAAAGAATCAGTGCGGCACCTTATTTCTCTAATTTTATCTTTCCTGCCATTCCGATCCAAATAGGTTGGTGGGCGAAGTATTTCACTACACTCGTAAGTGAAAGTGGGAGTACGCATGTTTACCAATAAGTTTATACGAAACGTGCGTCGTCTATCTACCAGAGACTCTGTAACGCTTTCATAAGTACTGTAACAAGCGGTCACGAATCGAGCGGCTCTTCTCTGTACTTTCTCTATACTCTCAATCAAACCCTTACGAAACGGATCCCAGATGGCACAACAGTAGTCCAAATGTGGACGCAAAAGAGATTTGTACTAGTCTTGTGTAGTTCGCGAACGAACTAGTTCGGAAGAGCGCTCCCACAGGCGAACTACGCGATCTAGTTCCCAGATCTCTCGCTCCTTAGTCCGTTAGTTCGTTCGATCCTTTCACGAAGACCAACTTTTGTTTTAGTTTATTATCTAAAAGGAAACACAGTTCCTTGTGGACACATTTCACTGAAGACACAGATATAAAAATAAAAGAAAAATAAATTGTTCAACATTAATAATTATTGCAGAAGTCACAAACGGAAATTTAACGTGGAATGTGAAAATAAAATACACTTTGATCCCATTAACAATCAAAAGACAACCATCGATAACCACAACTACCATAACAAACAAGAGAGCGCGTTCAGTAGCGCTAGCAAAGCGAGCGAGCGAGCTGTCTTGGAGGACTTAGTTCGCGAACTAAACAGAGCGCTCCCGGTCGCGAACTAAACTGAGCGGTACCGTTCGCGAACTAGCACCATTCGCCGCTAGGGTTTCCAATATTTTTTCGGTTGATGGTAGAATTTTTTTAAAAAGAATAACCTATAAAAATATGCTACACTTCAAAAATATAATATTTTACGAAAGAGTAGAAAATGATAAAAGGTATGTTTTTACTATTTCATTTTTTAAGCTATATTTTTTGCACTTCTTTCATCTTTAATTCTATTTTGTCTACAGTAAAATTGTCATATGCTTTATCGCTTTCAGTTGTCAAATTAATTTCGAGGAAAAGCACATTTTTTATTCATGAAATACTTCTCTTACTTTTACCTGGATTTCGTATAATATTGTTATTTCAGAGTAAAGTTTGTTCACTTTGATATTCATTTTTTCTCGCAAATTTATAACCTCTAATATAGTCTCACAGTCATCAAATGAAACCCTATGATTTGAATTTAATTTTTGGATTTTGTATAGCCAATTGCTTTCATTAAAATCTAACTATTTACTAAGATACTACAGACATTTATCAACGAATACTAGAGCATTATTTTTTTATATTATCACTTTCTGTGGAGAATTTGGTTTCTAAAGGCTTTTTCTTGTGTTCTTAACCAAAGAAACAGTATCTTTTACATTTTTCTAGCGCTGATTTTAAAGCTGACATAATATAATACTTATCTCAGTCTGTTGGTTAACAGCTTTGTGAAAGTGATGAAAGAAATGACTTGCGAAATTCAAAAAGGTTTTAACTTTTGTGTCTTCATCAGTTTCATTCGTCGCCAAAAAATTGTGAATGTGTGTTGGATTATTCTCCCCTTCACTAATAAAATAATAGCTCAATGACTTCCAATTCACTGGAAATTTACGCACTTTCGTTATTGCTACCACTTTCTCATTCAAGGGTCACTGTTATTTTTATATGTCTAATTATTTGATATCACATTGGAAGTATTAATGTTATTTTCTTAATAATATAGGTAATACTATTCCTGTAATATAGTACTTAAGTTGTAGCCAATAGTAGAATTATATTTTGTCCATGATTTCCAAAACTTTATTTATATAAAAAAGCCGATTACTTATAAACGGGTATTTTAATTCATCAAAATAACCGCGTTTATAATATTTTATAAGTAATGTGTTGTTTTTGTTGTTGTTGTTGTTGTTGTTGTTGTTGGGGTTTAAGGGCGCGTCGACGGCAGGATCATTAGCGCCTTTTATAAGTAATGTTTCTTCCATGAACTAATAAACAAATCCATTTAAAAAATTAATATTCTACGAATGCATGTAAAGTAAATAGTAAAAACAGCACAATTATTCAATTTACCCATTTGTGTAAAGGACAATGAGCACTTTGGTTTATCGGCGCCAACTGTTCATGCTAATGTAATTTGAAAGGGCTACTATTAAGCAATAACTTTTGTTAAGAAGGTCATATTAAATTCCATTTAGAAACGACAAAAAAAATGATTGTCCTAATAAAACTGACTTAACAAACAAAATAGCGCGTGCAGTAGCGGTAGCGGTAGCAAGGCGAGCGAACGATCTGTTTCTCTGAATTCGAGACGCGAACTAACGAACTAAAAGAGCGAACTAGTTCGCGAGGGAGCTGCGAACTAAACTGAGCGCTCCCCTTCGCGAACTATTATGCGCAAGTCTAATTTGTACGCTATCTCCTTTGTTTGTTCATTAAAATTTTTCAAGATTCGACCTAGGAACCGCAGCCTAGAATTAGCTGTACCTATTAACGTATTAATATGTAAGTCCCATTTCATGTTCCTTTGTACTGTTACTCCCAAATATTTCATAGAATAAGCATGTAATGATTAATATGTTGATTTTAACGCAATACATACTTTTATTTCAGTGTTCTGTCAGTTAATGTAAAGCATGACTTCACTGCGCGACGTCATAAAGTTACGTCATGCTGTGACAGACGACGTCATAGCTGACACAGTTCCTTATTAAATGTTTATATTAAATCTGTTATTATTGCTATTATTTCAGCTACATTTCATCTTTTTTCTTTCTTTGGTTTGGTTTATATTTAGTCCAAAGTCTTCCTGTAGTATTTTCTTCATTTCATTCAGCAACCTCGCAACATCCTCTGTTTTGCTAACTGGACAATGTGAACAGCACATCGTAACCCTGATTTTTCTACTTGATTGCTTAGACAGCATTTATACTTTTCCTTCACTTCCTTTATTCCTTCTTCTAAATAGATGTTGAATATTAATGGAGGTAAACTACAACAGTGTCTCACATACTTTTAACTGATGCATGTCTCTCATGATTCTCTACTTTTATTGTGGCCACTTGGTTCTTATACAGCTTATAAAGTATTGTTCTGTCTCGAAATTTTAGACCCAACTTTTAAAAAAATTTCATAAAAGTATCTTTGTTTTTTTATCTGCCCCTAAGTATCTTAAAGCCAGTATTGCTTCTCTTGTATAGCGGTTTTTCCTAAACCCAAACTGGTGTTCACCTATTGTAATCTTTGTAATCTTCTGTGTATTATCCTGCTCAGTAATTGTGAGGCATGTGATGTTTGACTTGATGAGCGACAATTCTCACATTTGTCTGCTTGTGGTTTCTTCGGAAGAGTGAAGATGATACTTTAATTAACAGCGTTTGGTATCTCTGTTGAGTAATAACTGTCCGATATCAAATTGAATTATCTTTGGATTCCTTCTTCTTGTTGGGATTTCAGAAGTTCTGCAGGAATCTCATCAATTCCAACCGTCTTCTTTGAATTCAAACGCTTCAAATCTCTATCAAATTGCGTCCCGAAAACAGTGATGGCATAGCCTTCTTTTTCCTGTACACAATTGTTCAGATCATCCCAAACACATAGTTTCTTTATGTGTTCCTTAAATAGGTTAGCTCTATCTTCTGAGCTTAATAGAGGTTTCTCATCAACAACTTTAATGTTTATACATCTTTTCTTCATTTTTATAAAATTTTGTTTGATCCTCCTATAGGCCACATTTACTTTACCTACGTCGTTTTCTTTTTTTACTTCTTCGCACTTTTCTTGCAGCCAGTATTCTTTTATGCATTTCCTGTTTATTTGATTTATAAAATATCTGTTGTGCTCTTCTCTACCTGCTTCATCCTGAGCATTTTTGTACCTTCTCCTCTGGTCCATCAAGTAAAAACTTTCGTCTGCTTCCAAGGTCTTCAAGCGACTTTTACTCAAGTTTCTTTATCAGCCTTGATTATTTCACTCTTCAGTGCATTCCATTCGTCCTCTGTTGAACTTCTTTCAGAATTTCTTGCTAAGCTCATGACTACAATCTCTGCGAATTATCTCTCATGTAACATTGGTTCAATTTGTTCACTTCCAGTCCCTTCTGCCTGGGTTGCTTCCTTATTCTGTTTAATTTCAGCCTAGACTTCATAACTATTAGATTGTGGTAAGAGTGTTTGTGAATTCCTGTGTATGCTTCACGGTCTGGAACTTGATTCATGAATCTCTGTTTGAACATGATTTAATCTAATAGCTACTGATATCCCGTGGATGTTTCAAGGTGTATATCCTTCTTGCATGTTTCTTAAATAGTTTTTTTGCTACAATCAATTTATATTTTTTACGGTTTGCTTCCTCACCCATTTATTTTTCCTAGACCAAACTTGCAACAGCTTTTTCCACTCCCATTACTACATTCCAATCATCCATGATCGTTAGATTTTCCTCCACCTTTATATTTTGGATAAACTCCTCAGTTTCACCATATGTGCGCTCTATTTCTCCTTCATCTTCCTGTGACTTTGGCATATACATTTTTACTAACGTGGTTGGAGCAGGCTTAGTTTCAGTCCTTAAAATAATAATCCTATCACTAAACCGTTCGTAATAACTCATCCGTTTCCTTCTCTCTTGTTCATTACAGATCTCACACCAGTAACTCCAATGACAGCTTTTGTGCTAATTTTTCTGTGTTCCCCAGACCGGAAAATTCTATGTGTCTATCCGCTTTATCTCACTAATCCCATCGACATCTAACTTAAGTAATTCCATCTCCCTATTTAAGTTTTCTACTCTACCTGCCCTATGTAGAAGTTTATTGTTTCACGCTCCGACTGGTAGAACATTCGGACGATTTCTCTCTGAGCAGTCACCACCCAGAGATCCGATTGGGCGACTATTTTACCTTTACGTGCAAAGCAATGAGAGCATAAGGCAATAATTGTCAGAATAATATTTACACCATGTGCGAGGAGACCTTCTGGGGAGGGGGGGGGGCAGTCCTCACTTTAAAAAGAAAGACGAATAGCTCTTTACCTGCGAGGACTTTGTTATGCAATGGAGTGTGTGGAGGACAATGTATTTTGTGGAGGCCTCGACGGAATTTAATAAAGGGCAGCATTAAAAGTATAAGTATAAGTATAAGTATGGTGTTCTATACTTCAAAGTTTATATAAATAAATGATTAATAATCATCGGGTTTTGTAAAATATAAGAAATACTGGTATAATCAATCATTCACATAATATTTACTTTAAAAATTTATTTCCCCTCATTTCACAAATTTTCTTGAAGGAGTCCGAGAAAATATCTGTGGAAACGGGATCTGTATTGCAAATAAATAAGAGAAATTGTATTACTTCTAGAGGAACTAGAGCTAGAAATCTTTAGTATCGCTCTGATACACATTAGCATGGTGGTATCTGTTTGCAATTCCTGGTATTACTCTGATTTTTTTTATGGCCTTACTCCATATCGTCACGGCTAAGGTCATTAGAGGCGGGATGGGACTGGGGACAAGGAACGAGAAGGAATTCGGCAATGGCCTTTTTGAAGGAAGCAGCCCGGCATTAGCCAGGAGCGATTTGGGAGCCATGGAAAACACAAATCTGGATGCCCGGACGAGGAATCGAACCCGCGACCTCGCGAATGCGAGGCCAGAACGTTAACCGTACACCCACCACGCTCGGTAATCTCATTTCTATCAATTCAAATTCCTTACGGGATAATAATCACACCGTTATATTTCATTTGAATAGACTAAATTGTAAATTTTTCAAGAACTGGACTTTGTAACGGATGTCATTTAATATTTTAGTAACCAAATCGTTTAAGTGTGTTATGTGTTACAGACGTTGAGTTAGCATGTCCTGTTTGTTCCTCCCAGAGTATGTCGATCGACAGTCCAAGGTACATGTGCGCTGCTGAGCACACAAGTTAATACTTTACCAGCAAGCCAGGAAACATGGATCGTCGCACTACTTCACTGTCTAGCGACAAGTAAACAGATATGCCTCAGAACAGTTATTCGCAACGTTGCATTAAGCAGGGCCAAGTCTCATCCCTATGTTTTAGTAGCACCGGTAACAGAGTACCTCATGTTTATTGCATATCATAAACTGTAGTTGAGGTATGGTTAAAGCACAGATTGAACACGGTTTCCTGAGGAAATTATTTAATTCCAAGTAACCTCCTGCTGTCTGCTCCCTCTCCACATGCTCAACCATCGATGCACGTCTATATTCTATAGGTAGGTAGCAGTTGCAAGAGAAGAAGGGGACCGGTCAGAAGATCTCTAGAGCATGAGATACATGAAGATAGTCTATGGTAGTCATAGGGAATTTGGTAAAACATGTAGAACCCACGTGTCAGCCACTCGTAGTCAGCCATTCAGATAAAACTTGATAAACTTGATCATTTGATGATTCATACTCTAAATATTGGTTTAACGCGTTTACATCCAGAGCCGCAGGACGGAGACGTGTATGGGAGAGGTAAAGCACTACATAATAGCAATAAAAGTAAAATTACTACTAAATACAAAAAAAAAACAATCGAAAACAACAACCAAGAACGTCTACAGAAGCGTGAGGGACACGTGTGTGGGAGTCATATAGCACTAGATAATAGTATTAAATGTAAAATTACTACGAAATAAACTATAATAACTACCGAGAACGTCGACAGATGCACAACTGAGACGTGTGTGGGAGACGTATAGCAGTAGATATAGCAATAAAATTAAAATTACTACGAAATAAATGATAATAAATATCGAGAACGTCGACAGATGCGCAAGGGAGACGTATAGCACTAGATATAACAATAAAATTAAAATTACTACGAAATAAGTGATAATAAATATCGAGAACGTCGACAGATGCGCAACGGAGACATGTGTGGGACACGTATAGCAGTAGATAATAGCAATAAAATTAAAATTACTACGAAATAAATGATAATAAATATCCAGAACGTCGACAGATGCGCAAGGGAGACGTATAGCACTAGATAATAACAATAAAATTAAAATTACTACGAAATAAATAGAACTGTAAAAGTAACGACATATTCGTTACTGAGTAACGGATTCGTCGCCTGACTCGAAGTTCCGAATCGTTACTCACAAATTCGTTTCGTTACTCGCATTTGTCGTATAGATACGAACACGCTCCAACTGCCGCAGGTAACTAATTTTGTCAACGTGAAGACTAATTTTGTAGTTTTTAATTTGTTTAACATTAAAATTTACAGTGCATAATTTCTAAATAGGAAATTAGTATGGATAATTTGATAGTTACTTTTTTTTTATTGATCTTTCATTACTGATGTTTATTGATTTTAAACATACATGAAATGTGTTTAAAATAAAATAGAAGGTATCAAATTTTAAATATAGTGGAATTTACAATATAAAATAGTTGTCTAATAGTTCGTGATATACATCTCTGCACTTGTTTTGTTCTAATAATATTTAATTAAATTGCAATGGAGCTCACGCTACGGTGGCAGTTTCCCTACACACTCATGTTCCCCTTATCCTGCACCCACCTACATTTGCCCTCTACAAATTTTAACTTTAAATTCTTTCAACGTTTTTGGCAAATTATTCATAATTTCTCTTGGTAACTTATTCCAATCCCTGACACCCTTACCTAAAAAAGAGAATATTCCCACATCCTTGTGGCTGAATTGGAGTGCCAGCTTGTGCCCTCCCCCTCAATCCAACCCTAACCTGTTATTTTGTTTTTCTTCCCCCCCTATCCATCCCCGACCTGTTATTTTATATTTTTTCCGCCCCCAATCCATTCCTGAACTGTTATTTTAGTTTTCCCTCCTCATCAATCCATCCCTGACCTGTTATTTTATATTTTTTTCGCTCCCAATCCATTCCCGACCTGTTATTTTGTTTTCCCTCTCACTCAATCCATCCCTGAACTGTTATTTTGTTTGTCTTCCCCCCCCCCAAATCCATCCCCGACCTGTTATTTTGCTTTCCCCTCCCCACAATCCATCCCCGACCTGTTATTTTATATTTTTTCCGCCCCCAATCCATTCCAGACTTTGCGGGATAAAAGCTATCCTATGTCACTTCGCACACAATTAACTGACTTCATGCCAAATTTCATTTAATTATGTTGAGTTATTAAGGCGTGATTGATTCCAGAAGTACATCCAAACACACATCCGAACTTTCTCATTTATAGATATATAGATTGCGGTCGTACTTTGTGCCTCAGAAAAACATTTGTCTGAACACCTAATTTTCTATGGCTACCATTTTCGCTTTTTGATTTATTTCATTGTGTAGAAATTTATTTCAGTTCCTGACTCCATTTACTCTCCTCCGTCTAAAATGAAGAACTAGTGTATGGTCATCTCTTACTCTTCTCCCAATGTCTATAAATTTTCTCCCAATACCCATGCAGATATCATCAACAATTTCGGCTTCATAAACATACAGCATTCTCTTCCCCCGCCTTCTGTTTTGCAGCGACTCGCCGTTTACAACATTTATCAGATCAGTTACTGATTGTTTTCTAAGTTAATGCCAGTAAACAGACCTAACTGTCCCTCACACCCACTCCAACAGTGTATTTGCCTCCCGCAATGTGTTTACCAAACTGACTCTTCGTGCAACAAGGGAATTTTTTTCATATTCCTCATTTCCATAATGAGACTCCAAATCACTGTCTCCTATAGGACTTTGAAACATATCCCTGCCACCTAATTAACACGTATTCTGAGTTTATTATCAAATGATGTCACAACACATTTACTTTTTTTTATTTAAACATAGAAAAATCTCTAATAATGCCAAACCATTATGTTTATATACGTAGGTAAATTGTTTGAGAAACAAAAATAAAAATTAAAGTCATAATTCTCCGCAGACATTAGTAGATAGATTTGTGGATTATATTAATTCTTCACTTGAAGCTCACGTGGCAACGCTGTACAGTATGTATGCCAAACAGTCAGCAAAGATAGTTTTAAATTGACTTTGAATTATTTATTGTGGCGTATAGCATGGAGGGGGAACATTGCTGCCACCTGTGAGCAACTGGTGAAACGATTTCGCAGTTAAGAATGTAGTTGCTTGACAGGTGGCGCCTAGTTGTTCTTCTGATGCAGTAAATTATTTGCAAAACTTAAATAACTTAGGATACAAAAATTGTATGCAGTACCACGGGATAAAATTAATTAAAAGAATATGATTAATTAACAAACGTAATCTGTGCTTCTAAAAGAGCTAAATATTTTGTATTTGTCTATTTACTTTTCTGGCTTAATACTTTACGTCTCGTCAACATGATTAGAGGCAGAAAAGGAATGGGGAGAAGTAACAGGAAGGCACTCAGAATGTATTTTTGTAGGAACCAATTCGGTATCGCTTGCAGTGAGTTCGCAAAACCATTGGAAAACTAAAATCTGGATGGCCGAATGGGAATTCGAGCCTACGTCCTCATGAATGCCAAGTTGAGTGGTACGAAAATCTTTCTGTGTAGCCTTCAAGACCGTGTATGAAACTGATTAATAAACCATCGCCTGAAGCAGTTAAAACTGCAATAATTGCGCTAGTATAATTTTGTTAAACATTTCATACGTATCTTGTCGTTGGTACAGTGGACTTAACAGGCGCCTACGAGTGTTGAAGATAAACTTTATCATCTTTCGAATTGGTACAGCAACCTGACAAGATATACGGTGTGGAAGACAGTATCATGCAGCAAAAGAGATGTACTAAAGGATCGTGAATGACAACAACAGATCATGTTGAAGTAGCATTACCAACACAGCGATGGGCGTATTATGAAACAGTAATTTTCCTGGAAGTTTAATTATGTATACAAATTGACAAGATCTATCTGGATTAAATAATACACTACAATTTGTATAAATTACACGGAAGGCGCAGCCAGTAAAAACCCTGTCACCAGATCATTTCGACCAAACGGAATTATTATTACCACGAAGGAATGATTTGAATCACTCCAAAATCGGAGGACGTGTAGAACACTGGAACCGTAATATGTGATTAAGATTGTAGAAATTTGGCGTGCACGTAGTCCCAGCAGCGCCACCTTTTGTGTGACCGGACAGGTCAATGTTACGCCAAGCTGAGTCAGTGCAGGGCCGTTAAACGAAAGTAAATGCTGGAATGACTTGTCGATGTCGAAAGGCGCAATATCGGCATGTGAGTGATATCGAACTTGGCAAAATGATTTCTCCTCGGAAACTGGTTTGTCGTAACGTGACATGAGTGTCCACACATGGCATGTTGTTACGACCGTGATGCCTGTGTGGAACCGATGGATACTAGAAAGTCGTACACAGCGATGAGTGGGTACTGGACCACACTATGTGACTACAGCGTAAGATGATCGAAATCTTGTCCGCAAGGCCGTAATCGACAGAACAGCTTCGTCCATAGTGTTGACCCGACGTTGGAGCACTGCAACGGGTCAGGATATGTCTGCGTTAGACGGTCTGTGCTGTGGCTGCACTGATGACACGAATGCCATTGCAACGGCTTCTATTGACCAAAAACCGCTAACGCCTCTGATTGTAATATGCCCGTGAATGCCGCCACTGGCGTGGTACGTGCCAAAATGTAGTATTCAGACTTGTCCCACTTTACGTCCATTTATCTTACAATGAAGGACACGTACGAGTTAGACCCTCCCGTGGTGAACGGATTAGAGCAGACTGCGTTGTTGAGCGGCATATTGGAAAATCGCCATGTGGGATGGTTCAGAGCGTCATTGGCAATAGCATGCGATCTCTACGTCCTCACATTAAAGGCAATCTGAGTAGCAACTGCTATATGTTAGAGCCCGAGGCTCTGCACTTCTGTAGGCAACTCCACATGTCATATTTTTTTCAGGACAATACCCTGCCATATGTGGTGAGGAATGTACAAGCCTTCATGGTAGAACGACGGGTACCATTGATTCCCTTTTCTGCACATTAGCCTAACATTGTTTGAGTGGTAACTTTTTTGTTCTGGTCCTTCTACGGCCAGTGTCATTGCAATGTCTTTGATTCTATAACAAGACCTCTAGAGGCTTTGATTACAATATGCGATGGCTTCTCAAAGTGAAAGTATAGATCTGTAATTCTAATCATTTGTCGTGTTCCTAACCTGTGCAATGAATTTCATTGTAATAACATGTCTCCTCCTTTGCACTGAAATTTCTACAAACTATAGTGTCTAAAACACTGAAAAATAATAAAAATTTAGTCCTTCAGAGCAGAAAACTAGAAATTTGTAATAATATTGTACTGTACTACTTGTCAGTTTTTCCTGTTATCGGCGAAATATAAGTATAAAACGCTATGCGTGTTGATGACTTTTGCGTGTCAATATCATAGGAACTTGCACACATTCCAGCTTTGCAATTTTGATGGACAGGAACAGAGAGCCCACTGACATAAGAAAATCTGTTACCAGCGACGGTTATCACCAGTCACGCGGCTCAATCCGTCGTTAGTCCGGATTCCCACATTTTGTAATTCCTCTTCTTCAACCAGGTTTCAGTTCACTTCTTTATTTGGCCATATTTCTCTTACTGCTTTGATCCATCTATCTCTTGATTGCCCTCGAGGCTTGTTTCCACATAATTTCAAATTTCAAACATTCTTCTCAACTATTTCTCTAATTCTGCTGTTAGTGTATTCATATCACTGGAATCTCTACCTCTCTTTTCTGTACTATCAAGGTTCCTCATTTACAGCTTTCGTCACACATTCATCACTCAACTTGTCCAGTCTATCTCCTCCGAAATTTCTTAGCCATGGCTTTCATCACCCATGTTTCGGAAACTTACATCTATATTCGCACACATAAGTACATGAACTACTGTTATGCCTCTCTGCTCCTTTTCAGTCCTTGACACACCGTAAGAATTTCCTCTCGTGAACATTTCAACCATTTCCCTCATTTTCTCCCACTCTTTTATAATGCGCTTCACAGTTCGTTAAATTTTCCTGCAACCTTCAATTTGTTTCCTACACACACAAAATTAGCGTTAATCCTGTACTGCTTCCGAGTTGTAGTCCCTACTTCGCTCTTTCTGCATAGAATTGTATTCTGTAAGGTGTTATTACTCTCTGACATGAATCCGGCTGTTCTAACATTTTCGTCTCATCATTCTCTATCTTCATCAAAGGTTATAGCTTAACATATTTTGTTTCATACCTTACTTGTCGTCTTCTTCACTGCTTTATCCATAAAAATTACGAAAGCACTATTTTCTAAATTGAAGTATACCGTTCTTGTCAATCTAATTCGCCCAACTCTCATTTCTCTCATCTGTAGGCCTATTATTAATCCTACCGATTACTCTTTTTACTTACATACTTCCTTACTCTCCATGCTTTTCAGTTTCCCAAAAGATTTCACGATGCCCAGAAATAATCTTTCATAAGTCCAGATACTTATAATTATTAAAAATTATTGATTGCAGTAGGAATTCTTGAATGTAACTTATGTAATGTAATTTATAGACTTACAATTTATCATTTGGCTGTACTGCCACTGAAATCCAAGTATGTAATAGCACCCCGCGTGACAACACAACCTGTTAATTGTTCAAAATTTTTATTTTTTTGTATTCCATCAATTTTCGAGATAAACTACAATTCCTGCGTAACAGTGGGTGACGAATATTCCTGTTCCCTTCTTGACTTTCTATCTTCATCTACATTCGTTTCCGTTTCAAATTATTTACAGTTTCAGTAATCTTTTGTTTCATATTTCTCTATTTTTAACAATATCTCTAATCTTTTATGGTTCCATAACATCTGCAAGAAAAACGGAATCAATCATGTGTAATTATTCTTATCTATCCATTGTTAAAGTCTCATAACTTCTGAATCCTTGAACTCTGAAATATTTCATTTGGCACCGTTTTATTTCTTACTACCGTAAACAATTATAACATATAACTTGAAAAACCAGGATGATGAAAATAATTGTGAGAGGTAAGACAAATTTTGTTTTGGGATATTCTTTGTGTCTGTCAAATGAAAGTAGGCAACCTACAGGCTCTGAAACTATTTGGATTTTATTACACTAGTGTTTCTTAAAAAAATATAATTTACAGTGATGTTAGCCTCCTAAAAAAACCAGAAAGCCAATAGAGATCTTTCTGACGTTTATGGACTTCGCAAAATAACTAAATGAATAATTTTAACAAATTTTATTTTCCAATGGATGGTTATTACGGTAAACGATTAAATACTTTATTCGACTGAGATTTTTATTAACTGAATAATGAATACGTCTTGAAATCAATTTTTTTGAATACTTTCAGAATTTTTTATGATCCATTATATATTTTTGGACTGAATGTTTTTGTTTCATTTATATTTCTGTGGGACACAATTTCACAAAACGAAGACTAAACTCCATTTAATAATGCTTGCTACCCATTTTTTTTTTTTTTTTAACAAAATCTTCTATAAAATTTGACAGACATTACTGACTCATATAATCGTTCTTTATCTATTACAACCCATTCGCACCTATCTTTATAACGGAGCATCTCATTTAATTCGATGTTTTATTTTAATTACCCTTGTCTATTTAATCCCATTTTTGTTTATCGGGTTACCTATGAGATTTTTCTATGGTAGGCCTACCTCATACGTACTCCGGGTTGTATTTTAACTTCTCCTTGTTGTGGCTTTTTTGGTATTTCCAGTAGCACCGTTCACTTCAAACAAGTGTCTCGAATGAATAATCCGGCTTGTAGTAATGTGATTTATAACAGATTTGTGGACTATGATATAAGTTAATATGAATTTACGTTAGAGGATTATACATTGACATACCAACAACATCATCTGAAAATGTAATTAGTGTTGTCTTTGATACTGGACTGCGGGAATGCGAATGTTACTTGGAATTTGATAACGTGGCTTTAGTGAGGTGTGCACTTGTTATCGTCTACTTTGTTTTAACTTTTAACCACTTCATCAGAGTCCCGCATCTGCAATTTGAGGACTAATATAAGCACTATCAGGTGTGTGGTACTGCTGTATATGCGTGTTTTGCGCTATATTAAGTACTTTAAGCGGAGAGTTTTTGGCTCTGTTGACAAAAAATGAAATGATTCTCTGACGTAACTGAATTAAGTATTATTTCCTTCACATGGTATTGATATCTTGTTACTTAGTTTCTCTCTATTGAAATGGTACTTGAGGTAGAATGCAACGTTTTGCATGGAAATGACACACACCACTGTTTTGATTATGATCGCTTGTTATTCTAAGCGTGTTTTCGTGCGGTTCCGAGCTTTCGAGGTCAAAGGTGTCCCTTGTAAGTAGAACTGTTATTAAATAATGCGCATAATCTCAAGTTGGTACTGGCGGACCGAGGATTTTGGTTTTGGGGGGGGGGGGCTAGGATTTGGCTTGTTTGGTTTGGAGAGGGGGCTTGACAAGGGCAAGGAGAGAAATCTCACATTTTTCCAGAATGCCGCCCTTACAAAAACAGTAGAGAGAGAGAAAAAAAAAGGTCCCCAAAATCGGTGTCGTCGGGGATGACCTTGGTGATTTTGGGGGGGGGGGGGGTTCAGCCCCCTAGCCCCCCCCTGGATCCGCCACTGGTTGGTAGTAACATCTTTGGCCATTGTAGCCCCCAACGAAGGACTGTAACGTCACCGTTAAATTGACACACTGAGCAAACATAGCCTTTTATTAGGATTGATGATGATGATGATGGTTATCTAAGGATACCTGCCAATTTAGTCCGGTGAAAAATCACATTTCTGCGATCATATGCTATGTCACCATTGTTAAGGACACATAAGCAGAAACGAACTGTTTTATCACCAAACTCATTCGGTTATCTTTCCTACAAAGTTTTAAAACTTCTCTGTTAAATTATTCAACATTTCTGTGTTTTCACGATTTTCTTGTGTGTTCTTATTTATTTTTCTACAATAATACGTGTTGTTTTTGACATATCCTTGTTTAATTAATTATAAAAATGCAACTACGGGGAATAATATCATTATTGACTACCCAAATACTCGTATAAAGAAGTTACTGTGTGACCTCGTACCTAGTATCAATAATTATTAAAAATAGTCATAAAACAGATTGCATATTTAATGGGAGCTAAACAGATTTAATGTATTTTCCATAACCTTCAGTTAGTGTTGCCGAGCTGAAACGAAAGATTTTTACTTCATAATTTCGGAGAAAGGTTTGTGCTACAGAGGAACAGATGTAAAAATATTATCACTATGGATGGACACTAAATGATAAACAGAGCAATAAATTAATCGGTGTCTCTCTCTGTATCGATTTAACTGCTCTCCCCTGACGTAAAAGTAGCAGGATAAAGAGAATACAGCAGCGATCGCGTAACAGCTCTACATTCTGTTGTCGGACATGAGAGCTGTTCTGATGATTCTGGTCGCATCAGCTGCCAACGCAGTCCTTGGTAAGAAGGGAAAAACTATACCATTATTACTGTTATCAAACATTACTTAAACGGTAATTAACTTCTTTCACCTCACTGGAAGACCTATAAGTGTTTTTAAATTTAACTCGGCGCTAACACTTAAGGCGATATCGAATTTAATCGTAGTTTATCATTTATATTGAAAATAACGTGGATTGTATAATTTACATACTGTTATCCTTCAATGTACGCTCCCTATTTTTTAGCGTTCCGTATTCAAAATTCTGGAAGTGGATACCTTATAATTTCGCCATGTGTTCTAACTCTTGATGGTGCCATTTATTCTTGTAAAGAATTGGATAATTGTACAAGGATGCGCCTCTGCTCCACTAATCAATATCGGAAATTTACAAGTTCACGCAGGTGCCAAAATATTAGATTGTTCATTATTTTTTCTCGCACTATTGATTAAGCATTCGATGTTATATATATAAATTCGGATTTACATCTTAAAACCTCTTTTCATAAATATTTATGGCAACTGTAGTCACTTTTCGGCAACAGCCTTGTAGTAATAATAAGTTCCGCTTGTTCATGTGTCTCTGTGCCACCTTCTTTTCGTTTATCAGTTGTGTTTTCAATCCATTTCCATGTCCACAAATAGTCGTCGTGTGTTTTGAAAATTTTGCAGAACTGTATTAGATACTTTTGTCCTTTTTAAAATATATATCGACGCAACTCATTTAAATACAGTCCTTGTACCAAAATTCAATATTCTTTCGACATCAAATTCTTGCTGTTCTCACAATGAAATTAGCTTGCATAGAATGATGTAATTTTCATTCGTACTTGCCTTAACTTGCAGCTATTTTGTGAGCATTAGCTTTTTTTTTTTTTTTTTTTTTTTTTTTTTTTTTAAAAACTGCTTTACGTCTCTTTTAAACATCGAGGTCTTTTAGAGACGGGAAAGGATGGGAGGCAAGGATGGGGGCAAGGAATGGGAAGGAATTCGGCCATGGCCTTTTAAAGGAAGCATCCCGGCATTTGCCTGGAGTGATTTGGGGAAACCATGGAAAACCCAAATCTGGATGCCCGGGCGGGGATTCGAACCGCCGTCCTCCCGAATGCGAGGCGAGAAAGCATTAGCTTCTAAAACTGGAGGAATATAGGGTTCTTGTAATTCATTTCTTCGAGCTTATTACATAACGAAAATATAAATATCTTCTAATCCCATTAAAAATAACGGGTTTAATTCATTGTTGTAGCAATTCATTTACTTGCAGCTGATAAAGTAAATATAATTATTAAATAACGCTCACACCTTAAAAATAATGTAGTTCATATTTCTCAGTTTACTGTAAAAGTGATATGTGTAGACAGAGAGTATAAGAAAACATCTACTTCGACTGAATACAAATAAACAAAAGCAATTAATAGTTAATATGTTGATTTAAGCGAAATACTACATAGTTTTCTTTCTGGGAGCTGGAAGTTCATTTCTTCGCAGTCAAATAACTAAGTGGAATTGTTATTAAGTAACGCCAATAACCTTGTTTTTACATTATCACCTCTGCCTGCAATTATTACGGTAACGAAGGCACTGGATGGAGAAATTTCCGGACTTCTGTGCTTAGAGGAATAGCAGGAACATTAACCATTTCCGTTGAGGGAAACATAATCTGTAATTCCAATTCAGCATTCCAAATTTTGGTTTCCTACTGTTTCGCAAAAAAATACTCAGGCGAGCGCAAGGCTTGTGGTTGAATAAAGTCCCTTCACTTATTTCCTTTCCAATAACGTCCTAAAGTCCTGAAAGATTAGGACCTAACTAAACCAGTGACGTCAGCCACATCAATTGCATCTTCAAATAGTTACTTTCTTTAGTATCAATTTAAGGTGCAACTGAAACAGGCTTACCATTCAACACAAAAGTTAAAACATAGTGCTTAAGTATTTAATAAAAGAATGCAACCTATTGAAATAATATAAAATATGTAAAGATATGTGTCAGAGTTCATGTAGATATAAATGTATGGTATTCGATGGGGTAAGCGGAAACAATTTTGATTTCTCTGTTTTATTTGTGAGGAGTAGGGTGTCCCTCATAAGAGTAAAAATATATTTTTTTTCAAATATTTAAAAGCATATCCCTTCAATTCTTTTTAAATCACTGTAGCTTACTTACATAAGAAATTTTATCCTCCTAAGATGACTTTTACCCGTGCCGAGTTGACCCGAAAGTTTACGAAAAATGTTTATTTTGATTATCGTTTGATACCTGACTACATTTTGTGTAATTCTGGGTTAGCAATGAAATCCAGACAAAAAAAGTACTTAATTTTTTACTAAGACAGAAGTATTAAAATTATGAGGAGTATTTTCTTTTTAGGATCTCTTTTTTACGGTGCAATATTCGATGTTTTTTCATGAAAATTATTTCAGTTTTTCATCGGCTGTAATTAAACCATGAAACTCCTACATTAATTTTACAGCTATTTCAGTTAAAAAACATATCTTTTAGCCTGTACAAAAACCTCAGTTTCTTCCAACGAAGAAACGCTTTCCTGAAGAACAATGCTTTAAATATTCAATCGAGAAAACAAAATATGGGTAAGCATTAATCAAGTTGCAAAAGATACAAAATAATGTACAGTGTATATACAGGACAGCTAATTTTAGATACCATACAAAATATAGCCGCATATTTCTGCCACCAATGGAGTGTATCTTTCTACAGAGTCAGATGTACTCTCACTTTCTAAATTACATACCATTTTGCGTTCCTTGCTCAATTTAAGTAAAAAAACTTAGGAATCGTATCTTGAGTGAATTAATGGCTCTTGCAAAATATCATGCTTGACGAACTGCACGAGGATGCCTTATTTTCAGTTATTTGCCACTATCTCCATCCAAAAAGATAATTCATAGCTCAATTAGTTCTCTGTAGTCGTCTCTCACGAAGAATTTTTTTTTTTTAAATTCAACCAAATACAAATGTAAAAACTACTCAATTTGTGTGTCATTGAAATTTTTTTTTTTCTGAGTGCTTATATCAATTTGATGCCGTCATGCAAAAAGTTACAACTTTCTTTCGAACATTTGCTCCAGAAATGCTCAGGCATCATTGAGATGATCTATGTTAGATGCTATTGTGTTGCAGCTCATTATATGCACTTTATCATTTAGAGCATTCAGAACAACTTCTCCTTGGTGTTTATCACAAGAAGTTGTTCTCTATTACGAAATGTATTTATGAGACATATCGACAGGCGTTCTTCTTCGAGACTTCTCACGTCCAGACCAGGCAACACTTGCCATTCCACTGAATGGTCACGACTTGGATCATGTCATTTTGAAATCGGTTATTATAGCTCTTGCACATTCCTTCATCGTGTGTGTCCTCATTCGTTAAATGGAAGACTTGTTTTTTAAAAAAAATCGTTAATACTAAATCCAAGTGCCTCCACGATAACTTGAAGAGCGTATATTGAATCTCTTGCATTTAACTGGCATCCATCCAACGCAGCTATTAATTTAGGAGTAATGATATTATTTTCTTCCCCGCTTTGCAGCAGTTCCTGATTAAATTATTTCGGGTGGGTTTGTTAAATGCTTTTCCTGATGTTCTTCAGGATTGGAAGAAGTGTCGTTGAGTTCTTCAAATAGCAGGAACAAATCATAGGACGCTGAAGAGCTTGACTACCTGCTGGATCACATATATTTAACTATTTTTCTATTAATTTTTAAAAAGTTTTTTTGCCTTTTCTTCTTTTTCAGCTAGTTTTACATACACACACATCAAGCAACCTGGTCTCCTTGTCTCTCTCTCTGTTACTGCAGGAAGATTTTACTCTCCTTTGATTACATCCTTTCGAGGTCGTAAGCGTGTGCAATACCATAAACATTATCCAATTGACGTTGCAAATCCTCTTCCCTTCGCTTATAAACATCCAGAGATTTGCTTTCATTCTTTTTCAGCTTTATCCATAATATTCTCCAAAATATAATGCACACATGTACAGCGGTATTGGGACTTTCACTTATAGTCAATTTGCCTTCGCGGATATTAAAAAATAAAAGTTATAGAACCCCTGAAATTTTGTAGTTTGCCTCTCTTAACAAAAATATGCTCTTTCTAGCACTTTGTTATCCTAAGACCTTCTATTAAAACAAAACAATACGTGATACCCATTCAAGAACTGTAGTTACAGTAACAATTAACGTGGGCGCGCGTCACTACTCTCGCGTAACTTATGTAAAGATGAATCGGTGTAAGTCGGGGCACGGGTTACAGTTATCCGAATGGAGTAAAAATTTATTTGTGAGTGTTTTAAGGTAAAATGAAAAAAGTAGAACCTGTGCGATACAAAATTTTTACTTTGGAAAGTAAGGGACACCCGAATGAGGAGTTTCCCTAATTTTTCTTAATGTTTGTGGATGGATCTGTTTTACAATAAATAAAATACATCTACTGCGAAATTTCATCACAGACGTTGCAAAAGAGGTTGATTTCCAAGTCTGTGACATACAGACGGATGGACGAACAAGACAAAATTATAAAGGGCCCAGTTTTTTAATGTTGGCTGTGCAACCGTAATAAAAAATTTCAGCACCTTTCTTTAAATCAGCAATTAACTTAAACAAATTAGAATGAGGAAAAGACAAAAGGTTATCTCATGAGTAGAGTTCAGCTGTTTTAGAACTTTATAAATCTCCAGAGAGGCTATTTTATCGATTCAAAACTTTGAGGAAAATTTTTACATTACATAAAAAAAAAAACAGAAGAATACATCGAAATTTTCTACACATCACGTTATTCTAACTTCTTGGAACATTTCACAAAGGCGAATAAAAAACATATGGTTAATGCACAGTTAGTTGTACGGTTGTATTATATATCCCAACAAAATTTAACCCCTAAAATTATCTTAGGCTAGTTTAGTATCAAGTAAAATACTGAAGGAAAAAAAGTTTACACTTCAAAGCTGTTATAGACTCTGACCGCTATCTGATGGTAATAAAGTGTTGCAGATTCAACAGAATAGGGAATCAAGTTAGGCATAATTAGAAGTGACCAAAATATAAGAACATCAATTGAATAAAATTTTTGTAGGGATAGTAAATACGGTCTTCAGAAATAGCTGTGAAAAAAAAATTTAAATGAAAAAAAATTGAATACACTGAAGTGGGAGATAATCGAAGATGGGAAAAAAATATTAGGTTTGAACAAGAAGGTTACCTATAAACTTGTGTAACAGAAGAAATTATGCAGTAAATTAATCGAAAGACAAAAGATACTCAAGATTAAGCAGTAAGACAGCTGTGGAGATATTGCAGAGCCCAGATAAATAGGAACGCTGAAAATCCACAGAAAAATTGCTGCACGATGCGTGGGAAGAATTAGAGCTAGAAATTTTTGTACATAACGCAGACGTAGTTTACTAGAGGATCACTCAGCATTTTAGAGAAATTAAGAACAGACGTATTAACACTAAAGGTTAATATAGTGTTCTATGGTGACTAGCCGAGTTAACGTGGGGTTTACACATAATACTGTCGCCATCTTCTCGTGAAGGCTTCACCAGAAGATAGCGACAATGAATTTGATCGCCGAAATATTGTTAACTAGGCTAGTCACCCGAGAACATTATATTAATTCTCAACACCCAGAAAAACCTCTTATATAACTTTAGAAGTACCGACGGGAACTCTCTTTTAAGATCAAAAGAGATAGCCGATGGAAGGAATACTTAGAGAAACTTGACGATTTGGTGAGAATGGAATAAGATTTTGAATGATTTGTTATCTTATAGGGCAGCAGATTTCTGAAGAGCTGCCAAAATCTCCATAAGAGGAAGGCACAAAACATTATTGCAAGTGATAGCGAAAGATATGCGAGCACCATTTAATAAATACTCCTGAAGAAACCAGAAACTGCAAGTGTCAAAATTACAGCACGATACAATTGACAACAAACGCTTCAAAATTACAGACAAGAATAATATACCAAAGAGCAGAATTGGAAGATATAGGCGAAGATCAATTTTAGATTTGAAAAGCCAGGGTACAAGATAAGCAACTAGAGGTACGGATCAAGAAAACCAGGATATTTTTAGCTTTTGTTAACTTAAAAATATTTTTCAATCATTTCAGACGGTGTGATATTTCTTAATCGTAACGAACTCGTCTAAAATACATAAATAGAAGAATAATTTATAATATGTATAAAACGCGATTCGTTACAATAAAATTTGAAAATACGGGGGGGGGGGGGGGGGTTAAATTTCAGTTAAACGAGAATGTAGGCAAAGATATAGTTTATCATCACGAATACTCATAAATACCCATATTTTAAACATAGCAAGCAGGCAAATATTTTAATGCGGAATGATTGTTCTAGAATGAACATTTAGTATGTTACGATTTTATGTTAGCAAACAAATGTTTTAGAATGATATGAAACAAAATACTGGAGAAGATTGTGAACTAAAATAGCCAAATCAAAAAAGCGTCATGAAACCTGGTAGAAAAGACTGCAATAACAGTAGATAAACTGTAGAAATATGATCAGAAGTAACAGAAAGATTGAGATAATTCTTTTACATAGGAAATATAGTTGCGTAGCAAGACGTCGGAAGCAGACTAAAATTATCGAACAGAGCCTTCCTCGGAAACAGTTATCTTCCTATTTTAATCATTAACCTAGGATTAAGAGAGAACTTTGTAAAGCGGTATGTTTGGAGCCCAGCTTGAAAGAGTAATATTGTGACATTTGAATATAGCATCTGTAGAAGAGTGTAGAAATAATTGTAAAAGAAGACAAATACCAGAATACGTGAAGCAGATATTGAAATGGGCATTAACCCAGGATTGTAAGTGGTGTAGGATTTCATCAAACCAGTTGATAACACAAGAAAATCACATGGATTTAAATTATTTAAATACACAGAAAATAGCAGCAACAGGTGTATGTCAGCATTAAGAATTAACATGTAATTCACACAGATATTAAACATTTATCAAAGAGGTTAAATGCGATGGATTTCCAACAAAGAATCTTCTTCAGCTTCGTAAAGAAAGAACAAGCTGACAAGTGTGGAAAATACCACACTAGTTTTAATGTCTCAATCCTGAAAGGTGTTAACAAACTTAAATGTAATAAAGAAAAGAAAGAAAACGGTCTTGATATTAGCGGCAGATTAACATCAATATAAGGAAACCAGATGAACAAGAAAAGGAATTCGGGTTTTAGAATTAATATTCAAACAATGGATTTAAAAATATATATAAATTTATGCGTGCAGTTAAATTTTATTAAACATTGAGATTGCTAAATGGTGCAAACAGTTATAAAACTTAAGGCATCCATAAAATACACAAACAGATATTAAATGATCGTAAAACTTATGTTACAATCTACTTAAAACGCCGATAAAAATTTATGATGTTGCTGGGCAATATGTGACATCTATGAAACTGATTGTATTGCAAAGATCCAACCACTTAAACAATTTTCTAATTCCGTCTATGACTCCTCCGTACGGACGAAAGGCTAAGATTGTACTATGCATTTGGCAGTTCTTAAAGCCAATATGGTGTCGGTTTCACTATAGATATTGGACCAAATCAGGTGGATGAGTGGTAACACTCAGACCTAGCATTTGATAGGCCGCGGGTTCATATCCCCATCCGGATTTAGCTTTTCTATGGTTTCCCGAGATCACTCCAGGTAATAAATTACATCTTTCTTGTGAATATATATAAAACGTGGAACTTGTATAAATGATACTTTCTTATTTTTTTTTTTTAAAAAAAATACATGGTCTAACATTTCTAATGCATTTCAAAAGTTGCGCTTATCCAAAACCATATAGTTTTAGTAAAATGCTAACCTTACTAATTTAACAAATCAAACGATAATTAATTCGAGTTGAGCGACACATTGTAGCTAGCAATCTGAAATTTCTACTTACGCTAATGGCCAAATCATTATTTACAGGGTATGGTTAGAAACATGAAACTTTGTGTAAGGTACAGCAACTATCTTTTTTCCAAGAAATTGAAATAAATAATTTAAAACTTTCTCAGTATTTTACCAATTTGATCATCGAGCCCCACAAAAACAGTACAACCTTCATTAGAAAGGACGCGGATTCGAATCGCCGTCCGACCATCCAGATTATGGTTTTTCATGGTTACCTCACATCACTTCAAGCAAATTCTGGTATGGTTCCTTCAAAAGGCTACAGCCGAATTCTTACCCCTTCCTCGTCCCCCAGTCCTTCCTCGCCTCTAATGACCTAAGCTTTGACGAGGCGTAAAGCCATAAGCAAAACGAAAAGAACACCGTGAACTGTAAATTGCATTTCCAATTTCCACGTTAGAAACGGTAAATCATCTTTTCCTGCATATTACGCATATTTGTTTTTACTTGGTGCAATTATAACCAGGAAACGTCCGTTCTGATTTTCTCTCGCCCTGACACACTTGTTTAAACTGACGCAATTATTTCCAGCACGCGAAATAGTAGATTCTCGACTAACCCATGTGTATTCTCACAAAAGCGATCAATAACATTGACAACTGTTAGAGTAACTTCATTGACAACTGTTAGAGTAACTTGTTGATGAATTTTTTCGGCCTGAGTCCTTAGCTGCTACAATAACTGTTTTGTGGGTTGTTTCTGACTTGCAACTAAATAAATGCTTTTGATGGCATACGCGTTTCGCCTTTATTCAAGGCATCTTCAGTACCCTAGATAAACATATATACACATATATATATACAATGATGTTTCTTTGATTTTTGTACAGTTTTCTGAAAATATTAAATAGGTACTTACAGTTTTTATACATGCATTAATACGCGCAAGTTCGTGTTTCCATACCAGCTACTCTTTTCACACTATCCCCACTGTCCAAAGTTTGTGTAGGCTGCATTTTAGGTAATTTCACCGGCCACGAACTGTATATAAAGTTTTTTGTTGTTGTTGACATCCAAAAGTCGTGAGCTAAAGATTATGTGTTGTCGAACTATTTCTTATTTTGAATCTGTGGTCAATAGCTGGGTCTGTTCTGTGGCGGTATGTTTGATTATAGGATGTGTGCTATTTATTCCTGTTTTAGTGTTTTAAAGAAGTTTAGGTTTGTTAGGAGTATATATATTCATTCATAACTTTTTTACCATTATTGATTGTTTTTTGTATGTGAAGGTTTTCTTGAATTGTCAGCATGTTTTTGTTGTGATTATTAATCTTTAGTATTTGCATATCCGTTTGTATAGTGGTGTGTGAATGATTATGTTGTAACAAGTGTTCGGCGAATGTTGAGTGGTTGGTACATCTGAGAGCTCTCAGGTGTTCCTTGTATCTGGTTTCAAATTTTCTGGCTGTTTGTCCTATGTATATAGTTTCACACTGCTGGCATGTTAATTGGTATATTCCAGATTGGTGGTATTTGTTTGTAAATGTACTTCTGTTAAGCTGTTTTTGGATAGTGTTTTTGGTTCTAAATGCTATTTTTATTCCCATTTTTCTAAAGATGTTCGCTATCTTATGTATGTTTGTGTTTTGATATGTGATTGTGTGCCAATGTTTGTTGTCTTTTTGTGTGATGGGTTGTAGTTTTATGTGGTGATCATTGGGTGTTTAATGTATGTTATTGTTTGTTTGTTTTCTGATTTTTTGGTTAAGCTTATTTACTGTGTTACTGTTGTATCCATTGTTCACAGCTATGTGTGTTATGCTGTTTAGTTCCTTGTTATAGTTGTGCTTTTGGATGTCAACAACAACAACAACAAAAAACTTTATATACAGTTCGTGGCAGGTGAAATTACCTAAAATGCAGCCTACACAAACTTTGGACAGTAGGGATAGTGTGAAAAGAGTAGCTGGTATGGAAACACGAACTTGCGCGTGTTAATGCATGTATAAAAACTGTAAGTACCTATTTAATATTTTCAGAAAACTGTACAAAAATCAAAGCAACATCATTGTATATATATATATATGTGTATATATGTTTATCTAGGGCACTGAAGATGCCTTGAATAAAGGCAATACGCGTATGCCATCAAAAGCATTTATTTAGTTGCAAGTCAGAAACAACCCACAAAACAGTTAGAGTAACTACTTTAGAATCTCACATTGAACTACGGTATTCATGAAACGTCGTGAAGTTATACAAAACACTGAATTCAAGAAGATTCACAAAATTGAATGCACTGACATTCGTATTCAATAATCAATGTTTTTTGCTGTCAAAGCCAATCATTCCTCATCACTTCGATTAGCAAGAATCGCTGAGAACGTTTTTCTACTGTGTTTCAATCGAAATAAATTGCGATGGACAATCGTTTGTTTTATTATTATTATCGTTTATACTCTGGATGTAAAATTTCCCCCACCCATCTACGAATTTTAATTTTAAATTCCTCCAGCCTTTTTGTAAATTATTAATCACCTTCCATGATAATTTATTCCAACAAGAGAAATCAGGGCCAGAACCGATTCTTTACTGTATTAATTTTTTCCACGAGCGATTAGAGAATGGAATAGAAAGGATTTACCGAGCGTGTAAACTTAAAATCCGACAGGAGTAGCTTTCGATAAAGCTCTCCGGCCATCCTGATCTGACTTTTCCATGGTTTTCCCACATCACTCCAGGCGAATGCCGGATTGGTTCCTCACAATAGCCCATGGGCGCCTCCTGCCACATCACGTATATCCCTTTCAAACTATTACCCTTTCGGATAGGTGCAATGCACCCTTCGTCATACACTTTTAGTAATCGCGGAATAATAATAATAATAATAATCCCTGACACCCTTACCCACAAAATAAAAATTTCACGCTTCCTTATACATGAGATCTAGTGCCTGCTTGTGCTCTGTCATCTCTTTTCTTTCCTGTATTACTCTTAATTCTTCGACCAATATCATTCCAAACCTCTCACCAACGTACAAGGGATGATCAAATGAAAAGGTACGAAACGACGTAAAAACGTAACAGTTAAATATTTGCATATTCCGCCATGGGAGAACGTAGCGAGACATATCGGGATGCGATTGGAGTCTCTGACTGGGATCGGAGCAGAGAGCAGAGGCTCTTATCAAATGTGGCGTCCAAATGATGCGGCAGTCCGTATGAGGACAGGATGGCGTACAGATGGGGTATGTGTACTGTGAGACTCTCCGAGGCCTACGCAGGTCCATAAAGAACAAAAGACCGGGGCTGCTCACGGAGGGTGTGGTTCTGCTCCATGATAACGCGCGTCCACACGTCTCCAGAGTCACACACATGGAACTGGCCAAGTTCAAGTGGGAGACGTTGGACCAACCGCCCTACAGTCCGGACATGTCGCCCTGCGATTTCCATGTGTTTGGCCCACTGAAGAAACGCCTGACAGGGAAGCGCTTCAACTCGGACGACGTACTCAAGGACGTTGTGAAGAACTGGGTCTCGTTAAGGACACAGGAATTCTGGGAACAAGGAATCCTTCGGCTTGTTCATCAGTGGGATCATTGTGCTCAGGCCTATGGTGTATATTTTGAATAAAGTCTACATTGGTACCCACCCTGTCGTTTCATACCTTTTCATTTGATCACCCCTTGTACTTCTTGTAAACCCCCAGCATTGTTTTCACCTTGTCCTGTCTTCCAATGACTCCCAGTCCAGCCCCTTTATCTATCAATTACTGACTTCGCCCTCGAGTAATTTTCACAAACAAATCTAACTGCTCTCCTTAGAATGTCCTCCAATTGATAAATTTGATACCAAAAAATGTTGGTTGCAAACCGTACAACCATATTAAAATAATGATTTGACAAATGATTTGTAACCCAATTCCATCAGTTCTCTGACACATTCTCTCACTTGATTCACTTGGATGGTAACTTTTAACCTGCTTATCAGTCAGTAGCCACCAGTTATTTCCCTTTCACACTTATGTTTTCTCAGTAACCATTGTGGCTCTCAACATAATCGTCGACGGACATTCCGACAAGTTCTTAATCTCTTATTTTAATCCCTTTACCAAAGACGTTGTTTATCAGTATTCAAGCACATGCAATCACTAATCATTTTACTCGCGACTCTAATAGTAAATCGTTAATACTGAAGGAGCCGCACCCATCACCATATTACTCAGATTTTTTGTGGTCTTTTGCAGACGGAGGTCCTGATCCCCTTCTGGATCAAGAATCACAGGTCCCAAGGACGTTAAGTTATTACGCTGCAGAGGAAGATTTGGGCGAGAAATACAACTTGCTGCCAGGAGTCGACGATGTAGAGCGAATTTCGACGAAGCACGAAAAAAAATCTCTGTCAAATGCTGTAGATGAAACCGAATATGTTTCCAGAGTTATGGAAGAGGTCTTTCTATACAGTCTCAGCAGAGAAAGCTACAAATGTGAAAATACTGCTCATTCTGCTCTTACGGTGTTGTGCTCTGTTTGGGCAAAGGAGTACCTAGAAAATATTGACAAATTGTTAGAAAAACGCACTGACCCGAAACTGAGTCGTCTCTTCATAATACGTTCCGTCGTTCACCACCTGAAGACAGATTGTAAACACCTGGAACAAGGTGGTTGTAGTAAGCTCCTCACAGATTACATTCACCAATGCTTTTGCGCCATTAACAACACGCTGTCCTTGATGAGCAGATTGAAACTGGCGGAAAATGTTAAGCACAAAATGCTATTCACGACTCTCGTACATCAATTATTTACTGAGACTGATACGTCTGCTGCCGGTGGACCTATCAAGAAAACATTTAACCCCCAGCCAGAATCAACTGTACCATCTTACAAACAAAACATAGGTAGTGAGGACTTTCATCCATATGAAGCAGGACAAAATGTAAACGAAGTAATACCTTACAATCCCATTAAAATATTCCCACTGCTATTTATGTCTCCCCTAGACGCTGGTATGACGAATTTTGAGCTAAATATGAATAAACAGGCCAATATGAAAAGAGTGGAAGCGGGAGCAGACTACGGTAAAAGGCTTGTTATTTTAAGTGAAAGTAATCGTCAACCTGTTGTAAATACGATTGAAGAAATATCTGTACCTCGCAGTATAAGAACAAATGGTATGATGCCTCCCGCGTATCAAGATTATCAAGCAGTTGCAGGTAATATGTTAAGAGATAACCAAAATAATTTCAATCCACCTCAAAATACGTACAGTGTTTCTCTTATGAGAGATGCAGCTCTATCGCCGAGTTCTAATAAAAAAGAAGATATTAGTGGAAAGACAGACTTTCTTTCAATCTTGGGTTGGCCGTTGAGATGGAGAACTTATAGTGATAGTACGACAATGGGAAAAATTGATCGAGGAATAAGAAGAAACAAGAATTACTATAACCAATTTGATGATATAGTTAATTTAAAAAAACCGAGCTGCAGCTGAAGCATTTTACAGATATCTGTCAGATCTCGGATTAGTATTTCCAGTTCATAGATCCAGTATAAGTCAGCCATTTGCACACAAGGCGGCTGCTTATGATGATTTTGAATGGAAGACTATGACAGGTCCTGAGTATGGTGTCTCTGTAGATCAGGAAATGAATCAAGTCGAAAAACAAGATGAGAGAGACAAAAAGATAGCCGGTCCTGTGAATAGTGTTTCCGTAGATGAGGAAATGAATCAAGTCAAAAAACGAGGAGATGAGAGACGCAAAAAGATAACAGGTCCTAAGTATCGAGTTTTGGTAGATCAGGAAATGAATAGAGCCAAAAATCGAGATGAGAGACACAAAAAGTTTGAAGTGGCAAACACTTCTAAAGTTTCTAATCAAGAAGGAAGAGATGGAAGAAATAATCCTGCTTACTCTGATAGCTCTGTCGTGAAAACTATTGCCACCGAAGAAAAGAAGAACTTAAAATTTCCCTCACTGGAAGAACATGCTCGTCATAACGACGAGGATAAAAAAACTGACCATAAAGATGAAAGTATTTCTGAAAACCACAATAAATCAGAAAGTTCTGACAGTCAGAGAGGAAATGAAGAAGATTTTAACTGTATAGATGTTACTCATAAAACGTCGGAATATGATCCAGTATCGAAAGTTAATACCAAAATATTAATTTTTGATAACCTTGAGATTCAGATCGGAAAATCCAATGAGCTTCATGTCGTAGACCTCGAAACCGGCAGAAAATACATTTGCTCTGAGAATTCATTGGAGGCATCTTTAGAATCAGCCAGAATCATTAAGTCTCTTATAGAACGTAATGCACAGAACACCAAAAGTAACGAAAAATTGTCTCAAACACAAGTTATATACGATAATAATGTAGATAGTTTCACGGAAACGCCCTTAAGCTTAGTGGATATAATAATGAGTGTAACGACAGGACTTCAGGTTCCAAAAAAAATTTGTTCTTTCTTCCGAAACTGATAAATTTGTTTATTCAGAAAATACCTTTAGAAATTTTGCTTTACATTTTCATTCTTATATAAAATCTATTGTGTATCAAGTTTTAATCTAATTGCTTTGTGTACTATCACTATTTTTTGTTATTGCTGTATTCAAAAATAAAGGTTTTCTGTATAGCAATTGTTTTATTGATCACTCAAAAGCAAATTTATTAACAGCACTATCTTTGAACACATATGTAGACAAAACTATTAACAAATGGTTTGTAATCTCATCAAGGATTCCCTCACGAAATTAATAACGAAAATATGTTTCTCATAATTCATATTTAATAAATACAAAAGAAACTAGAGGAAGCGTTAAAGTGTACTCTTAATTTCTAACTATAATTCCAACGAATAAAATGATAACTATGATACATGGAAAATTTGACGATAGATAGTTCTACGCACCATTCTACTTTATATTCCGTATTTTGGAAAAATATCTTATTTGCTTTACATAAATTCGTTTAATAACTTAAGGAAGCAAGTAGTCTAGTATAGTGCATAAAAAAGTATTGTACGATCGTACTTGGATTATTGACTTCAACTTCTGATAAATTAAAATAACTTCGTGCAATCTTACAACAGAGCTACAAATTACCTCTCTCGTAGCTATACCAATAGTTTACGGCGACCGAGCGTGGTGGGTGAGTGGTAACGCTATGGCTGCGCATTCGGGAGGAAGCGGAACTGGATCAGCAATTAAAAATAAAATTATAGTTTAAAAACCTAAAAAAAACGCCTTTCGTTGCAATGTGAACTTAAAACTTAAAATAATCTTTAAATCAAGATTTTGTTCAACAGTGACAGGATGTCCTACAATTCACTATACCTAATTTTTTCAATTTGCTTAAAATAAAAATAAAGTTATCGACAAAAAATTAACTTTTGTGGGGGGAAAAAAAAGCGTGCGGTGCTCCCTATTCTACTTTTACAAATAGGTAGCGACAAAAAATTTAAGACAACTGATATCTCGCACCCCTCGCTTTTTTACATTAAATTTAATTTTTTGGGTCAAAAATTTAGTCTTACTGAAGTTTGGTACATCCTACAGCTGTAGAAAATAATCTTTCTTTTAACTTTTTAGTTCACATCATTATGAAAAGAGTATTTTTTGTTTTTTTAAACTATAACTTTTATTTCTGAAAGCTATTTTTTTTATAACGAGCCATCTTTCTACCTTAATTTTAATCAAAATCGATAAATGAGGCTTCATTTTAAAAGTTAAGTTTTCCGTTTTGTTAACATCATTAACTAAGAACGGAATTTTTCAAAATCAAGCAATAAATGACAAAATTATGAACAGCCAAGGTCACGGGAATGCGATAGTTCAGAGTCAAGCTGCCAGGATTCACTGGCGTCGATAAGAATTGATCATGCTGCAGCTAGATAGCAGCACCATACATCACAGTATGGAGTAACTACACTCTACACAGTAATAAACGAAAGCCGAGGTGTACTTAAGCACAGCTATTTATTATGCAAGAGGTTGCATACACAATAACAGAACATGCGGTAGCGCTACACAGATAAAAAGAACAAGTTCATACGCGGCACGTGGCTAGCAGCCGACTGGCTCCAAGTAGTACGGTTGTCTCCCACCTGGTCTAGTTGGCGCTCCCGTCGGCTCGATCAGGGCGCCGGCTGTTGGCAAAGAGATGAACCATGGCGTGGTCGATTGCAACGCCGACTGGTGGCGAAGATTTGTACTTTAGGCTGGGCAAGGTTCCGCCACAACCACTCTCCCCCCAGTGACTTACTCAGGGAGAGTAAAGAACGAGACTCGCTTCTTGCCACCGGTGCTGGTGTCTGCACGGGAACCCCTCGCGTAGGTTCTCATGGGTCGGTCCATTGATGTAGATGTGTGCGTCAGTGCTGGTGGATGTTCTGCCCGGGGGGTGTCGGTCTGGTCGTGGTCTGTTTTCGCGATGAAGGCAGGCTTCAACATGTCCACTGAGACTGCCTTGTCCTCCCCGTTGATTTTAATCACGAACACTCTGTCACTGATGCGCCTAACGACCTCATGCGGCCCTGTGTAAGGTGGTTCAAGAGGCTTCTTCACAGAGTCTACACGTTTGAAGACGTGGGTACAGGTGTATAGGTTTTTCAGTAGGAACAGGCGAGCCTTGGTGTGGTGAGCCGTTGGTGTGGGCCTGGCGGCGCGGATGTGCTCTCGAAACTTCTCCAGGAAGAACTGTGGATCAGCTGGAGTGTCTTCAGAGATGAAGAATTCGCCAGGCAGTCGAAGCGGCGTCCCAAAGAGCAGTTCAGCTGGAGAGGCCTTCAGATCCTCCTTGTAGGCGGTGCGTAGGCCGAGGAGAATGGTTGGCAGTAGGTCTGGCCAACGTAGGTGAGTATTGCACATCAAAGCGGCCTTTAACGAACGGTGCCAGCGTTCGACGAGTCCATTGGACTGCGGATGGTACGGCGTGGTGTGAATTCGCTGAGCTCCTATCAGGCGCGATAGTGCGGTGAAGAGAGCTGACTCAAATTGTGGACCTTGATCCGTGGAGATCGTAAGTGGAGTGCCGAATAGACAGATCCATTGTGTATAGAAGGCTGAGGCAACTGTATCAGCCAGTATGTTGCTGAGCGGGATGGCCATTGGCCATCTGGTGAAACGGTCAATAATGGTAAGGCAGTACCGGAAACTTGCGACCTGCGGCAGCTCGATGAGGTCCAGGTGGATGTGGTCGAACCGGTTATTGGGAACAGCAATGTTGAGTGGTGTCAGTCGGTTGTGACGGTGAATTTTAGCTCGCTGACACGGTATGCATCTTCGAGTCCATAGGAGTGCATCCCGTCTGATACCTGGCCACACGTAGCGTTCCTTCAGCATCCGGGCGGTGACTCTGCCACTAGGATGCGAAAGCCCATGAACGGCGTCGAATGCCCGT
>JARYHS010013631.1:83192679-83214079 GCA_031002005.1 Vandiemenella viatica
GCGAGGCCATTCTTCACGTCGAGTGCGATTGGCTCGGCAGACAGGAGCTATTGTCTGAAATACCTCTTTTTCCGCCGCGTCGGCTCCTTCATGACCCACTGGGCTTACATTCATGGCCATGATCTGATGCTCACTCGGTTCAAGAGTCCCAGCTGCCATGAACTGTTGTAATTCTTCTCTCACAATTTGTCGTATGAGAGACGCAAAGTCGTGCTGGTCTTCCACAACTGCCATAGGGACTACGTTGGGAAGTCTGTCATACTTCTTTCGCCCAACCCTCCTTTGTTGCATCTCCTCAATCCGCTGGCACCACTTGATGAACTCTTCCGTCGTAGCGACGTCTTTTATCAGAAGAGCTTGGTACATGTCTTCTGCAATACCTTTCATTAGGTGCGTGATTTTGTCGGCTTCAGTCATATTCGGGTTGACTACGTTGCATAGGGCCAAAACATCCTGTATGTAAGATTGCGTCGGCTCCCCATGTTGTTGGGCCCGGTTCTTCAGTTGTTCTTCCGCCGAGCGGATTTGTCGCTGGTGGTCCCCAAACGTTTTCTTAAGTTCCGTCTGGAACATTTCCCAGTTATTCAGTTTATCTTCGTTGTTCTCGAACCACTGCTGGGCGGTTCCGTCCAGATAGAAATAAACATTTGCCAAGCACATGGTATGATCCCACCTGTTGTACTTGGCGACTCGGTCGAACCCTTTTAGCCATTTGTTAGGGTCCTGTCCAGCGTCTCCAGAGAACACCGATGGGTGTCGAATGTGCAGCTGGCTTGCCGCCATGGGTTTCCTAATGACGCGGACTTTCGGAAGGACGTACTGAGTATATCCTTTGTAGTCCGGTTCCAGTCCGTGTAGGCGGCGACTTTTACGTTGCCTAATCGGAGCCACGATGATGCAGCTGTTGCACAGGGTACCCGGCGCCTCCACCAAACTATGTCGCGTTGCAACCGGGGCAGGTGTGAATTCGAAGGTTACTTGTCAATGAACACAGCACTTAAACTGAGAACAGGTTTATTGAGAACTCAAACATACACGCAGCACTGACTGCCTCTTGGGCAGAATGCTCTTCTATTTATACACAGATAGAACGTACTAGAGATTACAAGAGTAGTTAACAAATGAAATGTGTAGAAGTTACAAGTGACCTTAGGAAACATGTAGAATCTTCTGGAAATAATAAACAGAATTAAATAATTTTTGTCAGTGGGCGGGATTGAACCGGCGACCTTCGGTACCGCAATTCGTGACGCTACCCGCTGCGCCATGCTGGCAGACGGTACACTGGCGTTCATGCGGCAATATGTTCTGTCTCCTAGTCAACTTAACTGTCACTAATTTTACGAAACAGTAATCCTTGTATGACTCTCCATTTCTAAGAAAATTTTTCCCAGGTTCAACATAACATCAAGTGATTACAAGGAAACAGCGATCGTATCCAATGTCTTCCGACAAAGTGACCTCTGAATAGCTGACGAGAACATCCCGCTCCGGAAGAAGCTGGACCTGATCTTCCAAGGTGAACCACCGCAACAGCTCCTCGAGGACTTTAGGAGTGCACTTCATCAAATGGCCAGGTTCCCAACTAAACATCGAGTGGAGTACTATCCTGGCCGTTCCTACTACAATCAGAATGCTGTGGTGGAAATAAAAACCAGAAAATAAGTATCATACCCCATAATGTCTTTACTTTCAAGAAACAGTGAAATGATTCCTTATGCGGACAATGCTCGACACAGTGGCGTAACACTAGGGTGGCAGGACGGGTAAAATGCCACGGGGTCCCAGCTGGAAGGGGCCCCCGATGACTGGCCGGACAGGCCTCGTGCCCCCTAGATCCACTCATTGAAGCCGTCCGAGGCAGTATCAGTGGCAAGAAACAAATAAAGGAATAGGTCGCCCATCCGGCCTAAGGTAATCATCATTTAATTTAATCTCAATTGCAATTTAACACACAAGTTCCTGTGGTAATGTACTTACACTAACACGTTCCCATAAAATGATTTTTTTTTTACCAACTACCTACTTTTGCCCTTTATGAATTCTAACCTAAAATTGCTTTAGTGTTTTTGGTAAATTGTTTATTTCACTCGGCAATTTACTCCAGTCACTCTCTCCTGAAATAAAGTGCCAGCTTATGGTCTTGATTATCTCTCTCATTCCATGTTCTGTACAGCTTTTAATCTTTCTGCCAATATCCATCGGTGCACGATCGGGATTATAAGTCTTTTACAATTCGACAACTGTTTGTGAACAGTATAACTATTATAAATATCAGTTTGTTTGTACAGTATTTGAAGCGTAACGTGGAAACCTAGGAGTTTGCAACAAACCACCTAGAAACCGCAATCTAGTTGGCCGGGAAGCAGTTTTAACACACAGGGCCACATTGGTAATGTTGCGAACAAACGATTCTTGTGGCGGTGCATGTTAGATGGTAATTGCGTTTTAAGTGTCGCGTATCCTATTATATAAAACGCTAACGTGGCGTCTGCGTGCGTCGTCTATAGCTGCTTCTCCTATTGGCTAACGAACGGCCAATCATCAACCACCATATTACGTTCGTACCACCATCTTGCTTTTCGTTTATTTACAGCTAGACGCTGAAATTCATATAAGGAGAAGGAGATTCGATATTTGCACTGTTTTATCCGTATCAGTTAGACACAGAAATTTAGAAGGGGATTCAATATTTACGCTACTTATCTGCATCAGTTATGAGCATAACCTAAGAATTTTTTTGGCAGAAGGTAAGAGGCAATGAAGTTTATTAAAAACTAGGAGAAATGTACATAATGCGAAATGTATTTGTCACATAAATAACAGTTACCCGTTTACGAAATTATAGTCTCCGTAATATAAAGTGAAATGCATTTTTTTTATTTTAAAATCCTAACAAAATACTCTGATAATCTAACGAGAATAACGTATTCGTATAACTAAAGATATCATTAAGGATGACTTATTCGTTTCTCCTTATAAGCTTTTCCATAATAAATTCCTACTACCATTATATATGATACCCTTAGTTTTTGATACATGTGTTAGCTATTAAATGAGATTTAAGATAACTTTGTTATCAGATTTAAATCATCAAGGATATGACACTCGAAATTCAACAACGATATTATTGCCGCAAAATGGCAGTGAGCAGTGATATTATAAATACTGAGAGTAGGGGAAAAAATTAATACCAGGCAATTATAAGTCACAAAGTTACAATTATTACGTTCGATTAAATTTACATATTGCATTTTATTTATCTGCGACAACCAGATACAGAAATTAATGTAAGGGTTTTCATTATTTACGCTATTTCCTGCCTCAGTTGTAAGCACTAGTTTAAACCGTAAACTAAGAATTTTTTGGCACACGATAAGAAACAATGAGGTTTATTAAAAACTCAGAGAATCGTACATACGTAATCGCGACATGTATTAATCAAATAAATAACAGTTATTTGTTTTCGAAATTGTAATCTCCGTCATCTAACGTAAAATGCATTTATTTATGTGAGATCCTAACCAAGTGATCTGATAATCTAACCAGAGTAACGTAGGCCTATTCATATAACGAAAGATATAATTAAAAAAGATTATTTTTCTTACAAGGTTTTTCAGAATGAATTCCTACTACCACCATAGGTGATACCCATCATTATTCATTTGAGGGTAATAGAGGCTATGATTTTCGAACGCAATATTACTGGAGGTTGTGGTTAAGTTTACCAGAATCGCAACTGACACATTTTGTTACAGCATAATTCACTCTGAAACGAGTTTTACAAACCAATTAAACTGCTTTCATAAGCGCCATGTTACTAAATGTATTAATTAATGCGGGTGGAAGTAGTTTCATATTTAACGTGCTGAATTGTGCCTGGACCAGGAATACAACTGATATTACATGGATAGCAAAAGTTTTTGGAATTCCTAATCTGATTTTATTTAATTGGTTCTTTACTTCCGGCGTCATTAATTCAGTAGAAGTTACTACTGTATGGCTATGTGAACGGCAAATGAAATATGTAGAACTTTGCAAAATCAAGGTCATTAGTATTATGTAATATCAGTTCCGTTTAATTAACCAACTGCAAAAAAAATGAGCTGCCAGAATATTGCCTTCAAACCGTCATTTTTGACGGGCTCGAAGCTAGTCCTATTATATAAAACGCTAACGTGGCGTCTACGTGCGTCGTCTATAGCTGTTACACGTATTGGCTACAGAACGGTCACGTGACAGCCGTCACTCGCCAATCAACAGCCTTCATATTACATTCCTTCCTTCATGTTGTATTTTGTTTATTTACTACAGCTGGATGCAGAAAATCATATAAGGAGAAGAAGATTCAATATTTAAGCTATTTTGCCTGTATCAGTTAGACGCAGAAATTCCGGCAAGGAGAAGGGGATTCAATATTTACGCTATATTATCTGTATCAGTGATAAGGACTAGATTATACCATAACCTAAGAATTTTTTAGGCAGACGGTAAGAATCAACGAAGTTTATTAAAAACTAGGAGAAACGTACGTAATGCGAAATGTATTAGTCAAATAAATAACAGTTATCCGTTTTAGAAATTATAGTCCCCGTCATATGAAGTGAAATGCATTTATTTATTTTAAAATATTAACCAAATACTCTGTAAATCTAACCAGAGTAACGTATTCATATAACGAAAGATATAATTAAAAATGATTATTTTCCTTACAAGCTTTTCCTGAATAAATTCCTACTACCATTATAGATGATACCCTTAGTATTTGATACATGTGTTAGCTATTAAATGAGATTTAAGATAACCTTTTTATTAGATTTAAATCATCAACTGTATAAGCCATGTGACACTAGCAATTCAACAACGATATTATTGCCGCAAAATAGCAGTGAGCAGAGATATTAGAAATACGGAGAGCAGGGGAAAAAAATTAATGCGAGGCAATTATATGTCACAAAGTTACAAATTCGTTTAAATTTACATATTGCTTTTTATTTATCTACGACAGCCAAATGCAAAAATTAAAATTAATGTAAGGAGAAGGGTATTTATTCTATGTTTACATTATAATACCTGTATCAGTTAGATGATGAGAAACAATTAAGTTAATTCAAAACTCAGAGAAATGTACGAATCGCGAAATGTATCCACCCAGATAAATGACCGTTAACCATTTTTGATATTATAGTAAAATTAAAGTAAAATGAATTTATTTAAATAAATCATAGTAAAATACCCCGCTAATCTAACCACAGTATGTTACTCTTATCACGAAAATATAATTAAAAATGGTTGATATTCGCTTTTCCATACAAGATTTTCCAGAATAAATCCACCATTGGTGCTGCCTGTCGTTATTCATATGAGGTAATAAAAGCTATGATTTTCGAATGTAACGTTGTGGAGGTTGTGGCTAAGTAGACCAGAATGGTAACTGACACATTTTGTTGCAGCATAATTCGCTCTGAAATCAGTTTTACAAACCATTTAAACTGCTTTCATAAGCACCATGTTATTGAACGTATTAATTAATGCGAGTGAAAGTAGTTCCATACCTATCGTGCTGAATTGTGCCTGGACCAGGAATAAAACTGATATTACATGGACAGCAAAAGTTTTCGGGAATCCTAATTTGTTTTTAATTTTATTGGTTCTATACTTCTGTCATCATTAATTCAGTAGAATTACTGCAGTATTGCTATGTGAACAGGAAATCAAATATTTAGAACATTACAAAATCAAAGAACTTAGAATTACGTAATAAAAATTCCGTATAATTAACCAACTGCAAAAAAGGAACTGCCAGAATATGGCGTTCAAACCGTCATTTTGACGGGCTCGAAGCTAGTAGCTATATAAAAGGGAAACGTGCTTTGGTATTCCTATTACTTCTCCCGGTTAGAAGGTCTAATGTTCAAAGCATCATAACTCAAGAGGAGTAATTAAAATTCACAAAATAATTAAAATAATTATAATGCAAATTATAATAAAATTATAAGTCATTATAAATACTAATGGAAGGCTGAGCTTGGTCATTGATTTTTCGTGACCATATCACTGACGTCATGCTCCTGGCCTTCATTGCCGAACTAACAACGAATACAGATGTTACGACCACATCGAGGTTATACGCGTTATTTAATCAACAATGAAGAAATGATTGCTAGTACACTGAAAGAATTGTATATATTTCGTTTGTTTATTTATATTCGTTCGATGTAGATGTTTTCGTTATATTCCCAGAACGTAGCGTTACTCGTTACAGCAGACGGAAGGAGTTATACTCGTATATGGTTTCTTTTAAATAATTTTTTTAATGATCGCCATGTTATTGAAATCATTACATCGTTTGAATAAACGTGGTTCCACATTTTTTACGCGGCCTAACGTAAGTTGTTAACATTCATTTTTAATTTCCTGCTTTCACTGACGCCATATTACAGAGGTCATTACTTGAGCGACATGTAAGTAGTTCCAACTTTGTTAGCCGTTCAAATGCTGTAATACCTATATGGATCTGAATGATGTAAGAACTAGCGAAGTTTTTGGATCAAGAGTATATCGCGATGTATCAGCGAACGTACCTATTAATGCGCGCGTGATTGAAGCTTTGATTTTCTAGTGGCAATATTGGTGGAGTTTGTGCTTAGGCTGAAAAGGAACTTGGACCAGAGTGATGAGTGAAACTTTTTGCTAAGTCACGAGGAATTGCATTTAGCATTATTTTATAACAATTATATTAAGAAACTGCGAAGAAATTACTTACCATAAAATTCCATTTCACCTCTCATTGTTGACGGGCTTAAAGAAAATTTTATTTTAATCAAAATTCACATGACATATTTCTGGACTTAGTAGGCAGAATTAATCTCGGTTTACAACTATTTCCGTTTTCTTACTTTTTTACAACTAGAATATGATGAATTTGAAAACATTAACAATTAACTAAATATTTTTGACTTTAATACAGTCAAAGTAATTGAGATGTATCAGGGTGCATTACAGGGCTGAACTGATTGCAAAGATTTTCCATCACGAAAGGACTTTTACCGGTGTCTCCTCTCCACAGCGGGTAGCGACTTAAAAGTGTCCTGCAAAGATTCGTTGAACAGCTGTCCGTGCCCACGTATATCACCCGGGTTTCATACCATCCATAAGGAGTGATGATGCGTAGTAGAAGTTCACAATGAAGACGCCACAGCTAAGAGTGCTACTCTCGAAGTTCTTCTTCTCTAAAGAAATCTCCATTACCTTTTGTAGCGAAGCTATTAAAGTATGTCAGCCCATCCTTTCATTGTTCACGAAATTGTCGTCTGCTGATAGTCTCCACATAAAGCAAAAAGATGTTTATAACATAGCTATAAAGAATTTGTAATTGGCTGAAATCCTCGTGCCGTCTGTCGCACACTCCAAAATACGCCGAAAAGCTTGTTAAGGTTGCTCATATTCGTAGCAACATTTTACTTTGTTGGTGTGTGTGCAATAAACTAATTTATTATTTCAACCTGCGTACTTAACCTTCTAGCTGCGGTTAAGCTATTTATTTGGGGCCATAAATTCATAATTATATCTCCCTAAAAGCGAGGCTAGGTAGAACCGCCGGTAACTCGCCGTACGCCTCTAAAATTCGGGTTGCATTTTTCGTGTCACTGAGAGCACTTCTCAAGCTTCGAATTATCTACTCTGACACTTTGTACTTTACAAACCATTACACGTTTGAACTAAAGTTAGTCATTCACTGCCCACAACCGATGAAACTACAACATGCCGAGAGAACGCTACATCGGGGTCATTCCAGACCGAGTCTAGAAGATAAGTGGTTAAAGCTCTAGTATTAACGAGAACGGCTATACAGATTTAGGTTATCCAATATGGTTTCCCGAAGTCACTCGAGGTTAGTACTGATATGGTAGCTGATAAAGGACGTGGTCAAGTTCCTTCTCGGTTTGATGTCTCCAGTCTTCTACCGAGCCTACTTATCTCGACGTCAACGAAATACAATATGCTAAAAAAAAGTAGTTATTCCACAGAATCAGAGAAAAAAAGTCTTAACATTCAACATGGTCTGACCTACGGATCAATATCTGATCTACTACTCCATAGTGACATTCATGGGAACTCTCTCTAGGGGAGTCAGTAAGAGAAAGGTTCTTGGAAAGCTGGAACAAGTTTTCTCGAGAGATTTTGAAAGAATGAATCACTAATACAAGCAGCAGAGAATATGGCATATCCCCTCAAAAGCAGAATAGGAGCATTCCATCGTTTAAATGATCAGGGAAATGACTTGCTAAATTTTACTTTCTATCAGAGTAAATCTAAGCGCTTTTTCTTTGCAAAATCCTTGTGAGTCAACATAGGACGACACATTGATCTACAGGAAACATATAGCAGTGATAGTGAGGGGAAAAAATTAGATTATAGTTCGCCAGTCTGACAGTAGAACCAACCATATAGAAAAAACTGATACTTAGATAAAAAATAAAAATAAAAGATGACGATAACAACTGGCTTATTACCATTTACATTACCGGACTTAAGTAACAAAAATGTTTGAAGTATACAGATCCTTAGACGTAACACAACCTTCCACTCAGCGTTTGATTTGCATGAAACAAGTATAAACCAAGGAATCTTATATGGAGTAAAAGAAATGTTTATACCGAGCAAAGTTCTCCTTAAGGAAAAAATGTAAATGAAAATAGTATACTATCAGTACTGTATCAAACCACTGCTTCAAATGAAACTTCTAAGGCACATCCCGTGCCTACAAAGCAGTCTAAGAATTGGCTTTTCAGTAGTTAAACGATTATCCACAAATCTAATGTCGAAGAGAGTCATGAGAGTGCTATTACAAGCTTTGAAATAGACTGACGAGATATATTGCGTGCCAACCCAATAGCAATGAACTTTCAGGCTGATCTACGTGTCAGCTTGTATATAGCTTACAAATCAGAATTTTGCTAAACTTGAATCTATGCTTGTTGTAGCCCCTTTTCTCCTTACTACTATTTCATATGAGGGCCATCCACAATGGCGTGGCCTGAGAATAATACACATGAGTTAAAACAAATGTTGTGGTCTAATTAATGACATACTTCTCTCTGAAATTTTTCCAACGAAAATAAAATAAATCAATTGACTTGAAACTAACGCTAGATACATATCTTTTTTTTAGTTTTGGTTAAATCATGGATTGTTTACGCTACTGTTAAGGAAATTGATAAAATTCATTGCAGTGACTAGTTGCAAATGTTTATAAAGGTCACCACAATACAGAAACAAAATCGCAGGTGCCATAGCGTGTGCCGTTATTACTATTTTGTTTAATTATTGTACAAAGTTTTGTTGATGCAAGTAAAATGTTTGTGAACGCCATTTAACAATTGTATTTAAGATGAAATGCTGCCTGGAGCCGTAGAAAAAGTAATATGGAAGGTAAACATCAACCATTCCTGCGTCGCACTTCTGAGCGAATAAAAAATTCTGTCTTTCATTAGCCAGTCACTCATTCCTGTATTTTTCTGACACGTCTTAGCAGGCAAATTGATCAGCGCCGAAGTAACGTATACTCTTACTGTTATGACATACATGGCGCAGAAACAACAATGCTTGTGGAATATAGGAAGATGTGGTTTTTTTTCTTTCTGCTGGCCTTACGGCGAATTCGCAGGCAGAAACAAGCATTATAGATTTGTGAAGGTAATTAGAAATTTTCCGTCAGTGGCGCTATCATCCCAAGAGTGGTGGTTTTTTGCCGCCTCTGTTGGTGGCAAGATGAGCTACCACCTCTCTATGAAACTTGTTCTCTGTGTGTTAAATGTATTTTTGTTTGCGAATTGTATAATTTATGAGAGATTGGGGACGATCCAAGTCACACTGGCGGGTCGTTATCATCTGAAGGTGAGACATCAAAATTGGTAATTGTGGCGGCTTTACGACATATTTTGAGGTGAAAACTTGTACAAGTAATGATAACGATTGCTTTTACAAAGCTATGAATAGATTGGTGTAAGTCTTCCATCGGTGGCGCTCTCGGCCCAGTGCCCAGTTTTGGAAAAAGTTGTTAATAGTGATAGCGCTAAATAGATTGGCTGCTGTACCAACCAAATAAGTATACGTGCGGTAATAACCTACTTGTGACTGTTCAGACGAAGTGGCATCTTACCTTTACAGTTTCTTTATTGCTAATCACCTCTGCTTCACAATGTTGGCATAATGTGCTCCTTGATGGTTATCATTTTTTTAGGTAATGTAAAAGCAGTAAATTCTCAGTATCTAAAGAAAAATATGACTCTACTTAATTGGAGAAGGAATATCCTTGGCCCTTTTAGGAAGAGTAGAAACAGCGTTCTTTCATTCCATTTACTGTTGCTTTGACTTTGAGGTAAAGTAGTTGGCCAAAGCGTCAGCCATAATCAAAAAGCATCCCAGAAATCAACTTGATTCGCTACAAAGAGGTATATATTTTCCGCACACCTCTACATTTTGCTCTCCTATTAAAAGTTTTAATCTGGGGGTCAATAAGAAGGTAAATATCCTATGAAGGGGTTGACGGGGTAAAAAGTTTAGGGACGCCTTCTATAGTTGCTTCTTATTTACAGCTATGAACCCCTCATCGTATAACAGCAATAAGCAAATGTGACCATTTTATCTTTTAGAGCCGAAAATGAGTGTTATTGCATGTTCAGAGTGCTACCTTTAACATAGCAACTACCTGCCTTGAAGTACTACCCACCCGTTCACGACTTTTCTATTAGCGATCGTGTGTTTGAAAGCCAAGGCCAATGTTGAGATACCAGGCAGGCTTGAGAAGTACAGTAGTAGGCGTCAGGTCATTAACAAGAGGTGTGGGTGACCTCGCTGAGAGACGGGGCTTCCCAAATTTCAGGTCATGCCAACCGGATTTCTCTTCACTCAACAATCCTTGAGTTCTATTAACAAACCACGGGGAACATCGTGGGGATACGTAATTCCCGTTGAAAAGAGGTAACCTTCTTTTAAAGACACGTTAGCACCACTTTCTGACAGCGACCTGTTCCATCTCTTTTTCCGCTAAACGTTATAGGTCATTGTTCCTTACCCCAGAAACTTTACCACTATGCAATTGAGATCAAATGAAGCCTTTTTCCCTTAGTGTTTTACATCTAGTCATCATCGAGGTTATTAGAAGCGGGAAAGGATTGGGCTAAGGAACGGACATTAATTCAGCTGTTCCCTTTTTAACGGTACCATCGTAGCATTCGCCGGGAGCAATTTTGGAAATCTAGATGGTCGGAAGGGAATTGGAACCAGCGTTCGCCCGAAAAAGAGGCCAGAGCGTTACAGCTCACCCACCACGGTAGGTTCTATTACATTAAATTTATTTGTTTACAATAAAAGGTTATCGACAATACTTTAATCTTCTTAACATCTGAAAACTCAATTTCTTCCTACCACTAAGAGCTATTGTGTCCATACGTCAGTCAGCGGAGGTTAATTCACACTTTCGTGAAGGTATATGGGAGAACTAAGTTTTTATTAATACTTTATGCAGATAGTTTGCAGTTTAAGACAAATTTGTAGCTTGCACATTACGTCTTTTATCATTCCAAAAAAGATGCGCTGCGACCGTTTAAATTTACCAGTGCATTTTTCCGTCTTAAAATATTCTACTTTAGTTAGCACTACGTTACTGAACTCTTATCGTATCAGGAAGTAAAAAACTTTTTATTGGAATATCCTTTTGCAATTCATCTCTGTTTATCGAATAGATTATTAATTTTGTTAATTGTGCACTGTAACAATATTAAACCAGTTTACTTAGTATATTAATCTTAATTATAAAAACCTGTAAAGATAAGTCATAGGAAAACGTGGATAAATAATTCTCGAGCTCTTAGTCGCGTCGAAATGTTGCACTCTTACTGCCTTCATTTTCAGCCAACTTCATTTTGTAGGAAATGAAGGCAGAGAATTAAAACCCCGAAACGTCCCGGGAGTGACAAGTTTCGATGCTGCCGGATGCTCGACAACTTTTTTCAATACGCAACGGCGTGAAACCCATCTGTGTTTATTAACAACCGGTTATAATTCTTTTAAAACACTTAACATTTAAATCTGATGTCAGCCACCACTGTAATGATATCATCATAGAGTATCAAGAATATTTTTTCCATGAATAGACTAATTCCTGAGTAAATACATTTTACGTCAGCTTGTTTCACTATTTCTCATAAATTGTATTGAATTATAGAACTATCTTTGGTTTATTTTAAATGTTTATTTGAATGCTATATTGTCTTCACGCGACTATTTTATAGTAGCAACAACGGGCTCTTCTGCCAGTCAAATAATCCTGTTTTCGTAGGAAATCTGGTGCATTAGTGAATTCGGACTCGCTTCCCGCATATCGGTTTCCCATTGTTGTATGAAATCACTCCAGGCTAATATCAGCATGCTTCCTTCACAACGCCATGGCCGAAAAATATTTTCAGTGCAGTAGGGGCGATATTTTTAAAACCTGTCTTTCCTGATTGTGTGTGTTTGAATGAATAAATGAATGTGAAGACACATTTTCTTGATTAGGGGGCATCCATAAATTACGTGAGGTGTTTTTCCGGATTTCTGGACCCCCCCCCCCTTCCCCCCTGGTGAGATTTCGTGAGATCTGGCCGGACCCCCCCCCCCCCTCTGGTGAGATCTGGTCCGTGAGAACCCCCCCTAGAAATCGCCCTGGAAACTTTTTTCTTTAGGTCACACCCTAACTTTTTTGACGTAATACCCTCCTAAAATCGACTTTGCCGCAAATTGGAGACCTTTTTTTTTTTTTGTTCTACTGTCCCCAAATTTTTCGCAAAATCTCACGTGAGATTTCCGTAGACCCCCCCTCCCCCTTGGTGAGATCTGGTGAGATTTCGCCGGACCCCCCCTTACCCTATTTCACCTCACGTAATTTATGGATGCCCCCTTACCGCTTACTAGGGAGCGTCCATAAACTACGTGGCACTATTTTTTCCTCCCGTCAACACCCCCCACCCCTCACGAAGCCCGACGTGGCTTTTGCGTCTACCTCTCTCCCCCCTTCCCCCTCGTTGCACGTAGCCTTTTTCCTTATTGATTCCAGAAGGCATTTTGTGCCCTTTCCTCTTGTCAAACAATCGTAAATTACATACGGAGATAATTAAATTGAAATAAATATTCACATAGTGCCGGGTGTTCTGTACCTTATTTAAACTGACACAAATAGTATGAATGAAAAGCTACGTGGTTTGGCCCGGAAACACTCCCCCTCCCCCCTTTCCACCCACCCAGCGTTACCTAGTGTAGCCCAGCGTACCTTTCCAGCCAACCCCTCCCCACCTAGACCGAGCTAAGTAGTTTATGGACTCTCCACAACTTGTGTTGTCTTTTTACCCGTACACCACACAGCGATAACGAATTTGGTACATGCGAGTGCTGTCCATGAACACGCTCACGTAATCAACTTTGATTTTATCTTAGCTATTTCCTTCTTCCACTTTCCAGATACTAACCAGTTACTTTAATTCTTTCTATATTGCTTCCAATATTTGGTGTATGACCAACGATTTAACACCTGAAATCGTAATCTCAATGTTGGTAATTATCTGTCTAGTATACGTCTCTTAAATGATTCTCGAGGCATCCCTTTACATATTAATATTACAATTACAGTCTTACAACTCTATTAAGATTAAAAATTTGTACTTATTTTTACTGCATTTCACAATAAGTAATATTCTACTGACATCCAAACACACAAATAAACATTTTTCTTTGCCCTCATGCTATTTATATTTCATACTAGCTCGTACCCACGACTTCGTACGCATGGATTAAGAGGTTTTTTTTGCCAGAATTAAATATAGAAAGTTGTTGGTAACGAAGGATTGGTGCCAAACAATATCGAGTCGGAATAATATGACAGGACAGCTATCACTATTTCATTCTACCCTCGAACCTGTATCTTGAAGAGAATCAGTTGCCAACATATTTCTGTCACCATTCGATAAGGTCTCAAAATTTCGTGACTACAACTGTTAATCATACTGGAAAAATGTCCTGTGTCTTTCATACAGATTTTCTGATCAAATTCCATCAATATCAATATAGCCATTTAGTCGTCAAAACGTAACAAAAAGACAGACTTACTTCCGTATTTATAATACTATTACTGCGGTTCACACTCACACACACACACTAACTGTGAACAACACCTGAGGGATCATTATAACGTAAAAAAGTGTACACCTACAGCATTGCAAGACTACCTACGATTTGCCTCGCATTGCACCCCTAACATTGTAATATCTACAGTTTAACATTCAATCCGAATAACCTACGGCCCAGGCGTGGTTCTTACGATCAAAAACAATTTTTAAAAATCTTAGCCTCCACGGATGTTTGAACCGGAGACCACGACATTTGTAAGCAAGCGCTTTAACCACTGAGCTGCCTGACCGCTACACGGGAAAACAGTACAGAGACGTCCATATCCAACGCGTCTGTGAATCGCCTTCCAGTAGTATTTCGAAATTATGAGACAACATGTGTTATTTATACAGATAATTTTTCAACCAAATGTAGACAGTATTTTTCTCGTTGTTCAAAGGATAAGTGTGCAAAGTTTCATGGAGATCGGATGAAAACTGTGGATTTGTATGAAGAACAAACAAACAAATAAACATAAATACATTCATCTTTATATATATAGATATGAACATTAACGAACTCTACCACCCTGATAGATTCAATTTTCTTTTAGGTTTCCCTGTCTAAAAACCTCTTCTTTGTAACATTATCATTCCAATTCCATATTCATGGCTTCCATCAACACCAATTTCTTCCACATTCTTTCCGACCACTGAAGCTTTGCTTCACGCCTCCGGTGACATCTTTTACTAAGGTTTTCAGAGTTAATATTGCAATTTATTATTTGATATTTGCGCAAATGTGTTCACAAAATTGGTCTTAATTCTAAATAAGGACTATGTACCATAAAATATCAAAAACATGACAATAAGGATAGATATAAGTTGAAGACACACTCAGAGAAACTTCACTCAGTGTGCATTAACTACCAGCGTCTTAATTTGTTTAGGAATGAAATAATTGATGAATGACGTATAAAGAGCATCCAGCCAGAAAATTTGTGACGGCAGAATCCTTTCACTGCACTTCTAGCCTTGCTATGAATGATGGCTATCGAATCGAGGAAAGTCGGTTGTCGACCTCAGTATACTGCGTGGGATGACTTGCAGTTGAGGTCGATGGAGCTGTTACAGTGGCCATGGTCAGTGTGCAATGAAAACCACTTTCTAAATACTCTTAATATATAACTGTGTTTGCTTGATATGTCTTGGGAAATAAAGTTTATTTGGCTCGTGAAAGTAAATTTACCAAAAGGATTAGAACCTCTACATCATTTGCATTTAGTGTAGGCCTATAGTTGCGTAGATAAGTCATCAGTTGCTGAACCATGTTTGTTTACAAATATTTCAAAAGAATTCATACGAAAAATTGAGACCTTCTTCAGACACTAAAGAAAATTCGAAAGTTAGACAAATCTTTCCCGCAAAGAAAAAATTGAACACAATCTTCGTTAATTACGTAGAACGTAAGCAATAAATAGCGTTTTTGACGTATTACCGGTTCCCAGATTTGTTTATGGTTAGACTAGGAACGTAAGAAGGACGTTAGAGATAATCTTTTTTTTGTGAATATACGTTAATGTTGAAAGGAAATATAATGTTTAAAATTAAGTGGTATTAGATCTTCACAGAGATTTGCCACATAATATTCAATCGTAATATAAATTTACTTGTTATCGAATCATTTAAATTCGACATCTACCTTCTTAATTTTGAATCTTTCCTCTCTGTCTGTTAACGATGACTATGTAATAGCAAAAGCCCCTATTTAGGACAATTAACTGAATTGGAAAAGCAACTTAGAAATAAAATTTAAGAGTGGTTTGTTTTATCTCATGACTATTATATTAACGGGCAGAAAAAAGTTAATGCTTTTAAAAGTAATTACCACCGTGCCTGGTAAGACGCAAAATTAGGTTGATGAGAAAAAATTTCAATGTCTACTTTAAACAATAGGTATCTGTCAAATGAATCACAAAACCACATTCCGAGAAGGTGACTCAATTTCGCACTTAGAATGACTGCAAATTTTCAGGTATAATATACGTACGTATTGATGCGTAATTTTATTATAAATTTCCTTCATTGGCGTTGAGCTTTTATGGTTGAGATACATCTTCTCAAGGGATTCGGCCATGGCCTTTGAGGGCATATCCCTGGAGTGATTTGTGGAAACAATGTAAACCCCAAATCTGGACGGTCAAACGGAGATTCGATCCAGCATCCTCCCGAATGCGAGGCCATAATAAAGATTTTGTGTAAAGAATACACTGAATCAAACATCACTTAACAAGACTTAGAAGAGCTTTATATCTTATGCACGTGATACACATTAACAAGGAGCGCGCTGATCTCAATGACTTTTTGATGCCAAATTTCCGATGTGTCTACATCATCCAATTAGTTCCAAAACTTCGATTTACCTAAAGGTGGCTTCTAAAAAATTATCATACGTGTTCCTTACTACTTCTTCTAATGCTGACGTTGTCGTAAAAGCTGTTCTTCACCCATTAAAGAGGGGTTAGTCATTCTACTTAATACCAATAACAAGAAAAGTTTTCCGATAAAGATAAATTATTACATTCAGCTTGGAGGGTGAGCGCTAACACGGATAGGAATTGGGAGGACACGACTTCGAATCCTCATCTGGCCATCCAGGATTAGGTTCTTCGTGGGTTCCCGAAATCATTCCAGGCGGTTCAGGAATGGTTCCTTTAAAATTCCATGGCTGAATTTCTCCAATTTCATTGCCTCCTATCCTTTACCTCTTCTAATGATCTCGACGTCGAAGAGACGTAATACCAAAAAATAATTTTTTGTTTGCACCAAAGATTACACTTCAGTATCAGATAAATGGATAATGCTATGTGCCTACTCCTACAATCTTTGGTGTCACATCTGCGTGTCGAATGTGTAATTAGGACAAAATTCAATACAAGTGTAATTGTTTTTAACCCATTTCCGAAGCAACAGCAGAGATCTGCTGCAAGAGTATTAATAAGATATACCACAAAAATATGCCATCGTAAAAAAAGGTTCAAAACATTCAACAGATAATTTCAGGATGATCCATGCTCAAATCTTATCTATGCCATAAAAGGGTACAGATTGGAGGAAGCACCCGTCCTGAATTATAGGCTGGTTCTTTAATATATGGTCTGTTTCTTTCTTATGATATCTGTTTCTGCGACACATATACGCCTTGCATCTGGAAGAAAAATAGAGAAGTAAGGAGACATGTTGTACTTGGGAAAGTTATAGTAGTAACTGCAATTGTTTTTATACCAGCACGTATGGCACTCATTCACAATTGTCCTTGGAAGAAACTGCGGATAGCCGTTATATTATTGAAAATAAGACGACGATTCAAAGTTTTGCTTATTATAAAATGTTTACTACTTAACAGTAATAAAGACTCCTACTTGGAGAATACAACGTAGCGTTGGTTGAGCGTATCAGCATCGTAGTAATAGGCACTACTCCTTCCTTTGGGTATTCGTTTGACAACAGGCTTAGTGATGCATCCAGAAAAATCCTCACTTTGACGAAATATGTGCCATACGAACCCAGATCTTAGTAGATCCTTTTAAAGGGGGATCTACCGTACACCAGACGCTATAAGTTAATACCATATTTACCAAATGGGAGGTTAAAGTATTAAAGACAAGTGTGAGTAGTTATGCAACCATTTGAAGCTATTTCGGGGATACACACAGAGAGATTGAAAATAATTAGAATAAATATAGGTAACACTTTAGAATCGTTTACATAACATACAGAAAATATTTATTGATGTGTGCGTGGAGACTTTCCCGGCGTACTGAAGCAATTTAGTCTTCACGGGTGTGCAGCCGGATGGTGTTTTGGAAACACAACGTTTCGACAACCAGCTCGGCTGTCTTCATCAGGTGTCCGGTGTCTACAGGCTGACGAAAGCAGGCAGTCACCGCGTGAACTTACTGCTTTCGTCAACCTGTAGACACCGGACACCTGATGAAGACAGCTGAGCTGGTTGTCGAAACGTTGTGTTTCCAAAACACCATCCGGCTGCACACCCGTGAAGACTACATTGCAATATTTATTGATCCTTAAAATTGAGAAATCAAATGACAGAAAAATTTCAATCGCGATGTAATATTTTTTTGGTTTGTCGCACTGTGGAATCTTCTGCTTATTTTATTTCAATTTATTGTGCTTATTTGAAAAATAAGGCACAGTTTCAAATGTGAGACACTTTGACTATTATAAGAAAAATTGTTTTTGTTTATTTCATTAGTTCTTTGAAAATCTTTTTTTTTTTTTTTTTTTTTTTTTTTTTTTTTTTTTTTGTTTTTTTTTAAGAAATTGGCGTGGCCTGGAATTAGTGTTGAACGCAACCACTGGCCGTATAAGAGTAACTGCTACTTTAAAAATACACCACTACCTGTAAGCATTTAAGGAGACTTGCATATTTTAATAAAGGAGACGATTGTTATGACGCAATGTTGTAAGAGAAATAGTCTGTGACCTGTTACCAATTATAATTCCAGCCTCGCTACGTTTGACAGCTTTACTTATTGGTGGAATCTTAGTTCTGTGTTTACATGTTTGATCGCTTTGGGGAGAAAACCCGTTCTGAGCACTTCTATGAAGTGACTTAATGGAAAAACCCCTGTGTCTATGTTGAATTTAATTAGTAATTTTTTAGGGTGATGCTTAGTGGCACCTCATATCGGTGCCATGGTTTAACTGCTCCCAAATTACGTAGTTTGGTGTCAATATGATTATATATTTAAGCTTTCATGTAGGCTCATTGCCTGATTGAATATTTCTCGACAAATCCTGTTAAGATTTGTTATCTGATGGAGGTAGTTGATTTGGGTAAGCATGTTTGCTCATACTACCATACTGAGGCATCTGTTTTGGAGATGTTACTTTTAACCGCACTGCCCCAGATTTGATAACCGTATAACGTCAGTGGTACTTCACTTTGAAATATCGGAAACCGGTACAGACGTAGTATTACATTCTTTTTGTAAGCGCTCCCTAATGTTTGTTGTCTTGTAGTATTTCCAAGTGGTGCTGGGCTCCTACCCGTGGTACTTAGCTTTCCAATGTTATGCGTGGTAAACGACTCAAGTGGGATTTCTTCTTTATGAGGTATACAGCAGCAGTCTCTGTTGGGTTTATTGCAGCGTTTGTCAATCTTTTTCAACCCAAGGACCAGAAAATTGTCAAAAATAATGCTGCGGACGAATAACTTACATCGCACCTTAATTTTTTACCTATGTGTTTATTATTGACATCTGGGACAAATTTTATTTTATCATTACAACATAATATATCTAAAAGCAGGTTGTAGAAACTCTATGGAAACACAGTTATAAAACATAATTTGAAACTATTAATAGTTATTTACATATTAAAAATTCTCTTAACATTCAGAGTATGCTAGCAACATACAAAACTAAATGAATACCACAAAAATATCTTATTAAAAAAAGTTATATAACTTGGTCAGAATGCATGCAATACAGCTTAACTTCCACCTAAATAAATGCCTCAGCTGTATTGCTTGTCAATCTTACAAGTACACAAAATAAGGTTTTCCTTGAATCTCTTTCGAGTTTTATAAATTTTATTAATTTTTATGATAATTATGACACGCATAATGGTCAAATTATTTTTTAAAAAAATCAACAATCATCACCAAGAGAAATCATTCGAAAGTGAAAATTTGATTAAGAACAATATCACACATCAATTTATCAGTGGACAGCCTTATTTTTACAAGATTTGATTTTATGAAATTGCATTTTAGAAAAGTGTCGATACATCAATATTTTTTTCCGATATAACGACAGCCGATATTGATACTTTTTAAAATATCGATATATCGAAAATCCGATATTTTTAAAAATATCAACAGCCCTAGTCCTAATATTTTTTTTCATACCTGTGTCCTATAGTGCAGCAGATGGTATCATGAGCAGATTGCACCAGACGAACATTTACCGAGATTAGTATATCATATTATATCATTGTTAATAAAAATTTATATACAGTACATGTTGTAGAACGGAGCTACTCTTTAATCATTTAATCAAAGTAACCGTGCCACTTTGATTTATATATTAAAACACGTAAACACTTCGGCTGTGAGAAGCAACTTTGCTTTTTCGTCTTCCATAATTTACCCAGTAAGTATTCTACAGATTTTAAACTTCAGAACACTGTATAACTAACAGGAGGTGTATTTCATTTTCAATTGACATAGGGTAGATGAGATATAAAGAAACAATGTCTGACTGTCTATCTGTATGTTTCTTTGAATGTGATTCATGTAAAAACTGCTGTTCGGAACGTACAACCTACCGTAAGACCGAAGGAGTAAAATGAGGGATGTTTGATATTGCGAAAAAGGCTTTAAAAAAATAATAATAAAAAATAGATGCCAGGCAGATTTGAAACATTTAAATTGATGTTTATTGAAAGAATTTATAACTAAAGAAAACCAATAAATAAATATGGAGTAAAATCAATAAATAAATATATTTTCTCATTATAATAATATATACATACAAGACAAATATTTTTAATACAGACTTTTTTACAATGCAGTCACGGAATATTATTTGATGTATCTTCTGTGATTTGTTTAACAGTAGCTGTTGACGTGTATTAGACGGTATTAAAGAAATGATAGGCCGATAGTAACTGATGTATGTAACAAAAGTATTAGAGCTGATGCTATCGAGCTATACTTCATTGTTGTTCCATATCTAGTTGTAGGTTCAGTTGGCTTATTACTGATTTTCAAATAAATTTTTCTTTCAAGGAATTTTGTCAAAGGGATTGAATCTTTCGTTGCAAAATTAAAATTAAAATCTCCCGCTAAACTCGTGGGAAGTTTGTCTAAATTATCTCCTACAATCCTTGAAACTTCGCAACCCCGAGCAACCGACGACTCCAGACCTAGTGTTGCAAACTAAAAAATAAAGTGTTTTTTGTTTTTAGCTTTGTGAAAGAAAAAAACAAGGAAAAAACCTAGCATCCTTGTTATATTTCTAAATCTGTTTTTTGTTGTTTTTTTTCAGAAAACAATACATTTGATAAATTATAGTTTTATTTACGGAACTTACATTTTACATGGGTGTTTTAAATCTTACTTAATCATATAATGTCTTACATAATGATTCATAAATGTATCTATAAAGGTAACATAATTTTATTCATCCTCTTTGTCAGTACCACGTTCTCTAGTATGAGTACTA
>JARYHS010013631.1:83215079-83266826 GCA_031002005.1 Vandiemenella viatica
TAATAACTGTCCAAATGGTTCGATTTCCAGCAACAAACGGACTGGTTTCGAGAAACTAAATTTTCATATTTACAGTGATAAAAGGGACGTTTGACACTGTCGATTTAAAATTGAATATGTTATGCCTGAAGGCACCATTGTATCCTTTGGAACAATAGGCCTGAATAGGCCGACACCTGGTTTCACCCTTTCCCTTCTTTCATTTTTCAATCATCACGAACAAATTTAACATATACACAGAACAATAAACACGTAATTACACTTTAATTATCGAGGAAGACGTGGACAAACCACCACAGATTCAAAATTTTGCTATAATATCTATTCCACAACCTAATGGTTGAGGAGAAAAAACGAGGAGGATGAAACGAGATCTCATTCAGTTTGGTCCACAGACCAAACACATCATCTTCTTACACAATGACGCAAGATTTCGGGAAACCTTGAAAAACCGAAGTCTCGATGGCTGAATTGGATTTTGAACACTTCTTGCGTACAACAGGCTTGGTCTAAGCAAGCACAGATAACTATATAGAGATAATATTGGTTATGCGGCATCAAATTCAAATTACAATTATATTGTCAGGTGAGGAGACGATGGTGGTGCTTTCAGAAGACAAAAGTGATATTACTTGTGTTAGCGCTCTCTCAAATTACTTCAGGGTTCTGAAAGATTATTTTGTCTACAAAATGGCAGTACGTACGTTACAAAGACATCACACACGTTAATTAGTATATTTTAATATTAAATTAAAATTGCAATAAAGTGCACCCATCTTCCCCCTTTCTTGCACCCACCTACATTTGCCCTCTACAAATTTTAACTTTAAATTTTTTCAACGTTTTTGGTAAATTATTCATCATTTCTCTTGGTAACTTATTCAAATCCCTGACACCCTTACCTAAAAGAAGAGAATCTTCCTACACGCTTGTGACTGAAATCGAGTGCCAACTTGTATCATGGTCATCATTTCCCTTCCATGCATTAGTTTTAATTCTTACGCCAATATCTTTCCATATCTGATCTCGAATATACGCCATCTACACTCCTATGACCCTCTTCACCCTCGTCCCGTCTTCCAATGAATCCCATTCCAGCTCTTTTATCATATCTGTTACTGATTGCGTTCTGCTATAATTTCCAGAAACAAATCTAGCAGCCCAGTTTTACACGCTCTCCAACTCCTGTATTTGATACCCAAATGTGGGTCCCATACTACACTACCATATTCAAGCAATCGTCTGACCAAAGTTTTGTAACCCAATTCCTTTACTTCTCTCGTGCATTCCCTCGTCAATCTCTTCAACAAGTGCAGAATTTTGAAATCTTTTCGTACCACCTGTCCAATGTGTCCTGCCCAGTTAAGCTTGTTATCAAATGTAATGCCAAGATATTTACATTTCATATCTTCAACAAGCAATTCTTTCCCCACCTTATAATCATAATCAACCTTTATTTTTTTATCTAATAAGCTGACTCTTGTCTGCATTTACCTTCCCTGACTTATATACGAAATTGAAGACTATTGTGGGAGAATACGTCAAGGATACTTGTACAGGAATGTAGCGATAACTACTTCTCGAAATAATTTTTCTTGAAGATTTCCAGTAACGATGTTATAAACTAAATCAATACGTAAGTCATGGCATGTAAAAGGAAGGATAACAATCCAGTAGAGTGAATAAACAAACATTAACAGAGTTTATTAGACATCTAAGTGAACTTTATGATTAAGGAATTGAAATTGCAACTAATGTCAGAAGTAAGAGAGAAAAGCTCTTCTTGAAAAACAGAAATCTTTTGTTTCAAATATTGACCTATGAGAGAAAAATGAGTTTCTAAAACTATTTGCAAGCAGCGCAGAACTTGAAGAAAGTGAAGCTGTGATTTTATGAGTACGGGAAGGAAGAAAAACTGAAGGATTTGAATTGTTGTTTTGCAGAAGGATGCCGATAATTAACTTGGAAAGCATAGTACGAAATGGGCGTCATGTATGAGGAATTAGGTTTGTGGAAGGGTCTGCAGAAAGAAGGGATTGGATAATGAGCCGCATTTTTTTTTTTTTAAATAATTTAATTTGTTTTCTTGAGTGTTCTGTTACATAAATCATTACTTCGCTTTAACGAAAATAGTTCCACACCGATCGCGATCTATACTGAATAGAGTACAATTAAAACGGGTGAAAGGGGATATTCTCCACCGGCCCGAAACTGGTACTGACCTGTTGAAATTTGTTTTAACTGCTTCCTTATAATGTCCTCTTCACATTTTGCACTCTCCTTTCTCCTTTCTCGGAAAAGTCACTACGAATTAAATTAAAAATGTCGAAATGTGAAAGTGACGCGTAGCTATTAGATGCCGCCGGCGCGCGCTGTAAAAATAATGACAGTCTTCCCAAATGATGGTTAAATCCTTTGTTGTAATATTTTCTTGCCGTTTTAAGTTTACTCCGTAGTAAAAGTCGCACGAAATTAACAGATGGAAAATATTTATCCGATATGCAGTACAACGGGGCTCGACATCTTATAATCTATGCAAGCGGTCAGAGATAATCTATTGCTTTCATTGTAAACAAATGCGCCGTTTCTGAGATGGATGGCGCAGAACGAATTCCCCGTAAACTGTTTACGCTTGGTCCAGACCGAATTTCAACCTCACCATGATCACTTTGAAACGAACCTATTTAGGTTGATACGATCCCTGTACCAATAATTTTTGTGTCATTTTTGTAGTGTTGCTAACATTTCGCGGTTACGAAGAGTCTCACATTTTGGCATTTTTAATTTAATTCGTGGCGACTTTTCTGAAAAAAGTAGAGTTCAAAATTGAAAAGGACATTATAACGAAGCAATTAAAACAAATTTCAACAGGTTAGTACCAGTTTCGGGCCGGTGGAGAATATCATCTTCGATCCATTAAAACTAATATAACGTGGGATGATGTAAGTTGTTAAGAATTATTTTTAATTTCATTTGGTTTTACTGATGCCTTATTTCAGCCGCATGTAATTGTGTCAGACCTTCAAAGGTGTTAATATAATTGTGAATCACGAATATATAAAAGGAAGTTGGAAGAACCCGTAAAAATTTTTGATTTAGTTTATATTGCGATGCATTATTACCACTTAAATGTGGCATAGTACATGTATTGATATGCGTGTAATTGAAGTATTGTTTCTCTAGCGGCTAATTAAGTACGTGGTTAGGTTGAAATGCAATCTGGACCAGGATAGCAACGAAAACCTTTTGTTACAGGGCAACAAGTCACTGGGAATTGTATTGAGCTTCATTTTATAACAACTCTATTTAAGTAATTGTTAAGAAATGTAATGCTAGAACGGCATATTAATTTTCAGTTGCGTTATTTTTTACTGAAATCATTACTTGGTTTGTATGAAAGAAGTTCCAAATTGATTGCGATCTATGCGGCCTAAACCACAATTAAAACTAATATTACGTGGCATAACGTAAGTTGTTAAGATTTATTTTTAGCATCCTTCGTTTTCATTGGGGTCATTATTTCAGCTGGATGTAAGCTGTGTCGTTCGTTACGCCCCCGATCTCCATCACAGACAATTAGAAAGATGTAAGAAACTGAAGATTTAGGGTCAAGTTTGAATCGCGATGCATAATGACATGACATGCGATACAGGTAATGTATTAATTCGCGTGTCATTGAAGTTTTGATTTTCTACCGGCGATGTTGGCGGAGATTGTGGTTGGGCTGAAACGCAACCAGGACCAAGTTGAGAACTGAAACTTTTTGCTACATAACAAGGGATGAGAAATTACAGCACACTGAACTTTATTGTATAGCAATTCTATTTAGGTAAGCAACTAAAAAGAAATTAACTTGCAGAACACTCCGTTAAACCCGTCATTTTTGACGGGTTTTGTGGCTTTTAATGGAAATAAATAAAAACAAATATGCAGGTGTATGACTTTAAGGCCAACCCTCACAAAATGAGTACGAATAATTGGCGCCAGGTTTTAAATACCGTCAGGGGAACTCCCCAAGTGCGCAAAAGTAAGTAAATAAATATAATGCAAAAATAACTTCAGTTAAATGATAGATATTCAGAAAAATAAATTACCTTGCACATATTCTTCCTGCCTCCAAGGTCATAACACAAAACATACAACAAGCAATCTCATAATTTCTGTGCCACGATAACGTTTTTAAAGTAAACTTTCAGACATTAACATTACCAAACAGTAGCGGAGCATTGAATGTTATTAATACCAACATTAAATGCAAAGCGCTATTTCTACGAACGATGGACAAAATTATGATGACAAAGGACAGTCTCGCATCTCAACTAGTAAAAACATACAGACCCGCAATTACGGAGGCTCCTATACGGATCGGCCACATCGATAAATAATTCTAGTATATCTTGGATTATTTTCTAGAAATTAGTTATGTAACAACAGCTCAACTGCAAAAACCCCCACAAAAAACAAAAGAATTTTATAAAATCTTAACGAATAGAGGTTGGCACAGCAAGATAGAAGCAAAATATACAGGTAATAATTGGGGGATTGTATGGTAAAATGTTTTTAACAACTTGCCTTCAGTCATACTAGCTCTGTGGTATAAAGTTGTCAATTAAATAATTTCAACAAACGAGAAATTATTCCGAATACACTTCAAAGCAACCGACAGGTTTCAATTTTGCCGAAGTATCGACTCACTTCTACATCGTTTTCAGTGTGGTGATGCATACCAAATATGGATGTGGACAAAGCATGCTATGGCTGCCCTTTTACAAGTATCACCTTGCCGGCCTCGTTAGCGTAGGGGCTAGAGTGCTAGGTCGCCGGTTCGAGTCCGGCCAAGGGCATGGGTGTTTAGTGTTGTGTCTGTGAATGTCTTGTCCGTGTTGCAGTGTCCTTGTGTCAATACTTGATAGCAACAAATCACATTGAGCTGGCTGTATGGCCCAGTAGCCAAATGCCATTAAAAAAAAAAGTATCACCCATGAATATAACCACCAGCTTATTAGTGTGACCAGACAACAAGACAGACCCGCTGTAAAAACACAACTCGTACATTTGGATACTATGCCAAACAATGTTCTATATCCTACTGAACAAGGCGAAAAATTTAGAAGGATACTTGTCGAATGAAAATCAAGAAGTGGGCAATTAAAAAATCAATAAAATACAATGAAAAGTATGGAGTCTTATATCAAGGGCAAGAAGACGCGTCCAGTATCTTTTTTAATGAATAACACTTAATTACATGTAATATAAATGTAACATTTTTTAATAAAGAATATTAAAAAATAATAATATATATAAGAGTCAGGTTCCGAGGGTTTGAGAAGCTCTTTATAATCACGTTCGGTACTTTAAAGTGCAGCGTAGAGTCGATTCCATAAATGTTTCCTTATAGACTCGTACTGCCCCCGCACCTTACTATTGACTGTTGAATATTTCACAACATTCACTGTATTATGTGTGGTACTACATATTAATAATTTCTTCTTTTTTTCTTATGGCATGACCGCCTTGTCGAGGTCATTAGCTGCGAGAAGGAACTGGGGACAATGAACGGGAAGAAATTCGGCCATGGCCTTTTTGACGGAAGCATACCGGCATTTGCCCATTCGCCTGGAGTGATTTGGGGAAACCTTGGAAAACCCAAATCGGGATGCCCGGACGTGGATTCGAACCAGCGTCCTCCCGAATGCGAGGCCACAGCATTAACCGCTCACGCACCACGCTCGGTAAGACTTTCTTACTTTGGTTGTAATTTCTGTTATCCATAAGAAAGTATAAGAGGTTTGCATTAAAAACACATACACTTTCTATATAATACCACAGGAAAATTAAAAATTTTGGACATTTGATTGAGGAGCAATACTCGGAATATCATCTTGGCTGATAAACATGAATAAACACTTATACTCTGGTAATTTTCTGGATGATTAGAATAGATCTTTCACTACTATTCGTCTATTTTTTTCTCGTTCCAGATACTATGCACTATATGAATACCAACTACCTGTTGCGTATGTCGCCAGTATGAATCAAGAATGGAGGACGGAAAAAGACATCATCATATTTGGACCAGATTAGTTAGATATGGAACTTTAATGATAAGGGAAGAATGTTTGTGTTGCGAGCTGTCTGCGAAACTTGTAAGCGTATTGTAACTGCCCACATACCTGAATTTTGAATAGCATTGTACTGTATGAAGTATTTGTAGTGAGCTAAAGTTTGCTTGAAAGTGATTTGGTATGTTTGTTTTGTAATTTCTTGTAAATAAGTGTATATAGACTTTGTTTTAGTTAAGAAAATTATTTAAAGTCCATTTAATATGTTTAAGAACCGAATGATGCAAGAGAATTTCTTAAATGTTTGTAATTCCATGTATTAATGTAAGTTACGATGTCTACAGGACAATTTTCCACCATTTGAAAGGATTTCTGTAAATAATTTTGTATTTAAGTATCTCTAATTACCATTTCTGATCATTTTGTAATGTTATTAATTAATTTTGTATCAATTCCGATTGTTTTTAATATGTTTGATTGTTTGAGTGATTGTTAATGATCGAGAAATATCGGGCGGATGCCTTTGAAGAATTCTCGTAATTTCGATAGACTCTATATAAACAGATCGCCTGGACAGAGAAGTTAGTATTCGATTCATGCATTCAGTTAGTTACTTGAGTATTCAGTGTTTCAGAGAGTTTCATTTGCAACGACTCAGAAGTGCATCCTTGGATTGTAACTATGCTTGTGAATATCGCTGACTTGTTTTGATTTGATCAAAATAAAACAGCTCTTCAAAATTAACCTGTTTGGTGGACTTTTTAATTAATTAATGCAGCAATTTAAACCACCATAAAGAACCTTAATAGTATGCTCTGAGATAAGTGTATTTCTGTTTGTGAAACGTGTAATTTATGATACATGAATTGGGAACTGTCCCACCATTCGCCAAGGTGATTGCGGGAAACCATCTAAAAACTGCTTCCATGGTTTCCCCAAATCATTCCAGGTGAATGCCGGGATGTTTCCTTCATAAGGCCATAGCCGAATTCCTTCCCCTTCCTTGTCCCCACATCTTTCCCGCCTCTAATGACCTCGACGTCGACGAGGCGTAAAGAGATAAGAAAAAAAAAAAACTCTATAAGGACGGCCGGTTTGCGAAACCCGAACTTGGTTCCGTTGTAACTATGCGATCCAGGGTGATGGTGCCTTAAAGGTCACAGCTAGACTGGTGGATCTGTTCGAGCTTATTATTAAAAATATTTACGGTAGAAACAGAGGCAGTTTCCGAGTACAGTTATATTATCTTCGTTGATTCTCTTACCTACACACAACCTCCCACTTAAGTATGTCGCTTATAGTCATGGTCATCTCTTCCATTCTACGTATTATTCATACTACTCACAGATCTTCGCCCAATATCTAGGGCCAATGTTTGCCTTATACACACAAAGTTGTTTCTCCTACCGTCCATTGACTTCCAACTCAGCTCCCTTATCATATCAGTTACTGATTAATGTTAATTTACGAGAGAGAATAGATGGATTTCCGTTTCTACTGCAATTGGTTTTCCCGTCACAGATATCTTAGGAAAACCCGCTGTACTAAAATAGTCAGGCCACCACACACACGGTTTGCCCCGCAATCAACGTCAAAACAAATATTCTCAGTTGTAGACACTAGTCTTGTACAGTAAATCAAGCTTTAAAGACGTGAGAAACATACGTGGGGAGTTACAAAATACTGGAATGTGAAAGAGAACAATTGGTAACCCACGCGGACTGCTTACCTGTTTTTAAGCCAAGTGATTGACTAAACCAATCATCATATAGAAGTCAATACGAGGAATGTGTGTCAGTTTGATTTTGATGAACGTAAAGCATTGAGCTATGAAGTTCATCCTCAGTAAACTCTGGGATTATCTTTCGAAGTCTCAAAAATTTATCTCTGTATTTAAATGATATCAACATATAACAGGAAACATTTATATTTGTTTAATAACTTTGCTACTTTCAAAACTTCTCGTAAATACATGATTACATTAAGAAACATTTAGCCTACAACTAGAATACTCAAATCACTTCTATTTCTATCTCAAAACCCATAGCGAACAAATATACAGATGAGCTCTGAGGCAACTATCATATGTTGAAATCAATAAAAATACAATTTACTAACTACAAACAAGCTGTTAATCCCGATAAGTGCTGATATGTCTTGGATTCAAGTTGATCTAAAATGAGGTATTAAACTTATATTCACAGTTAGCGCTCCATTAATTCTTCGAGTTACACATTAGAGTACTTTTGATCACAGGGAAGAAAAAACTTGATCTAGCAGCGTAAGTACACAAAGATCATGTATCCAATAAAAGAAATTTCAGAAAATTACTTAACATCTAGAATACATCTAGCAACATAAAAATATTTCGAACAAAGCATCTGAATTTATTGCAACTTACTACTGGAGAGAATCAAATAAAAAAACGGAGAGTTCATTTAAAATAGTAATCATAAACTTGACTTAAATACTGACCAATAAACCAGTTTCCTAAGATCCATTCCATTGCATGGCGACGTCTTTTGAAAATTAGGAATACGAGCAAACAGTTTCGTGAACCAGATCTATAAAACTCAAAGTTTGCATCTTTGTTTCTCATACAAATCCACACTGTTCCACCAATTTAAACTAAAGTTTAGTAGGGGTCATATTCGAAACAAGGTGCATATCGCTATTTAACTTACAGCGTTATTGAAGAAACCTGTCACCGTTCCAGTCAATATTTGTGAAACGATTTGCCTATTACGCTTTAAGCGTCTTGATGCCAGGAGGAGAACCACGTTTTTAGGTCGTATGACGTTCCGTTTTTTAAATATTTGCGTTTTTGTGTAACACCCTTCCACCTATCTGCATTCCGTCATTACTCCCATTTCTCAATGTGAATCATGTCTCCCCTTACTATTTTTTCAACTACAGCGAGGAAAGTACAAAGAGTTTTGGCTTCAACCAACCTTCGCTTGATCACTAACAAGATGGAGTAAAATGAGTGACGCAAAATCAGCTGCGACTTCACGAGTTAGTAGTACATATAAAACAATTAATTATATTTTCAAGGTAAACACAGTATGTCTACTAAGTTTAGGACTAACGCTACAAAAACTTTTTACAAATTATTTAGTCAATGACATACAATGCCTTCTAACTGTACCCACCCATTTGCAACGTCGTATAGCTTCTTGATGCCTTCATAAATATTTCCCTACGAAGTAGTGGTCAGCATACTCTTCGTAAGTTTGAAATCCATTCAGACGATGGTATTTCTCACTTAGACGTAAGGTAATACCGGATGTGGTGAGTGACACCGTCTGGCCCTTTTTCTTTAGGTTCCCGCTGAGTTTCCCCCACGGTACTCATTTGATGGCAGGCTGAGTGAGCCTCGGTCGTCCGCGCCGTAGTCAGACGTTGTATCGCCTGAGCTACGCGGCCGCCCAGTGTCTTACACTTGGAACTAAAAAAAAATCAGAAGTTAAGGTAGGTACAGCTACATTTTGGTCTGAAACTGGATCACAGTGGTAGCTCTATGAAAGGTGCTGTAAAAAATCAGTTAACATACTCATAAAGGCCCGATCTAACAAGCTGAGTTCCTTTTAAGAGCCTCAGTAATAAAAATCAGCTAAAGAATCTTCATGAAATGATTGTCATTTCAACATATATTAGACCGCCCTTTCCTGGGATCGGTTTCATGGTCTTCTGGGACATCAAGAAATCGTTAGAACAGTTGGGAACGATTCGAACGGTCCAAATAATGTTTTCATGTTATGTGTGAAACCCTAAGTTTAGTTAGATCCGATGACAGGAAGCGTAGTTTGTTAGCATAGGAAAACCAGTTCTTTTCCAAGCGTATTTTGGCTTAGTTGTGGCTTTATGACTTGTCCACGTAAAAGTATAGTATAACCGGTATTGCATTGTGGGCAAGGATTGCGAATGCTTTAATGCGTTAAACATATCGGACCAAGCTCAATCCAAGTGTTGTTATATTTGTGTATAGATGTCTGCGATGACTCTTTGCCGAGAATATTGATAAATTAATTGATGATATGAAATTAACGAATAATTGAGCAATAATAGTCTCCTGTCCTGCCCCGTGATTAATGGTGCAATTTTTAAGACTATTCAGTTCGCCTGAAAAAAATTTTGGGGCTAATTTATAATAATTATTATTATTTTTTGCTATTTATTAACTTCCATTTTCAACGGAACACAGCCACATAACTGGTTCCTTAATAATATTCCAAAGAATTCCCACACAATCCTGAAAACAATTCCTTTGAATAACTACATAATTTTTTTTTCTTTTTTTTTTTTCGCTGCGGTAGAATATTATCTCAACTTGGAGTCGCAAAACCTCATCTTAATTTGTCAAATATGTCGTACACGCTGGCATTAATCTTTTCCGAGCATTAAACGCCACTCTTCTCAGAACCTACACTTAAAATGCTTCTCCACTTTCCTAGATTCGTCACTTAGACAAACGTTTACTAACACCTTTCTAACGGAAACTTCTTTAAATTAAACTAACCTTCAACGCTTGATATTGTAGCCACTCATAACCACTTAACACTTTATCGATCCTGTCTCTTCAGAAAATATCCTCTGGCGATTAATGACGTTAGCATTCCAAACACTGTTCCACTATTATACGAACCACTGTTAACTCTCCGAACGTAAACTTTTGCTGCTGATTGGTTTATTTATCTATTTTTAATCTGTTCAACTGAATTTCCACGAGAGCCTACTTTTCTAATTTTCAGGTCTATATGTACCCTTCATTTCACAGTTGCACCAGTGCCGTAACGTTTTCAGTATATGCTGGCTCTCATATCTCCAGGCTCCATAAATATGTTCCCGCGTGATGAAACTACTGATGCTTTAAATATGAATTTTATCGCTCTTAGTGACTCCTAATAGCTCTTAAATTCCTTTTCCATTATTATTATTACATCTTTATGCCCCACCAACTATGAATTCATTACAGCCGGAACATTTCTGGACGCAACGGAAAGGAATAAATTCGGCGCTGGTATTAATGAAGAAACAATCCCCCTTTCCACCACAAGTGGTTTCGGGTTATTATGGGAAACAGAACTCTGGGTTGCTGGGACATATCCGCGTCCTCCCGAATTCCGGACCCAAACTTAACCGCACAGCCTCCAGGATCGGCATCAGATCAATGACGTGGGTTCTTTAGATACCTTCATCTACATCTACATCTACATATATACTCTGCAATTCACAAAATTGTGGGTGGCAGAGGGTGCTCAGCACCAAAGCTAATCTCTTTGCTGTGCATTCCAATCCCTAATGGTACGAGGGAAAAAAGAATCAGTCCGGCACCTTATTTCTCTAATTTTATCTTTCCTGTCCTTCCGACTCAAATAGGTTGGTGGAAGAAGTATTTCACTACACTCATGAGTGATAGTTGGAGTACGCATGTTTTCCAATAAGTTTAAACGAAACGTGTGTCGTCTATCTACCAGAGACTCCCAACCTAATCTACTAATCAGTTCTGTGACGCTTTCATAAGGACTGTAGCTAATCACAAAGGCTATTGAATTAACCCAGACGATATCATGCATAAAGGTGACCAGACTTGTCCCTGTGATTGACCAGTTGAGGACGCGCGTATCCATTTGCTCTGTTCAGTAGTGCTAAAAACTCTGTAGACGAACTGTTTATACCGATTATGGGCTTAGACAAATACTAGTTTCTTTATGAAAGATAGTGTTTAGTCTGATAGATTAATGTAGCACATCATCTTCAACATAACGTCACACAGTACTCGTCACACTGGCAGAAAAAATTGTACCAAGAGGCATTGATATTAAGCCAACCGGTCCGTGACATACTTTCAGATTTTGTTGATTAATTAATTAGTTGGGGCCATTTAGAATAGTCTGGTAGCCGCGTGGTTAAGATATATCACTTCTAAATTCGGCGTTATTGGTTCAAACCCTGGAGAGGCAAGGCATTCTTACAGGCTGTTCATTGTGTTGATAAGCACGCCAAGATGCACCGTAACTAGGATTTTACGTTTAAATATAGGTCAATAGACCACAACAGAGGCGGATTGCGTGGCGAATTGAAACTCTTTCTACCAGATCGTAAGAAAATAAGAACTTCCATTTTTTAATAAATAATTGATTATATCTTTTACAATTTAATAAAAACTTGTCAGATTTAAACTGGCAATTACGGAATCTACTCGTACCACATTATCTGTTGCCACATTTACGTAAGTTAGTGTATACTGCCTTTTAAAACACTCGTTTGTATCTAATTGGTCTTCCTAAGATGGAAGTATTCAGATGCTCAATAACATTATCAAGAATGAGAAATAAAAATGTTTTATACAATTATTATTTTGGACTATGTATAAATTCTAGTGGATACTAGAAAATTTTAATCATAACTGCAATATGATCTTCTCGGGTGTCCAGCCGGATGGTGTTGTATAAACACAACGTTTCGGCAGCTAGCTCTGCTGTCTTCATGAGTTGTTAGATCTCTTCTAGCTGTCACAAGCTGGCTGTCACCGCCTAGACAGGCATAGCTGTTAAATTATTTAGCTATGCCAGTTTTTTTATACATTACCATAATTAATTGATTCTAATGTGTATGGTGTTTTAAATTACATATAATTATTACTATTTTTGTTTTAGGATAAGTCAGTAACCTTAAAGATGAAGAAATTGAAGCTTAAGCTACCTAAGAATAATACCTACAGAGAAAAAACACCTTCGAACTGGTAACTATAATCTATAATAGGATGACTTAACGACTAATTAAATTACATCCAGATAGCTTATCGTTAAACCATAACGACTCTTAAGGTTTATTGCGCATTTAAATTTGAATGATAGAAATAATCTCAATTATCGTTAGTATTTATTGTGTCCGTAACTGAAAGGAATGTGGGGAACCATAGCCACGTAAAATTTCGCTGTTCCACAATCCTGATCAGAAGACAAAACCAACATGTCTGTTGATAAGTTTCCTACTCGCCAGAAAATATTATTTTTAACATTCAAAAATTAATAAAATAATTCTGCTGTCAAATAAAACTGACTTAAACTATGAGGTGTTCTAACTATATTTTTTTAGGTTCAGTACGAGCTATAATTTTCGCTATGGTCTGTCCGTATGTCCATCTCTCACATGGCTCTGGGTATTAGAAAGGAACTGGTATTTTTCCGTATAACTTGGTGTGCGTAGCAAAGGTTTTTTCTTTTGTTTATCTTGTTATTTTAGTATTATTCTCGAATCATAAACATCAAATATACAGTTACAACATTGTGCAAATTAACAACTTTAAACACAATTCGCCCAGTACTTCGCAACCTTAAGGGCATTCGATGTTGCTCGAAACAGATCAACTTTATAGCAGGATGATGGGCACATAGGGCACTCGAGCATATGGTTCATCGTTTGGTCCTCATCACATTCGCACTTAATGCTGGTAGCATCAGTATAACCCCATCTAACTAGGTTTTCCTTCTACCTGCCCACTCCTGTTCGCAATCGATTTAAGGATCGCCAGACGTTCGAGTCCTCTGCATGACCAGATGGCAAGCGTTCTGTAACTGTCAGTAGTCCCGAGATGTTAGGGATCTTCATTTTCCACAACTGTACTTTTGCCTTTTCAGGTGACTCCAATTTATTTTGTAGCAGCAAATCATAAACTTTTTTGATGTAATATTTTTGTAACCTTTACCACAAATTATAATACACAATTTCGTTACGCTCATTGAATTGTTAATCTATAATGTAGTGTATTGATTAACGTCTTCCTTGTATTCTAACGTAATACATTTCAGAAAGTTGAAGAAATAAATACCCAAAGTACGATGTCAAAAAACAATATTAACAGAATACGAAGCGTGATGTTTGGGGTGTATCTCGCAGAGTAATGTTAATCTGAGATGCACTGTGTTCTGTGGTGCCTCCCTGTACGAACGAATTATCATTTCTTTTTCAATTTACTCGTGCTGATCACATATGGTATGCCACAAATTTTAAACTAGACCATGAGCATTGAAACTAAAAAACTCTCCAGATTGGTGCTGTAGATTTACTGAGATGCCTGGACTGCTTATAGTTTTATAATAAGTACATAGAGTATAAGGTTTTACCTCTTACGTACTGCATAGACACAAAATCGAATTTTGTACTGAAAATTATACTATAGAGGTTTACATGAATTTAAAGGGAACGAAATTTTTCATTATAACTCGGTAGGTAGATACTATGATATTTTTATTCAGTATTTTTTACTGGAATGTAAAGACGTTAATGACCGCCAAAGTAATTGAATGCACAGTAGAACATTTTCTTTTTACCACATCTATCACCAAAACACTGATACTATGGAACTTTTTTTACCGGTATCTACCAAATAAGTTAATAAAATTAAAAGTACTAAAACTAGTTATTTCTAATATAGTTTGTAAATTTCGGGTAAACAAACAATACTTTTCATTACTGGAATTTCTATTAATTCAGAGTGAGCTTCATCCAAATGTAAGAGATAGATTCTCCTTGCTTGGTAGTAAATGATCTGATTAGAAATGACTGATGGGAAAATCAGGCTCAGTGAAAACGTGGCTCGTCGTTGCAAATTTGTGAAGTCCACTATCTAACTGGAAAATATGTCAAGTCTTCATTTTTACACAAAGCGACTTTCGTCTGACCTACCATATTTATTTTTCTTTAGTTCACTGCAGTATATACTATACCATTACTATTCCGTAACAATATACTTAACTTTCTTTTTGGTACTGAACATCCATTAATAGTAATTTAATTTTTGGTAGATGTGGCCTTGCATGACAATCCTGTCTTCTATTTCAGATCGTTTTTAGTTTTAACTTACAAAATTTTACTTTGGGTAACATGAAATGAGGTATATACGAGTATCTTATTCAATGGCAGTTCATATTATCCTGCACTGAGTGACCATAAAAAATTAGAACTCTGGCTTGCAGACCGGGCCATGTAGTTTGTGCACACTCCCTAATAGCATGACAGTCAATATTCCAAAGACTCTTAACGCAATAAAATATTCTAGTTTATGCTCCTCAATGCGTCTCTCGACAGTAAGTCTTCCAGAGTCGTCTCAGTTGGCAGTGTGCCATCGGACGATTGATTTATTTACGTGTGCTGCACGTATGCACGAAGAAACCTTTCGTTTCGCAATTGACTTCTTACCTCAACACCACACTAACACATGCCATGGCCTTCACAGCTTAGGCCATCTGTCACCTCACTACGGGATTCCCAGACCTGACCCAGGCGATGAGTTTGAGTGATAATTTGCCAACAGCGAATATTCATATCAATAAACTATTCACTTCAATGAACAACTCTTTTTTTCCGGGCTATCCGCCTTGTTGACGTCGAGGTCATTTGAGGTCACTAGAGGCGGTAGAGGATAGGGGACAAGGAACGTGAATGAATTTGGCAATGGCGTTTCGAAGGAACCATCCCGGAATTTCCCAGGAGTGATTTCGGAAAATCATATAAAACCGGAATCTGGATGCCCGGTCAGGGATTTAAACGCACATCCTCCAGAGAGGTACCACCTACTCTCCAGGCTCCATAAAGATCAACCAAAATCTCCTCTGCCAAAGTTTGTTATTCTGTGTATTTACTATAATTGAGATTTTGTCGTTCCCCTTCCTCCTGTGCTATGGAGTAATGTGTGGAAAAAAATGTGATTTCAGTCATATTATTTACTGGCAGTTGCCCTCAAGTTAGTTCCCTTTGTCTGTTATTGCACACGTTACTTTGTTATTCCAACATGGTAAAAAACTACATGATCCGCGACCCTTGTGGCTTACTGGACGCAAAAACTTTTAGCATGAACGGTCTCCACGACAAACTAAAACTTCATTCCTCCCAATAATTCGATGCCACTGTTTGCTGAAATCATGATAAACATTTGCACTGAAAAACGTAACTTACCTTTTAATCAATACTAAGCTGGGTGAGAGGTAACATTCTGGCCTCACATTCTGGAGAACGGGGGTTCGAATCTTCTTCCGGCCATCCAGATTTGAGTTTTCCGTTGTCTTCCAAAATCACTCCAGGCAAATACCGGGATGGCTACTTCAAAAAGGTGATGGTCTAATTCCTTTCCGTTCTTTGCCCTCAGTCCTTTCCAGCCTCTAATGGTCTCGGCGTCAACGAAGCATAAAACCATAAGCAAAAAAAAAAAAAAAGAGAGATATTGATTTAAGGATACTTTTATTTTTAATTCCACAGCTATTCAAAGAAAACTCAAAATAATACAAACTATATTTTGCTCTTGGAATTAAGAACTGTATGGTAAGTTCGGATAGTCCGGGACGCATTAAATTAATTGTAATATAAAAATAAAAGAAACACATTTTCGGAATTTATTTCAATCTTAAAATTAAACTTGGCACTTTTGCACCCATATTATGCAGAAGTTAGTAATCATAACCTTTTTTAACGAATTAAATTGAAAACATTTTCACCTTAATTTTTTGCCAACACAAAAATTGTCAGGTAGCTCCGGACACAATAATAAATGGTGGCCTAATCAATTTCTTGGCCTTAAAAAAATCACAGCAATAGTGGATATCAGAAGAACCTACATAAACATAACCTTTATGGGCCCTGTCTTTGCTTCATAGCACTTAATCCAGACTTCTTCAAAAAAAATTCCAAGTACGATGCATTCGGTATTTTTTACTTGATTTACTTCGGAAAGACGCTGACTACTTTTCTTTGTATTCAAGGTCTTTATAGCACCTTGACCTTTTTGTTTTTTACTACCTTTACTTTTTTTCCCGTCCTCTCCACATTTTTAATATGGGAAAGATGTTGAAGTCCCGCCCTTTCGGATTTTTCAAGCCCGCGTTTACTATGCATTTATTTGACGCATCATATTCAATACTCTCCAACCAATTTTGACAAGAGCGACGAAAAAGTTCTGCTAGGAAAAAAACACACCACTAGTGCAGAACATACTGAGCGCCCAAGCCGCAGCTCAGTTGCGTTTGTTTTTACACCACAGGTTGGATATTTGCAACAAAGTTTTGCGGACGCAGCGTGTTTCGTTTGTTAGAACTTTAAATGTCCGGGGCTACCCGCAGTCCGATAATAAATTTGGTTCACTGAAATATTATCTTCTCAACTTGACTACATCACATCAAAATAAATCATACAGTATTTTGGCTATACTTTAGTCGAAACTCCATCAAAATCAGCCCAGTAGTTTTTGCATGATTCGCATTCAACAAAAAATTATCCTAAATCTCAATTTTCAACCTCAAATTCAAATAAAACATATCATATTATACCTGCAGGGGAATGAGATGTATAGTAATCGAAACTCCATTAGAATCCGATCAATAGTTTTTGATTTAATGGAAATTTTCTCACCTTTCCAACAACACAAAAAAATAAAATATACCCTCTTTAACCACTCATTAGGGCGCGTGCATAAACTAAATGGCTCGGTCTGAAAGGGGGGGGTGGAGTTGCCTAGAAGGTTACGCTGCCCTACGTGGGGGGAGGGGGGGGGGGGTTCCGAGCCAGCCCACGTAGCCTTCCATTCTCATTATTTTTCACAGCTAAAATAAGGTACAAAACACACATAACAGCATGTGAATATTTATTTCTTTCATTTAATTATCTCCTATGTAACTTACAATTGTCTGACAAGAGAAAACAGCACAAAATGTTTTCTGGAATCAAAAGGGGAAAAAAGCTACATTCTACTGAGGAGGGGGGGGGGGAGGCAGAACCAAATGCCACGTCGGGCTACGTGGGGAGGGGGAGGGGAGAGGGAATTCACAAGAGGCAAAAATGGAGCTACGTGGTTTATGCACGCTCCCGTATGGGTTGTAAATTAATCTAAACCCTATCAAAATCAGACCAGTATTTTTTGTAATCGATTTAAATCAAAAATGATACTGATTCGGTAAATTTCTCAGTTTTCCGGCATCATAGCAATTTTAAACATACCCTTCAGTGTCTCTACGCGCTGTAAATTAATCAAAACCACATAAAAACCCGATAATTAGTTTTTGAATGATTCACATTCAACTGAAAACTGACAATTTGTTGTTTTTTTTTTAATTCTTATTTATTTTATATCAAAATAAAACATACCTTACTTTACCCGTAACATCATGGGCAGTATCTACTATATAATTACCTAAGTTCACTCACTCACCTCGATAGCTATTGGCTGGAGAACGGTGTCACGTGTCAGCCTTCACTCACAAAACAGCGACCAGAGATACCATTAGAAGCAATTTGTGGGTTATGTCCTCAATTTAATAGCTAAACAATTGCTCCCAAATTAATTGCCATAATACATTCATTAAGTTTGCTTTTCGTAGCGTTTCATACTTAAAAAAAATTGATAAATTTTGCGGCTGAAACAAATGTGGATCTGCTTTTCAGTAACATATTGCTAATGAAAGCAACTTAAAAAAACTTCTAAAAAAGTAAATTGCTCATGGTCTCTGCTGTAACCACGAATGACAATTGTCATTCCGGCTTAGGATACATTTCATTTTAATTAAAACTTTCAATAATGTTGTTGCTTGACCAAAGTTTATGCATTGCGGTTTTAGGTACCTATTTTACTGACCACTTTCGTTAATGGTCTTTGTTCATGTTTGCTGTATATGAGTTATTAGGTTATTTTAAGTGGACAGCAGACCAAATATGTTACCAAATCAACTATTCTGGCAAATCATTTCTTCGGAGTTGCTCAACTGTTTAATAATATCGAATGTGTATTAAGTTCTCTGGCCATTACAGATACTATGACCAATGTTTACTTAATGAATGTTTGTCCAGTCTCAATAGAAAAAAAAAAACAACTTGATGCTTTGGAAGCAAACAGGAATTTTTTAAATTTTACAGAGTAAACTTTAAAGGTCAAATTCAAGTTTACTTTGCATTATACGATTGAGCTATCGTCCCTGCTGGTGTTTAATACCTACCTCTATTAATGCTTCTGAGTTCTTCAAGCTCAGAGATTTTATTCACTCTGAAACACAGCTAAAGTTTATATTTGATCAAATCAGGTCAGCCTGTCATAATCTTTCATTCTAAAAACTGGAACTATTCTAGACTCGTGACGATATGCAAAAACGGCCACGGGCTTACACTAGTCTGCCATATAATCTCGTAAGCTCACTTATTCACTCACCTCGATAGCTGTTGTCTGGAAAATGATGACGTCATGGGCCAGTCTTCGCTCGCAAAACAGCGACCGGAGATACCATTAGAAGAAATTTGTGGTTATGTCCACAATTTAATAGCTAAGCAACTACTACCAAATTAATTGCCTTAATACATTCATTAAGTTTTCTTTACGTAGCGTTTCATAGTTTTTAAAAAAATATTGATGAACTATTCGTCTAAAAAAACGTGGATCTGCTTTTCAGTTACATATTACTAATGAAAGCAACTTAAAAAATTAAGTTATTCACGATTTCTGCTGTAACCAAGCCAATTGTCATTCCAGCTTAGGATACATTTCAGTTTAATTAAAAGTTTTCCTAATGTTGTGGCTTGACCAAAGTATATGCATTACGGTTTATTTGCTTTTTAGTTATTTATAGACCACTTTCGTTAGTGGTCTTTTTTCATATTTTTTTTTTTAAATTGCTTTAAGTCTCTCAAAAGCGAGGTTTTTAGAGACGGGAAAGGATGGGGGCAAGGAATGGGAAGGAATTCGGTCATGGCATTGTTAATGAAGCATCCCGGCATTTGCCTGGAGTGATTTGGGGAACCATGGAAAACCCAAATCTGGATGCCCGGACGGGGATTCGAACCGCCGTCCTCCCGAATGCGAGGCCAGAACGCTATCCGTTACACCACCACGCTCGGTTCATATTTGTTGTACGTGAGTTATTATGTTATTTTAAGTGGACATCAGACCAAATATGTTACCAAATCAACTATTCTGGCAATTCATTTCTTCTGAGTTGCTCAACTGTTTAATAATATGGAATGTATATTAAGTTCTCTGGCCGTTACAGATATTATGACCAATGTGTACTTAATGAATAATTGCCCAATCTAAAAAAAAAGTGATGCTTTAGAAACAAACAAGATTTTTTTAAATTTTGCAGTGTGAACTTTAAAGGACAAATACAAGTCAAGTTTATATTTAAGCAATTAAGCAATTATACGATTGCGCTGTCGTGTTTAAAACCTACCTCTATTAATGGTTCTGAGTTCTTCAAGCTCAGAGACTTTATTCACCATGAAACATAGGTCAAGTTTATATTTTGTCAAATCAGTTCAACCTGACACAATCTTTCATCCTGAAAACTGGATCTATGGTAGACCCGCGACGATACGCAAAAAACTGTCACGGGCTTACACTAGTATTAAATAAAATCTCATCAAAATCCGACAGTAGTTTTTGCATGAAACGTGTTCAGATGACACTAACTTTATCTCTCTCATTTTTTCGACATATTTATTTTACCCGTAAGACCACGTCTGTACATTATGCGAAACCCCGTCTAAAATTTTTGCGTGAATCCCCCTAATTAAAACGCTGACAGACATACACGAACAATAATAATAAAAACCCGTTGATCCCTTCGCTTTAGTTTTTAATACTACCCACAACTCATTAAAGCATACGATTTGCTGATGATATGGTGTTGTTGGCAGAAAGCGAACAAACTCTAAACAGAATGCTGAAAGATCTAGATGAAGCTTGCCAAGAGTTTGGAATGAAAATCAATGCAGCAAAAACTAAGATATGGTGATTGGAAATGGAAGGAAAAAAATAAATATTAAGTTAGGAAGAGCTGATATCAGGCAAGTAATTTCGTTCAAATATCTTGGGAGTATGATCACCGAAGATTTGAGGTGCCATCAGGAGATAAAATCTCGCATTGCCGTAGCAAAGGAAGCATTTAATAGGAAAAGGAGGATACTAACTGGAAAAATGGACAAAACACTTAGGAAAAGACTCGGTAAATGTTTTTTATGAAGTGTGGCCCTTTATGGGTCGGAGACATGGACACTGAGACGAGAGGATGAAAAGCGGTTAGAAGCGTTTGAGATGTGGATGTGGAGGAGGATGGAGAAGATAAGCCGGGTGGATAAAATAAGTAATGTTGAAGTGCTGGACAGGGTCAGTGAAAGCAGAAAAATTCTCCAAGTAATAAAGGAGAGAAAGAAAAACTGGATGGGGCACTTACTGAGAGGGGAGTGCCTGATAAAAGACGCCTTGGAAGGTCTAGTCTGTGGGAGGAGAATAAGAGGAAGAAGGAGATACAAAATTATAGACAACATCAAGGAAGACGGCAACTATATGGTTCTAAAGAGAAAGGGAGAAGATAGAAGAACATGGAGAGCAGCCAAGTGAAAACCTGCCCGACGGCAGAAAACTCATTACAAATATCTCAAATGTACAGTATTTTTCCTGTTACAATTTTATTATAATCGTAATTGTATCTATAACTTAAGAGCAGAGTAAACGTCGTTGCCCGGGTTAATGGTGGTTGATTTACCCATATCCTGTTTTTACATTTCCGATGAAAATCATGTGTACCAAGTTTCATTAATTTAGCACCGCCATTTCCAGAAGTAAACTCACCATCGATAAACCTGAACAATTCCCAGAACGGTGTGAATTGGATGCTGTGATACTTAATTTCAGTTTACATTTTGATTCAACCTTATCACAATATCTGCAAAAATACTGCTGATAATCAGTACATGTATCACCTGCACACTAATACTGTGGTGTGACAGCGTCACCCACAATGAATATAATTAAATTATTATTAATTATATTCATAATTCCTCTTTTTCTCTTTTATTATATTCAAATTTATTAATTATTTAGTCTTGCAACGTGTAATTAATTGTAAATAATGAGGGTTGTCTGGATAGGTTAAATGTATGTTTAAAACCAGGGCGGCCAAAGGTATATTTTATTGTAAATCAATTTTTCTGTAAACGCATGGCTCAGAACGGTTGAATATCGAAGGCTAGAAACTGCCATTTCGGCGGTTGAGAGAGGAACAATGGAGCAGGCGAGGCGACTCGGTGGCGCCGGGACAGCCCGGCTTGAGTCCCGTTCGAAATCGGGCGGTGACCTACCCCTACCCTGCTACTACCCCGAAGGCCAAGTAGGAAACGCGCGAAGGAGTCAGCGAATGTGACGCATGATATTAAACACGTGACGACGGAAATGTGTAGCTAGCCAATCCTGAACATTTATTGGGGGCTACAATGCTAATTCCATGGAGTTCTTTTACATGTGGAGTGCAACTGGCCGAGGAAGAGGAAGGAGCCATCTTAGACATCACTTGGGTCCAAGACGAGCTGGTGAACAGACGTGTCAGCCGGCACGCTCTCTGATGATCATTGTGGTTGATCATTTCTTGCTTTGGAAAAGCGAGATGTTGAGTGGCATGCTTGCCATTATTTGGAAGTTATGCTAATAACGCGGTCGTAGCCGCTTATTTAGCTTCCATTGCTGCAGTGGCATTGTGTTTGTCGCTCACCATCACGGCGATGATTCTATGGTAATGAACCAGAAACGACGGTCACTATTCAGTGGATTTTAACAGACTTATGAGCCCTTAAGCGACGCCTGGGTTAAGACTCTGCTCCCGTCACTTAAATTCTGAGCTAGCTGAATTTATATTTCGATTCAATTTTTTCTTGAGCATCTTGCTGTTTGTTAATTCAATTTTGATGCTTTTCATTCACTTTATACGGCGCCCCCTGGGATTTTCCTTTGTACAGTAAAATGTTAGCTTCAATTTGATGGCCTGTGTTGCCATGTTATTTCAATGTTAACTTTGCTGTTTTTATTACTTGTTTGAGATATTTCATTCAGTTTTGTTTGCTTACTCCGGCGAATTGTAAACGTCGGGTATTGCTTGTTTTTGCTGATCTAATTGTGTTTAACGTAACGTTAATTACTACCCGACCTTGTAAGGCCATAAGACTCAATAAATGAGGTTTTATTTTGTGTCTGAAATTCATGGTTCTAGTTAGTAACCTATTAGATCCCCTTATAACATCATTATTATATGTATTTTTCATTTTCAGGAATTATTTTAGATTTTAATAATTCCCCCCTCCCTTTTTTTGGCAACTCACGTTTTCTTAACGGTAGCCAACAAATGGTCTCTTTACAATTGGCGCCCAACGTGGGGCTTTTGCAAGTCGAAATTATTTTGAGAATTTTACAAGTCTTAAAAAAATCCATGGATGTGACCTGTGTTGATTCATTTTATTATTTTATGATAAGTTTTGTGTTGAATTTTGTTTGCCATGCTTGATTTAAATTTAAATGTGTGATTTATTTCAATCAGTTGTTCAAGTATATTTTTGTTCACTTGCATCAAGCATGATTAATTTAAAAATAAAGATAGAGTCAGTGCTTTTGAAATTTTAATGCATGGTAAGAATTAAGATTTTTCTTTATGCTGATTTTGCTCATGTGTTGAGGTATTTGTGTCGCATGAAACATCGTTGTTTTTTCCTTGTTGTTTCTTTTGGATGGGTTTATTTCATGTTGAAGGGATTTATGTGCGAAATTTGTTTAATGCTGTACCATTTTGAGTAAACTCGTGCCGGTTTTCTTGTTGTTTGTTGTCGATTGTTTTAATTGTTCGGAGTTGAAATTTTGTATCTTACGATCAAATCTATGAAGTTGAGGTCACGCACCATTAATAGGGCAGATCGATCAATTGTTCATAACATTTCCGAGCAAACTAACGCGATGGATCAAGCACCGGAAGTACGCGACATACCGTTGGCGGACGACGAGTGTAATGATACTCCTAGTACGCGTAGCGTTCATTCAAATGCATCATTAGATGGGGAACAGTTAGGGATTTTTCCAACCCCAGACAATGAAACCGTTCAAAATCCACCCATGCGGGCAGAAGTTGAAACACGTGCGTCGCAAATAACGGTAGGATTGCCACCGGCGACCGCACAACCCCAAGACCAAAACCTAATCCTTAACATGCTGGCGGAATTCAGTAGGCAAATAAATAATAAGCTTGATTCACAGAAGGAAGAAATGGCTTCGCAAAATCAGAAATTAGATGAACAAGGAAAATTTATTAGAGAATGGAGAGATGAAGTGCGAAGGAGCGTCCAAGCAGTGGAAAAGCCTGCTGATGACGTTCGAGTAGTTTATAATTCATTGGAGAATGCGAACGGAGGAGTCACGGTAGAGCTGAACACCAGTGTGATAGAAATGAGTAACTCTACCGCTGTTAACCTTGAAAATCACGGGCAAACCGCTGTAGAATTAGAGCATCCCCACTACAATCAATCTGAGGAAGAATTGCAGATTGCGAATGAGACGTTTGATGAATTCAACACTCAGCGTATGATAAAGGAAATTTGCTGCTTAAAGGCAAAAATTTCTAAGCTCAGGAATTTCAATTGTTTGTATGATCATGGGCCGAAAGAAAAGGAACGTCAGTCGGGAAAATACAAGGCATTCCTAGGGCACGAGGCGAAAGATTTGCAGTACACATGCTTCCTTCAAGCCAGAGAAGTGTCCGTAAAAGTTTCATTGTTTGAAGAAAAGCGAAACGGTCCACCGAGTTCGCGATTTCTAAACATCGGGTGGAAATTTTCCGTCCGCAATGTCGAGTGCAACGGGAATCAATTTGTTCACTCCTTGCCCTCAGGAAAGTCACGCTTACGGATGCGGGGTTTGAAATGTTTGTCTGAGTGGTTTATTGAGATTGGTCGGAGTGAGATGGTTTGTGACGTGGCACTGAGTACGCAAAACCTCGTGGTCAGCCGTGTCGGTGACCTGAGTAACTGTACATGTGCCGGAAACACCAAACCATCTGCCGAATCCGCTACCAAACACCTGCAGCTTTGCAAAACGGTGTTTCGAGAAATTCCGTTGGCTGGCAGGTCGATGCAAAGAGAAGCTTGGGACCTTGTAAGTCAAAAGTTTCGAGCCACCCGAGATTCTGTCGAATGCGACAAAGACGCATATTCCGCAAACAGGCTCATTTTCCACAAGAAGGTCCATGGACGCCTCAAGGTCACTGTATAGGCATTGTTCATTATTATTGAGTTATTAAGCATGCCGAAAAAGGATGACAAACGGGCGAGGTCTTGGACATATCGAATTTTGGAGTCGTAAAAAGGAAACGTTCACTCAGCGTTGAATCGCTGATTCCGCAGATTCACCCTTACAGCCGTGTAGAAGAATTTTATTGCCTTCATGAGCGAACGAAAAGGATTTGATGGACACCGCAAAATTTTGAGAAATTTGTCAACATAGGCGTCTAATGAACGTAGAAGATGACCGTTTTCTTTCAGTCATTATCAGATAATAAAAGATATGGTATGCGTGTCGCGCAATCTTCAAGCGAATCAATACGGCATACGATTATTAAGTACCAAGAAACCTTCCGAGTTTGGTTTGTGCATAAAACTCATCCTAATCAAGGAGAATACTTTGGTCCAAACAATGAGCTGACTGCTATATTCTTACACATTTGGTCGTCTTGATACGTGAGTCCAAGGTTTTATAAAGGTCGTGTTCCATGAAATAGGTTGCGATGCTTCCTTCGGCGGTGTTAATGAATGAGTCCAAGGGTTTTATGCATATGTTTGCCGAGGCAAATGTGTTCGACTGTGGGATTGATCCACATCGTTCGGCAGTTTCTTGTTGAGTACCAGTTCTTCGTTGAAACGTGAGAAAATTTACTGATCAAATGAGTAGGGGATTTCTTAAGCACTAAGTAGAGCCGTAAATTCCGTGATGCCACGCGAGATACCAAATAGTATACCTGTGATAATGATACTATAATGACTTGCACAGCTATTAGCGGTCCTGACAATCTAACAAGACGCGCAACATGAAGCAACGGGGTGTATAAAATTTATCAACGGACACACGCTGAATGACGAACAATTTACGGCAGCGACTGACGTCGTCTGTAAATAAATATATAAATAATTTAAGAGCATAGGCATAAATTTGATGATCTATGAACATTTAGCTAAGTAATAGCATAGAGCATATGTTCAGAAAGTAAGAGTGTCAGTCTTAAGACACGTAATTGCCTAACAAGTTTAGCGCTAACGCAGCGAGAACCGGTAGCGACACTCAGCTGTATGGAATAGCAGCTGTGCCGACCGCCAGTTTTCCTGGAAAGATTGCAATCAGGGTTAACCGAGAAGCAGATAGCCTGAGCCGCAAGCTTAACGGGACAGCGCCTACTGACAACAACAGAGCGGACAAAGTGGAAACAGCTGATTGCTTAATTTCACCGCTATGATGTCTTTGCTACGAGTGTAGTTTGGAAAGCATAATGTCGTTCATTTTGCGAGAACTGTCTTTCTTTTAAATTGTATGGATAGTTATGTAAATTCGCGGATAGACTTTTTTTTTTTTCTTTTCCATTTGATTTTATGTAAATTCGCGGAAGATTTTTTTTTCTTTTCCATTTGATTTTCATGTTATGGGGTTTCGATATACTTATGTCGACTTTGATAATGGACATTCGGTGCATTCTTTATTCTTGTTTTTTGTTTTTTGCAAAATCTAACTTCAACACATGTGCTAGATTTGCATAGTCCGTTATAAATAATTATTTGAGTTGTCTAACTTTAATGTTAATATCTTGTGCTTACATCATTTTTTTTTGTTTGTTGATTGAGCAGATCTATTTTGTTGTTCATTTACATCTATGTACCTGTCCATGTTTTGTGATGTTTTACTTTTGCATATTAGAATAAGACATTTCATTATATTTATGTCAACCAGAGTCACGTGTCGTGTTTACATATTTAAAGAGGTCACATGTATGCGATAGTTCGAGTGAGCTGGAACCATGAAACTATAGTGTAGGCAATGATTTTGATGCAACTGTAGGGTTAGAATAGTTCAAATAAAATTATTGGCATAATTTTATTTTGATTGGGTAGCAGGTATATTGTGGGTGACAGAGTCACCCACAATGAATATAATAAATTATTATTAATTATATTCATAATTCCTTTTTTCTCTTTTATTATATTCAAATTTATTAATTATTTAGTCTTGCAACGTGTAATTAATTGTAAATAATGAGGGTTGTCTGGATAGGTTAAATGTATGTTTAAAACCAGGGCGGCCAAAGGTATATTTTATTGTAAATCAATTTTTCTGTAAACGCATGGCTCAGAACGGTTGAATATCGAAGGCTAGAAACTGCCATTTCGGCGGTTGAGAGAGGAACAATGGAGCAGGCGAGGCGACTCGGTGGCGCCGGGACAGCCCGGCTTGAGTCCCGTTCGAAATCGGGCGGTGACCTACCCCCTACCCTGCTACTACCCCCCGAAGGCCAAGTAGGAAACGCGCGAAGGAGTCAGCGAATGTGACGCGTGATATTAAACACGTGACGACGGAAATGTGTAGCTAGCCAATCCTGAACATTTATTGGGGGCTACAATGCTAATTCCATGGAGTTCTTTTACATGTGGAGTGCAACTGGCCGAGGAAGAGGAAGGAGCCATCTTAGACATCACTTGGGTCCAAGACGAGCTGGTGAACAGACGTGTCAGCCGGCACGCTCTCTGATGATCATTGTGGTTGATCATTTCTTGCTTTGGAAAAGCGAGATGTTGAGTGGCATGCTTGCCATTATTTGGAAGTTATGCTAATAACGCGGTCGTAGCCGCTTATTTAGCTTCCATTGCTGCAGTGGCATTGTGTTTGTCGCTCACCATCACGGCGATGATTCTATGGTAATGTACCAGAAACGACGGTCACTATTCAGTGGATTTTAACAGACTTATGAGCCCTTAAGCGACGCCTGGGTTAAGACTCTGCTCCCGTCACTTAAATTCTGAGCTAGCTGAATTTATATTTCGATTCAATTTTTTCTTGAGCATCTTGCTGTTTGTTAATTCAATTTTGATGCTTTTCATTCACTTTATACGGCGCCCCCTGGGATTTTCCTTTGTACAGTAAAATGTTAGCTTCAATTGATGGCCTGTGTTGCCATGTTATTTCAATGTTAACTTTGCTGTTTTTATTACTTGTTTGAGATATTTCATTCAGTTTTGTTTGCTTACTCCGGCGAATTGTAAACGTCGGGTATTGCTTGTTTTTGCTGATCTAATTGTGTTTAACGTAACGTTAATTACTACCCGACCTTGTAAGGCCATAAGACTCAATAAATGAGGTTTTATTTTGTGTCTGAAATTCATGGTTCTAGTTAGTAACCTATTAGATCCCCTTATAACATCATTATTATATGTATTTTTCATTTTTCAGGAATTATTTTAGATTTTAATAATTCCCCCCTCCCTTTTTTGGCAACTCACGTTTTCTTAACGGTAGCCAACAAATGGTCTCTTTACAATACATACCACATACTTAAATGTGTACCTGGAATGTATCTGTTTGCTCCGTCATCAGGCAGAAAATACAGATTTTTAATGGGTCGTGGAGTGAAAGTTAAAATCTGACGAACGTGTTGAAACATTAGGACACATTTATTTTATGAATATTCCGACGTACATTAATAACAGCTGTATTGATTCTGATTGGGTTTAAAGCTGCTGGTTTCTATAAAGAACGTTGGAAATTAAAAGGGATGGTGGTAAAGGTTTAAAGGGATTGGGCTTTTGTAAACCAAATGTAGACACTATTCTTCTATTTTATTTAAAGTGTACATGTGCAAGGTTCGAACGATATCGGATAATAACTGTGGCTATGTATAAAGAACATTGGAGAAAATAAAGGGGGCGAAAAGTGGGAGAGTGGTTTGGTTTTTGCAAAAATACTGAGTGCCGTTATTCCGCTTTGTTTTGCTGTCTATGTGTGGACAGTTTCTTCAGATTCGGATAGAAACTGTAGCTTTGTGTAGAGAGCACTATAAAAATTAAGAGGGTGGAAAGGGGGAGAGCGGTTGGGTTTCTGTAAATCAAATGTACACAAAAGTATACTTGTGCAAACTTCCTTGAAAATAGGATATAAACGGTAGCTTTATGTAAAAAAACATTGACAGTAATTAAGGGGATGAATAGAGGGAAAGAGATGTTTTTTTTTTGTAAAACTAATGTGTTCAGCATTTTTTCTTTGGTTTAAAGTATACGTATGCTAAGTTTAATTGAAATCGGGTAAAAAAATGTAGGTTTGCTTAAAAATTAAGGGGATTTAAGTGGATAAGGGTAGATTTTGAATTTTTTGGATCAAAACGTAATCCATGATAAAATACTTTCTTGGTGATTGGTCGAATGGGGTCGACTGTAACTTTGTGGAAAGAATATTTACAAAAATTAAGTGGAGGGAAGTGGGAGAGGGGTTGGGTTTTGCAAACGAAATGTTCACAATATTTCTCCCTTTGTTTTAAAGTATACATAAAGTTCCATCGAAATCGGATAAATAAATATATGTGTGATTTTTCATGCTGATCGGCGAAACGATGTTGACTACAGTGTTCCATAAAGAATACTTACAAAAATTGAGGAGTTGGAAAGGGAATTAAGGGTTGTGTTATTGCAAATGAAATTTTGACAGTATTTTTCTATTCATTTTTAAGTACGTGTGCAATGTTTCGTCCAAATCGGATAATAAATATGGGCTTGTATAAAAATTAAGGGTAGTAAAGCAGGAGAGGTGGTGGTTTTTTTATTTATTTTGCCGGAAACCTTCTCAATAAAAATACATGTATCTGCGAACTTTCATTGTGATCAGTCAAATAACGTTAACAGTAGCTTTGTATAAAAAGCACTGTGGCCGGAAAGGTAGAGAGGTAGAAACTAAATGTTGATAGTATTTTTCTCTTTATTTTAAAGTATACGTGTGCAAAGTTCCATCTAAATCGAGAAAAATGCAGTTCTGTATAAAAAATTAAGAGTTGTAAGGGAGGAGAGGGGGTGGTCTTTTTATGTTTTGTCATAAATCTTCTCCATGAAATAATACATGTATGTGCCAACTTTCATGGATATCGGTGGGACGGTGTCGACGTATATTAATCTCGGATATGTATACCAACATTCATTTTTATATATAAGATTTAAAATCAGTATTCTGCAATTTGTTCTATCTGCGTACATTCTTCTTTCGTAATCGCTACCGCTATAAAAACTAAAGATGATGAAGAAAGATATTGGACATGAATCAGGTACTTGAGGATGTTATGGAACTCTAAAAAACTAGTAAAACAGAAATGTACCTACAAAATTGGACGCGAGACCCAAAAAAATAAACTAGAATTGGAAAATTAAAGGCAAGATAATGTTAAAGAATCTCTCAGAAAAGCTTCACGATTGGCGATGATACATAATAATTATTATTATTATTATTACTCCGCGATTCACTAAAAGTGTGTGGTGGAAGGTGCATTGCACCTATCGAAAAGGGTTATGGTTTGGAAAGGTTATACGGGATATGGCAGGAGGCGCCCATGGGCTGTTGTGAGGAACCATCCCAGCATTCGCGTGGAGTGATCTGGGAAAACCATGGAAAACCCAGATCAGGATGGCTGGAGTGCTTTATCGAAAGCTACTCCTGTCAGATTTTAAGTTTGCTCGCCCGGTAAATCCTTTCTATTCCATTCCCTAACCGCTCGTGGGAAAAATGAGTACAGAAATGAATCGGTTCTGGCCCTGATTTCTCTTATCTTATTTTCGCGGTCATTTCGAGATATGAATGTTGCTGGTAGCAATATTTGCTGGCTGTCATTCCGAAATACGTCTGTCGTGAATTTTTCAATTAGCTTCCGTCGAGAGCAACGCCTTCGGTGTTCCAGGTCTTCCCAACCTAACTCGTTCAACATCGCACTTACGCTTTCCCTCCAACTATGTATACATGTCACGAATCGGGCGGCTCTTCTTTGGACCTTCTCTAAAGCCTCCATTAACCCCTTTTGATGGGGACCCAATACAGAACAACAATACTCTAAGTGAGGACGTACTAGTGACTTGTTTACAATCGATTTAACTTCCTGAGTGCATTGATTTAAATTACGACCTTGAAATCGGAGCATACGATTTGCTTTTCCCATTACATGGTTTGGCTCTCGTGCTCGTAATGACCTGGTGACGGGGTTTTTATTGGCTACGCATTTCTCCCCTATCGTAGTCGCCCCCGGTTTAAACTAACCACGTAAACCTGTAGGTTACCTATACTCGGTGGAATTACCGGGCAAGGTCGACCTACTTTTTTACTTGGATTCCAAACTACGGAAGCTTCCGTGCTTAATGCACATTGAAGGTCGGGTTAAGGGCATTTGAAAACCACCCTAGAGACAGGGATACGAACTGGGAACCTTTCGACTTCCAATCAGACACCTTAACCACCGAGCCACCAGATCGATTTTTTCATATTGGGTTAGTCAAGTATAAGTAGTTGGTTCAAAGAAAGCAGGAATCTTAGTGAAATGGATCAAGAGATTATATGATGATTTGAATGATTCTCACACATAGATTGCAGATTAACGTTTCGAAAGAGAAACGAATCAAAATTCCGGCAAATTATTTTGGGAAGGAAGTGTTAACAATGGTGACAGAATTTATAGAAATTAATAGTTTCTGTAAATGTCAAGGGCGCAACGTTGTGTGTACACAATCAGTGATGCATTCGTGCTAAGTGTTTCTGCCGGAAGGTGCAATCGTATTACAAGGGACAGTTTTTTGCATTGTTACTGCTTTTATTCTAGCGCTTTCGAGTATTGTCTGCATTTATAAATCTTCAGAACCTTTCTCCTTTCTGATAGATGTAACGACTCTCTCTTATAAAAAGCTTAAGGAATTTTAAGTTGGTATTAAGTTCTATTCAGATAGAAACATGCAAGATGTCAAAGTTAACGGTTACATACATGATTTATTTGTTTTGCTATACGAGCTATGTGTTACTAAGATTAAAATACGCTTCATAGTTTTCTGCTTCAACGGTCTTTAGTCTTTACGATTCATTGTGTTGGATACTTTAATTTCCTCCGTTTCTTCTGACAACTCTCCAATTGATATATATCTTTTTTCATCCTGTATAATCTGCAGAACTTAAAAGATAATTGTGTTTGTAATTTATCGTTTCTTTTTGTTAATCCTTTAGTTTTCCACGCCTTGCCTCTTTTGGACCGATAGCCTTCATTTGTGCGGATATTAATTTTTTTCTACAATATACCTCATACAGGTCCGCCATACTTGACGTATTTGAGTTATATAAGTGACGATTCTCGAACTTTCCACCGTTTAGAAACTTTAGTTATCCACTATTTCCGTTCAGGATTCCGTTTGTTCTTCAACTTATGTATCCCTAACTTGTTGACACTATTTGAATCGATGTTTCAGAATCGATTAACTTCCTGGTTTTTCTTATTTTTCCAGATTCTCCTCTAATCAGTGTTATTTCTGCTTCATCACTGATCTGACATAGCCTCGCGGGTGGGCGGGAAAAATCGGACCTCGGGATAACGAAGGTTCATATTCATTGCCGCTTCTAACGACCTTGACATCTTACACCCACCACTTATTGCCAATTTGAAATGTGTTTTGAAAACCTACCCAGCCTCTAACCTAAACGGTTTAATTAACGATGAGCTACGAGGATTGATCGAATGTTAACAATACTTTTTTTACAAACTCTTGATTGGATTAATGTATAACAAAGGATATTGGTAACTATTTTCCTACATAAGTTTCGCTATTGTTTACACATTTCTTTCTACTGCACAGGAAGATTTTTAATTAATTTTTCCTAAAACTTTATTTGACTAGCACGTAGTCTTGTACCTGTAAGGTGATGGAAGATTTGTTGCCATCTAACTTATTTTTTGAGCTGTGCAAATGATAGTCACACGGTGACAATCTGTACTTGTGGGATGGATGATCAAAACTGTCTAATCGTTTTGTTTGCGAATCAGCAGCGGCAGGAACAGGAATCTGCGATTTAGAATCTTGCGTCTCGTGTGCTGAAAGGTTTCTCTAACCCAACATAACAGCACACAGTGTCATACAATGTGGACAACGCATCATTCAGAACGGAAATTGACGCTTTGAATTTGTAATGTTTCTGTGATCTAACTCTTACATGTTCTAGAAACTTCAGTATTATGGACACATTAACTCTCCGACAATCACATAGATTTCAAAATTCTGCACTTGTTGGAGAGAGTGATGAGGGGATGTACGAGAGAAGTGAGGGAGTTGGGTTACAAATCTAGTGGTCAGACCATTGCTGGAATATGGTAGTGTAGTATGGGATCCTCATTTTACGTATTAAAAATAAGAGTTGGAGAGGGTACAAAAAAGGGCTGCTAGATTTGTTTCTGGAAATTATCGCAGAATGCAATCAGTGACGGATATGATAAAGGAGCTGAAAAGGGATTCATTGTAAGACAGGAGGAGGATCATGGGAGTGTACAGGGCGTATTCTGACGATAAGGCATGGAAAGGTATTGGAGTAGGTATGAAAAGTAATGCATGGAAGGGAAAAGATGACCATGACCACAAGCTGACACTCGATTTCAGGCACAAGGGTGTGTGAAGATTCTCTTTTTTAGGTAAGGGTGTCAGGGATTGGAATGAGTTACCAAGAGAAATTATGAATAACTTACCGAAAACGTTGAAAGAATTTAAAGATAAAATTTGCAGAGGACAAATGTAGGTGGCTGCAAGATAGGGGGAAGATGGGGGTGTAGGGAATTGCCACCGGAGCCTGTGTTCATTGCAATTAAATTAAATAATAACTAAATAAAAGACTGTATAAACCCACATTGACTGCGAAATTAACGAGCATAGATATATCCGTCACCTATTTAGAAATTCCCGTTTAATTTGTTCGGCCTTATACGAAACATTAAATTACATTGCAATTCGATGATTGTTACTATCTACCGATAGATACAAATTTATTACTAAACTCTGCAAATTTATTTCTCATTGACACACGGAATAAAATTCAAAGAATTTCGAGAGGCAGGGTGTCACAGAAGAACTTAATAATTCTGGACTCTTCTTGAAGTAACTTCAATATTAATATTCTCAGCACCATCTAGAAAAGGAACTAATTTCTCCACCACATTTAATTAAACGAGCTCCCATTGATATTAGATTTACCATAACATTATTTTTTAAAGTATAAATTGTACTCTTTAACCACTTCTTTTCTTCTGATGGTCCTGCTATTGTGGACCTCCTTCAGTCCTATATTTTTGTTGTTTCACTGATCGCTCGACATCTTGCAATCAAGTAAGTGGTGGTCTGTCTCGCCTTATACTTTATTTATTTTTTTCTATTTTTTTATGTTTTTAATTAAAGATTATTTTTGGTACTCTTATTTCCCCCATTTTGACTAAATGCCCAAACCACAATATTTGCTTTTTTCAATGCTCCGGACTATTGTATATTCGATGCCAGTCTGCTTCCTAATTTATTCATTCAGCACATGTTCTAATTTACATACTCGTAAAACTCTCAAGGTTTCTACCTACTTATGGTTTTTTCTCTGTGATTGACCAGCATTCTGCACCACATTGATTCCACAATGGCTTTATACATATTTATTTTTCTTTTCAGGCCAACCTCCGTAGGTTTATTCGATGTCTAATGTCCTCTTCAAATGTCCCGTGACTACAAATAATTCTAGAGTGGTGTGGTGGCACAGTGGTTAAGGCGTCTGACTGGAGATCGGGAGGACTCCGGTTCGAATACCTGTATCGGCGTGGATTTTCATAGGCACTTAACCCAACCTTCACCTCTGCCACAGATTGCTATATGATATGAAGTACGCCAGAAAGCTTAAGTGGTTAAGTGCCTGTACTCGGCAGGATTGCCAGGTTAGGATTTGGCGGCTACGACAAGGTGCGGAATGCTCATCCAATAGAAACCCTGTCGCTAGGTCATTGAGACCACACAGAATTATTATTATAGTAATAAGGCTCCTCCTTTCACGTGTATTTATTAATAGATTATCTGATACTTTAAGAGGTGATATCGTATGTCCAACAGCGAAATATCTGTCTTTGTGGTGTTGATTTTTAATCCATTTATGATATTCCTCTATTATCTTCCTTAGCATGTGCGTTAGGTTCGTTAATCCCCTGCTGTCACTATCTGGTCATCCGCAACAACCAATCGCACGGGGTTACATCCATTTCTTTCCCATTCATAAGTACTTTCTTCTTAGCACTGTTTTGCTGGGCACTCTCTTGTTAGGCACTTCTTTTCCAGTTCTATAAAGCACGGTCAATATATATTTTGAACAAAGTTGTGAGAAGCTTTGGGAGACTTTCATTCTAATCCTCACAACTTAAGTCACTCAAGATCGAATTTGTTTATCTGTTACTATATAGTTCACATTTCCAGGATTGTATAGAAATTTCGCTGTCCAATAAGACTGATTTCACTTGTTAAATTCGGTAAAAATCTGTCTTTCCACTCCTCTCGGAAATATCCAGATCGTCAGCATCGCAACTGCGTAAGTCATGAACCTCATTTTTCACGAATATATCGCATCCGATAAATCGTTTCCGCGAAATAGTCTGCCGTGGTTTTGCTTCGCCGAGAGTAATGCGTAGGATTCCATGGCAAGAGGGAATTACCACGTCAGTAGCGTACCTGCCCGGCGTAGTGACGTCAGACAGAGGAGCCGCGAGGAATCGAGGGTCACTCCTCAGTTCAAGGACTGAACCCGAGTGTCAACCCGTACGAATAACAAAAGGCTCCTCGCACGAGCACAGTATGTAAGAATTGAAGTGCCGCAATCAGTTGCATGTTCTTAGAATTTGCAGGCTGGAATATCGTCTTAATATTTACGACTATAATCAACAGAGAGATGTTTTCCTATTCGAACGCAGGACAAATACATTTTAGGGTTGGGTATATAGTTCCTGTTCTCAAGGTTTCTATTATTAAATATTAGAAGATAATGAACACTTCAAAAAAAATGGCTAATGAAAACTACAACGACGCCAACAACCAAGGAAACATCATCCAGAGTCTATCTGGCTTCGTATGATATTTTGCAGTTAACTCACTAATGTCTTCAACTCCTGGAATAGCGTATTTCACCGTGTAAAATTTCTATTACATTTTGCTGAAGAGCTAGTATATTAAGACGTTGTATACTTATTTAACGAGAACCATGCTACTCTGTTCCGGTACTATCCAACCACTGCTGTCTACTGTCTGCATGCTATAAGTTAGTGGTTAGTGGTACCGCCCAACTGTAGGCGTTGAAGAGATTATAGGGAGCGTTTCTGGTCCAAGACAAATTTAGGGGACGCTGAGAATCAATCACCGCCCCCCTTCTTTCCAGTATTATATCCCGACTTAAAGGGCTGCATCAAAGAAGTATTTCATTGCATTCCCATGATTATAAGCACCTAGAAGAAGATATAACGTAGTCAGCAATTTAGTAGCTAAGAAAAGAAACAGAATGCCAACAGAGGAATGAGGCGATTTAACCAAGCTGATGACAAATAAGGCACTAAATAGCGAAGAATTAATATAATTACATTGAGATCCGTCCTCTTTTTTGTAATATGTATGTGGTGATCATACTGTGAACAGTACACCAATATTCTTAATATCTTTTAATTAATTTTGGAAATCTGTTCTTGTTTTTTCTATATTTGGTATTGTACACTTCACGTTAGAGGGGCATCATCGAATGACTTGGCTACAAGCTAAAGAAGTTGGAGCAGTATGGGTTACATTATTTGTTACAAAAAGGGGAGTTAATGCTTATTTAAAAAAAAAAAAAAAAAAAAAAAAAAAGGTTGCCCAAAAAGGTTGGGAACCGATGCTCTAAGCAACACACTTCATTATCAAGAAACAATATACTCTCAAATTCATATTTACTTGGATTTTTTGATGAACTTCAAAGAGGTTTCCTCAAGATATCCCTTGCTTGTTGGAGTTTTGATTTACCCGTAACGTGGAAGAAGGACTGAATTCAGCGATCTTCTGTTTTCATGTATTATTTTTTATAATCTGACGAAATTCAATCTTCCATGTAATATTTACTTCTCCAAGACAAGATTCATACTAACCATGTACAGATCACGATGTATGGACTAACGTTTAAAATGGTAAGAGTTGCCAGGCCGAAGTGAGATGCAGCGAATCAAACAACTCATGACACGAGACTCGTGTTCCACAACTTCCTGCCCTTTAATACAGTCTTCTCGGATGACTAGCCGAGTGAGCAGGGTGTTTCACCAGAAGATGGCGACAGAGTTCCGATCACCGAAATATGGAGTGAACACATCCTGCTCACTCACCCGAGAAGACTGTACCAATTCTCAAAGCCGAGATAAACTTGGATCTTATGTCCTCTTACCCTGTTGCCCAAACACCGAGTGGCGAGTACTTCTTGACGTTACTCTTTGTTTTAGTATCTTTCGTTCAAAATCCTAAAGTTCGGGCCAAGAAGGAGGACGTGTGTTCTTTAATCTGTCCAAAACACAAGATTTAAGTTTTACATAGTTTTCCGCAATCACTTCAGGTAACTAAGAGCAGTTATTTAATAAACTCCTTAGATAACTGTACTGATGAGTTATACTTTTATTTACGTAATATATGCTCTCCATCTAGCTAACTATCTTCTATAATCTTGTTAAATTGCGACACTTTGCTCCGTGCTTGAAGGTATCGTCTAGTTAGAGAGAGGTATTCATTCAAACAGCTGCACATGACATGGCTGTCATTATCATAAAATTTGCTTGGATAAGATTATTGTCTGTTACGCTAGACATATAAAAGATTCTGAAACTATTCAAGAGCCACGCAATCAATTATTCAGTCACAGCCCAAGAAGATATGCAGAGATTGTTCCAATGTTTAGTACGTGATATTAATCTCAAAAGTGATCAGTTATGAATTAAGTAGAGATTAAATTGAATTCCTTGGTTGACATCCATTCCCTTTATGTGATTGCCCAGGGGTGGAATATAAAAGTCACTGATGATTGCTTTGTGCTGTATATGTATGCACTACAACTTAACACTGGATTGTAATATTTTATAATTCTCAGTTCTCGAATATAAACAAAAAAACATATCCTTAGAGAAGATGTTTGTTTTGTAAACTTTCTCTTCCTAAGGTCAAGGCTCACGCCCGTATATAGCTAACCAAAAACTTATAAAACAATTCACAGCACTTCTTTAACCATCTTAGCAGCAAGGCCAAACAAGGAAAGGTCAGTATTATTGTGCTAGGTAAAGCTACCTCTTACAAGTAGTTTAGAAACAAGCAGAACCAAAAAGAACTGTGCTCATTTGTGAATTATTGGAAACACTTCACACACCCTAACAGCATGAAAAATAAAACCTGTTACAAGCGAAATATCTCCTGAAGTAGTTGGAGACTACATAAAACGCTGGTTACGTAATTCCGGTAATATAAAAAGCGAAGAGGAACCGTGTACTCTTTGTATATATGCACAGCTAGAGCCTGGTAGCTAACAGCACAGTGACATATCCCACACTTTGAAAACGTATAGAAATTAACCCAGCTAATATTGAATCGGTTGAGGTGTCATTTTGTAGCAAAACATCCCATGTTTTGCATCGAAGTATCATTTTCCTACAGTATCATTGTCGTTGGTGTTGGGGAAAACACAAACCTATCCGGCATCAGCCCAAAAATTGCGAACTAGGTTTGATTTCTGAGATCAGAGTTGCAGGCAAAGGCGGAATATAAACCAAATTTTTAATGAAACCCTTCTAAAATAAATCCAGAGGCGTCAATTGCGGGGAGCGAGGCAGTCATGTAACTGGAAATGGATGGCTAATCAATCGACATAGTGTACTGAATTTCAAGGAAATTAGGTAATTAACGTGGGTGGTTCATCATCCCACTGATAGCAAGGCGATATTTCATTTTCTACTTCATCTAACTGTCGAATGAGGATATTTTCAAGAACATCCAGAAACACGATACTATTAACTGTGTTCTAGATGAAATGAGTAGTCTATGTTTCTTTCAGATACTGACGTCGATTTTCGTATTTCTGGGTGTTCATGTTGTTATTGATAAAAAATGTTGATCCATCGCTGAAGATTACGGAGTTCAAGAATGTCTCATCTTTCTCTGTCGAAACTGACAATTTCATACAGAATTTCCCACGAAACCTTTTTTTAGTAATTTACGCCTCGTCGACTTTTAGTCATTAGAGAGGGGAGAATATTGGGACAAAGAATGGGAACAAATTCGGTGATGACCTTTTGAAGGAATCATCCCGACATTCACCTGGAGTACTTCCAGGAAACCATGGCAAACCGAAATCTGGATTGCCGGACCCGTACCGTGTCCTCCGGAATGTTAGGACCGCATGTGATCCCTAAAAACCACATTAACTGCAACAATTTTTATACTAATCAAGTGCAAACGTTTACGTAGTATCCGCCAAACAATCATCTTATAATGGCAGCCTCACTAGAGGCTCATCGCCTTGATTTCATTGGATTTTGGCAAAGCATTCCAACACTTTTTCAGCAACATCTGCAAACAGAGGGAAATCTGATGATTTCTCATGGCGAACCGATCAACATAGTTCTGCTGCCCTGCCATCAGCTACCCTTTTGAGCAGTGTATACTGGAGCCTTTGTCTTTTCGACATTTACTTCTTGTTATTAGGATGGTTTGAGCCGTCAGTTTGAGTTTGTCTTAGGTTTATGGCGTGGTTTGTTGTGGCTTAAGTTTGTGGCGTGATTAGTTGTGGCTTGAGGTGTTTATTGTTAAGGTACTGGAGCAGGGGTGCAACGATCGGTCCTGGCCAGATAGGATATATCCCCAGCTCGTTTATTTGTTTTGTGACTGTTGAGCAGCTTTATAGAATTTAATCTCTAGTTCCTTGATTCTGTCTTCAAGCATTGGTAACTTTGTTGCTTCGTGGATGGCTTTAGAGGGAAATCTGCAGTTAAGGTGTAAGGCTCTCTTCAGGGCTCGGTTCTGGATGGTTTGTAGTCTGTTGAAGTTGGTCCTGGCTGTGTGTCCCCATACGGGGCTGGCATATTCAAGTATTGGCCTTACCAGTGTACAGTATATTCGTACACCTATGGACGCAGAGAGCTTGCTGTCCCTGTTTAGCGGGGGGTACAGTGCTTGTAGTATGGCGCTGGCGCGTTTAAGTAGGTCTTTAATGTGTGTCCTCCAAGTAAGTCTGGAATCAAGTGTTACTCCGAGGTATCTTACATATTTAGTCCAGGGTATTGTATTACCGTAAAATTTGAGTTTCTGGTCTGTCTGCTGACGCTGACGTGGTCCCGTCCTTCTTGTTAGAATTATGGCTAGGTTTTTGGCAGGGTTTATGCCTATTCACCACCGTCTCGCCCAGGCCTCTTCCTTTTTCAGTATCTATTGCAGGTGCCGGATGACAATCGCCTTGCTGTAGCTGCGTGTGAAGTAGGCTGTGTCATCCGCTTAGAATACGGTGGATACCCTGTACTGAGTTGGTACATTGGTTGTGTGTTGGGAGTATAGCACTGGTTCCAGAGCCGATCCCTGTGGTACAGCGACCTGGATTCTTTATTTGGATTTTGGATGAGAGGATGTTTCCGACTCTAAACCTGAAAGAAAAAAAGACGGTCCTCTTAATATGATTTCAACAGTTTAACATATTGTCCTGGTAATCCTTCCTCGTATAGCCGTAACAGGAGTTCGAAGTGCCAGACCGAATCAAACGTCCTGGAGTTGTCTAAGAGGACAAGTATGCAGTACACTCTGTAGTTAAAGGCTCTATACCAATAGTAAATTATAATCTTCTTAGGATGATTCTTACCACAGTCGGTGCGAAAAAGAAATTAGGATTACTGTTGCAGACGTCTTTTCTTTAAAACCATAACGCATCGCAAGCACGTGCCACACCGTGAAACTAGTAGATTAAACAGAGCTTGCGTCTGGTTAATGAGGCGACTGTATTTGTATTACTTCACTAAATAAATGATATCTTATCAACTTTTTATTGTCTAAAAAATTCTGCAGGCTTCCAACACATTAAATTTTTCTAATCCAGCGACGTTACTATTAGTCAAGTTAAAACAAAATAATACATAGATGCTATTTGATTTTATTTATATAGTTATTTGTAATTACTATGACTGCGAGAAGCAACTTACGTTTTATTGACGGTGATTTTGCTTGTCAGTTTTTCTTTAATTGAATTTAATTCCAATGGATGCCACGTTCCGGTGGCAATTTCTCCACACATCCATTCTTCTCTTTTCCTGTACCCGCCTACATTTGACCTCTACAAATTTTACCTTTAAATTCTTTCGTCATTTTTGGTAATTTAATCCTCATTTCTCTTGGTAACTTATTCTAATCCCTAACACCCTTAGCTACGAAAGAAAATATTTTCACACACTTGTCTGAAATCGATTGCCAGCATGTTAATGATCATCTTTTTCCGTCCAAGCACTGCAAGTTCTCATACCAATATCTATCCACGCCTTGTCACGAATATACGCCATCAACACTCCCACGGCTCTCCTCGCCCTCCTCCTGTCTTCCAACTAATCCGATTTCAGCTCCTTTTTCATATCGGTTACTGACTGTGTTATGCGGTAATTTAAAGAGACAAATCTAGCAGCCCTTCTTTGTATACCCTCCAACTCCTCAGAATGTGGATACCATACTCAAGTCTCCAAATTCAAGCAATGGTCTGACCAAAGTTTTGTAACCCAATTCTCTCACTTCTCTGGTAGATCCCCTCATCACTCTCTTCAGTAAGTAAAGGATTTTGAAACCCTTTTCTATTACCTGTCCAATGTGCCCTCCCCAGTTGAGTTTATTATTAAATGTTATGCCAAGGTATTTTCATTTCAAATCTTCAATAACCAATTCCTTCTCAACCTTATAACCAACCTTTAGTTTCTTATTTGTGTGCCTAGCAGGGATACCCTTCTTTGGATTTATCTTTATTCCATGCTGACCTACCAAGATATCCTGTCCAGATCGTCCTGCAACTGTTCACTGTCTTCTACCGTTTTATCCTATTATATAACATTAGGTCATCTACAGACAACATAACTTGCGACAATAAACCATCTACACAATCGTTCATTAGAGTAATCAACAGCTATGGTCCACATCTTTTCACACCGCATTTCCTACTCTAAATTTTTGCTTTCTATCTTTTAAGAATTCTTCTACCGAGCAAATCACTTTTCTATCCACTCAAATGATTTTTACTTTATTTACCACCATTTGAAGGCTCACTCTGAAAGGTCTAGTGTTAAACTTTCAATTTTGCCTCCCATGTGCATTTTATCAAAATTATCTTGTATATTGTTCACTTATTGAGATTCGCATGAATATCCTTGCCTAAGTCCATGTTGTCAATTTGAAAAGCAGTAACGTTGCTCACAGACATTTCTGATGCGTTTGCTTATCAATCGCTCTATTCCTTTAAATACCACTGATGTCAAAATGATCGACCTGTAATTTCACGCCTTATTTGTCACACCTCCTTTATGTACCGGTTCCAGTCCTCTAGTAAGCAGTAAGTATCCAGAACCAATCGAAATAACATTTCAACATAAGGCACTTGAAGCGCATATTTTTAGATCAATACTTTTCGGTTGTTAGGATAGGACCTTCAGTTCAGAGGTGAGAATTACTTAACCGATATGCAATAAAATATAATAACATTCAGCCAACTCTATTAAAGGTATTAAACCATTCTGGGGTCGTAAAAATGTTCAGAGGAGTAATTACACCGCAATTCAAGCACAACAATGCTCCGGTCGAATTCTACCCTGTCCCTTTAACGAATTAATTACCTCTGTAATGTCAGAAAGTAAAGAAAATAGAAGAAATCTGCGTAAACTAAATAAATCTCAAACTTCAGTTTTGCACTTGTTATGTGCATCGTTGACACAAAATCATAAAGCATCTAAAATTTTGAAAAAACAATGTTCTAGGAGTGTTACATATAAATTCATTGTCCTCTTCAAGTAGAGGGGTTAGATATGCTTCAATTGTTTCGCCTGGAAAATAAATCCAGGATTGGCCATCAATGTTCTCGGATTTGAACCATTTTTCTATCGGAAACAACTGCGACAACTGCTATGAGGTTAGAAACTGAATCACTGGAACGCTAAGCGGTGTGGATTGTGGAGTCGAACTGCTTCAGTTCCGGCGACAACTGCTTCAGAGTAGCTAGAGGCATAGACAGGGATGGCTTGGGTGTTGTCGTTTCATTGCATCTTGAAATCGTGATTTCCCTGTGCAGCCCGTTAATGTTCGAGAATTTGCTTTCTGTTGTCTTCTGCAAGTTTCTCAATTCCTGACTTTCTAAACAAAATTTTACCATCCCCTTACGCCTGAAATATGTTGCTGGTAATAAGTATCCCTTCTCTTCAATATAATCTTCCTAATTCTTCTACAATTATTCAACTAGCTCTCCCTTATATATTCCAAACACTTCCTTTCTTGTTAGATACGGTTCTTGGATTAAAGGACAGCTGATGCATTGTGTATAAAAACAATTACAAAGGAAGTAAAAAGAGCACATTTCCTTTTTCTTATCAGATGTTCTAATTAGATACTTTATGGTGACGGATACATGCTATAACCTTGACTGACTCCCTGATTTTTGTATATCTATCCATATAGTTTCTTTCCAGTATCTATGACAATTCTGATGTTCAATATAGAATTTTGATTAAATGTAAACTTCGCGTTGAAGCCGTTCTATACCTGATGAAGACAGCAGAGGCAGATGTCGAATCGTTGTCACAACTTCAACCAACTGGAATATCGAACGAAGATTATATACCAACAATGCGACAGGAAACTCTCTTCTCAGGCTTTAGATTAATTTTTCCGCGTGGCATCCAATTATATATTTAAAACACTTTTTCAAAGAATATGTGTCGTATATTCATATGATTATACTAGAAAGTACAAGGGGGATTAGTACTATTTATTCCTGCGTGCGGACTGTGAATTGTAGCCAGCACTTAATTGCTGCTACGCTGTTGGCGTCGACAAACGTAAACATTTGTTTTGACTGTAGGGTGTGCCAAGAACACTCGTTTGTCCTTGCAACAGGTTTTTGTCTACATAATACCTCACCCAACCATAATGCGACCTGCTATTAAACAAAATCTTTTTGTGTGTGTACGTCAGTATAGTGAGAGTAATAGTTTACTAAGCATGAGTTGCAGTTACACTTTCTTGTCTTCTTTTCTTCAAATTACTTTACATGTTATGCCATAACGATAGCTGTGTGACGAAAATGTTACAGTTGTGCACATATAAATATGTAATTATTATTGTCACCTTATCTCATTCGTAGTCACTCATGATTGTACAGAATATTTATTCAATATAATGATTCAGAAAAATAGGCTCCTAGCTAGAAAATTTCATTTTAATAATACGTATACAAAATCCATATGATATCCAAATTCGTTTGAAATACTTTATGCATTTCTATAACATTTTGTAATGCAGCATGTTTACGGTCCATGAAACAATTCTCTTCGTAATCCCAATAACTATAACTGTATGCCGGCCTCGGTAGCGTAGGGGCTAGAGTGCTAGCTCCACGTGCCGAATGCCGCCGGTTCGAATCCGGCCGCGGGCATGGATGTTAAGTGTTGTGTGTCTGTGTGAATGTCTTGTCCGTCCTGTGGCGTCCATACATCGGAAAAAATACACATTGAGCTGGCTGTATGGCCTCCGTTGCCGAATGCCATTAAAAAAAAAAAAAAAAAAAAAAAAACTATAACTGTCATACCACTTTATATTACTGTACGAAACTTCAAACAAAAAACATTGACGGAGTTGCTCATCTTCACTCAAATGTGTTGTAGAAAACGATACGTTTTGAGCCGCAATTGAGCTGTTGATCTTCCAATATAGTGAAATTGTGCTCATGAAACGGAATATATATTAAGGGTTTTAAAGTATTTATATTATTGCGTCTCGTTGAAGCGGATTAACTGGAACACGATGACGTTATAAAATTTTTCGTTTTGAATTATTTATAGCCAAGAAAATTCACCCAGGTTTTTAAGGAGTTTGCTCATTTATTTTACGCAGTGAAGAACTGGAAGGCCGAATTTAAATGTTGTCATACATATCGTGAAGTTGATCCACGTGAAGGGCAGCAAAAATCTATGATCACGCATAAAACTGATCTTAAAAAAAAAAAACTTATATAAACCGGTATTTGATTCACGCGCATCTGTTCTGCACCGATGCAACAAGAGGCACCGTGCACCAAAGACAGGAAAGACCTCTGTATGTTTCCAAGTGATACATTCAGGAAACTCTTGTCATAGTATTCTGTGTACGTTGAGCATCCACACAAAGTGCTTTTTGAATGGTAACTTCAGTTTGGACAAAATAAAATAATCAGAAGGGGACAAATTTTGTGAGTAAGGTTTGTAATCGATAGAGAATATTTGTTTTTGGTCCAAATTTCATGCCAAATGAAACGATCCGTTAAGAAAGAATCAACTTCTCACAATAGTTCCAGACATGTTAAGCAGGGAAGCTGCGATATTATCAAATTATAGATGAAGGTAGTCCTTGTTGCTGGAAAACCTTGGTTCGGCTTGGTATTAAAATGACAGTAGTCTTGTTAAATATTTGCAGAATTATTTTATGCAAATCACACTTGTTACCCTTCCAAATATTCAGAATCGTTAAATAGGTTATATCTGAATCGAAATTATTTTTTCAGTTTCCTTACTTCCATTTCTCGTCCCGTTGTAACATTCCTGACGTCGTAACGCCGTAAAGCCGTCATGGAAAAAAGAAAAACCAATAGTTCAAAATCTCGTCTATCACGAAATAGTTGATTGTTTTGTACAGTGTTTAAACAAAATTATCCTGATCGTGTGAACTCTTTGCTATTATTTTGATCATCATGGACATGGTAAACTAATTGGAGTTATTTTGAAACAGTGAAAGCATGGAAGTTCCGTTGATTACGCCGCATGATGTTCAAATACGCTGCATTCTTTCCTGATGTGTGATAGATTCGACTGGAGAATCCCAAGGCCGGCCTAGACATCTGACGACAAGCAACTCACGCACAATTCTGAGGCTTTAATGAGTCAGAAGTGAGTTCACTATTACTCCTGCATTTACTCACATTATTATTAGAAATCAACTAACCGGTGCAGCTTACGAGTTGTTAACAAACCTCAATAACTTCACAAACAAAAATTAGATCTAGATTTTTCTCAACATTGTCGAGTTGTAGATCCTTGATTCAGTATGGTTTAAAGAAAGGAATGCTTTAACTACGTGAAATGAAGCTATACGATGGTCCATAAGTGATAAAGCTGTTCGAAAAATATCATACTTTAACTCCTGCATTATACCAATAAGGCCGTGCTCGAGTAAACTGCTTGGTTCATAAAGCATGTCATTAGAATGGAAAAAATATTTATGCCATCTCACAAGTTTAGTTATTAGTTAGATTTTCTTTCCTAAATATCTTTCAAGGTTCTCTTATTTTGCGTACGAACTTTGTGAACGAAGGAGATGTTTGTTTACTTTTTCAAATATTTTTATCTTGGATATTTTCATGGAGGCACAGACCCAACTAGACTGCTGTCTAATGATTACCGTGGAGGAAACTCTGCGTGAATGTAAAGAATGGCCGGATAGTGCGTTGCCCCATCACAGTGCCGAAATGGTTGTAATGGGAATGCGGAAATCTACCTCCGTGAATCATTTAGGAAGCGGAAGTAGTCGTAGAAATCCCGTAACTTTTATCTTTTGCCGGCCTCGGTAGCGTAGGGGCTAGAGCGCTGGCTCCGCGTACCGAAGGTCGCCGGTTCGAGTCCGGCCGAGGGCATGGGTGTTTAAGTGTTGTGTCTGTGAATGTCGTGTCCGTCTTGAAGTGTCCATGTGTCAATACTTGATAGCAACAAGATACTCTAGAAACTAATACACTGGAGCTGGCTGTATGGCCTCAGCAGCCGAAAGCCATTACATAAAAAAAAAACTTTTATCTTACAGATACAACTCTCGTTTTCTTCTACACTCTTAAACCGGAAACGAAGTCTACAATAATCTCGAAGTGTACTGTATTTCATTGTTTCAATAAGTTTTATCTGACCCATTTAAAGTACTTTGTATGAAATGCCTGTGTGTGACACTTGTATCGATAATTTGATATCGAAGTCATCAATTTAATAACCTAAATATGACTACACATAAGTCTATGATGACCTCTCGTTTTGTTCAGCGATAATTAAACACATATTCTTTCATTGACGTTTAAAATCTGCTGTCACATAAACTTATCATCACCGACACGGGATGATTTTTGGTTTCTGGACGATCAGCTTCTTGACGTGATCGAGATATTAAATGGTGATCGTAAGATTTGTAGTGTCTCCAGATGCTACTTTAGTTTCTAAAAGTTTTGACTGGAACTCACATATTAGTTGGACTTATTTTCACATTACATTTTTCCTATCTTGCTGCTGTATTTGGCAAATTATCCTGTAATTAATGTCTTATTTCATACTAACTGAAATAACATTTGTAACAGAAAATTAGTACCTTTAGTAGCCAATAGTGAAATTGTAGATCATGATATGATAATAGTTTTTGACGCTAGATACGTTGTTTGCCATTTGATTAAATTATACAAAACTTAGATGAAATGGTGGATGACGTTTTAATTAAAATTTTTAACACACATTTAGTAGCCTGCTGATAATTATATAACATGAAAAATTTCTTCAGAAACAACTAATCTTATTGCTGACATCAGGAAACAGTTATGAACTCAGTCGTAGAATGCATGCGCACCTCATCTTTCTCAAATAATGTACTATATATTCTATTAATTGAGATTTGATTTAATTATTCTGCGGTTCTCCTGATGAATACAATGAAATGTTTGGTTATGAGTCTGAAGGAGTGGATTAAATTAATTTCTTACTTCTGATGCAATACTATTTTCATCAGTAACTGTTTCTTTACCACTAAAAAAATGGATCTCGTCTTCAGATTCACTTGACCTATCGTAACCTTTAATACCAATGTATGCTACAGTTTTAAATACAATTTTGATCTGTTTTCCATGTGAGTAAAATTGTTTTCGAGAAGTTTCCGATTCTTATATATATACGTACAGTATCGGGATGTATTTGTCAGCAACAATAAGATATGTGTGGTTGAAGTTCTGAAACTACCTTTTAGAACCATGTGAAACTGCAACACTGTTCATACACCTTAACAAACTTCTCACTTGTAACAGTGAAGTAGGCTTACTCACGCCTTGCAGGAGAGCGTGAAGTACAAGTAATTTAGTCGATGGTCTCTTCCGACCTTGCTCTGAAACTTTCAAACTGTCAGATGGATATCAAAACTAATAAATGAAAACAATTAGGTGGATATAGTCTATCACAACTTAAAGGTTAATGCACCGTTTCTTTATAGTTTTAGTCTAAACCGACCAGTATAATAATAAATTTCGTTTAGAACAGGAATTTCATCAGGTAATTATTTTCTTATATTCTAAAGCACACCACAAAAAAAAAAAAAAAAAAAAAAAAAAAAAAAATATTAAAGCTTCTTAAATAATTTATCAGCTGTCACTAAAAATCGTCTTTCAATCATTCCATTTACAAAAATCCCTAAAAGATTTTAACGATCACTTCCTACTCGTTCCACAATAATGATATCATACATCTTCCATGAATAAAAATTCCTCACCCTCTTTGAATATGTTGCACCATAACAAAATAACACTTTTTTTCTAAAGTGCTTCGTGGTCAATCAACTGCTCCTAACTTAGCCAACTATGACTTTTTGTAAACAGCGAACTATTTATGCGGCTTAGTTCCAGAGAATCTGAATTTTTACGACTGACTAAATTTGTACTTCCATTTTCCCAAACTGATCAATGTCCTTTCCCGCTAACACGTCAATAAACTTGGAGCATTAATATTCGTCGACGGAAAAACCTAACCTGGAGTGACTGTAGGAAAGTCCTCAATTCCAAAGAAAAACACTGCGAAAGACCGACACTTCCTCAAAACAACTGAAAAAATGACACTCAGATGGTTATCCGACAGTCACACGCACACATTCTCCTCAACGCTTAGATGAAAACTTGCTCTACCAAGCGAGCACACCACCTTGACGATGGATAATTAAAAGGCCTTGTTCTAACTCCGCCGCCTCTATGCACACTTCTTCCGAAATGTCTCGCACTGGTGTGTTCTTGCACGGAACACGTCTGTTGCCACAATTTACCCTAAGTGTGAATTCTGACATTGCGTCACGCATGTAATACACGAAACTTACTGTAAAGAACCTGAATAAATCCCTTACTACATTCATTAAAGCCCTGGAGGAGCCACAAGGTCAAACACAATAGATACTTTCAGGACTTATTAGATTTCCATGTATGAATAGTGTTGCTTCTTCACATGCTTAATGGAGTTGGGCTACAGATCATAACGCAGGCAAAAATTTAATTTCTAAGTCAATCACCAACCTAGCGGAATTCTGTATTACAAAATGATTTATGAGCATAAACGTTAATGTAATTTCGCTGACTGCATTTTTATGCAACATCAATCGCTTAATAAATACTTTCAGCAATATGCTAAGTTCGAATGTATTATTCTACTACAATCTTACTTCCTAGGCATAAGGGGGAAAAAATGAAGTTTTACTTGTGTTACTGTTAATCAACCAAAATCTGGAATAATAAAAGATGCGTTACCTCATATCAAAAACTAAAATCGTTGCTAAAATAAGTTATTCGAAATTTTGATTTTAGGTACTGTACCGAGATGACGAGTATGCGTTATCTCCAACAAATTTAAATTAATTATTATTGAGTTTAGTTTCAATAAACATAAGAAAATAAATGGAAATTCTTTGTACGGAGCTGGAGACAAGAAGCCGCAGATAGCTAAGAGAGTTCTGTTAGCGTGGGCGACAGTCTGAATTAAGCCCGAAGTGCATGGTGGGCCAAGACAAAAGCTGGAGCTTATTGCTAGCGAGGTGACATTAATACCGGTGAAGAGGATGGCCACTGGAATTTTTGCCAGAAAGAATCCTTGAATGGGCCGTTCGCTCGGAGTATCGTGGGAAGAATTTTTCATACGCGTCCTTCCGAGGAATATCGATAGCACCCGAAGACTGTTAGCAAATGAGAAGCAAATGCTTCTCCAGAAAAGCAGGGAGACTTTTCCAAAACCAATCCGGTGTGTTTATTTCCCCACGTGATTGGAATTTTCATAAATTTTGTCTTTCCATGATATTCGCCGAAGAGAAAAGGGGTGTATACTACGGGAGAAGAAGAGAGCGACCTTCTTGGCGAGTGAGAAGGCTTACTTCGACCAAGAAGAGCGGACTGGCCACTACTTGCCAGAGCAGTGTTGATAAGTCTTGGATGACTTAGCGCCAAGTACGCTCGAGGCTATCACATATGCTTGCTGACGTGACGAGTGTTTTGAAGCACTTCGGACATGCTCAACTGAGCGATGATAGCACTCTTATAGCGACGCTTCGTGCAGCCAGACAGACACGTGAATTATTCGTCCACGAAACAATGTGTACTCCAACGAATCATTCAAGCCAGCCTTTTAACGGTCTACGGGAGGACGGCGGTTCGAATCCCCGTCCGGGCATCCAGATTTGGGTTTTCCATGGTTTCCCAAATCACTCCAGGCAATTGCCGGGATGCTTCCTTCAAAAGGCCATGGTCGAATTCCTTCCCATTCCTTACCTCCCATCCTTTCCCGTCTCTAAAGACCTCGCAGTTAAGAGACGTTAAGCAGTTAAAAAAAAGCTTTAACGGTCTAATGAGTGAGAGTTTTTGTGCAGCCGGACATAAATTTCTGAGCTAGTTGTATCTAAGAGCCGAGTACTTTTTGTTTTCTTTTTCTATATTGGATTTAAAGACTGACTTCCATTTTTGGTAACTTTCAATAACTATTCTTTGTTGGAACAAATTAATTCCCTGGCGCCCTGTAAAATCCAGTCAAATCTGAAGTTTACTTGTTATCATTGTAAAAACAAAAATCCCTTTCAATATGTATAAGAGAGGTTTTGCTTCAGTTGCATATGAAATTTGTAAAGTCCATATACATGTACTACAATTTCTTAGCTTCAACTAACAATAATTGGTTGTTTGCTAATTTGCAACTGTAAGACGAGGTATTGCCTTGAATTTTATTTTGCACAGACAGATGTTTAAGATTAACGATAAATATACCACTGTCTGTAATCATTCATGAGTACCAAATAAACCATAATTTTAGGATCTTTTCAAATACTAAAAACAAAAGTAATGGTTTCACCTCTGTTTCCTGAAGTTCATGTATATGCTTTTCAGAAGGTAGTGGAAGGTGGTGATTTAAAATAATGTAAGGTAAGCAATTAATCTCCCCCAACCGACCAATCCACTAAAGTACAGTACTGTCTTTTTTCGAATTAAACGAAATATTCAATTTCTGATTCCGTGTAAAACAACGCCGTTAATCAAAACAGAACTACGACTAGGAAGAATATTTCTAATCGTCAGTACTTTCTGCTTGATTATCTGTACCTCCTGGACGTCTTGATAAATAAAATGATGTGTAAAAACAGATAATTTATCAAGCAAACAAATTTTTTTGTTTACTTAAAAAAAAAAAAAAAAAAAAAAAAAATGACGATGAAATTATGTTCACCATACGGCAGCAATGTATGGCGGAGCGTTAACTAGGAAAATTGTTCCATAGACAAAACT